>CM052548.1:57330923-57544887 GCA_028533065.1 Trachops cirrhosus | reverse complement strand
AATGGAAGGGCAGATCAAGTGCTTCTCAGATAAGGTCAAGTTAAAGGAGTTCATCATCACCAAGCCTTTATTGTATGAAATGTTAAAGAGACTTATCTAAGAAGAAGAAGATAAAAAACATGTACAGTAAAATGACAGCAAACTCACAATTACAACCACATCTGAAAAAAAACAAGAAGAAACTAAGCAAACAACTAGAACAGGAGCAGAACCACAGAAATGGATATCACATGGAGGGTTAGCAACAGGGGAGTGGGAGGAGGTGGGGGGAAGGTATGAAGAATAAGTAGCAATGAAGGTAGATAGAAAATAGGGGGAAGGCAAGAATAGTAGGGGAAATGTAGAAGCTAAAGAACTTATGACACACGGACATGAACTAAAGGGGGGGAATGTGGGTGGGAGAGGGTGTTCAGGGTTGAGGGGAATGAAGGGGGGGTAATGGGAAAACTAACAGCATAATCAATAAAATACATTAAAAAAAAGAAGAGTTAATATATGTAAAGTGTAGAAGACTGCCTCATACAAAGTAAGCACTACGTAAGTATTTGCTGTTGTTTAATAGTGATTATAAAATATTATTCATTTGTCAAGATGCCAAGGAGGTAATAAGATCCCTAACCCAGAGGCCTACAATAAACCCAAGCCAAAAAGACCAATACATAAATGTCCACAGGTAATTCTAATATTATTTATTTCTGTTTTTGTTGCCTAATTTAATTCTGCATGAAGATGTGGGGGAAGCCCTTGATATGGTGAGTGTGGGGGCACTAACAATTTATTCTGCATGAAGGTTTTCCTCAGCCAGAGGTCCTATAGTCATGTTTTGGGAAAAGATATTTTGAATCTCATTGTATCTGAGTCATGCAATAAAAGTTTTTTATAATTATTTTTAGTGAGATTCTCTTGAAATTGTCTAGAATGACAGCACAAAGTACAGCTGAAAATTGAGTAATTAAAACCCAATATTAGAAACCTTATTACCTAGAGAACTGAAATATATTTCCATTGATGTAAATGGAAATATATTTCATTTTTACCTAAGGCTTATATCATACTGTATTATAGTTATAAAATAGGAATCCTAATATAATTTTGACATTCAAGTATTGCCATTTAAAAATTCTATGCTTTTGAAATTATTCTTGGGTGGGAGAGTAATTTAGCATTAAAAAACTAAGCCAGTGAGAGATTTAGTTTGATATTTTAAGTTTACTTTTCCCTTGAATAGTCTTTAAAATGAGTTCCTTAGAGAAATAAAAAGGCTTGATTTTAAATTACAAAAGAGAATCACATGAAATTAACTCGATTCACCATTTTCCATGAACGTACACTGCTAGGAGGGATTTTGCAACTGTCCCTACCACTGCCATGGGTGCATCTCCCCAGATGGGTACCACCAGGGCCGGGATCACCAACATCTCTTAGTTACTCACCATCATGAGTTCTTTCTCCTGGCTGAATGAAAGCCTCGGGGCCTTCACTCTAAGTCTCTCCTTGACATTCTCTACATGGCAGGGATGGAAATCAGCTATGAATTCCTTGTGTATGAGCCCCTCCTTTACTTGCCAACTTACACAACTGTTCCTTAGCTTTACTTTCTTGGTTACTAAACTGTCTCAGTTCCTCCCCTTTTTCTTTTTCTTTCTTAGTTCCTCTCCTTTTTATTTTAGGTCTTCATTTATAGTTAAAGAAAGAGGAAGTATGGAGGATACCACAGAAGACCAGATGGTTTCCAGGGCAGGAAATATCCAGTAATTATTCTTGACCACAATTAGATAAGAGGGAGAAAGGAGAGGAGAAACTCTAGTAGGGGATTCTCAGGCATCCCATGAGGAAACAGGAATGAGACGGTTTTGTGCTAATATGGTCTTTTTATTGCATGGGGCAGGGGCCATCTGCTGCACAATACATGTTTAGTGGAAAATTCACAAGCATTTTTCGCATATTAGGCGCATGCATATGCAGAAGGTCTCAAAGAGCCTTGTGGACCCATGACTTTGCCTGTGACCTCCTCTCCTGTCTGCTCGTATTAATCCTACTTCCTCCTTGTTCCTTTAGAATCTGATTCATTTGTCCTGGTTCACTCCTCTCTTAACCTTTCCCATACACCTGGGAGATAAATAACCAGCCTGTGCACATTTATCTTTCACCTACAGTGTCATTCTTTGAGTTGACTCAAAATTTCTTAGAAATATGGGTGAAAGAATACAGTAATTCTTTGGACTCTTCACAATGTTCAACCTCCAACTTTCAGTATTAATTTCAACCTCTTCTTTTGTCTAGACATGGGTGTCAAACTCATTTTCACCAGGGGTCACATCAGTCTTGTGGTTGCCTTCACAGGGCCGAATGTCATCTTAAGACTATATAAATGTAACTGCTCCTTAACAAGGAGCTTGGCACTGCTGCCGGGTAGAAACAAGGTGCCGGGCTAGATAAAACAAGGTGGATGGCTGGATTCGGTCTAGAATCTCGTATCTGAAGTTCTTCATCTCCTGCCATTTATTATTGAAAACTTAGATGTTTGTTCCCATGGTATGTGTGAAGGTAATGAGAGAGAAGATTGTAGAAGAAATGTGTACAAAGATGCTCATGACATGAGGAAGCATGGAAAGGAGAAAGAAATTCAAGGTAAGTATTGAAGAACAGCAAAAAGAGACTTCCATAGCAAGCTGAAGAGAACCACCAAACACAGTCTACTGAGAGTGAAATGGTCCCCTCTCAGGGTGGTTGAAGCCACCCTTTTTCAAATACTTGCCAGAGCCTGATCACAACTGTTACTTACTAGATACCAGAGATTACTGCATCTGCCTGAACACCTGTGGCAATACCATCATTCCATTTGGAGAATTAATACCTAAGGCTTACAGAGGTGAGGGATTGTCTCAAGGCCATGGAGCTAATAAATAGTAGATCCAATTCCTTCTTTATAAGCATTCTGAGTGGCCCAGACAAGGGGTACATTGTCAGTTCTCTGGAAATTCTTTTAACTTAGTGGGTCATTAGCACTTTAGCATTACGGAATATTTTGCACTGGTAACAGCAAGGCAGCAACAAATGCCAGCTGCAGGACACTTCATGAATGATCAGATCTGGTGATTCCTGTCCAGTAAGATTTTCTGATTGTCCTCGTTTTGCTAATTTAGAAATAGATACAACCACTTCTTTTGCTACCCAAAGTCACACCCCTGTTCAGTGGCCCTGTATATATTACACTATTTTCTTTTTTTTAATTAAAGATTTTATTTATTTCTAGAGAGATGGTAAGGGAAGAAGGAGAGAAACATCAATGTGTGGTTGCCTCTCCTGTGTCCCCCACTGGGGACCTGGCCTGCAACCCAGGCATGTGCCCTGACTAGGAATTGAACTGGCAATCCTTTGGTTCACAGGCCCATGCTCAATCCACTGAGTCACACCAGCCAGGGCACAACTATTTTCTTAATGTATGAGTTTAATATGTGCAGTGGGTTATGGAGCTCAGTGCTGCCGAGCCAGCATTCTGAAAGCATAGTCTCCAACAAGACTCTTCAAAATGAAAACTAAACAAAAATACCAAAACACCCCTAAGGCACTAATAAAAACAAATATCTTTTTTCAAGGCTGAGGTAGTATCATCAAGTCTGGGCCCCACAGTATTTTACTCAAATTGGTGAATTCATAAGTTATTTGTAACCCAAATAACTCAGTTAAACAGTTTGAAAAGATACTGTCAAATACAAATGAAGTAGCTTCCACTTAATAGATATCTGTTTAGAAAAGAGATTTCAATATAAAGAAAAGTGAGAGTTGAATTAGAATTTGGTAATAATTCCAAATTTTCAGAATATGGGAAGGGGGAATCTTCAACCACAGTCCTTCAGCAATGGGGCTTAGTCACTCAAATTTAATAGCAGGCTACCCTGTTGTTTCTCAGGCCCTGCCCCACACAGCCCTGCCCTATAGGATTCCTCTGATGAAAGCATCCCGAGAATGTGTCATTTGGAATCAACATCAGTGGAGTCAAAGGGCATGAGAATGGACTTCCCAATCCCAAAAGAATGGTTCTCAACTGCCCTATGGAATAACGACTGCTTAAAAAGTGGGAAACTGGAAATCCTAAGCCAGAAGGGTTTAAGTGTGATTTAATGGGGTATCAATTTGTGGACCTGAGTTCGGGCCAAGTTTAGTCTCTCACCTGTGGCATGAAGTTGAGCTCAGCATGTCACCTCTATGGTTCTCACCCATGGCATCTGAGTGTAGGGCTAGAAGGTATCTGGGTCCCTTCTGGCTCCAACGTCAAAGATTTCGGGGTTCCTGTCCCAGGTCACTGGGAAATCTGTGGAGACAGGGCTGCCACCCACCTTCCAAGGGAGTCTTCTAGGGATTTCCACTAAGTTCAGGTAGAGTGTACAAATCTCAAGTTGGACAGTGCGTCTAATGAATACGGGCATCCTTGCCCCTAGTACAATCTGGCACCGAGACTTGCTCAATGTGTGCTTTGTGGACACATGAAGGAGACTGTAACACTGACGACATCTCCCAAACTTATTTTCAAATTAAGTAGAACAGGCATTTAATAAAAGTGAATTGTTTTGCCCAGGTGCATGATATAGTTGACTACCATGTATTTATTAAATATTAATTTTATTTTTGAGAGGGGATTGAGTCAATAGCAAGTGAGGTTAAAATTGTTTTTTGAAATGTTTAGGGCAAACAGCATCTACCATAATAATGATGGCTGCATAAACAAAATGTGGCTAATCCTTATTTCTATAAGCTGGAATGAAAATACTGGACCACAAAGGGGAATCCCAAAGCAGGAGCTTGTTTCCTTGGTCAGACTTGACTCCTGTAACTCAAATCTCAGAGAGTCACTTATCATGCCCTGTGGGATGTCAATCCTTATGAGAACATGCTAAGAAGAAAGAGTCTCTAGGCCCTACTGTTTCTATCACCTTCCCTTAAACAGGAAGGGCAGGGGACAACAGTGAAGACAAATGTGACCAGAAGGACTCCCTGAGTTGGGTCTTTTTGCAGGAGGTGATGCTGACCACATCAGTGGCATGTTAATGTGGCTCTGATGTCCTCTTTGCTGCAATTGCTCATTGCTGTGTGATTTCAATTATATCTTGAAGGGTGGATTCACACTAAGCTGTGTATGTGCTAATCTGGGTGAGTGTGCTTGCATGTGTGTGCAAATGAGGTGGAACAATGCCTGCTAAAGATTGGTAGTGTTTTAAAGATATTAAATGCCCCCAAAATGATGCACTGCTTTATAGAAAACAGAGTGATATAATGTTCTAACTTGAATGTTAAGAGGTGATGGCGGTCAGCTCCCGTAATCCCTTTGGCATCCAGGTGTCAACTCTGCCTCTCATACTGGACATTGGCATCTCTCACAGACTGGCCCAGGCCTCCCAGAAGAAGCTGATCCACAGAGATGTCGTGACTGAGCTGGGAGGTGTCTTGCCTGTGTAAACTCAGCTGGAGATGTAAGACCCAGTGAAGGTGGACCTGGGATTCCACTGCTCAAAAACAGGTTAAGACTGGAACAGGAGACTGGGAGAGAGCTTCCTGGTTAGAGGGCTATAACCTCATCTGCCAGGAGGGTTGAAGGGAGCACTGTATGTGAGGTTGAGAGAGCAAACAGGACAGAGGGACCAAGGAGGAGGGAAGCTTCAAGCAGCTGGCCTGATGGATCCACAGGGAACCCACAGGGGAGGTTCTGGATGTCATGGAGACCAGACTTTTGAAGCTGGAGCAACATAGTTTATCATGCACAAATTCTGATGTCGGAGCAGAGTCTGTGCCTCAGAAAAAAAATTACAATAAATGAGCCAATCAAATGCTCATTTATGTGATGGACAATTTTTTTGCTGACTCACCACATAGAAGCTTCATGCCATGTTGAAAGTCAAAAAGCATTGCTCTCTGATGGTAAAAACTGCCTCCTCTATAAACACATTCCTTCCAACAGCATTCATCTTGCTCCGTGGTCTAAAAATGTGGCAGCAGTGTGAAGCATGACAGAGCACAGGGCTCATTCTCTTTCTCATTCAACGAGTAAAAATAAACTCTGAATTTTGGGCAGAGACAAGGCCATGGTGCCAGGAGCTCCAGAAACCTTCCCTTTTCAAGTAGTGTCTGGAGCACCGAGACACGCCCGGCACTCAAGATGCCAGGAAAAGTTCAACAGCGTCACTTCTGCCTCCTCCCAGAGGAGCACAGGCCACAGGCAGGGCTTCCACAGGAGGTGCAGGGGCATGGGGAGGCTGGCTCGCTTCAGCAGAGGATGGGTTTGCTGACCCATCTGTTATTAAGTCCTGTCCTGAGGTTTCACGTTGCCTGTAAATCTTCCCTTCACTTCAGTGTGGCCTACCAGTGCACAGCCTGAGAAACTCTATTCAAATCAAGCGTCAACAGGCCCAGCCCCTCAGTTTTCTCCTTGACCATTTTTGGTGTTTCACTCTGAAGGTTGTACCCTCAGGTTCTGTTCACAGAATAATTATTTAGGGATACCAAAAAGTCTATTTTTTTGGTTATGCAATCAACATGGAAGCCTTAAAAACAACCCCAAGGTGAACACAATTTAATTGCAGGTAAAAGCTAGGAAAAGGAAAATATTCTCTCAACACCATAAAGCAGCGATTTTCAACCTTTTTCATCTCATGGCACACATAAACTAATTACTACAATTCTGCAGCACACCAAAAAAATTATTTTTTTGCTGATCTGTCAAAAAATAGGTAAATATGGGGGGATAAATGGTGATGGAAGGAGACTTGACTTGGAGTGGTGAACACACAGTACAATATACAGATGATGTATTATAGAATTGTACACTGAAACCTATATAATTTTATTAACCAATATTGCCCCAACTTCAATAAAAAAGAAAAAAAGATATAATTTTGACTCATTTACATCAGATGGCAATTGTTGTTGGCTGTTGTCATTTTTTTATTTGACAATCAAAGGGAAAAGAGGTCAATATCCCTGAGTAAAAAGTCAGGTATTGCATCTTTTAAAAACTCTTGTAGCACATCAGTGTGCTGCAGTACAGCCACTGAAAATCACTGCTATTAAGCATTGCTTCTTAAATAAACATCACACTATTCTGAACTGAGTCCAGACCAAAGCAAGGAACTGGTTCAGGGATCACAGGGAGAACAGTATAGTGGCTCAGTGAGCACCCTACACACTGGCACCCAAGTGTCTCCCTTTTAAAGGTGGGCCTGAGAGAGGAGGATACCTCAGAACCACGCCTTTTACAAAGCTACTTATTTGGCTTCATTACTTGCTTCTCAATCTCATGGGCTGACATGTGTTTAGAAAAAACAAAACTGAAATCCCGGAAGCCGTCTATACTTAGAAACAGGCACAGGACTCTGTCTGCGCTGCAGTTGGCCTGAGTTCCTTCCCAGCTCCGTGCCACCAACAGCCGGGCGACTCCCTCTGAGCCCAGTGTGGGAGTGCTGTGGACAGGTGGCAAGTTTGACCAATAATTGGCTTCCCATACACATTTCAGAAGCTCTCCTGATATCGAGGAACAGATGTACTGAAAGCGCAAAAGAAATTGTCAATGAATGAATTTCTCTTTTCAGGTAGACTAGGATGCACTTCTAAAGAACAAAAGGAGTTCAATATTTGGCCATCAAGGAGGCTGATTTCTAATGTTTAAAAATACCGGTATGGTCTATTTACTGATTTAACATCCAACTTGGGCTGCTTTCAATGGACACCTTTCTAAAGCCCTTGATTCAGAAGGCCATGTGCATGGTGTTCATCACATTCTTTTGTGATTATTTAGGTGTGTTTGCTCCCTGCTCTCTCCTCCGTCTCTGTTCCAGATTGTGATCTTGAGAGTAAGAATCTTACTCATCTTTCTTTACTGGAGTACTCTTTACATAGAAGGTACTCAGTTTAGGTTTGTGAGCTGTATAAAGAAGTGGAATAATACTATAATAACACTTAGCCATCCCATATGGTATGGGAGTTGCCAAATAAACTTCATTTCTAAGCTTAGAGGTTAAGTATTTTAATTTCCATTTTTACAGTTAAAGAAGAGAGCTCAAATATATTAAGAAACCTGCCTTAATCACACAGAAATGACTGAGCTGAGATTTGAGTGTGGTTTATGTCCAGAACTATTTCCACTGTACCATGCTGTATACAAAAAAAATACTTGTTTTGTTTTTTTTAAAGTAAATGCTGAAGTCATTTTCTCACACATACATCTGAACCCCTTAGAGGGCTTGTTCTCCATAGATTGTAGGGCTTTGGCCCAGAGTTTCAAATTCAGTAGGTCCGAGAAGATGCTGATGGTCCAGACTGGGTACCTCACTTTGGGGACTCATGTAAGGCTGAGTATAGCTCAACATTTTCTCAATGCTCCGCTTACAATGTCATGACCATTGGTGACTAGCATTGTTGTGCTTTACTAGGCAAATATTGAGGTCTATAGCATGAGCGTTTCCTTATGAGATAGCCCCAGATTTCTAAGTCCTTTCAGTTCTTTGTTTTAAAAAATATTTATCTTTCTTGTTCTTTGCTATCAAGCTGTAACCATCACTTCTTCCTTCCCTCCAATAGTACTCTTACCTCCTTTTTTCTTAATTCTTTCTGATCTTTGGTTTGCTAGCAAAAGTGGATAACTTAGCCTGCCTTAGCCATTCTGGCTTCTTGTCTTCCTCAGAGATTATTGCTAAACATCTGCTGTGTGGCAGGGAAGAGCTTCCTCCAGGAGCTCGGGTTCAGTGAAGGATGGGAAGTCAGTCACTGACTGCAAAGGCTGCTAGGGGCACAGCGGTGAGAACCCGCCCCAGCTGGGCAGAGATGGTTGGGAGTAGCATTCCTGAGGATGTCTTTTAGAGTTCACGTTGGCCTTTGTTTTAATACAGTGCCAAAAAATTCCCTGAACTAATTAAGAACAGATGAACCATCAAAATGTAGCTATCCCCAGAATCCTCCCCCTGGTCTGTCTTCTACGTACTCCTCTGTAATCAATATAAAATTATTGCCTAATTTGTATGTTTGCAGGGCACCATTGCCCCTTTGTATGTGGTTTTGTACTTTTCTTTTCCTTCTTACACAGAGTGGGCCACAAGAGCAAACAGACCATTGTCTTGTGATCATACTTACTGTGTGCAGCGATAAGAGAGGAATTCTTGGCTGTTAGAGTCTGGAGCAGATGTGACTCATGGCCTGCCCAGCAGTCCTTTCCCTTCACATTAAATCGGCTCACCTTTCTTGGTGACCACATGCATCCATTTAAATGGTGGTATAATTTTAAAAGTGCTAAAGTAAGATAATCACGGATCATTTTACCCTCTTAACTTCTTGGTTTATTATGTTTAAAAAAACCTTGCAGTCTAAAAAGGACCCCCACCAACCCACCTATCCTTGACCTGATATAAACTTATAAATGTAGTCTTCAAAAGCCATAATTGTACCAAAACATATTAGCATTCACCAGTATATATAGTGAATTCAGAAATATAATTAATTTCTGAACCTATACACTCTTAAAGGGTAAACTAGAAAATATTAGCTTCTAGGATTCAGATACAACAGTTCTTTTCCCACTCTCTTCCTGTTATTCCCCAGGAGTATTGTAAATAGTATGTATGTCTAATAAAATCAACCAACAAGAAAATAACGAGTTTCATATTTGTTTTTTCTGGATCTTGTTCTGACACTATCTTCCATAGCTGGAAAAAGCCAGCATGCCAGCATGGGCGCTGGGAACACAGCATTATTCCCCCAAGTTTGAGCAAATATTTTTACAAAATAAACAAGGGCCTTTCCTTTTTTAATGTGAGGCATCAAAAGTGATATTTACAAGTTTATGAGACCTTCGTTGAGTTGATTCCCTCCCAAAATCTTATGGTCAAAATTACATGAAATTATTGGTAAAATTGTTGGTACATATTTTAAACAAGACTATTCATAACTCACAATGAGACAGCTACTGAATCCTCATTCTGAATGCTGTTTTTAGAGGTTAATATAAACAGAAATTTATTACCACTGCACTGAATATGAATCTTTAAAAAATTACCTGCAGATTACTTTTCTCTTATTCAAAGTATACATTTTAAATAGAAAAAATGTGCAATTATTTTCGACCCTGAAAAAAATTGCTTGGGAAATATAATAAAATATTCACCCATTAAAATAGGCAACTGGGGTTCCTGAAGGTAGGAATGGAGGGGATGTTTGGTTGTTGATTTTTCCTATTAATATGACTTCTCTTATAATTGGATCAATTTAAGAAAATAATTTATTTTTAAAAGTTCTATTTAAATGTTAAATTGTTAAAAGTTTAATGTTACAATATTAACTCATTAAAGTGATATTTAATAGATGCTTCAATTGTACTTATTTTGTATATCAAATTTATACTTTGTACGTCATTGTAAACAGAGTTTATGTACAGAGACACCACAAATAAATGCTGCTTTATTTGTTAAGTATCTAAGGAAAAAGATGATTCATGCTCTTTAGTTTACAGCACCTGTTTTGATACTGATTCATGCAGTGCTGTGATTCATGTACTTCTCTCAGGGGAAGCAGGAGGAAGATGGGCTGGTGCACGTTGTTCCATGAAAACCCCAAGTCTCATTTTTATTCCCCCTTAAGTTTTTTTTTTAAAAGATTTTATTTATTTATTTTTAGAGAGGGGAAGGGAGGGAGAAGGAGAGAGAGAGAGACCTCTATGTGTGGTTGCCTCTCATGTGGTCCCCACCGGGGACCTGGCCCACAACCCAGGCATGTGCCCTGACTGGGAATTGAACCTGCGGTGCTTTGGTTCGCAGCCTGCGCTCAATCCACTGAGCTACGCCAGCCAGGGCTTCCCCCTTAAGTTTTTTAAAATGTGCTGTAAAAAGAAGCTATTCCATTTGGCTAATCAGCAAGGATGCTATAGCACTATGCAGCTGTTTTTTGGAACAAAGGTCCTCAAATAACACCATAATTGCTTTGTTCGAAGACATACAGAATGGAGAAAAGATTTAGTGATGGGCAGAAATGTTCCCCCTACTCTATATATGATTTGATGTATGGAAATCCTTTCAGACAAGATAAACTGTTTCTATGCTCTGAGTTTAATAGTGTAGTTATCTAACAGCAGGATACAAATGAGGCTGGTATTATGTAAAGCAGCCATGAAAAATTTAGGAATAATAAACACTGCAGTTTCAGTGCAAATCTGTGCCACTGAAATAACTAATAAGTAAGCATGGCATGGAGCTCCTACAGGAAACAACAATTCAGTAGAAGCACTATTATAAAATCTTAGTATAGGAATAATAATAAGATGATGATGATGTGTGAAGCCCTTGGCTATGTGTATCACATACATCTCCTATAGCCCTCACACCTCTTCAAGGTGTTCACTGTTACATGTTTTACAAATGAGCACCTGAGGCCTGGAGAAACCCACCCATGCCTACATCACACAGCTGGTGAGGGGTGAGGCAGATTCCAGCCCAGGCTAGATTTGGGGACTGACCTGTGGATGAATAGGATTCCTGGATGCAAATCGAAAGCAGATTAAGAAGTTGATTATTTGAGTCTCATTTTCTGGGCTATCCTTGAAGCTGAGTCTATTAAGTGCTCACTGAGATCCTGTATTCGATTTTGGGTGGGAATCTCTAATGCCAAGGACTCGCTTGGCAGTAAGACATGCGGGCGGCACAAATTGATAGCTTTTGGCTCTCAATGAATTGGTTTAAAAACTGTTTATTTCCCTTAGGAATTACAATACTTTAACTTTAGAAAGCACTCAAGTTTTAAAAAGAATCTAAGGTTGTTCAGATGTTTGCACCAGTAAACTGGGATTGGCTTATGGTTCAAGGAAAAGGAGATGCCAGAAGGGGTGGGTCTGAGATAAAACAATGAAGCTCTGGGTTTTTTAGCAACTCTTGTAGCCTCTCTTTTCTTATTTGAGTATTGGTGTAAAAATTCCTTTAATTAAAACACATACACGTGTGTGTAGGTGACTATGTTATGTACAACAAGAGAACCCAATGAGTTAGCACATGTACAAATATGAACATATGTAAAATATTATATGTAAAATTTTATTTATTTGTTTTTAGAGATGGGGTAGGGAGGGAGGGAGAGAGGGAAACATCAATGTGTGGTTGCCTCTCCAGCACCCCCTACTGGGGACCTGACTGGAAACCTAGGCTGGGAATAGAACCTGTTACCCTTTCATTTGCAGACTGGCACTCAATCCCCCGAAGCACAGCAGCCAGGGCAATTATATGTAAAATTTTAATCTTTAATTAAAAATATTACAACTGTATAGGAAAATGGATATCATTACTGTGAATTAGGCAAAGGCATAGGAAAACATCCCTTTAAAAGAGATCTCCTCTATAAAATAAGAAACAATACCAATACATGATACCCAAGATGTTGGGAAAACAAAAGACCCAACCCTCAAAACAAAACCCCCAAAAGATTTCTTTCTAAATCCATCTTTTAAGAAGCCCATTTAGGTTGATAAACTCTTTTTTATTACAAATCTCTCCCAGCAGGGTTAAGGCCACGAATAATTTGTTGTTTAGTGAGATTTAGCTTCATTAGTAATCCACAGACACTTTGCATAAACACAGAAGGTGTGAAGTGGAGCCAGGCCATTTGGAGCTGGACTGGCTGGGAAGACTGACAGGACTGGAACAGGCGCTGACCAGGGAAGCTTGCATGCTAAAGGTTAGTTGATGGCACAAAGGAAAGCTGTGGTGACAAAGGAGAAAAGGAGTGGAGAAGGACAGAGGCACAGGTGGACGTGAGGCTCCTGCAGGCAGGATGAGGTTAACATGCATCTCCTTCCTTCCAGCAAATGCTGAGCTCAGCCATACTTCCAGAATAACTAGGACCCTGATACAAGCTCACAGTGTGACAGACACCACACTCACACCGCCACATATGTTAGCTGTTTCTTAGGAACAGCATCCTTATCACATCAGAGGTAGCACCAGCACCATCATTCTAGAGATGACAGATGCCATAACTGTCATGCAAAGGGGAGAGACAATGTGCCCAATGTCACGCATGTATGAACGGGAAGAGCCAGCATTTGAACCTACACACCTTCGTCCAGAGTCTGTGTGACCAACCATCATGTCATCTCCAAATCTGAATTTAGGGTTGTATCAGGAAGGAAGAGCCATGCAGCTGCCACTGTGGCAGGATGTTTGTGAGCTCAGCTTCTGTCCCTTATCCCTGGCTTCTCAACTCATGGCCCAGGGACTGGCATATAGTAGGAACTCAAGTTGTTTGCTGAATAATGAAAGAATGGGTAGCAAAAGGGAGGAGGTTCACCCTGCAGAATTCTCCTATATCATGAAAATGACAGCAACTCTTTCAGTGCATCATATGCATAGGGTTTTTCAGCTACAGCACTGTAGTCACTCACAGTTGGGGCCATGTCATCCTCTGTTGTTGGGGTAGCGGTGGTCCTGTGCATTGCAGGATGTTTAGCAGCATCCGCGGCCTCTATCATCTAGATTCCAGGAATACCCTCCCCCCCAGGTATGACAAACAAAAATGTCTTCAGACACATTCAATGTCCCTGGGAGGCAAAGCTGCCCCTGTTGAGAAGTGCTGCTGTAGTAGCCACACAAGACCAGAAACTAAAGCTCGGCTGTACCTATGAAGTAGGTATGCCAAGGTGCATCACTGGGCTCGAATGCTGCCAATTCCATCATCTCCCATTCTCCAGCTCCGGACAGCGAGTGAGGAAGGTCCTTGCTGGCAGAGCGATGGTTCTATTTCCTCAGGAGCAGCTTTCATTCATGATTCTGTTGATTGATACCAACGCACGGCTTTCTACTACGATCCTGTGAGAAAGCAGTCTTACTGTGAGGGTGTGGATAAGGAAGGGCACCCAGGAATTAAATTACTTGTTATGGACAGTCTAGATCAGATTGGAAATATTTTTTTAAGTCTTTCAAAGAGTTTTTACCTCCTACACATCATTCAAATGCTGTTTGTAGAGAATGCTGCACTCAGGAAGTGCCCAGTGGGACTGATTTTAATGTGAGTTTTGACAGAGAAGGAATTTGCTTCAATTATTTCCTTGTAAAACAGATTTTACTGATCATTTTTTGTTTCTTGGAATCAATTTACTTCAGTTATTGTTTTCACTTAGCTCTTTAAATCCATGTTAAAGGCTACCTGATTTGTTGTGATTTCATATCTTGCTGGCTCATCTCTCACAGGTGGCTGTGGGCACACCCTTAGATTGTGTTGGGCCTCAGTTTCTTCATTAGCAAAATGAGATTTATTGGTGGTATCAGGTCCTTCGTAGATTTAAAATTGTCTGAATTTGTTCCACATACTATTTTGAACAGAACTTCCCCCCTTGTCTATTCTTCCTTGTATCTGTGTTTTACTTACAAACCATGTGATCAGCAAATCCTTAATAGTTAACCTTATAAAAGTAAAGATACTGTATAAACAAAGATAAAAGTTAAAGATTCGTATATCTCATTTTTAGCAGAGGAAACAGAAAACACTACTTAAAAAGAACACAGGCCTGATGAAGCTTGTTGAAATTCTTTATTTCACATTATAGTTTGATTCAAGACACCTGGGTTATATTCTCTGCCAAAGTCATGTAAAATGTGACTGTGGTTTTTAACATTCTTATAAGATGTGCTTATACCTCTGTTGAGTTTCCACAAGCCCCATTTGTTCTTTTTTTAGAGCAAATAAATCACTCTCTTCCAAACTGGGTTTTGACTGTTCACAAATGACATTTACCTCCTCCTTCTTTTTTTTTTTTTTTTAAGATTTTACTTTTTTATTTTTAGAGAGAGGGGAAGGGAGGAAGAAAGACAGGGAGAGAAATATCAGTCGGTTGCCTCTCGCACACCCCCAACTGGGGACAGGCCCGAAACCTAGGCCTGTGCTCTAACTGGGAATCAAACCAGGGACCTTTTGGTTCTCAGACTGGTGCTCAATCCACTGAGCCACACCAGCCAGGGAACATGTTCTTTAACATATTTTTCTTCTACCTCGATTTTAAATAATATTTTACCAGGTTTAGCTCAACTCCATGAATTTCTCCGCAAAGTGAAAAAAAAAGTAGTTGGGGAAGGGAAGTGATCTTTTGAAGAGTTGGCTCTTCGGGTTATTTTGGAAGGCTTTTCCTAATGGTCAAACAATTTCAGTGGCACGACCATTCCCACACCTCCTGACTACACAGCTTTTCCAGGGTCTCCTATGAGCAGAAGCACACCCAGGAAGACCTGGAGGAACCTTCCTCAGTCCTGGTATGATGATCAACTCTAGGCGATTTTTGCTTCTACTGAAATGTACCCTTGACCAGCGCACCTCCAGGGCGCATAGACGCGCTGGAGGGGATGGAGAGTAAACTAGTGAGAACACCCAGGCAGAAGCAAAATTGGGGCTACTTCATATACTTTGGGGAGACTGGAGCTTCTGTGGGGGAGGAGCCAAGGGCAGATGAAACAAATGCTCTGTTTGAACAAAAGTAGTGTGACATCAAGGACGCAGTTGGCATTCGTGACGTGGAGAACAGAAGTGACCTGCCCATGAGATGTGAGGCAATAATCTACTTCGGAACTGCCAGAACCAGAACTGCCATGGGTGGGGGGGGGGGTTGCATGAGCATGTAGGGGGCCCCAGGAGCTCTTTTAGGTGGGGAACAAAGACCCTGCCCAAGCCTCAGCTTGGGAATGGATTGAAATCCATGTGATACTAGTGGTACTTGTTTAGAATAATGATATATAAATTAGTAAAATTAGACTATAAGCTGACAAAGTCTTAATTATGCAAAGCATTTGGAGGATAAAGATATGCTACTGCAGAGAAGAAAAACTAAAAAATTTTAATTAATAACAATTGTAAAAGCCATCTATATACACAGGTATAACATAGTCATGTTTTTCTTTGTTAAAAATCCTCAAATTTCAAAATATTCTCACGCACTTTCAAATACAGCCTTAATTGTAGGGACGCTGACCTGTAAACACAACAACCCTCTAAAATGTCCACTTGACTTATACTTTATGTGGCTGAGAGAATGTTAGCTGTAGAAATTCCAAGGAAAGGTAAAACACCCATGATCACATCCACTTTTCGCTGAGCATTTAGCGTATGCCAGACAATGAACTAACTATTTAAGGCTATTACTTCATTGGAGCTACTTCAGATAGGCATTGTACTGTTATTCCACTTTAAGGAGGAAGAAATTGAAGGTAAAGGGGTATATGTGAGTCACCCACATCTAGAGACACAAGTGGCAGAGCTGGAATTTGACTCCAAAGTCAAGACTTGTACCTGCTGTCCTCATGTCTGAACACCAAGTCCACGCTGCATCTTAAGAGTCCAATTTTGCAACCCATCTACACCACATTTCTTTGTATTGTAAGATGTCTTCCACATGACCGGTTTGAAGAGCTAAGTCTTAAAGTGAAAGGGCACTAGAAAGATGGGGGCTTAAAACCAGAGGCTATCCAAATTAATTTTAGGATTGAACACACCCCCTACTGAGATTAATTGGCAGAGCTACCATCCCTTGATACACTAAGGAGAAGACTTGAAAACTTCTAGCTCATGCAGGATGTTCTTTAACTTCAGGAAAGCTTCTGAAGAGAGTAGAAAACCACTTATTTAAAGAAACTCTGGTGTTACCATCAGGATAAGGTTACAGGGTGGGGCAGGGGTATACAGAGTGAGTGGGAAGCTGGTGCTGAGTGAGAGGAGATGAGTGGGTGTTGAGGGGAAAGGGGGAAGACTAGAAGAGCCGAGCTGATGTGCCAATCCTTGGAACAAAACTGCCTCCAGACGAGGACCGAGCACGATGAATACAAATAGGTGGGAGAAAGGATGGATTTTCAATTTACAAAATTGTGGCTTTGTGCGCTTTTATTTCTTTTCTGGCTTAGTGGTTTTGCTTAGGAAAAGAAATAGTCAATGCAGAAATGATAAGCTAAGAAAGAACAAATTAATTAGAAACAAATGAGTTTCAAATGTGCAATATCACAACCAGATTTTGAAGGGTGCCCTTCAAGAAAAGTCAAGAGTAAGGGCTCCAGGTCTGGGTTCAGATTTTGTTTCTTCAATTCTCTACTGACCCTGAACAATTCTCTTTGTTATTCTCTATTTAATTTCTTCAACATAAAACAGGGACCACATTGCAGGACTCCTATAATGGTTGAGAGTTCATGAATATAAAGCCCTTACCCAGTACCTCACCCATGATAAACTAACAATAAGTACCGGGTATCATTATAACTCATAGTGCCCCAACTGGACATCATTTTCTGTTTTTACTTTTCTATAAATTCATATCAAGTGCTATAATTGAACAGGATACAGTTACCATTGTTTTATTAATAAAAGCCCAGTTCAGCTGAAAATTCTTGAGATGGATAATTTGTGGAGTTACTCCAGGGTTCTTAGGCTATGATGCAGACATGCCAAATCTGACCATGGTTATAGAGGACTGTGGTATCTCCTTGCAGAGTCATGGAATCAAAAAAAAGTATAAAAATAAAACTGATGCTTCACCTTGGCACATGGTTCATTAACCCACCATTAAAGGGGGGTAAGGAAAACACAGAGGGAAGTAGTCAATTTAACAGATGTTGGAAGATGGAGGTATGAAGATGTGATCATTCTCAAAGTTTGGCAGTGCTGGAAAGATAGAATTTCAGAGGTACCCTGGATCCCAGTCCTCAAGCTCTGCTGCTTGGCTATTTCCGTCACATGTGCACAGCTAAATATCTGCCAGCGGTGCCCAGACCTGGAGGCCATGTTACTCAACACAGGAAGTACCCTCTGTGATGGAACTACGCTGCACATAAGTGCAGGAGAGAGGGCCATTTTTTTTTAACTGCTAAGTGTTGCTGAATTTCTTAGTACAGTGTTTTGAGTATAATGGCTGATTCAAATTTGTTATTAATTGATCCCACTGTGAAGACTCTTCTGTGAGATATTTTGATTTTTACTTCTTAAAGCAGAGATGTCAAGTACTTCACTACTAAAATCCTTTTACAATAGACTCTCTATGAAGGTAAGAAAAAATATATTCTTGAAAATGTATTAGCTACTACTAAAATTCCAATGAAACACCAGCACTGTAAAGGTGAAGAAGGCTACCATTTTTAGAACATTTCCCTACCTACAAGATATTTTTGCAACATAACTGGTACTGGTTGGGCAGCGAGGCCTGAAGTTTGGGATTTTACATTAATACCGGTACTGTGCGGCCCAAGTGCGCTATGGAAGTGGAACAGATACCCCACATGAAAACAGCATTGGTGGGAGAAACTCACAATAAAATCATTATGATTCTTTATTAATTGCAAAAACAGGTAGCGGACATCCCAACTTTTAGAAATAGTATGTGTACAAAAATAAATGGTTTAGTCACTAAACCACATGGTATTAAAAATGGGGTAGATTGTTCCATAGCGGCTAACATACACCAGAATCCATACCAAATTTTGGAAATAAAACCATGTGAGCCAGGACAATGACCTTCACAACGGGCACTGTGCACGCTCCAGACAATGGGAAACTTAGACACACAAACAAAAGACAAACAACAAAAGCTGCCAAAAAGGCATAGGAAACACCTGTTTTTTTTTTTTAATGGAAAAAGATACTAATGACTATTTCATATGATGGTTTTAAAATAATATATGCCTTACTGCAGTGACCACACAAGGTTTAAGGCACTGTACAAAAATATCAGTGTAGTATCTATAGTTTAAGTGGAGAATTTCCTGTCTTTTCAGATTATGTCTAGTGACAACGGGAGAAAATTTTATAGACAACAACAAAATGCTTACTCCCCTTCCAGAAATAACATGTTAAAAAGTACCACAATTATATATGTATAAACTTTTAAGTGTCTCTAAATTTGGAACAATAGCACAACACTGAACATTTGCAGAGAAAACGACACAGGATGACAATGCTCATTTCCACGTCCCTGACCTGTCAAAAGGAGACTTATGAGATTCTGAAATAGCTCACAAATCACACCAAGGAAAAATTGGGTCAATCTGGTTTGATCTTCAGAGACAGAAACATTGTTTTTTGTTGAAACAAAAAAGTCTGTTGAAAGGTTTTGGAAGTTTTTCTCTTTGTGCTTGACCCCACCCTTGTGCAGGGTCTTTCAAAGGATCTGCCTCCATGATGGTGTAGGGGGCCTTAGCATGCCTGGCTTGGGAAATCAGTGGCACTGTTGTCAATTTCTTGAAATTTCCAATTGCATATGCTTCTTTCATGTTTAAAGTTTCTGTGAGAAATAGTAAGAACACATGGAAAGTCTCAGGGTGAGATATAGTGTCCTCATTTTCAAAAAGCAAAAAGCAAGGGACTTCCCCTCGCTACTCAGGGTGGGAATGTGATCCTGGTCATGCCCATAGCCTCCTGACTCCTTTCCCCTCTTGAGCCAACTCCCTCTTAGTTTATTCTGAGAGTTCCTGTTGATGCAAAGCCAACAGAATATAGAGATTAATGGGCAATAACTGGTGGAGCTGGGAACGACAGCGAATTCCTGGAACAGCCAATGTCAGACCACAGGCAGAAAAGTTTAATTCTAGAGTAATCCTATAGGATAATGCCACCTCCCAAAATATTTCCCAAAGAATGTGGAATATTAATGCAAAAAGTAGAAGTACATCAAGAACACTTGGTGCTTTTGAAAATATTTATCAATACTTGTTCACAGTGTTTAGGAACATGTAGACTAGGTTTGATGTGAAAACTTGATAAATGTAAAAAGACAATAGTGTACTCTAGAAAGTTTCAGGGAATTAAAAATACATACTGGCATCAAATGGCAGAGTAGGTAGACACTGTACTTACCTCCTCCCAAGACCACACCAAAATCATAACTAAATTGTACATCAAGCTACTGGACAACCATATGGAGACTAGCTAAACAGAAGTGTTACAACTAAGAATACAAAGAAGAAGCCATGTAAAGACTGGTAGAGACCCGAAATGAGCTGGCTCACACCTATGTGTAGCAGTTGAAAATCTGGAGGGATATCTGAGCTGCAAGGCTCCCCTGAGGAGCAAGTGTTCTCAGCCCCATGCTGGGCTTCCCAGCCTGGAATACCAGTGCCAGGAAGAAGAGCCCACATAACAGGCTGTCTGACTGAGACAAAAGACTTGTGGAAACCCAGGCATCCTCTGAAAGGGCCCACGTGCAAACTCTTTCTCCCAGGAACTCACACTGACTCTGGTGGAGGTACAGAGGCTTGGGGGGTGCTTGAGAAAAACAAGGAAAAACTGAGTTGTGTGGCTTCAGGACAAGGGATGGTCCTGCAGGGATGGCCACCACTGTCCCTGTGTTGAGCTCTCTCCCGATGCAACAAAAACTGATTGTGCACCTATCCTTTTCAAATGATTCAACAAATTCAAGAGGAGAAAAGGCTCCCAAGCTCATTTTATGAGGCCAGCATTACTCTATTTCAAAACCAGACAAAGACATTACAAAAAAATTATAGGCCAATACACCTGATGGACATAGATGCAAAAATCCTCAACAAAATACTAGCAAACAAAATTCAGCAATACATTACAAATCATAAACCAATAAATTAAGTGGGATTTACTCCGGGAATGCAAGGTTGGTTCAATATCCACAAATCAATTAATGATACACCACAGAAACAAAATGAAGGATAAAAACCATATGATCCTACCAATGGATGCAGAAAAAGCATCTGACAAACTCTAGCACCTATTTATGATAAAAACTCTTAGCAAAATGGTAATATAGGGAACATACCTCAACATAATAAAGGACACATATGACAAACCAACAGCAAAAATCATACTTAATATGGAAAAGCTGAAAGAGATTTCCTGAAAATCAGGAAAAATATAAGGCTGTCAACTTTCACCATTTTTGTTCAACACAGTACTGGAAGTCCTAGCCACAGAAATCAGACAAGAAAAAGAAATAAAAGTCATCCAAATTGGAAACAAAGAAATAAGCCTGTCATTATTTGCAGATGACGTGATACTATATATAGAGAACCCTAAAGATTCCACCAAAAAACTACTAGGACTGATAAATGGATTCAGTAAAGTAGAAGGATACAAAATAAGTATTCAAAAATTGGTTGCATTTTTATACACCAGTAATAAACTATCAGAGAGAGAAACTAGGAAAACAGCCCACTTACGTTTCAAAATCCAAAGCTTATTTATTATATTGTACATATTTTAATCCCAAGGAGAATTCTCTGACTCTAGGAACTTTCTTTTGCTCCTTCAGTGACTGCTAGGAAAAGAGGCAGGGGACAGTGCAGAGTCCCTCATCCTCCACAAATGCCAGTTCAAAGGACTAATCTATTCATCTTTCTGATCAACATGGGATTTCCATTACTCATCTTTCCTTCCAAGATAACTGACATTTTTGAAGGGTATCCTTTTTGTTAAATTTTATTTCCTTCTACTAAAGAAGCCTTTTTAATCTTCTGGAATTAAGGAGTTCATTTTCATCCACAAAGTTCTTTTTGTTTACTTCCTTAGTCTGATTATTCCACTCGAGGGTATGCAGATGGCTACATATCCCTTTTCATCAATGCTACCCTCAAAATAAAATCCTAAAAATACCAGTGGCAATTAACATTTAGAAATCTCTTTTTTGGTTAGTAGCCATCCTCATGGAAAGTCTGTGTTTGAATTAGATCAGTCTTAGACAAGTAAGGCAGAGAGATAAAATATCAAGGCCTCATTTCCCCCATCTCCAAATCAGAAACTTTAGCTGCAACTTTCAACAATTTCACAGGAATCAAAGGAAAATCCTGGATCAAGTTTCAAAAATTAATCATACAAATGGAAGACCAAAGGTCAGGAAGCAAAAGCAAAGAGGAACACAACAAAAAAACTAAAGATTTTTTGATAGAAACACAATGCTTATGAAGCAATCCAGTGACATGTTAGGTATGAGAGGGTGACATGATTTTAAGACAGTGTTGTAGAAGAGTAGCATCCAGATCCAGAGAAAATAGTTTCGCTTTACTTCTCATTGGACAGGCAACTAGCTCATAGAAAGCTGAGCTCAAATCTGAAGGCCAGACAAAAGAAGGGAAGTTGAGAAACTCAAAGATGATTAGAAGGAGGTGACTGTTTTCATATGAACAATTGGTCAAGAAGTCAGAGATGCAGTGAAAGCAACAATCAACACTTTAATATGAAAAAGCTCAGGAGCTCACTCCCTAAATTCTGCCGAGTCAGTACATTTGGAGGAAATGAGGTTTTGACGGGGGGTTGGTAAAGAAATGACAGGAGAGAAAGCTCGCTTGATGGAATATGAGGAGCTTTGCAGTTGGGGTGAAATGCTAGAGGCCCGTCATCAAAGCCTGTGTGTATCTGTGGTGTGCGATAGGAGGGTGGGGTTCCTGATGAGGAAGCAGGTGTGTGTCAAAGCTAAACTTGTCCTTTGCTGCAACTTTCTCAAGAGCTTTGGCAATAATAGCCATAGGACATGCCATGGTGGGGAGCTACGTCCTGCAGGCTACCATGGTCATTCTGGTAGTGTCATCTGAGGGTATTCAAATAGCTCTACTGTCACTAAATGCATTATTTTAGCCTTCTTGTATTTCAAATTAAACATCCTAATGCTATTCTTTACTTCAACCCCTTTTTCCTTGCTTCTAGTTGACTGACAGTAAGCCCTTCCTTGTTTTACCATCCCCAGGTTTAATAAATGCAATCTCACGGTAAAAAAAAAAAAGACTGTTCAAATATAATACAATTATGGCACCAATATAACTCTATTCTCTGACTTGGAGAGGGTAATTCTAGGTTTTCAGGATGATCTTTAGTCATCTCTTACACAACTCTTGAGAAGAAGATGGCTAATGTCATTCCCCTGGCATCCCTGATTTCAAAATTTATTCTTTAAAGCAAGTTCACAAAAAAAAACACTGGCTAGAGGAGAAATCATTTCTGAGAAAAATGTAAAGCTGATAAGGGATAGAAAGAAATATTCAAGGGCCTCAAATATGGTTACTTTATTTGTTGTCAATGGCATGTCTACCACTGGCTTCCTTTTAAGTGGAGTTATGCAGTGATCTTATCATTTTGAAATTTTAAGCGGGAGTCAATGTTATATGAAAACCTCAAAGGCAAATTCTGATTTTGTTTTTGAAGAAGAGTTGAACATTTTAGTTCAATTTTTAGGAAATTAGATTGTTTCCTTTTGCAGTAATATAATTTACATTAATTGAGGTGCTTTAGAAATAAATTTTACTCTAGATGTATATAAATCTATGTCGAGGTTTATTTTTCCCCTGTTAAATTACCAAGAAAATCTGTCCAACTTCCTTACATATAGTCCGCAAAGAATAAAAGATTATTCATCTTTCTCAAATGTATTCTTCCATCCTTCCTGGGTATGATGGTGGGGAGAAGGTTTGTCAGTGTATTAGACAAATAATTCTACCATTCAATAAAGAGAAGTGCAAATATTTGTAAAATATCAGGTGTTAAATAAATTCACCCTAAGGCCTTCCTGTTTCAGAGTTGTGCTTGAATCACTTGGGTTACTTATTCAATCTTCTCTTTTAGGTTGCAGAGGTGTTGCTTGGGGCTGTGGGAACATACAGGAAAATCTTGTGAAAGATTTGTGACTTCTGTCCTCAGTGTATCCTTGTTGCTTAGTTATAAGACTTGCCACCTCCCTGAGCGGGGTTGAAAAGAGTAGGATGGATGTTAAAAGCAACAGGACCAAGAGAGAACTGCTTCCTGGAGAGTCACAGCATTCTGTTAATTTTGTTCCAAATCTTTGCAAATTCATTTGTCCTCAAAGGCCATGGCAGTGTCTTTTACCAAATTTAAGAAAGGCTAGTTTTGGCAGATTTTAAATATGTGTGCAGTGAACAAAACTGATCTTGACATTAGGACTCTCTTGAAACATATCTCCCATCTTCACAAGGCTTTAAAAACGCCATCCTGTGTATTTTTCTTAAAAATAACTGCTACTGTGAAGAGCTAAACATGCCAGCCCTTTATTTTTATTACAGAAAGTCCAACTTCACCATAAAGTCCATTCATCCTTCTATTTCTTTATTTAAAACAGACTTCCAAGCTTGAAGAACAGTTATACTGCCTTATAAAGACAACAGTTTAATAAAAAACACTGATGCTGACAATACAGCCAAAAACTTATTAGGCCAAAAATATTATTTACCCAGTATTAATTGTTTCCGTTTCCTTTCGTTTGGCTCCCCCACTTTCTGGTTTGAAATCTTTAAGAATTATCTACCCTAACAGTGTTTTGGATGCAAAAACTTTTGTTCCTAGGCAGGATTTTTAAGGTCCTCGTGGTGGCTTAGGAGAAAGCTATTTACTACCAATATAGGGCCTCTTTCTACTGGGTTACTGGAGTCTATTCCTGTTTCAGTTCTTCTAGAATTTAAACTTCTATGTTGGACATAAAGAGAGAGGGGACAGAAATATTTTGACCTCTCTAATTAGTGGAAACATAGGCCCTTTTGAGGGCCTCTTTGTATTTCCCAAATGAGTCAGACATCTGACAACTTGAATGATTCGGTTGTCTACACCACAACAGAATAGTTTGGGGGGGATGCCAGAGGGCTCAGAATGGTAGGCTGTCTCAGGTTGTACAGTTTCTTAAGAAAGATTGGAAATGCCTAAAGCAGTTAAAAATAAATTAATGTTTACCCTATTGCCAATAATGTCTGTAGCATCTTTGAGTTTGTCTACTAAGGGCACAGGTAGTTCCCCCTGATTAAAGAAAGTGAAAATAAGGCAGAAATGAGATGATCCCGGTTTCCTGCTTCTTGAGGTACCCCCAGTATATGTACATTTAGGTAGCAAATTCAAAAGGCCCCTCAGTGAAGAAAATGTGCATATGTCATCTGATTTGATCATTTCTTGCCATTTGCTTCTGGTTACTACTTTACTATTTCTGGAAGGAAACAAAAAGTAATTTCAAAACTCTGCAAAACAATCTGCTAGTTTTCTCTTTATTATAGGAACAATCTGAAGTGAGAGTTCTTAGACTCAAGAACATTTCACCTCTTGTACAGAGTTCAACTCTAAAGGACAGTGGACATTAATTGGACAGGGAAGGCCTTACATTTTTCCATATGAAGATTCAACAACCTTAGACATTCTTTTCCTACTGGAAAGGGGAAGACAAATTCAAAAAAACTTCTATTTTCAGAGTAGCTTTTAGAAAGTATATCAGGTTTGGTAAGATTTTTGCACTGGTCTTTTTAGAAATCCTGCAATTGTTTACTAAGAATGAATTGGAAGTGAATAAAACAAAACAAAGGTCTTTGAAGATCGGTGTTCCTTGTCTAACAGAAAGGGGGAATGCTTTAATGCTGTACTTGTCACAACATTCTATCAAGAGGTAGGAAAAATGAAGGATTTCTAAAATAAGAGCTTTAGTTTGGTTTTGAAGAACAGTAGAAATATTCATTTCTCTTAGCTGAGTTTATCAACAGTCTGTTGGAGTCTGTGGGGTTTTCAATCAAGACACTGAATAGTTATTATCATCATTGTCCTGGTTATGTTTTCCTTGAAGTCATGAAAGGTCATTTTCCCAGAACTGTCAACTTCAGACCAAAAACCCAGTTAACAATCCACCATTCTTAGTGACAGTGGCCGGTGTGGACAGCCTGTCCCTCTGAGGTTTTGCTTGCTGAGGTCACCACACAAAATCTATGAGAAGCTCATGGAAGCTCCTCCTCCTCCATCTGCTTGGACCAGTCCGGCTGCCTCATGGGGTCATTTTTGTGTTTCTGCAAAAGCCACACCACCACTAACGTTCCTATTTTCCTCCCTGTCTTTAAAACAAAACAAAACAAAACAAAACAAAACATCTGATCACAGTTTATGTCTGACGGAACAGGGACCTGCCTAGGTTTAAAAAAGGGTTAACTTTTCTCTCTCATTTGTTCTCTTTTGCCTGAGCTCTGAAAATTTTTACTCTATGGTTTGTTTGGATGTACATTCAGAAGGGAATGTATGGATATGGGTGTGTGGTTTTCCCAGAAAGAGACAGTGGGCTTCCCTGCATCTTCAGGTAATAGACACCTCACTAAAGATTTGTGGTGTTTCAGACACTGAGGCAATTATCTTCCATTGGCAACACCTGAAATCAAGAGTGCAGCGTGACTTTTTTCCTTCTGAAGGAAAATGACGTAGGCTGCCAAGCAATTTTTGGTCTGCATGTGTCCAGTGTCCATCGGAAGAGGAAAAGATGAATAAACAAAATATGAAAACATTGAAAATTCTCCCTCTCCACTCAGGTACAAAGACATCGATGTACCAATGCTTCATTATTAATCATTGAACTGTACCTAGTGTAAATGTGTTCTCTGCTAACTACATCATGCATCAAATACCTGCTTCACTGCTGTGTCATGGGCAATTTCTGTTAATTACAGCCACTGTGATTAATTTTCATCAATGATTTTCATGATTCCTGTTATATAACAATCTATTTTGCTGGTAGGAAACAACAGAATCCAAGGTAAAGTCTGTCATGCTTCAGATAAAGGAAAGAATAATTTCAATGATCATGGGAATCAATTTTTTCCCTAAGCACTGATTTTGTCTCTACTGATGCTCTTTGAGTTAATTTAGTGAGGTAGTGGTAAAATTTCATGCTTTTATGTGGGTTTTGAACTGGTCAATTTTCCATCAAATCTGGTGAATGTTATAATGGTCCTTTTTGAAATTAAGTATTTTTCCCTGGCTGGTGTGGCTCAGTGGATTGAGTGCTGGCCTGTGAACCAAAAGGTCACCATTTGAATCCCAGGGCACATGCCTGAATTGCGGGCCAGGTCCCCAGTTGGGGACATGTGAGAGGCAACTGATCAATGTATCTTGCACATTGATGTTTCTCCCTTTCTTTCTCCTCCCCTTCTCTCTAACAATAAATAAATGAAATCTTAAAAAAAAGTGTTTATAGACTTGTCATTGTCTTCCTCAGCTGCATAATTAAGTCATTTCTACAACAGTTTATTAAAATTTCTACTTTAAGAAAATGCTTACTTAATCTTGCAGGAAAGAAAGCAAGAGTGATGTTACATTCTGAAGCTGGGGATTGGATTACCAAAGGTCTCCTGCGTGGAAGAAACCAGACAAGGAGTTTTTGGGATGGAAACACCTTGATCAGAGCTCAACTTGGAAACACACAAAATACAATTTCCCTAAGAGGCCATACAGTGAAATGGAGGATGTAGTGACGCATCAGTTAAGAAAATCTTCCAAACTGGCATATTGACACATTCTGTACCTATACCATTTTCTAATGTGCCGTACTTGTAGATCTATATACTCTGAGATAATATCTTTTTTGTAAAGGTATAAGCCCAGCAGGTTACAAATCTTGGTCTTACTTTCATGAAACTCTGACTTTTTATTGTTTTAATTTTGTCTAGGATATAATGTCCAGAATATTCTTACATCTTCACTGTAAGTTTTTGGCTCTTTTTTCCACTCCCCACTTCCATACCCACTAGAACTATGATCTTCAATATTGTAGCCACTGCCCACATGGGGCTATTCAATTTGAATTAACTAAAAGTAAATAAAATGTAAAATTCAGTTTGTCCATTTTATTAGCCACCCTTCAAATGCCCAAATAGCCATGGTAAAGAATACATGAGGGGCAACACCCCCAAAAGAGATTTGTCTTCTGGAGGGCAGGTCCCTTATAGTACAGGCTTCCCCTGCTAGGTGAGTGTTTCTAGGAACCCAACTGTATCAGTGCACCAGCTGGCATTGTTATGAGAGGCTGTGTTCAGCTTCAGTGAATTTTTCTGGAAGAATCACTCTTTCAACGTATTTGCCCATTTCATGATGGGTGATTTACAAGCACACCTGCCCACACTGTGCTGAGTATTCAACAGTTTTTGGCCAAAAAATGACATGACCCCCATGTTCCACCCTCCCTATTCATCCAATCTTGTCCCAGTGACATTTTTTTGTTTCCCCAGGTGAAAAAAGTACTTAAAGGGAAATGTTTTGGCGATGTGGAAGAGGCGCAACAAAAAATGGCAAAACACTAAAAGGCATTAAAATCAATGAGTTAAAAAACTGTTTTGAGCAGTTGGAAAAAATCTCAGGTGTATTATATCAGATGGAGAGCACTTTGAAGGTGACTGAAGTTTAAACATGTAAGAATAAATATACAATTAAAAAAATAAATTGTTTTTTGGGGTCTTCCCTTGTAAAGAATATTCCTATCTTCTCGGAAAATTCTTTTGGTGAGCACGGCACTAGAATATCAGCTCCAAAAGATCAGGAGTACTGACTGCTTTGCTCACTTCTATATTCCTTGTGCCCAGACAGAGCCTACATCATGAGGGATGTGCAATAAATATCTGTTGAATGAATAAATTTGTTTTTAAATTTTAGTAGCCAATTACTTAGTCTTTGCTAGGGGCCAAGTCTCATGGCATTTTCTTTGACTAAAACTAGACCCTAAGGGAATGAATCATCAAAATATGAACCTTCTTACACCTTCCCCAAATGGAGATCTCTGCAACTTGAGTAAGTTATAAATCACATAACTTTTCTACAGAAGCCTCCCGGATGGCTTTTCACCTCACTCAGTCAGATGGTCTCCAAGACTCTTACAGAATATTCTCCCTGTCCTGACCTTCTGTCTTGAACCTCACCTTCCATGAGTCTCTCTTTCCTTGCCTGGCTAGAGTCACCCTGGCTTCCTCACTGTCCCTTAGACACACCAGGCACACCTTTATCTCAGGGCCTTTGCTGTTCAGGGCATCCCTCCCACTGTTTGCTTAGACAAGTGCCGTGCACATAGACAATAAAAAATACATATTTGAGTGCTGAAGAAATATGAAATTCCATTGCCTAAAGGGGGCTGGGTTCTTCCTACCATGGCAGACATAAAAGGAAACACCACTTTTTAAAAATGCATCACTAGATATGATGTACAAGTTAGGTGGGCATGTTTAAATCTGCTGAAATACTATTTTCCCTGAAGAAAATATCTAAGTGATCGAGTTGCTTCGGCTACCGTGGCATTGGATATGCCAGAACCACTGTTGTTCCCAAGGCACACTAAAAATAACCACATGATTTTGAAAGTGGTTGAGAGCTATGTGGAGATAAGGGTTATAAAAACCTGGAAGCCAGGCAGTGTTTCTGCTGTTTCTGAATAATTCTTTGCCTCTTCCGGGCTGTGATAGTGCATTACATATTGGAGATGACTTCTGTTAAGTATGCTCAGCATACCATTAAAAAGTGTCTGCCTGGAAAAAAGCAGCAGGTTTGAAAAGAGCCACAGCAGCACTGGGGTTTTTATTCAACACATGCGAGTACCTTCAAATAACTAAGATAGGTGGCCACATTGCTTATGGAGACCTACGGGAATTATCCATTGTACACAGTATACAGTGTACATTCTGAACTGAATATCTCTCCATAGCACCGCAATGGTCTACCAGTTTTCAATTTATATTGAGCCATTTCAAATAAAATTCAGTTTTATATTGAAATCTTGGTTATACACATTTAAGGGTAAGGTTTATGACTAGCAGTACACGATAGGAGATACTATTATCAGCAAGACTACATCTCAGCTTAGATCTTTTCATCTCTACCTGTTTCCCTTCCCACCACCATGGAGAATCCCCTTTGTATAGGTCAACATCTGGCAAGAGAAGTATAGAGACAAAAGAGTAATGTATTGGAAAAAGAACTCATTAAAAAGTCTGAAAGCTTGCGTTTTGTTCTGGACCCAGATTGGAACAAGCCATTTACCCCCGATGTCAATCTCCTTCTATCCTCCTGTGGGAACTAGAGGACTCAGGCTAGATCATCCGGCTCTGACAAGGGAGTGCACAGGCAGCTGGGCCACAGTTTCTGCCTCTCCATACTCTAGCTACTGGCTTACCGGAATTATCCATGGAGCTGTGTGTAGTTCTGCCTGTGAGAAACTATTCTCTCTCTGGGACAGTCCACTGCCAAATTCCTTGGGGGTGGAGAATCAGGCATGACACACTTTACACAGAGCTTATTCATTCAGTAACATGAGAATTCATTTGGAATTGGAATCCATAGTATATTTGTAATTTTTGCTTACAGTCCAAAAGTTATCCAGTAACGTACAGTTTCTGATGTTGGCTGTCACCATGGCAAGGAACGAATGAACTCTACCCCATGCCCATATAAGGCTGAGCTAGCCAACTGCTTGGGGAGGGGAGGGTGCTGCACCCAGGCATTGTCATCAGTGCTACAGTAGCACCATGGGGAAAATATATAGCCAGGGACCCCTGGGGAAGCTGTGGGAAAGAACAAACTCTGCACACAGCTCCCTGAACAGCAAAATCCATCCAACTGCTATTTTTATGCATTACGCTACTTAAAAAATATACTATCAAGCCACAAGTAGGGCAGAAATAGCCCTGCTTTCTACAGGAACACATATAGGTAAACTTGTTAATCACCAAATATTTAATATATATATGCTAGGTTTGTAGAACTGAAATTAACACTACATCTTAATAAATGATTTAATGAAGTATATGCAATTGTCCTAACAATACATATCTTCAGTAATATACTAGGTTTACCCCACAGAAAATGATAAAGGGCACCATTTATCTCTCCTCACTGGGTTGTTCCCTTCCCTTTTACCACAGGTCATTTCCATCATCTTACTGATTAATATTAAATAGCACACTTGAATCAATTGGGCACAATGGGTACTGGCTGTTAAAACCAACCAACCTGGATCTGTGTGGGCCAACGGCAGTGTGAGTGTCGGTCCAGCACTGAGTGGACCACCATGCATGTGAAGAGAATGGCCATCTGAACACCACAGACAGTGGGTCCTGCAGGCCAGGCCCCACAGTGGGGTATCATTTGGCTCTGTCTCTTAAACAAACTACTCGGACAATTGCCAAATCTCAACTTAATTTGATCAGTACTTGTAGCCTGTCTGAATACAGACAAGCCAAGCCCACACGGGGTTCTGGAGTGCTCACACTCATGACATCAACCAGAAGGTGCCGTGTTTCTGCCTCACTTGTCAATGTACAGGAATAGGCTCAAGGCATTCTCATTTAGGGATGATGGGACATGAAAAGGTTTCAATGCCTGTACTGTAAACTTACTATATTAGAGAGACCTAGAGACCCTTATAAATCTTCCTTTTAATAACCTCTTTGAAAAGTCCTTTGGCATTTTTATAAGAGTATATTGCTATGTAGGTGGTATTTTCTATCGAAACAGAATGAGCAAGCTTTATTGAAGAACAAAATTCTTGTAAACGCACCATGGGAAATGTTAATACATTGGTTCTAGATTAAGTAAGTAATTGTACAAAGTGAAAAGTGTGGACCCGGTAACCTTCTCAGTTTGTTCGGGTCCTCTGTGGCTGATCACATGGAGAAGAATGTAGAGTCCCTCTAGACTCGAACTCCCTCCCACACAGGCGAGTCTCCCAGATGTTTGTACACCATTAATTTATCTTCCCTGAGCCCATATAAGGCCAGCAAGTGCTTAGAGTGGGGAGAACTCTGCAGTTGGACACTTCTATCACTGTTCCAGAAGCATTGTTGGGGAACTCTATAACAAAGGACACCAGGGGCATTTTGAATCTCATGGAATGGCGTTCATATATTTAAAAAATACGTATCCTTGTTAAATGCTGACGAAGGAACTTCAGTGAGAAAGTCCTAAAGTGTAAAGTCCCCACTCCCAAAGAGAGGAGCCCATTAGGAAGACGATGACAACAACAAACTGTTTTGAGGATTACAACTCATGAGGCACACAGCATATGGAGATGGAAGCTTTGATCTAGTGGCAAGAAGCTCCTCCCTGTGACCTTTGCAATTAAAAAACGATCAGTTACATGTTATTAAATACAACCACCATGTTTATAAAGGGGTTCCCTATTATAAGTTTACTTAATTCAGGGGTCCCCAACTCCCAGGCCACAGACTGATGCTGGTCCCTGGTCTGTTAGAAACCGGGATGCCCAGCAGGAGGAGAGCGGCAGGCAAAGGAGGGAAGCTTCACTTGCATTACTGCCTGAGCTCCATCTCCTGTCCAGCACCTGCCCCCCAACCCCACAACACTGGTACATGGAAAGATTGTCTTCCATGAAACTGGTCCCTGGTGCCAAGAAGGTTGGGAACTGTTGACTTATTTGATTTTTGGAGGGGGCTCAGGAAGGATGAATGCTGTAACATCCAACCACAGAGCCCAAGCTCCAACAAGATGGTCCTTCCTCCTGGGGTGTGGAGATGGGGAATGGCTACTTTAGAAACTGATTTCAGGATTCATGCTGGTGAAACTCATGGAATACCTGAGGACTGCAGTAATTTCTGTTTCCAAAAAAGGACAATGTGGGCAAGAATTTACAATTGCCTCTAACATCCTGGCATTGGAAAAGCATGGGTCCTAGAGGAAAATGCATGATTCCAAAGCATAAAGACTCAAAAGACCCTATCATAAAGCAAAATACTGTTGCTCACACTGCCACACACCCACATGGGCTTAAACATATATACAGGGTCTGGCGGAAGTAAGGCCTGCTTGAGTGTGGTTGGTAGAGTAATAATATGGGTGTAATAATTTATAGTTTTAATTTGAATGTTTCCCCTAAAATGTCATATGGTATGCTTGAGTGTGATATTGTTATGTTACAAAATTATATGCTTATGATTTTGTAATAACAAGGGGGCATTATTTGTGCTGGACTCTGTATAAACAGTATCTTTTTTTAAGATCAGTAATGCCAAGACTCAAACATCAGCTTTGAGGGAAACAGAATGAGAGGTCACTCTGATTGAACATATTAGATCCCGTATCAGTTCAAATTCTACCAGCTGTTATAATAATTTGGGGTGACCTTTCTTCTCTTATCTATGAAATGGGTTACATAAAAGACATTCAGGAAATGAGAAGAATAATTTAAAAAATTAGAATGATTCTCAGTAGTATGAGGCTGGTGCCTTCTAGTTTGAATATCTATCTATATTGCAGTATGAATGCAACTATGTTTTCTCTATGTAATACTTTTATAAAACCTATATTTATATAAGTATAAAACATAGTTGCATTATATATAAATATAGGCATATATTCATAACAATGAATAAAATAAAAGGTACCTAAGATAGCTAGCATTATTCTTAATTTATTAAGAAAGTAGTATAAACTGATTCAATTTTGTATTATATTATTGTTTGTTCCAGTAGAGAAGAACACGCCTGTATTATATTTCTTAGGAAAGTGTGCAGTTGACTTGATCAGGCCATTTCAGGCACTTTCATTTACAATGGGAGTATAAGGAAGGCAATGATTATTGCGATGCGATGACTTACCCGCCCTCCTTTCTCAGGGTAGCACTGGCAGCCCCCACTGCAGTCTCGCCCTCCACAGGGCACATCAAACTTCTTCACACCCTGTAAAAATGAAATACAAAGCAAAGAAAAAGTTATATAAAATATTGTCAACTACAAAACATATCATAATGCTATCTGTTGAGAGTACTTCCAACTCGTAACAACTATCTATTCATTCAAAACAAACAGACTTTAATTTTTAGAGCAGTTTTAGGCCCACAGCAAAAGGCACAGAGATTTCCCATATAACCCCTGTCCCCACATGCACAGTTTTCCCCATTAGCAACATTCCTCCTACAGAGTGGGACATTTGTTAAAAATCTATGAACCTACAATCGCATGTCATTATTATCATCCAGAGTCATAGTTTATTTTATATTAGGGTCGCCCTTGGTGTTGTGCATTCCATGGCCAATAAGCCTCTTTTCAGTGCCTACTAAGTACCAAATGCCAAGCTAGACCCTGGGCGTGGAAAGTCAAAGAGAACATTCCCTGAGTCAAAGGGATTCCCTGTGAAGTAAACCCATACTAACACTGTGTTAAGAGGTTTACTATGAAAAAAAAACTCCAGGTACATAGAAAGTGCCCTTCATTCTGCCTGGAAATGTGGGTGATGCATTCTAGAGGAGGAGCTGTTCAAGGTTAAGTTAAATAGAGTACACAACTCTGACCACCCCATCCCACAACACAGATCCTGGGGGATTAAAGGGAGGGGAATTCTAATGAGGAGGCGGAACTTGCAAATACACCTGGATAGGATGACAAACCCTCACCTCGGTAGGTACTGTGACACCCATGGTGATCCCCTGCAGAGCAAAGCCCACGTCCTTCCCTTCACTCTGCAAGCAATGCTCATGTACAGTAGGAGGAGGGTGTAGGCAGAGTATTTATTTAGTCAGGTTGGGGTGGCAAAATAGAACTTTTTATCGTACACTGAGATATAACTTTTAAAGAGGTTAATGAAGCTCCTGAGGGAGTTCTCTGGCTGGACAATTCCAATCAGGATTAGGGGAAAAAGGTGTTTCTTGTCCTCGATCTAGGTTTTTCAGGTAAAATATGGAGTTGGAGATTGGACTGTTCTAAGATCCTCCTTTCAGACGGGGTTCACAGTACTAAATGTTTGGAGCAGGAGATCAGGTCGGCCCTCTTCTTTCTCCTCTGATCAGCTAAGCCCTTCCACTCTCTTCTGAGTTAAGTCTTAATGACTAAACAGGATGGTAACGTGGGAACTCCCTCTGCAGGTTTTCCTATCTGCCCTCCATGCTAGCATCCTCATCGTCCCTGGCGCGGCACTGGAGGTTCACAGAGAAGTACAGCCGTTCTACCTGGCCGCCTCTGTCACTCACTAGCATGGCCTTCCCGAACGTGCAGCCTTGGACGGCACACAGGTGCACTCGGACTTGAAACCACCTGGCCAGAGTTCTCCTTAGACCTCAACAACTACTCACTGTTCTCTTTGTAGAAAGGTCTCATCTGAAAGTTTCACTTTTTGTTTGTTTTTATTATAATTCTTTACCTAATCTAGTATCAGTCACTACTTTAGAGAATTTTTAAAAAATCTGAAAATCTCAAATCCTGTAAAGAAACCAACACCTGGAAAGCCCTGTAAATCTCCTTTTGGTTATCTTTTTGGCCTGAGTGAGGTAATGAAACAGCTTCAGTCCCACAGTGTAAAACATGTATAGAATCCTTTCATGCCCTCAAAATATAACTCTAGGTATTTGCCATTTTTCATGGCTTCAATGTTTATCTACAGTGGGGCTCATTATTAAATTCCATTACTTTGAATATTTGATTTTTATAAATTCAGCTCCATGCTAAGTCCTTGGTTTTATGAGTTGCCCTTAGCACCGAAGAGAGAAGTCTAGAAGGGCTGCCATATTTGCACTTTGCTTTCCATATGACTGTGACATGAATAGGTACACTGGCAGGTGTCCCTGGTTCATACAATAATTCATTTACCAGTTGTTTGGAAAGTGGAGGGGGACTTATCAATCTAATGGGTGAAGCATAAACTCATATTCTCCATCTGATGTTTTACATGCTATTTTTTGTTTTGATCTCTGTATATAAATAAATCTCTGTATATAAAGCCACTTGTCAAATCTCTGTATATAAATCAATGGTTGAAATGATTTTAATGGTTTCAAATTGATCCAACAGACTCTCTATTCTAGGCTTAAGCTATGCACTGGATTTATTTATAGAAATGAGTTCTTCATAACCTGCTCAAAGTTTAATAGTACTTCTTTGCTTTTGGAGGTAAGACTTGAAGAACTGATAACTCCTGGTCTCAATACTTTTTCAACTATGTGTCAGTGGCTCAGATACCCTGTCTCAGGAGGTGACGAATACATCGACAGGTAGCCCTGTACCTTATAAACCACAGATGATTCTGTCATGGAATTCCAGCCTCACACATGTGTATTGCTTCTGTATGTATGTGTCTGTGTGTGATGTAATATGGGGTGTGTATGTATTTTCCTACCAGAATCTTACATATACTACAGAGGGACTCTCATGAATTCCAACATTGACAAGAGCCCTAAGTACCACACACTGGAATGTCAGGTCTCCAGGATGAACACAAGTATTTACTTTATTAGGGAAGGGCATGTGTTCTAGAAATCTCTTAAAGACTGAACAAGTCTCAGACCTGAGCCTCTGTATTCCCCTGATGGGACCTGGGCTCTGGAACAGTCTCAGGACATGAATGCCCTTCTGAGGACTTTGGATGATGAGTATGTGAACCCATGTCTGTGTCCCAACTCCCACCCCACTCCCAAACAGAAGAATATTAAAAGCTCACACCAACCACTGCCAATGCTCCAAGCCCTTGAGTCTACCCTTGTTTTTATTGCTCAATACAACTCACAAGACAAAGCATGATCCTTCTTCTTGTCAGTTCTTTAATAAAGATGACTGGTTCCCTTCCACCCACATTGACTTCAAGAGTCTGCCAGCTACCCTTAAAGGTGGCCCGGTTGAGGTCTTCAACTTCAGAGTACTCAGGAAGGCATGCTCTCACCTGTACAGTTCAGGCTCTCTCACAAGCATCAATTAAATCCTCCAACAGTTTTTCACTTCAAGTCTGAATTCCCATTGGTAGCACTGTGTAGAGCAATATTCCAAATCCCTGCTCTTCCAAGGCCCCCTGTAGATCACTGGGCCAGGAGCATCCCATGGACCCTGCTCAAGGTGTAAAGAGTGTCCATTGTCATGGATCATGCCCCAGTCATGAACCTGAGCTGGCCAAATTCTCTGCCTTGTTTTGAGTGAATTCCTTCATCCCAGGGCAGAAAGGGCTCATGGCCTAATGAGACCACTTATGCTGAAGATCAGTGAAAACTGGTAAGGTCTCCCACCCCCTGGAGAATGCTTGAATCTAACATGCACAAATACTACGGCCTCGTATTCACCCAGAAACTCTCCCATCCAGCCTCTGGGACCACAAAAGAGCCTGTGCCATGTGCTTCCCAGCTTTGAGCATTCAGGGGCACACTTTCCTTCAGCTGCACCAGTGAGAGATCACCTAACTCCCCCAACTCCAAACTAATGTGACAGCTGGAAGGGGTTTCGGGGATAACTCATCCACCCTTCCACATTGCAAATTCATTCATTTGTTCATTCATTCATTCATTCTTCACTGAATATTTATTCTGGGTGATGCACTGTGCTGGGCAGTGGATAAAATGTAGGGAATAGATCATGTAAACAAGTTGACAAGAAAATTAAGTAAATATACAATGAAACCTACATAATTTAAATTATGGTGCCATTAAAATCATACCAGGTAACAGACTACCTTAGCCAGGGCTCTTTCCCTTGGGCACCACTGTTTTCCCTTCTTCTTAAAGACTTACCTCACAAAGAATAACCTCCTGGCTGTCTGACCTGAGACCCTTGTTGCTATTTCCAAGGGGACAGACAGAGAACCATGCACCTCCATGCTTAGGAAAGCAAGACCTCTGGATTATTATCGTCAGGGAATCAGGAGCATCTTAAATTGGAGTGAATTTGAACCTCTTCTTCTTTTAACCCTCAGGATGCCCCTACATAGCTGGATCCCCCAACTCCTGTCTAAGGACTCAATTTCAATCCACTGTCACTTTATAATCCAGGACAAAGACAGTCCACAAGTGTGGGACATCCTCAGTCCTCCTTGCCCAGCTGAAGCCATCTCAGTTGCTACCAAGATACTTGACCAATTCAAGCTGTGGATCTAACTTCCAAACTGTGGAAGGAGTTTGACTAGGGGGATTAATCATTAATTTCTTCTGCAAATAAATGAACATTCACTGAAGACCTGTAAGTGCTCCCATCTTGGCAGCTATCTGGTCACCCATCAACCTAGAGACTAGGCCCCACTGGATTCATCTGCTCCTTCCAGAAAAAGTAGATGAATTAAGAAAGTTGGGGAGGGGCATTGTAGACACAAGGAAAGGGTTATTAGTTTTGATGTCATTGTAATCTTTTGACAGATCAAAAAGTGTTGTGGAACTGATATTAATTTTGAACAATAAATGTAATTATAAGTTTTGGAAAATAGGATAGAAAGAAAGCAGATTAAACGTGACAAGCATAGATAGACCGGGAATGTCTCTGAGCTACATCTGGAAGAGATGAAGAATGGGTAATCCTTGAAACAGTTAATATTTGCAAGGGAAAGAGTGGAATGGAGAGAGCCGTGGACACTAAAGAAATGAGAAAGAGAGAGAGTATATGGTGATCAAAGAGTTTGAGGAATATTTGCCTGAAAGTGGTGTCTCAGTAAGAGGAGAGAGAGAGAGGGAAGGGTGATTGATAAGAGGTAGTGGCTCAGACATAACATTGAAGAGGTAATCAAGAAATCCATGCTTGAAATGCTGCGGTTCTTGATCTGGACCAGGGGTGTCATTCATTTTCACCAGGGGTCACATTAGCCTCATGGTTGCCTTCAAAGGGCCAAATGTAATTTTAGGACTGTATATATGTAAGTACTCCTTAACAGTTAAGCAAGAGCTCAGCCCTACCACTGGGTAGAAACAAGGTGCTGGGCCGGATAAAAGAAAGTGGAGGGCTAGATTTGGCCCTCGGGGCCCTGCGTTTGCACCTGTGATCTAGATCATTTCTATTCACAGTGTGGTGTTGTGGGTGCAACATCAGCATCACCTTGGCAATAGTTAAGATTGTAGACCCTACCTCAAATTTACTGGATCAGCTCCCACTTTCTAACCAGATTTCCAGGTAAGCACACTGAAGTCTGTGGAGCACTGTACTAGATTAATGACCTGGCATTAGTGAAGAGACTTTGTTCAGAGATCATGGGAAAACTCCAAACCCCTGAGCAATCTCCTTTAGTGGAATAGGAAGCAGTATTTCCTACAGATTCAATGTGTTCCATTCCTAAAATGGACTCAGGCATGTCTATCCTAGATGAGTGTCGGTCCTCAGGCTGCCTTTGACCCCAGCCACCTGTGGTATGTTTAGAGAAGCTCTGAGCACAGTTGCTGAGTTTCTAATCAATCAAAGCACCAAAAAATTTTGAGTCTTCAAAATTCCTTGAAAATTCCTTATTCAAAATATCCTTTTCAAGACTCTCCCTGCTCTGAGTTGGTAGCCAGTACTGCTATGCTATTAGAAAGTCTAGGAATTGGAAATGACTTGGATCTCTTAGCCATTTGGCAATGTTAAGGCATTAGATACATTTTCTAGAAACCCTGGATCATTTTCTACTCAAATGGAATGCAACTGACATGGTTTCCAGGGGCAATGTGGAGAGCCCTGAACAAGAGATTTCTTGGTTAGCTTTTTATATGGAAATTCTTTGCTTTGGAGCCTTATCTGAACCTTGGCATCAGCATATTTAGAAAGATTTAAAAGGACATCTATTAGCATGGGCATTCAGTTCATCCTAGACATGTCCAAATCATCCCAGATGCACAGTCTAGATTCTGTGGTCAGTCTTTTGTCTCTGGCAGAAGTGATAAAATCTTTTAAGGAAAGTTGAGTTCTATCTGGCTTCCCAAACCAGGAATCTATCAGGGTCATGTACAGCATTTCTTGCCTCGAGTCACTGGCTCTCTGGCTGCCAGCAGAGACTCTGCTCTGCCATCTATAAATGGAATTCAGTAAAGAGTCAGAGCAGCGATCAATAGTAGCAGCTGCAAGATTAAGGAAACATCCGGTCCCACATGTTGCTGGCTCTGCCTCCTATTTGTGCAATCTATTGGCACCAGGAGAAGTGAGTATCATGCTGCTTTCCTTAGGGACCATTTCCTCCACTGCCTGGTGAAAAGGGGTACTCCTTTGTAGGCCCTGTTTAAAAACACCGAGAAAACTGCGCATTGTCACTACTCCCAATGGCAGATTTGTCCTCACATTTAGGACATTTAAAAATAGGTTTAAATAGCAAGTTGAATGCCAGAAAATAAAACACATAAAAGATTTATACTCTTTAGGACTAGCTATTTCTCTAACTACCAGCGTGAATCGCCCATGTATATTAAAAGAACAAATCCATGGACATGTACCCAGATTTCTGCAGATGTAAATATCATTTAAAGTTGATGCAATATATAAATGAAAAAAGTTTGCCATTGTTCTCAGCTTGCACATAAGAAATGAGTATTAATCAAATTTATATGAACATGCAAGAACAAAACTCATTTGTCCTAAAACAAAGAATATTTTGTCTTCCACATGTTCCAAGAAACTTCTTGTCCAAGAAAGTCTTTTAAAGCCAATATACCTCCAGCCAAAGAGCAAGTCTCTGTAGGGAATTTACAGATATTTTACCATTGGATTGCCTCTAGCATCTAACCCAAACTTCCTGTACAGAGGGATATTGAATATCCCATTCTAACTGACATAAAAGACAAACATTTCTTAGGGCAAAAAAACAATCTTCTTTCATATTTAAGGTAAAAAAATCTATACAAGTCTTTGTCACAAGTCCAGTCAAACAAGAGTTGTTAGAATTATCCTTTTAATCCAAAAAGGGGCCGACAAAGAAGAAAGCCAGCTTGAGAACAAGGTTCCCAGTAAAATTGTATTAGTTTATCAAAACAGGAAATATAAGCCATTTCCGCACATGCAGCTTTAGAAATTAAGGAAATAATTCCAACATAGTATTAGCAAGACAAAGTATATGGCAGAGGAAATGCAGATCACAGCCACTCCACACAGAACAAAACCCTCCTTCCCAACAAACTGGGTGGGAAATCCAGCCAATTCAGTTTCCTTTGTTTAATAGCATTTCAAGGGCATCCAAAGAAAATGTGTTCACTCTAGAATAGATGGTCCCGAAATCGCCACATTTAGAGGCAGTGAAATAATGGATGGACAAAAATGCTCACCCATTTAAAATGAACTACTCCAATGGACTTGTACTGAGTACCAACTAGTTCCAGTGCAGTTACATCTGAGTTGCTGCCTGTTCTCATGAGGCTGGGAGTTTGGGGGAAGGACCGGGGAGGGTAGGAGGTTGTGTTAGAAAGCATGACAGAAGTTCAAATGAGAGATAATGAACTGTAGGTCTTTCTAGGATGACAGTCTTCATGTCCTCCAGGCATTCATTTGCTTTTTCCCAGGTGAATACCTGAGTGATAACATCACTCTTCCTCCAGGCTCCCCTTCTCAGCAGACATAACCAGAAGGCATTGTGTGGGGTGCCCTCACCTGAGTCATCAGCAACAAGCCACATGATTTTTATACTTGCATACTTACATGTTTTTAAGAGTAATGACTAGCTAACTTCTTCACCTCTTTCCTCTCAGGCAGCTCAAAGTCTAGGGGGCACATTTTCCAAATAGATTTTACTGTTGACAAGACTACCCATGACAGCCATCCTTTAATGCTGGGTAGAATTGGCTCAAAAACCCCCCAACAACTCAGAAATTTGACCAGACTGGGAAGGCTGCTGGCAGGCACAGAGAACATGGTAGGCCAAAGGCTAAGGCTAAAATGTTTTCTCAAATTACGTCACTTATACTTACGACATTTAAAGTAGGCTAAATGACAGACTGCATTCGAGTTGCTAAACTCAAGGATGAGGAAGGCCCCTGGCAGGCATTACTTAGTGTGAGTTTGGAGGGTAGGAATGAGGTAGACCAGGAGAACCATGATATGGCAAAGGGCAATCTTAGCAGAGAAATGACCTCACTTTTCCAAATTACAGTGCCCTTTGTGCGAAGTGAGGACAGTAGCCCTCTCCTAGGTCTGTGGGGATGATTCAATGATGTACTTCACGAAGTCTTCTGTACCATCCAAATCTAAGGGTCACTAGTATTAGGCATGGACCTAGCTCTGGGCCTGGACCGCCCGACACAGCAATGAGAACTGAAACCCAGCCAAGGTTGTGAGCCAATGCTTCCTGAGAAATACCTTGCCAAGGGATAGGAATGATTTCATAGTGTGGGTGGGCTTGGGCCTGCAGGTGAAGACAAGTGGGCCATCTGGTTAGGAAAAGGGGGCGTAGCATTTCCTGTCACATCTCTGCCCTGACCACTGCTTCCCAGGTTGACCACTCTCTTCCTTTTGAGGCCAAAGGCAGAATATGAATGTGTCTCCTTACCAGCAAGGAAGGCGGTGACGCCTCCTGGGCACTCAGGCATAGGTAGGAGTAGGGGTTGGTGCAGGTTCTGACACTTGATAACATGCCACTCCAAGTGCAGGTGACACAGGCATCCCTCCCTCCTTTCACAGTGCTCGTTCAGTGCAGTGATCTGACTTACACCAGAGATAGGATGACGTCGCACTGCTAGGTTCTTTTATTAGGTGCTGGGTGGAGACTTAAAATTGCTTCATCTTGAGTCATCTAGTCTAGAAACTTAGACAGTGACGATCCAGGTACATGGGGGTGTGTGGCTGTGGTCAGGAGTCAGGCAAGGTACAAAGCAGTGACTGTATAGGCTGGGGTCAGCTGGATGGTAATGGGACAGGCAGCCTCAAGTATAGGCATAGAGCCAAGTGAGGACACCATGAAATGCAAATAATTTTCATCTTGAAGCATGAAAAATGTCCTGTTTGAAGTAAGAATTGCCTCCATTTTAAGGTGTTTCTTCTTCATCATCTAATGTCTAACTCATTTGAGTTCTGGTACCCTTCTATTTCTAATTCCTATTTACCTCCAGGAACCTACTCATCACACCCATGAAATCCACTGCCTCTCATAATATCTGTAGCAGTCACAGTGTCAGCTCCTAAGACATCTGAAGATTTTCTTTGCAATTTAGATATGCTTATGCATCTGTGGCTGAATTTTATTTTGAATTGGGTATTATTCACTCTATTCCAAAGGTTGATCACAAACCTGGAATTTCCAAAGTCTTGAATTACAAATGAAACAGTCACCAAAGTCTCAGTGGGAACAAGTTCTTTTTCTGTCCAAGCATTCTGAAACAGCTTGTTCAGCTCTCCACAAAGGCCCCTCATCACCAATCCGACTCTCACTTTCCTGTAATGGCTCTTTGGCCACTGTTACTGCATTGCGTGTTGGCCAGGGTGCAAGATCCTAGCTGGGTGTGTCCTGACGTGTCCGGGATCTCCCAGGGAAGACGGTCTGGTCACTCATTGCTAAAGCCTCTCCCTCTTGATGTCATGATGAAGTTGCCACAGAGTGTGCAAATCTGAAGTCACTATGCACATCAGTACCTTCTAGGAGTCAGTGCAACAGAGTGTGCATGTGCATTCACACACACACACACACACACACACACACACACGGAATGATGTCAGATACTTGATGCTTCTATTTGAACTCATTCTAACACAATCCTGGACTTCTCTAGTGCATCTGTCCACAGACCAGTCACCCTTCTCCATCCTAAATATAGACTGCTGTCGTTCATGTTTTTAATAATCACTGACGCCTGGCATCTTAGTCTGTGTAGGCTGCTATATCAAAATGGCAAAGACTGGGTTGCCTTACAGCACAAATTTATTTCTTGCAGTTCTGGAGGCTGGGAGTCCAGGAGCAAGGCTCTGGTAGATGTGGGGTCTGGTGAGAGCCTGCCTCCTGGTTCACAGACAGCACTTTCTCAGTGTGCCCTCACATGTAGGAGAGATGGCAAGAGAACTCTGTGGGGTCTCTTTTATAAGGGCATTCATCTTAGCCATGGTGGCTCTATCTTCATGCTATAATCACATCTCCAAAGGTTCCACCTCCAAATGTCATCACACTGGGAGTGAGGATTTCAACATGAATTTTGAGGGGACACAACATTTAGTCCATAGCACCCAGCTAGATGGAAACATATGTCCTGCTGGTTTTAGCCCTTTACTTTAAACCCCATGTCACGCTCTGTTCTCCAGAGACAGTATATTTTGTATTTTCACATCCTCCAATCCCTTTACCTGCATTGGTCCCCTGGACTAGGATGCCTAGTTTCACCCGATAGCAGCCAACTGAGTTCTGTCCCTTTCAATCTACTGTTCTTTCAACTCCAATTGAGTCTTTAATAAAATGTTTTCACACAATGTTGGAATGTTATAGGTTTTAAATGCATCGATCACTGACACCTCAGGGTCCCCATCTTCCCCAAAGCCTGTGCCTTGGTACAAGCTGCGCCTTCAGCCTGGAATGTTCTCCCTCCCACCCTCTCCTTGCCTGTCTGTTGAGCTGAGACCCACACAAACACACCCGCCACTCACCCATGGGAACAAGAAAGTCAAACTTGTGTTGATTTCACATCTTGTCCCTACTCATTTCCTTTAAGTATGGGTGTTCCTGCTAAATCACAATATATGACTATTCTTGAAAACCCTCACATTCTTCAAAATCACACACTGAACCAAAAAAGTACATGGAGAAAATAATATTGTAGGCAGACAACTCAATACCTACCAACATGGTAACCAGGGTACTAATAAAATTAGTCATAATCCCAGTAAAAATAATGCCACAGTTGAATAGAAACGTAAAATTTCCAGTGAGTAAAAACATACTACTAGTAAACATAGTCAATGTAGTGCTTTATCTTAAAGAAGAGTGAAGGCAGTGATTTAATAAACGTAAACAAGTGTTAAGATTGTTAAGTTGCAGACAGCAAGGGCCACATGGCCAAATCTTGGGAAGAACCATGCAGTCAGCACTACTGGGGAGATGTGCCCTATCTGAGCCAGGAGAAAGGAGGTTGAGGACTTGGGCATCTGGGACAGCACTGAATTCTTCAACAGCATGCTGTGTTCACTGTGCTAATTAATCTGTTTGCTTTCAGCTACCCTGTTACTTGGTCTGCAAACAACACGTTGGAAAAAAACATCATAAGTGAATAAACGTGACTTCCATTTTATACTGACATCATTCCTTGTTGATCAGGAATAATTTATTAGCAGATTTGAGTTAGAGAAAATGCACCATAGCAAAACAGACTCTACTTCAATAGTCTTACTCGCCATATAGTCAAGGGTCAACATTTTCACCAAATAAAACAAAGAAAATTGGGCACATTAAAGACTATTTTAGGAGAAGGTTATTGTCATTCAGTCATTTTTATAGCCTTAGGGATGTTGTTCTGTCTTAGTGTTAAAAAAACAACTCATCAGGAGACTTCAACTCTTGTTCAAGAGACTGCCCATATAATTATGATATTTTGTCTTACAGTGCACAGACAGTAAAGAGTTTCATAGTTATATTTAGAATAAATGCCCTCAAATATATGCGAGCCATTCTGTTTATGCCCTGTTCAGCTAGTGAGAGAGAGTCTACCAAGACATTAGTATAGGCATTACCTCACATATTACCTACACTAATTTTTTTTTATTTATGTAGCATGTCAGTTCTTGGTATTCTCTGGCAATGAATAAAAATGTGTATGTTCTTGGCATATGAGCCAGAGTGAATATTTAACATTATTCTTAAGAAATGAAGTAGATACATCCCTTGAAGCTATTTATTGCAGAGATGTATGTCTAGTTTGAAAGTTTTGTCCTAAGCCCCCTCCCTATACTAAATTTGGGGGGAAAATCCCAAAAGAATGGAAAGAGACTTAGCAATACTTCTTCATAATACAATAAGGTTTCTGTTCTGGTTTGGTAGGGACTGGTCCAGGCAAGACAGGTGTTGTTTTGTGTTGGCATGCAAGGAATACCAGCAGTCTGCCTGGGCAGGCTTGGGTTTACATCCAACTAGCTTCATCTCTATAAACTTGAGAGTAATCTTAGTCAAAGTCTGGGGACTCTGAGGCCAGTGGAAGTCCACACTAAAACCACAACCACGTTACATACCTGCTGGCCTGGCTCCTGGGGTAGAATTTTTGAATTTCTGCCCTGCTCTTTCTCCAATATATACCTAGCCAAGTTAATCATACCTGGCACCTTTTAGAAGGTATCTATGTATGTCTTTGCATACTAGCAGTGGTTGAGGATTTCTTTGCTGTGAGCTTAGCATTAGCAATTTTCTCTCTGCAGTGGAAGAAAGGTCTGTGAATAAAACTACTCTAGGTGCAGTAGAAGCACATTCCTGGGGCCAGTGGGTCCATCTCAGAGTCCCGATCAGCGCAGACTGCACTCAATTATTCGTGCGTGGGTAATCCCCTTGGATATTCCACTCAGGGACTACACACTCAGGGACTGCATGCATCAGTAACTGCAATTATCGACCTACCAAATACTAAATTTTTTTTCTGGATAAGGTTCCTATCAAGTTTTGCAGCTCAGCTCCATCAATAAAGATAATTCAGAATTAGCATTCTCTCATATACTATCACATTCAGTGTTTCCATGTTGAATCTTGGGAGTGTACAAGAGGATAGGGTCTTCCCGGGACTCCAGAGTATTATGATCCTGTTTTCTGGGCTTTAGTCAGGGGAGCACATCGCCACTGTGATGTGTTTGGTTTGCTCTCCATGGTGCCACGTTTGGAGAGAGGTGCTTGGGCCCCAGGCCTGGTGGCACAGCGCTATGGCTTTGCAGATTATCCTTATCCCGTGTGTCCTTCAGTCTCCTTATCTGCACAATGGGTAGAATCTACCATTCCTACCTTGTGGGGTTGTTGGTAGGAGGAAATTAGATACACCCATGGGATCAGCTTTGTACAGCCTGGCACATGGAAGAAAGGGTTTGCTATTCATGTTCTTAACTTTTGTTTTGTTTCACTCACTGAGGGGAAGATGCCTACCTGTTTCCCCACTCAAAGTTCCAATTCGGTGACACAGCAAGCATGGATATTTTCACTCTTTAGCAAGACTGTTGTTTGCGGAGCCATTTGATTATTTTAAGATTTTTATTTAAGGAGCAGTCATATAATGCTAAATCTCTATGAGGCTTATGGAATGGACTTTGGCAAGGTGATACTTTAAGTTCCATATATTTCTCTAAGTTAAGATTTTGGAGGGAAAATTTAGTATGCTAATTCATCTTTAATGATGGGATTATTTTTTTCTTTTTAATTCAGTGAATAGCTGGCATAGGTACAATTTAAGCAGTTTGACTACACTTAATGTTGTACCCAAGGTCAACAACTAAGTTAAGGTCACTTGAGTCACAAACCAAGACCTATTCTCTTTCCGTCACTATGAGCCTAAGATAAAAATTCATGAATACTGTCTGAGCAACAAGGCTTGTAATTATCCCTATGTATCAAAAGTGCTCTTATCGTATTACAAACAACTAACATGCTGAGATTATAAACATGCAAAAGACTGGACTTCCTTAAATATTTTCAGTGATGTCATCTGGCCCTTCTTTCATATCCGTTTTTATTATGCTCCTGTCCTTTCAAAACAGAGTTTGTGCCACAGTACAACAAAAGCCAGGAAATGTCGGTACTATGGCAATAAGACGGACCTGGAAACGAGGAGAGACTGATAAAGCACAAATCTCTCCAGATGGAGAAGGAAGAAATCAGTACTGACACAGCAATCTAGTCTGGTGCAGTTAAAATTGTATTCCATTACACAAATCTAAAACCCTCGCTTTGCTACTTGACAAGTGAATTACGTTGTTTTCATGAACAGATACTCCCTGTAAGATGTTTTCTAGAAAATCTCTTTGAGAGCATAGCACTGGTCACGAGTGCTAAGCACCAAGATCTAGAGGTACATAGACAGGCCTCTTGCCCCTGGTTACAAGTTCATCAGTCCTACAATAAATATTTAACAGCACAGTACATAAGACTATGTGCAAAGGAGTATGTGGGCACAGATTGGAAAGTAATTCTTACCTGAATTACTGTTTTAACTTGGATTTTGATTGCTTATTTGCAAAGAACTTGCCTTATTGATTTAAAGCATGCTTCCAGTCCTTTCTATGTGTCACTATGAACTGTCCATCTAATCTGATGTTCTTTGGAGTTAGTTTCATGTTCACATCCATTCTTGAGCAGAAAGGATTCTTGACTACAGGTGGAGAAGTGGGAGGAAGCAGCGAATATAGAGCTTTGGGAGCAAGTGCGGAGAAAGCAGGGGCGTGGAGAGGTGTTGGTTTGACATTCTAAGGTTGAACAGCATGTGAGCATGATCCCTCCATAATTTGGTGGTTTAGACATATTGTTAAATAGGAGTCTGAGTCTAAGGCAATGCTTGCCATTGTTTCCCTCTTGACAGACGTGTGTAAAGTAGAGCAGTCATACTCCTTTCCCGAATTCGTCATGATTCAGAGCTTCCTACAGCACCACCCTTGGGAGGAAACTCCTGCCAGGAGCTACAGCTATACCATAAACAGTCAAGCACTGATGCGGAGGCCAGCATCTCTTCCTCTAGTTCACTGAAATCTCTGCCCTTAATAGACAATACTTCTGTCCTTGGTAGCAACCCGTAAATGCCCTAATACAGTCATGAAGGGATGCAGTCCTTTGTATTCCCAGCCAGTAGTGCCCCTAAGGTCACTCGGCCAAAAACAGCAGTAAGGAAGCCTGAAGACAATGAGGGGTTGCATGCGTGCCTGCCAGACTGGAGCAACCCAGAAGCTGGATTTGCTTTGAGACCACTTAATAGTCAAGCCTTGAGGAGCTTTTAAATATCCTCTGTCCATTTACAATTCTTTGTACATCAAAATGTTCATGAATTACAGGAGTGCTCTGCTTTCTCCTGGAATTGGCTTGTAAGAGTGGATTTTTGGGCTCCTGGACTAAGGGGACCACCCTTTAGAAGATGCTGACCAGGGAACTCCAACATTATGACCAAATTACAAAGAGTGGGAGGAGCCAAATGTGAACTTTCACTAACAGAGCCACAGAATTGATTATTTTCTTTTTGCATTACTACTATCTCTATTACTACTATCTTCTTGTCCCCTCTCCTTTATCTTCTCTTTTTACAACTTTAGAATATAAAGTCTTTGGAAAGCGTTAATTTGTCAGATTCAGAAGTCAATTTATATGAGAATTGTTGATTGGTTTGTGGCTGTACAGAATTATATCCTTAGGCCGGGCTGCCAGTGACACTGGGTTACCACTGGCCCAGAGGTCCTCAGACCTTAGACCACAGAGCCCATTTATTATCTGCTCCCCTTTTTCACCTGGCCTCAAGGACTCAGGCCATGCGTATGGCGTCATAAATAGCAAAGGACCTTCTTCCAGTCTGCATAAATAGCAATAGTGTTCTACACCAAGTCAGAGTTCCCACATAAGCAAAGAGATCTGATGTGTTCTTAGCTTACATAGCTTTATCATGTCACTATCTGGGATGCTTTTGAAATGCTACAGATTATCACTACTTGGAGTAGTCCAGCTAACCAATTCTGAGAAGCTAAAGCTGGGGTCCACTGTTTACTTCAGTGAATTTTGCCTTCCATCAGGTCTGTTATCTCTTATGGTGCCAGTACACTGCACATGCCAAGTTCAAATGTGATTTTTTGCACAAGATGGACAAGATGATTAATTCTAGGGGCCCCATGACTTTTCTTAATGAAGACATACTTTTGACTTTTTGAAGTCTTAGCCTCACACACAAAAAGGATACGGTGTTGGTGAAGGCTGAGGGTTGACAAACATCCCTTCAAGCAAGGCCTGGAAGTCATTAACAGGTTTAAGACGGACCCAGCCAGGCTTCAGATGCATGAAAACCCCAGCTCTAACCCCATTTCTCATGACAACATTGGGTGCTATAGAGAGTCTAGATAACTCCCCCAAGATTAAACAGTAATATGCAAAATCTCAGAGTACTTGAATGCATTCTGATTCCCTCGTCTGTCTGGAAATTCATCCTGCATGCTGTCATGATAACATGTTGCCTCTCCCGCACCCTCTTTCAGGAATTGAATTTGGTCCTGTTTTTCATAAACAATGGTTTTCTCCATAACAGTAGAAAAAAAATCCCAACTCCCTGACCCACTTAAAAACAAGTAGCTGCACTTTCTTTGAGCTCCATCTATGCTCTTACAAGATGGTAACATGAACAGAAGTCTGGAATAAGTGGCCCCAGAGTATCCACAGGTGATGCTGGGGAAGGAGTGTTACGGCCCCCAGCCTGCAGCACTGCAGGCAGAGTTGAAACTGTCAACCCCAAGTCACTGATTAGAATCCAAAAGCACCATTTTCTTCCTTTTATGGGGCAGACACTCTTCCAAAAATTGTCCTGAAGACATTAAGAAGAAAACAAAAACAAAAAAGACAAAGCCCAAACAAAAATACTTAGCTTCTTATTAAACACATGACATGACCTCCCAGCTAGAGTACAGCAGCCAGGAGCTTTCTGCTGGCTGGGCCAGACCTGGGGAAGGGCTGGGAAGGGCCTCCAGACGTTTGTTAGCTGTTGTCTTCAGGGGACAGCAAACATAAGACTTTCTTCCTCTTGCAAAAGTCAGGCTAGCAGTTCAGGAAAGCAAATCGCTCCCTTGCAAACTGTGAAAGTGCACAGTTTTCCTTGACTACTCTCCACTTTTCCCCTTAATCTTTTAGATAAGCTACCCTCTGGGCCCCAGTTTTAGCTTCTCAGCGGAGGCCTGTTTTCCTGGATCGAGGGGCTGGGCAGTTCCTTCCCTGCTCTGGCAGGACTCACTGGGCCCTCTTCACAGGAAGCGTTTCACCAACTTACGCAACCTCTTCCTCTTCCTCATCTGTCCCCCTAGTTCAAGAACATCAGTCTTGCCCTGGCCGGGTGGCTCAGTTGGTTGGAGCACTGTCCGCATACACCAAAGGTTTGCGGGTCCAATCCTTGGTCAGGACACATTCCTACATTGCAGGTTTGATCTCATCTCTCTCTTTCTCTCTTCCTCTCTCTCTAAAATCAACAAACATATCTTTGTGTGAGGATTTTTAAAAAATTAAAAAGAGTTATCAGTCTCATGTCTCAGTAATGGTACCCTTAGTAATTCATTTCCTCCCTCATTCTCCCTCCCTGCCTACTTAAATTTGTTTTCCATTTCATTTTGGCCCCTTTTGCCAGCTCATGGCAACAGGTCCTCACTGCTGCTTTCCTAAGATTCTCAGCCTGAGCTCTTCCTGTCGACTACCTTCTTGCCTTCACTGCCTGCATATTCTTTCCTCCCTTACATTATGGGAGATTCTTTTTTTCTAATTATTAAAATCAACTAGTGAAATGTTTATAGACTATAAATGCATATGAAGTTGACTCAGTAGGCATTTCACGAAAAGTCTAGCTTAAAAACCATCTTAGGATATAATTTAGTAATAAACAGCCCCTAGAGTGGTAGAGGGGCTGCTTGGCAATGTTTGCTTGTGGTTTGAGAGTACTATAAAATCATGCTTCTAGCCTCAGTAAATGGTAAAGCAACAAGCAAGAATGTCAACTTGCAGCAGTTGGTATCGTGGTGTTTACATTCAAAGCATTTTCATGGAGCAGGCTATGTTTAATCTTCACAAGGAGCAATGCTGTATCTTTAACAGTTAAACTGTTGCTTTATCCTAAGCGGTCCGGAAAAATGTCTTGGGGACACAGGCACACACAACAAAGCACCCAACAAAAAACTTTCTGGAACACAAGCATTTCAAATTCTTACAAACATCAGTTTTGGAGGGTTACTGTGGTCAGCCACACGGAGTGGGAACTTTAAGACCACTAGGGTGAAGCTAAATGGGGGATGTGAACGCCCAAGCCTTCAAAAGCACAGGAATTTGATTCTGGACTACACAAAGAGAATCCTAAGGCAACCCTCTCTGACCTGCTGCGCACGGGTTTCCCTTCTGACCTCTGATCCAATTCCGCTTTGCTTCTTGTCCTGGCACTCCTACCCGCTGTCCTCTTGGCTGGGGGCTGGTAACTGGCTCCTGGCCCTGGGCAGATGCAGCTGGACCACGATGTGGGCCTGTCTAGTACACTGGGCTTACTGCCCACCAGCTGTGGGCCCTCGCTGGCTCATTTTGTCTGGGACAACCTGCTTTAAATCTTAATGTTTATGATTTCAAATAGCAGACCACTGGTTTCTCATTATTAGCATTATCTTGGGTACTTCTAAAAATACCAATGTGTATGCCTCACCCCAGAACTACGGAATCAGAAGTCCAGGGCTGCATTATCATCACATTAGAAAACTAAAGTATGTATGTGTAGAGGGCATGTATTATATGTCCTATGTAAACAAATATGGTCTGTTTTCTCATTTTTTCCCTCTGCTCATTGAAACTTAACTGCTGACCACTGTCAGTTCTCAGAGCAGCATCTGGGAACCTGAATTCTAACCCACAGAGGAACCAGTGTGAGTGTCTCATGAACACACATAGGGACACAACTGTGCCACCTGGGGAGTGAACACTTCTGAGATAATAATGCCAGTCCATGGCCTGGTGCAGCAGCCACTTCCCTCTAACTGCTTAGAGGGACTGGGAGATAAATTGCCCTCAAGTGAGGCTTCCAAACAGCTGTGAGTGCCGAGACACTCAGAAGTTTCAGGAAGACAGTGCTTGGGGTCGAGGCTGTGTGTATAAAATGTTCAAACATCCTCGGGAAGGAAGCTCCCGGACAAGCTGCTTGCAGATGTGAAGCTGCCCAGTGACATGCAGGCCCTGCTTCCTCCAGCAAAACCTGATACAGATAAAAGGGACCCGTTTTTCTCAGTAAAAGGACCAACTGTGTGTTTAACCCTTTTCTCCACCACAGTTCTTTGTAGACAAAATGCGATGCGTTTGGCCAGCTAGTTGTAGGGCTCAGCCATGAAGCCCAGACACAGCCACGGTCCGTCCAGCTCCCTCTGCGGTCCTCCTACATGCATTTTGTTTTAAGGGTCCTATAAAAACCTACTGTTCAGTTCCATTTTGATATTCATTCCCCTTTTTTCTGAATTCATCTCTTTTCATGAATGGTACCATTATATTCAATTTTACAAGTGCAGTGCCATTTTAATTCCCTGCATGTTCATAAAAGGTTGGCTATGCTTGAGACATACAATCAGACATATTATCAAAGAGAGTCATTAGAATATTTTCCAGGAAAAAAGGAAATGGTCAAGTTTTAATTCTCTATATCAATGTGCTAGAGTAATGGAGAAAATAATTTGGAATAGCTGGAGGTCAAAAAAAGAAAAAAAGTTTTCATGTTTTGTTTTTGTTTTTAAACTTTGGGAATATACACTAGATGCAAATTTTTCTAATTTTTATTTTCACATATATTAGCTCTAGGTGGAAAGGTAGTTCAGAAGTAACTGAGTGACAGTGTAAATTCAGACTGTGATGAAATGCACTGCTAACAGATGTTAAAAATATTCTTAATTTTTGCAAAGCACAAATAAGTGGGCACAAAGAAAGGGATAGACAGACAGTCCAAGTCCCTTGATCCCAGGCTCATTAGCTTCCCCCTCCCTCAGTGGAGGGCTGGTCTTCGGAATTGAATAGTGATGAATCTTCCCAGGAGGGTGAAGTGGCCCAGTTCTGGGCAGAGGACATTTTTGCACCTTTCCTCTGGTCTCCTCTTTTATACTTTTTTCTACATAATTGAGATTACACTTTATATAAAATTTTGCATCCTCATTTTTCTTTAGATTAAACATTTCCCCATACTTCTAAAACCTCCTCATAAACACAACGTATATAACAATGTTGACCACATAATATTTATTCTTAAGAGATACACTGTAATCTTCTTAACTACTGTTACAATCTTCTGCATGAAAGTTTTTTCCAAATTTCCCAGATTATAAATCTACACTGCAAGGAACAAATGTGTTTAGCTAATGAACATCTCAAGTAAGTGTGCCATGACTGTAAATGAAATGCACCTTAACTTGGGAATGGAAGCTTGCTCTGAAGTGTGAAACCTGGATTTCAGTCAAACTGAAATTGTGTATGAACACACTCCACAGAATGTAGCCATGAACCTACTTACTTAAGCAGATGGTTATTTTGTGGTCTAAAGAAAGACTCTGAAACAGAATCATCATCTGGACATAATGCAAGCACATTCAGACATGCACATGGTAATAATACTCAGAAAGGGTTAAATGTATGTCACGTCTGATGTGCCTGACAAACACCTGCTTCAAAAGCTAGGTCACTCTTTCTGAATGTCAAAGTCAGGAGTATGGCTCCTGATTGATTCCTGACTGACTCCCAAGAAGGTTTACTTTACAGACCAAACTAATTGCATATGCTACTTAGCTTCAAAAAGAGACAGTAACTAGGCATTTGTGTCAGAAGCACTTACTAACCTTCTCTTGCTTGGGCAGTAGATTAGGCACATTGGGGATATGTACTTAATAAGCCACATTCCCACACTCTGAAAGCTAACCCTGTAACTTCGAGTTCAGACACAAGAGAGCAGTGAGCTGGAGTGAGCATGGGTGTCAGGCTGCTCAGGCTGTGTCTGACCTCACAGCTCACTTCACCCTCGACACCTCAGTTTCCTCCTTTGTAACATGCGGATAATATTAGTGGAGGTAATGAGGTAATGTGTGTAAAGTACTTAGCTCAGGGTCTAGCTTTGATAAAAACTGGCTGATATTATCTATTCTTAATTGTTTATAACTGTAACTATACAGCAAAACAGATGTGACTGTTGAAGGGCCCTAGCAAAAGTAGAGAAAACTGACACATCATCCCAATGGGAAAACTCAGCAAAGCATCAGGGATGGGTGCCATCTGAGTGAGGCTTCAATGGCAGGCAGGAATCCTACGGGCAAGAGTAGGCTGTGGGGCAGGCAGCATCCAGATACAGAAGGGGTCAACAACAGTTGGCAGGAGCTGGGAAAGCACGAAGGACTGGGGAGAAGCTCACATCAGTTTGCTGGAATGTACAAGGCGACCAGGGAGTAGGGGTGCCTGGGGCCTGGGACAGGTTGAGAATAACAAACTAAGAAGTTTTATTCCATTTGTTGAGTTTCAGAAATATGATGATGAGTTTCCCTTTGAGGAATAAGATTGGAAAAGTGAGCAGTGATGTGCTGATGGTCACTTGGGAGCAGATGACAAGGTTTTCCAGGGAAAAGGTAGCATGCTGCTGGAATGTGAAACAGGATGCGGGCCATCTGCCCCTCCACCCAGCGAACCGTGCTGGAATAACAGGGCCATGTTCTGTCTGGTATACCTTGGGTATAACCCGCTCTAGAGAAGTTAGAAAACTTTCAGAGAAGAATAAGTATTTCCAAACACTGCTTCCTATGATGAGAGAAGAGATGGGCGAGGAAAAAGCACACTCAACAAGTGTGCAGATACAAGAATGCACACCCTATCAGAGGAAACAAAGAGGCTTGGCTACTCCCAGTCTCATAGCAAACAGACCGGGAGGACCTGGGCTCAGTCAAGCAGCCTGGACGTGGGATGAACATTAGGTGCTGGGTCATCAGGCTTACAAGGAGGAGTGAAGAAATGTAATGTTTTCCAAGTACAAAGAGGATTTTATTAACAAAAAGTTAAGTAGTTATCTTTCTGTGATGACATGGAGTACATTTCTGTCTAGAGAAAAGGCTAAGGCAGAATGACACTGAAAGTTGCCATAGAGACGTATTTCCAAATTACAGCATTAGGAACCATCCAATGGCATCCACATCCCTGGAGTGATCATGAATGAGAGGCAGAACATGGGGAACAGCTCATCTAAAGCAGATGTTTTGTTTGACTCTCAATAATAGTTCTTAGACCATAGGCATAGCTATAATCTCTCCCTATCCTCTATCTCTTTTAGCTGGCAGAACACATCCTTTCCAGAAGCAAGCCTTGTTAGCCCCTGCAAGGACCCCGGCAAGTTGTAACACCTCTCACATCCAGTTTCTTGCTGGCTCAGAGATAAGACTTACGTAGCTACCATTGGAATTTGAGTTTCTGGAAATAGCACTGTGTGTTTAGGTTGTGAAGAACTTCAACTGAGCTCAGCAATAGACTTCAGCACATACATTTGAGAATACTGTTAATGTTAGAAACATGTTACAGGCCAATTACACAGAAAACTAGGTAATGCTGAATGGAGTCATTGCTTAGCATTCAAAGCAACTATCATGGATGGCAAAATACAGTATAAACTCAGAAACTACACCTTCTATTAAGAGATCATTTGGAAAGATCCATATCTCACCTTCTACCTCTCAGTGCTTGCCTTCTTAGAAACACCAGCATTCCACATTCTACATTCCACAGTCAACACTCAAATGCAGGAGGACAGAAGGAGGTAAGAGGGGGAAAATGTGCTCCATCAGAAAAGAGCTGTGTAATGGGAGTTGTCATATTTATTTTTCTACAACAGTAAAAACATTAGGTTGTGTTGATGTCGCTGTCATGTTACCCCTAGTTTACTTCTGTCTGTACTTGAATCTCTGACCTAAACCTAAATAAAAATGAGGAGGGCTCAGAAAATTATTTCCTATGACACTTTCTATTGGAAGATAGTCCAGAAAACTATGCTGGGGGTCATACAAGTTGAAAGTTAGCTTGGGTTCTGAAAATGGTTTGTGTAGGTTCTAACATTCATTTCAAAGCCTATTGGTGAAGGGTACATCATAACTATGGGGTTAATAAGCATTTTCTGGTTTAATATTGCTAATGTAAAGCAAGAAAAAAAGGTATAAGGACCCAAAAGGAAGATTTAAAGCCCTCACTTACAGATAATATGGTTCTATATATAGAAAATGCAAAAAACAATCTAGAGTAAATTTTTAGAATTAATGAGTGAGTTTGGCAAAGCACCAACCATAAAAAAGACTGATAAATTGGACTACATTAAAATTAAAGGACATCATTAAGAAAAAGAAGGCCACATAATGGAACCAAACAAGGGCTTGTATTTAGAATAAAGAGCTCCCAAGTCAGTACAAACAGAGACACCTATAGAAAAATGGGCATAAGATTTAAACCGGCATATCATAGGAGAGAAAAATCCAATGGCCAATAAATACAGACGTGGTTGACCTCATTAGTAATCAGGGAAATACAAATACTGTGAAAGTAAATATAAGACACCAAATTCTTCTGTTGGTTGTTTTGAATTAGTTTTTGGAATATTGCCTTATCCCTCCTACTGCCCTTGGTCTTAGAAACTTGGCCGGGTGGTTGTAAATGATTTGAATCTGAGAGCAGTTGGGGTCTGTTGGCCATCTCCTTGCCCACTCTCTCATTACCACAGCAGCCAGGGTCTGAGGAATGAGGGTCAGGCATGAGTTTTCGTGGGTCAAGGCAGCTGAGCCCAGGAGGATTGCCTAATGGCCCCAGTTCTGTGGTGGACTTGGCCACTATTGACAAGCAGAGAAAATTATGACTTCCTCCTCTTTTCAGCAGCATGGGAATCTCTGAGGAGAAGAAAATGGAAAAATTGCTGCAGAAAAAATATTATGGAGATTTGGGATTTTCTCTCTCTCAAGTAATCTTGTTCTTGTCACCTCTTCAAGGATTAGTCTCAGGGAACTGGGAGCTGTATAGTACCAACTGCCCCGGGCCAGCAACTTGTACTTCGTGGTGGCCTGGCATTATCACACAATTTTACTGGTATATTTTAAGTCCAGCATAAAATGTTCAAGCTGATCTTCGGGAGATGGTTAAGAGCTTTGGGATCTTTCACAAAGAAAATGGCATCAGTACATTTCCTTTTGTAAAAAGTTATATGGAAAGAAAAAAACCTTACTGATTCCAAAAGAATTTGAACATCCAGTGGCTATTTAAATAGCATTTGAACAGTGGCTATTTTATGTAGAATTTAAGACCCACTATAGAGAAACATGGGCAACAGGATTCAAAAAAAAAACAAAAAAAAAAACAAAAACAACACAAAAAACAATTGAATAGCCTGATTACCAAACTATGCAGAGAGGAATCAGTCAGCCAAAATAGGTCAAGATGGGCAACCCTGCTGACAGTTGGTGGTGGAAAATGTTTCTAAACTGCTGTGTTGGAAACTAACTGCTCTCAGGAAAAGCATGTAACGGAAGGTCTTTGATTCAAAGGAGCAGGGTTGGAGTCATGTTGAGATATATATATATATATGCACCATGTATGGTGCATATATGGTACAGCCTTGGGAGGTACTGTAAGCAAATGAAATAGTGCCAATAGTGGCTCAGAGAAGTATTTCAGGAGGGAGGTGGATAGCCAATACTGGAAATCTGGAAAAACAAAGATATGGATTTTGCTTTAAACCATAAGAGAATCCCAGAAATAATGGCTTAGGAGGTGTTAGCCAATTTTCAGAGTCGCTTAGATGAACTGTGAACAAGCAGATGGGGAGTCTCAATAGATTTCAAGAGATTTGCCCCAATCGAGCTGACATTCTGCCCATAACCTCCCAGCTTCATTCCAACTCGCCACCCACCTACACAATGAAGCACACAAGTTAAACATCAAGTTACAGCAGTATCTTTCCTTGCTTGCCCTGAAACCTTCTAAATGCTGACATGTCAGTTGTCTGCTTAGTGACCGTTATAATACTGAAAATTCCTTTATTTAGCTTGCTTGAGATGAAGTCATGCAGCTATAAGAGTGACTTGCAAAACAAAATCAAGTTCCAATCTCGGTTAAAGGGGCCATGGAGAGTCTTGAAATCTTTAATGCTAAAGCTTCTTATCCATCACATTTCATTAGAAACATTGTTACAGTGCTCCCAAATTTTAAAAGGAGTAATTTATATTTATAGAAAAACAAAATGCACACAGTGCTGGTTTGGCAAATTAAGGAATACACTTGCCGAATCTGTCACATTTGGTGTTGCCATTAACAGAAGTGAAAGCTGACTTCATTGTACTGTGTGTTGCTGTACTTCAGAGACTTCTCTTCCACTCATCATGGAATTATATCCACTTTGCTGGGTATACTTGGGGAAATCCCTGAACATTTCTCTCTTTTCCTACCAATGTCATGGCAGTTATAAAACTTTTGCAGTGAGATTGAGACTATCAAACAGTAATGTCTGTGGAGCCACGAGAGTGTAGAGTAATTTCAAGAAACAGAAGGGTTCCAGCGCCAGCTCCATCACAATCTAGTGACATTAGCATGCTATTAAATTCCTCTGGTCTTTCTTTTCTCCAGCTGCAAACAGGGATGACTGCATCTGTCCCATCTATTTACAAGGCTGCTATGAGGATTAAATGAGATAATGGTTATGAAACTTTTCTTTGAAAAGTACAAAGAACTGGGACAAATATAAAGTATCAGTAACTCAGAGGAGAGGGCAGGGATTTTCTATCACATCCAGGGGCATTTAGATAGCTTTACACTCCAAATACCACATTTTCTATCTCTGTCTGGCTGACTCTATCTTCTTTGCATTTTCTCTTCAGAACCACCCCATTCCCAACCTGGCCCCTGCCTCACTATTGTCTAAAACTTTTAAGAAAGCCTTTGGTATGTCATGAGTCACATCTGAGCTCTCTGGATTCTCTAAGTTAGGTATTCAGGAATTTAGGCTTTCAACTTCAAAAAATAAAAACTCAGGTTGACTTAAGGTGATATCCCTGAGGCAGGGGAGGAATTGTCCTTAGACATGTATAGAACAATGACAGAATAAATGTGGTGTGCCTTACACTGTTTTAAATTTAGTCTATCTTTTAAAACATTAGCATTAAAAAAAATCTAATACCCCAGGGATTGAAGAAGTAACAGGTTTAAAGGTCTAAACTTAGCCATTTAATTTATTTCTGCCTTTTGTTCAGATCGGCATGTGGTCCTATCTCATACCTGGTTATGAACTTGAAACATATTGTGCTAAAATAGAAGAATTTATTTTTGCCACAATATGGGGCCTCAGGGAAGTATGAGCTTTGTCCCATGATGTAGTTCTGTGAGGATCAATGGGTTTTAGCTTGGTAGAACATTCTGTTCACCATTTCTAAAACAAGCCTTTAAAAACAGTGAATCATGTAATTTACTAAAAAAGTGATCTAATTTATAAAATGACTTAATTAGTGAAATTAGATGACAGCATTAGTTTATCAAGGCTGACCCTGAACTAGGGTTTGGGTGTCTCAATTCCAGCAGGAACTAGCTCTGTGGTCATAGGAGGGTCTCTGCACCTCTCTGGGCCCCTGGATCTGTATGTTTAGGAGAAGTTTGGATAGTTTATCCCTAGAGTCCTGCCTGCCTTTGAGTTTTCACATCTAGGATAAACCCTTCACGGACAAATGTCCTTATACATCATCCTTCATATGATACAATCCTTGAATCAGACATACTGTTAGCACATTAAACTAAACATGTCTGCACTTCCAATTTCTACTGAAAGTCCAGTATTTTACTTTCATACTTCATTAAAGAAAGGAATGAAATAGAAGATTGTACAAATGCTTAACAGGCAAAGCTCCACTTATATCACATTTACTTCAGTGAACTTGATGGGCCTAATTTGGCTCTTCTTCAATATCAAACTATAGTGAAGAATTTGACTAATTTTATTTACTTGTGAAAGAATTAGATTGAACAGGAAAAATATCTGAATTGGGGAATTCTGAAAAGAAAAACAAAGTTTTGCTGATTTTTAAATGTCAACAACCGTACTAAGGAGTCATTGCCCTGAGACAGAGGATCTTCAGGATGGTTTAAACCAAATGATAACACTTTTCAGGGACAGAGTATTTTGTGCATGTAAATGAGCACTTCATGAGTGTTTAAGGAGGTTTATTAAGCAGATGAAGTACTTTCCCGATTAACTTTTTCAGTTGCTCATTAACTGAAGATTCCTTCCCACCTACAGTTTACTGAAGACAAAGAAATAATTACTAGTTCAGATGAATGAGGTTTATGATACACAATTTATAGTTCTACCATTACCTACTGATCATTTAAAATATTGACTCTGTTTCATAACAACTATTCAGGAAAATGTTATGAAAACCTATTTAGACTTTACTGAGTCTATGGGAAATTAATCATTTTGTGTTTGTGACCAAGAAAAGCTGCTTATGTTCACAATTTTGTTTTCAAGGGTCACTATAAAAAGTGATGGCTCCACGCTAAAACTTCACTTGGAACAAGCGCCTTAATGAATTATGAAAACACAATTAGCTGGGTGTGGGTCACAGCAGGAGAGCTATTTTTCTGGCACTGTTGGGGGTATTTTAACGCTTCAGTGACACCCACAGAGTGAATTCCTCTCTTGAAATAACATGAGGCAACTACTTCAAGCAGAATTTCTTCATTTGTCCTTCCAATTCCCCATGTCCATCTCTTCACTATAAAAAGACATGCACTTAAAAATCATCTGGGACTATTTAAGAGGATCACTCTAAAGCGCTCTCAATTTCTGTTCTTCTATTGACATTCGGACTCTGAGACGGGCGAGCCAGGAAGGGTGGGTGGGTGGCAGTGGTGAAGGAACAGAGTTGTTTTCTGGATGGAATCCACTGCCATCAGTAATACGGGGAGAAGTTCGTCTTCAATATTTAGAGTGGGTCACTGTGTGTTCTAAGCCCTGCGGTGGGTGAGGCCCAGACCAAGTGGGAGGAAGCCAGACAGTGGAGGGAAGTGAACTAACCTAAGCAGAGTAGCTGATGAAGCAAAGATGTGGATGGTCAGGAGCCCTCTTGATCACAAGACACAGAGGTAGCCAACACGAGGTGGGTGGGGTGGATGTGCGCATGCTGGAATAGGGCAGAAGTGTTTGAAGCTGAGACTACATGTGACAAAGTGAATGATGCTTCAGACTTCTGGGGGGTTTGGGTGGGCAGACACTGAACCAAGTTTTACCTTGAGTCTAAACAACTTATCTATCTATGGTTAAGACTTTTCGGTCATAAATTGCTAATTTTTCAGTTGGCTTATAAACTGCCATCTGAGATTAAGTTTCATTGGTTTTGAGCAATAACTCAATAATCAAGTTAATACAATGTTATTCTCATGTTGCCATGCAGATTAACAGGCTGATAATCAGAACAAATTAGGAATCACGATGCTGGATGTAGCGGTCATGACCCAGCAGAGTAAGAATCACTAAGGAGGAGCTGGACATGCTGTGGGGACTGAGGAAGAGCCCTAGTCCAGCGTGCAGCCACTCTCTGTGGAATTATGTCACTAAGGCTGCAGGAGTCTCCTGAAAAGGAGTTCATGCAAATTGGGGTCAGTGAAAACTCAGGTAACTGATGTCCATGGCCTATTTAAGTCATTTCCTGTGTTCTGCAATATGCTGATGGGAAAAGATGTGGAAGGAGCAGTCTCTACATTGAAAAACTTGGAATTACCTGCCAAGGTTTTATGACTGAGGGATGCAGAGCGGGCTGGGAGAGTGGGCTGTCACTGGGGTGAGTGAGTGGCAAGGAGAGGACATGCTCAAGTTCAAGCGCTCATTGAATTCAGAGGAAAAAACAGTAATCACAGCACCTGCTAGGGTTGCTTATTTCATAAGTCACTGTGTTTCATATGCATTATGAAGTGTATTCCTTTTAGCAGCTAGCTGAGGGAGGATTACACACTCACCTTACAGAGGAGGAAAACAAGGACCACAAAAACCAAAAGATGTTACCCAAGGTTATATAGGTCATGACTGATGGAGCCTAACTTGAAGCCTTGTAAGCTGGACTCTGAAGTCACAGCTCCTCACTTTTGGCAACGGGCAGAGTTTGAAGCAAAGGACTTAAAATGAAGTTCTGGGAAGCAACACATTCACAATGTGGGAGATGCCTGGTCTTCCTTCTCTACCACATACAAAGTAGAAAGTCTGTATCTTGAAGGACAGAGGAGAATTTACCAGAATAAGGAGTCTGAAGAAGAGTAAATAAAGACACACAAAGGGACTAAGGGATTAAACGCTGGGAGGAGCCTTCCCATTACTGCACTGCCTTAGTCATTGTTCAAACCAAGAATTCTCTATCTCGATTCACTTAATCTTCCAAAATGATCGGCTGTGTAGACATTTAGATGATATGTCTGCCTTCTTAATCTTTGCTATGTGGTTGTCTGGCTTGGAATTTTCCAAAGGGCTCTACTTGGTAGATGCTTTAACCAGAGACAGTCAAACGCATGACTGACTATCACCAGGGAAAACCGAGTGTCACTCCTTGAGAAGCAGAGCCACCTCTAACAACTCAGAAAGATAACTGGGGGTAGGGTGAGGGAGCTGTGCTTTCAACTTCATTTCAAAGGGAAACTGGCTTCAAGCAAACTCTCCAAGAAACAGGAGTGTTTTTTTTTTTAATTTCCAGTAATTGGTTCTAACAGTTATTCAGAAATGTATTGATTTCTGATCACTATGTATACCTTTGATCAAACTTTGCTCAGATGATGAGCTAAGGCTGACGGTGTGAAGAAAACCCATTTTTATGGGAATAAATGTGTCTTCATGAAATAGGCCACAATGCCCTTCTCCCATTCATTCTCCTGGCTCTTCTAACAGGCTGTTTGTGCAATGCACAGGGTCGAACTTGCTCTCAGGCAGGACATGACCCCAGAAGACTCAGCCCCAAATGTCAAAAGATAAAATGCTTTGCAAGTAGAGCAATTCCTAACCCTTCTAGAGATCAGCAGATGGAAATGATCTATCTCCCATGGCTTTCTAAAACTTGTCTGCACCAGTGAGTGTGGTGTAATTCTTGTAACATTTTAGAGGATTGGCAGGATGTTCTGGGGGCAAGCCCCAGGTTACATAGTCTATCATTTGCTAGGAAGTGACTATTCAGAGGGAAAACAGAATCACAAGGCTCTCGAAACATCATCTAGGACTTGCTAACCCAAACCATGGTCCCTGGACCAGCAGCATACCATCCCCTGGGAGTGGATTCTCAGGTCCTGCCCAGATCCTCTGAATCTGAATCTGCTGAATCAAATTTGGGGGCTGCCTGCACAGCACTGCCCTGGCCTGGCTCTTCAGATCCAGCCAGGACTAAGGAGCCTTGTCTGATTTGCATTCTCATACACCTGGGTGGAGAGACATCACCTACTTGTAAGTCTCACTCCTTGTCAGAGATCAGAGTTTACAGGAGAAAGTGAGTTCTCAGGCTAGCACTCCCCTTCCCTTAAGTAACCTCACTATCATGGGCCCAGTAGGGAGGGACTCCTGAAAGAGCAAGTTCAGTTAACACTTTTACTGATAAATGGGGCACTTCGACTGCTGGTTCCCACCCTTTTCCACAGACTGTGTGGTTTTGGTCATTGGTTCACTTTTCATATTCTCACTCTTGACGCACTACAAAGCTGAGTTTCTGGAAGCACAAAGGAGGCCATTGGCCACCCTTTTCTGCCCTGAAGAAAAAGTTCAGCTCAGTCCATAGACTGCTCATTGGGCAAATGCCTGACTTCCCTTTGGGGCTGAAGCTGAAGAGAAAAAAAATGCATGCTATGAAATAGTTTGGTACTCTGTTTTGCAGTGGAAGCATAATTTTGCATTAGTTTGACTTTGCAGATAAGCCAATGACTGTCTACCTCAGTAGTTTTTTTATCCAGCAATTCAAATTGGGGGAAGCCAATGAAAGAGGAACTCCTCATTGGTTGGCTGCAGGTGCACACTTCTGAGGGTGGCACTGATTCTGAACGAAAAGGCCCCCAAACACTTAGTGTTGGTTCTGACCAGGACTCCTGACTTGCCTGCTTTCTTCCCTCCTGCTGGTGCCTGTCTGTCCTGCGAGTCAGATCCCAGCTCAACCTTGCACTGGGTACTGGAGAGTCAGCATGCTCATGACCTGGTTGCTGCTCTCACAGGGCTCCTGGGGTGCATGGTCAGGTTGGGGGGAAGAGGAAGCCCTTTTTCCTTTGGCAATTTCTTATTGCACCCCTGTGCCCACCCATCAAGAGCACAGTGGAGGTTGGAAGAGGAGATGCCCCTGAGCCATCTCCCCCAGGTTTCTCTGGCTTGGAGAGAGACCCTCCAACTGGCCCCACAGCTTCCTCGACACTCATTTAGACCCTGGGTCTCACAACTGTACAGCTGCAGGGACATGAGTATTGCTTCACTAAAGAGATATATTGAACACAACTAACTTGAAAAAGAAAAAGCACACAGCAGACTGGTGCCAGGCATCCATGCATCATCCCAACAGCTCCAGGCAGGTGGCTAACATGGATGTTCTTCTCTTCCTGCGCCTTGAATCAGAGCCTGTTGATGGTCCCGCTAACAGTGCACAGAAGAGAAATTACAAAATAACCAGGAAATCTCAATCCATTCTGTCTAAAATCTGTTTAGATTCTGTTTGGAATCTAAATCAGTGATGTGGCTACAGGCCCTCAACCTCTTTGAGAAATGCCGCCTCCTCGACCACCATAGAATTCAGGTTTTTATAGATCAATGCCTTTGTCCATTTGCTTCTCTAAGACTTAGAGACAGTCTGGGAGCTGTGGATTGGTACAAAATGAGAGCTTGGGATCAGTGTGTCAAATTGAAACACTGAAAAGGAGACCCAAAGAGCCTGCCCCTGGGTGTCCTCCCTCCCGAGCCAGCTGATCGTGCCCAGGTGGCCCTGGTAGCCTTCTAATCATGGGATCAGTCTCGTTTATTTAGAAACCTGAAATATCTTAAGACTTCCCATGGAATGGTTAAATAACACATTTATTTAATAAAATTCTTTAGGCCCCTCTTAGCAGGTCACTGTGGCAGGAGGACACGACAATGCACAAGACGAGTTCCGAGCCCCTCGGGAGTCTGGCACGCGGCAGAAAGTGGAAGAGCAGTGGCTAGAAGTGGACACTGACCAGAGCAGTTTAGACTCCTTGTCTCTAATTCTCCATGTTCTGGAGTCTCCCCATCCCACTGTATCTGTGACCCCAGAACTATGGGAACAGAGGGGCCTAGGGACTTTGAATTTGGCAAACCCATGGGCAAAACTTTAGCCTTGGTGGCATCTGATGGCCTGACCACACGCTCCTGGAGATAGCCTCCTCCCCAGGCTTCTGAGTTGCAGCTTCTTCTGAGCTTCCTCCTGGCTCCCTCGTCTTGAGACTTCTATTCTCTTCTTCCTGAGAAATACCGTGCAGCCCCAGGGCCTCATGGGTGGCACCAGATCTGTGACAATCTCCTCTGTATCTCCAGCCCAGGCCTTATTCCTGAACTTCACACCTGCATGTCCATGCTTGACCCAGAGGAAACCCAGAACCCTCTCTATCAGGAAGTGTCAACTTCCAAAAAAGCAAGACAAACAGCAAGAGGACAGGTGTTGAGGGGAGCCAGGTGGGAGTCAGGTGACTGAGCCCGAGGGACAGAGGTGCAGAGAGCCCATGGCTGACCAGCTTGCGTGCCCCTTTGTTCTGAGGTCTGAGTCCCTTCTTCTAAACCTGAGATTAACCATTGAAACTTATCAACCAAGAAAGCCAAACTGAGCTTTAAAATAATACCTTGAAAAAGTACAGGAATATTATTCAGCCTCAAAAAGGAAGGAAATTCTCACACATGCTACAACACAAGTGAACCTTGAAGACACTCTGCTCAGTGAAATAAGCCAGTTGCTAAAGGACAAACACTGTGTGATTCCATTGACATAGGTCCCTAAAACAGGCAAGTTCACAGAAACACGGTGGGGCTGGCTGCACAACAACGAACTCGTCCTTAATGCTGTGAGCCGTACACTTAAAAATGACTAGGGCGGTAAAGTTTATGTTATGTGTATCGTACCAGCGTTAAAGAAAACAGAAGCATGAAAGAATCCACGCAGGTTTTCACTACATACATAACAGACCTGAGGTGACATTAATAAGATTGCTTCCGAATGATTAGTTTACAAATACTGTTTGTTGTATATGTGATGCATGAATCGTGAGTCAAGATTTTATTTTTTATTTTAGAAATCTACCTAATTCTTAACCCATGAAATGCTTAGAGAGAATAAAGACCTGAAATGGTTTTTTAAATGCGAGGAACTAAGAAAAACCTCACGATGTCTGTCTTTTTTCCTGTTTATTCTCTCAGACTGTAGTTAATTAAGGCCAAAGAAGAAAAGCCAAAATGAAAGCAAAAATGTCAACTGAATAAACAGCCTTATTCTTTTGTCCTTAACTCAAGAATTAGAAAAATAAAGATTCTGTAAATGGTATGGTAGAAAAAAGAAAAAGGCAATTAAAAAACTTGATGAAATATATGTATATATGTATATCTCCCTTTAAATACACTTATTTTCTTTTGAGACACTGGTCTGGCTTTGCTCTTGTGTTCTTATACCGAACAGAAGCAGACGGTCCCCGGGTTAGATTTTGTTCTAGGGGAACCAACCTTTTCAGTTTGTTGAAGCATCAGTGTTGTCCAGTCATTCTTTGTTCTAGTCTTACCTGCTTTTCCGTATTAAGGAATTTTTAGGTTTAAAAAAACAATGAAGAGTGAGCATGACTAATCTTACTTTTCCCTTTTCCCCACTCTGAGGTACAGTTAGGTTATAAGTCATTTATTTCTAGGGCATTAAATTCCAATCAGGTGAGAAGCAGGTACCAGACCGCTCCTGCTGGAGGACAAAGATATCACCCACAAGTCACAGCACCGGAGTTCGTAGGAGAAAGGATCACACCCAAGCAGTGGGGCTGGGCAGGGTGGGGGGTGTCCAATGACTGGGTCACCACCAGTGGCCTGAGAGGACCTTGGGCTGTATACTGCCAGCTGTGCCTAACTACTTTGCAGATGGGGTAGGACTTTCCTAGGACACAGGCTGTGTTTGGTGGGTGGAGAGCCCAGGACCAGAGAAACGGAACCTCCTGGTGAGCACAGTGCTCCTGGCATTAAAGGGTGAACTTCATCTCTACAGGAGCTTTAAATTCTTTTATAGTCATTCTGAGGGTCCTGTACAAATCCCAGTAGCTCCAGGGGATGGGCCCAGCAGCAGCATTCCCCAGGTGATTTGCCTCATACAGCCCAGGTTGACAATCCCTGCTTAATCCAGAGGTGGAAGCTTTAGATGCCAGCCCCACCCCAGAGCAGCTCACTCAGAATATCTGAAGAGCAGGGTGCACGCATTACAATGCACAAAGTTCCCCAGGTGATCCCAAAGTCCCGCCAGTCCAAGGTCCACTGGTGTTATAGGAAAACAGAGGGAAATTCTGCACATAAATAACTGATTTCAGATCCATTTTTTTGAGCAAAGTTTTATATTTAGAAGAACACAGGGTCTCGGTGAAGAAATTTTGGAACAGAGATAAAAATGAGGAAATTAGAATCTGTGAAGAGATATTTTACCCCCCCTGCCTCCACCCAACTTCCTTCATGGGACTCCAGTGACAAGAATTGGGAGAGAGCAATCTTGGTCTTTCATCTTCTGGCAAGAATAATTCAATTGGAAAGGTTCTGTGGTATGCTGCTACTAGTATTACTAGTATTGCTACACTACTAGGAGAGAGATGAGAGGCAAGGGGTGGGGGAGTGGGCTGAGGGAGGGGAGGGAGAGAGAGAGAGCTCGGGAGCGAGCATTTGAGAGGAGAGAGAAGGCATGTGCACTTACAACTAGATAGAGGGGTATGGAAGGACTGAATTTTGTCCCTTAACTTGTTCTGTGCACACTTTCCTGCATAGGCAGCCAGAGTCGAGTGACTTGAGTTTCCATTTTAATCAACAGCAGAACTGGCAAGTATCTGCATTGGATCCTTCCAGACCCCAGGAAATCTGTTAAGGCTTCGAAAGAATGTTTTATGTCATGTCCCAAAGGTCAATTCTTGTGTGAGTGTGGGAACCAGACCCAGTACTAGCAGGGAATGTTACTAATCTGATCCATCATTCTACTAGCCTTCATCTAAAACATGAATGACTTTTGCCAAAATTGTCACTTTTGTTTTAACTTTGCAGCTTTTGAGATATGCGATTAAAATGAATGTGTTTTGCTCTTTTGCAATTTTACAAAAGCCAAAGAAGTCAGCTGAAGACATTGTATCAGGTGACCTAATGAGAAACATATTTTTCCAGCCTCTGGCATCTTGATGTTGGTAAGCATACACGAACACTGATGTCTACATGTATTGGCACAAAAGTCACAAATCATTTCAGACTATTTTCTGTTAATGTTCCTTGTTTTGCAATGAGAAGGGGAGGCTGGACCATGAAAGCTGATGACTAAGATGAAGGAAATCCTGTCTGAGCTAAGACTGTCTTGGATGGGGGGTGGCGAGGCAGGAACCCTGGTGGGAGCTGGTAGAAAAGAAAGGTGGTTTTCAGATAGGAAAAGAGACTATCTCAGGCCCCCATTGGGCCCTTGATTGTACTTCGACAGTCGTTACAATTAGGACAATGGTTAAGTAGGAAAGAAAGGGAAGTGGTGGTTTTCCTCCTTGGAATTTCCAGCTGGATCTTCCTGTTTGAATCCACCCACTGGCCTTGCTCACCTGGGTGCTCAGGAGGAAACAGATTTGTCTGTGTGTCCTGTTCATCCTGACTGGTGCAGGCACAGCAGAGAGGGAGTGTTGGTAATGCCCTGCTAGGAAATGGCCAGGGCGGGTGCAGAGGGTAGCCTTCTGCTCTTTCAGGAAAGAAGTTCTCTCCTACGATTCTACTGGGTGTTTTCTAAGCCACGCTGCCAGACCAAAAAACCTCTTGAGTTTTCTTTCTTTGTTAAATTACACTTGGGTTACAGAATTATTTGAACAAGATGTTCTTTGTTTTTTAAGTCTTTCCTCTTGTTCTGGAAATAATTTAGTTATACCTTGACTTTCCTTTAATTAAAATTAATTTTTTTTTGCTGGCATTTCTCAAACTTAAGAAAATGAAAACGCCTGTCCCAAGGCAGTGGGAAGATGCCCCTGCACCCACCTCGCCACGTGAACTGTTTGCTCACTGGTGAGCTTGTCCACAGCTCGGCCGGCCTCTAGGCACCAGGGGTACCACGATGATGGCAGGCGCTCACCCCAATTCCCTCCCACACCCCTTCAGTCCTGCTGGCCTAGTGCACCATGCCCAGGTCCTCCCCTCCCCTGTGCCCCGCTGGGCACTCTCCTCTCCTCTGCCCTGAAGGCCACACACAGAGAATGCCCTGTCACGGCAGGGAGGCCGGCAATAATTTTTCTCTAAACTCTAGTAACAGTTGAACTTTTCTCTCTGTGTCTTCAAGTGCTGTGGCTTTTTTTTTAAATGTTTTGAGCATGAAGACCCATATTTAATTAAAAACAAAACAAAACCAATCAAAACCTGTAGCCAAGTAGCCATTAGCTAACATTTAGCAAGCACTACAATGCTAAGATTGCTAAGGTCTTTACATTCAATTTTTTTTTTATCCTCAGAGCACACTTATGAGTTAGAACAATTTTCATTCCAGTTTTAGAAATGCAAGGAAAACTTAAAAGTAATCAGTCCAAATTCACACAGCTGAAGTAGCAAAAGCAGGTTTCCAACCCAAGACCCAAGCGATCCTTATTCCCCGGAAACCCCCTGCCACTGTCCTGCTCTTCAGGGTTCCCCTCTGAACAGCACGGTTCTAAGTCTCAGGGGGCCTCTGCAGCTTCTGCAGGTGTTTGCTGATAAGTTCAATCGCATGTAAAATCCGATGTACTGGAAGTCTAATATAGTCAAAGGAGGGAGAAACTAGGTCTCAAATACTGCGCTTCTGAAGGTTACTCTCTACACACGGATAATCCCAGATGATAAACATAACTTAAAAAATTCGGTCACCCCCCTTACCCCCACACACATCCTACTGCTCCTGGCCTGTCCTCACCTGGACCCAGACCTGAACCCATGAGACGATCCGTGTATATAACTTGAAAGTGCATATTATTCCTAGTAGGATTGGACATGTTCATTTGGCCATATATCTCACCATGAACTTGTGACATGGTTATTAGCATTCTTGTTTTACACATGAAGAAAAGGAGGCCCAGAGAGGAAAAGTGACTTTTCCCAGTCTTTGGACTGAAACCTAGATGCTCCAACAGTTTTTAATAGACCACACCTGTCTACCTGTTGGCACGTGGGAAATGCCAATGAAAAACATTAGAACAAACAACACAGTAGCAAAAACAGCCACAACATAAGGAAGGTGGCTTTATTCTAGGAAAAAAGGGACTCTGTCATCATTCCACTGCTGACCATGGGGGTCTCCCGCAGAGCTAAGATAATTTTAGGAGGGTCTCTTACTCTCCAGGGTGTTTCAGTAAATCTTTCCCCAAGTTAGGACTGACAACTGTCCAACAGCGTCTCCATCTGCTCTGAGATAGCGATGCTGTGCTTACATGTTCCTCTCCCCTGCAGGTGGCTACACCTTCATGGCCTGGAGTTTGAAGAGGACATGGAGAAGGAGACTTCCACAGGAACTCTGTTCTGCCTCTCGGATTACACTGTGCCCACTTTCCTGCCTTCCTTGGTTGTCCTTTATGGGCCTGTCCTGAGTGCGGCCTCTTGAGTCTTTTGTTTCTTAGAGTTCACGAGCTGCTCAGTTACCTACAAGCACAGGTCAGCCTCTCTGCAGACCCTAAAGGGACCCTAAGAAGAACAGGTCTGTCTGATGCTCCCTAGAGGGTCATTCTCCTGTCCTCTGCCTGGGCAGTCCTTGTAGAAAAAGGAGCCAGGAGCATCCAAGGGCAGTGTGCGCCTGTGGGTGCGTGTGTGTGCCCTATGCTCTCTATTTCTCTCATCTGTCTATCATCTATCTATCTCTATAATCTATCTCTATCAGTCATCTATTTCCATCACCTACATCTATTATCTATCTATATTCCATGTAGATAAATAACATATACATATACTTACATATAACATACATATATATTTAGATATAATTAGATACTAAATACATATTTCATGTACCCAACATCTTGTGGATTTGGAAAAAAAAATATATATATTCTAAGCTAGGAATTTGTTACCCTAGCATAGTGGTTAAGAACAGGAGCTTTGGAATTAGTGAGTTCTGGGCTTCATCCCCAAGTTTATTCCTTATTGACCTAAACAAGTACCCTAACCTGTGTTTGTCTCAGTCTGCACATTATAAAGTGGGATAATAGCAGAGTTGTGGGCATTTAGCAGGTAATATGTGTCAGTGGCTTAGATTAGTTCCTGGCACCAATGTGCACAACAAACGGGAATTGTTATGTTTTTCCTGTGGATTATTTTAGCTGTCCTGGGGGCATCTGGATCACTAGAAGCATCTTCAAGGATTACTCATTCTTATGTTGTTTCCAGTAGACCCCACTAAGACCCTCCCAGAGGTCCCCTTCCTTTTCTCCAACCTGGAGCCTGCATCAGTAAAGTAAGGGTAGAAGAGGGAGGGTGCACTAGCAGGTCCCACGGGGCTGGTCTGTTTCCTGTGTCCCTCCTTCCTGACACCAGTTTGCAATTACTGTACAGTCTTTGCTAATCAGCGTCTCTTTTCTCTAATGGACAAACCAGAGCCTTGGAGGCCTCCCAGGGAGCACACGTCTTTGATCGTGTCTGCCAGAAGCCCTTTCCTCTGTTCTCACGGGCCCACATCACTCCACATAGCCCAAAGTGCTCCTCATGCAGAGCGACATAGTTATGTAATTTCTACCAGGTACCAGAAAATCAGTACTTGTAATTCGATAACACAAATTCTTCTGTAGTTCCCACATGGAGATCACTGACCTGGGCAAAAGCAGCAACATGGGAATTTTATGGGTGGGGTTGAAACAATGCCTAGGGAAAAAAGCAAATCTTTCACAGATGGATCAATGCCCCCTTTATCATCACATACAGCCAGCCTTATCCAGTGGGGGGGGACGCATTTCATTTGGAAAAAACCCCACAGTTAGTAAAACTGCATTTTATCTCATCTTTCATTGGTTGTTCCATGGCTGTATTCCTCATTCAAAAGATTTGTTTGAATACTTTCAACTAACTCATTTTTAATTGACATCTCCACTCATTTCTGGAACAGACACTTTACTGAGTGTTTGCTGTGTTTCAGTCCCTGGTGCATACAATGTACTGAACAAATACAAGATAACTTGCCCTGACCTTTGGATTGTGGTAGCAGTAATTACAGTGAGGATGAGTGAGACAAATGTGTAATGTCTGTAAGAGTTATGAATGATGATTTAAAATCATTGATCTCTAATGATGAAAGTTCTAGTGGTTTGAGAGGGCATTCTAATTAGATTCTTGAATGGGTCTCAATTTTTAAGGAACAGAGATTCCAGCCAGGCACAGGCCTTCTGATATCTGCTATATGAGCACTCTCTTAGGGCAGGGTGTCCTTCATGTCACAGGGGCTGCAGGCTCCTGAGAGGAGATAGGGTTTGTATGTAGAAAGCTACGAAACAGAATTGGAAAGGGCCAGGGGACAGAGGCTGCTCAGTTCCTGCAAAGTGGTGACAGAGGCAAAGGTGTGAGGCAACAGCCATTGGCCACTGGCCACCCTTTTTCTTGGCCTTTTTTCCCAGCACGTAATTGAAATAGAAGTTATGGCCACATGGAGATCACTAACTCCAAATTCCACCAGCGGCCTGTAGGGAGGGCGTGAGGAGGTGGGGCTCAGGGACACCAGACATCCCAGCAGAGCCACTTTCTTGCCACCAACCCAGTTTTCTAGGCATGCAAGGTTTAATGTCTCCCTGGAAGTGACACCATTGTGCAATCCTGCCATGCCAATGCAAGCTCAGGAAAACAACCATGCAACTGTTTTCCCTGCCCTGTCAGTCTGTCAAGAAGAGGGAGGCTGCTGCAGCTCACTGCAGACTCCCTATGAGATTCTGGGCTGTGGAAATACCTTTAGGATTCTTTTCTTCCCCTCTCTTCACACAGGATTCCACCCAGGGACCAAAGCCTTATCCCCCAATGGTGGCTTCTTTTGCTATATTTCCAAGTACACAGGAGTGCTGTCTGTTTACTTAGTCTAGTGGAGAAAAGAATGGGAACTGTGTTTTCCTCTTGCCTGCCACATCTGCTGTTCACTTGTGTCAGACTTGCTGCTTCTCAGTTTTTTCTTTGCACTTGTCTCTCTACTTTATGTGTGCCAAATGTGACTGGTCCTTGGCTTCCAAGAGCAGATTTTTATTCAGAAATAATTTAGATTTGCAGAAAAGTTGCAGAGATAATTCAAAGTGTCTCCTACCCTCTTTGTGCAGACACCATGATGCTATGTCAACATCTTACATTACTTTGGCACATTTTGTCAAAATTAGAAATTGACATGAGTGCAGTAGCTAAACTACAGACTCGTCAGAATTTTGGCAGTTTTTCCACTAATGTTATTTCTCTCCTTCAGGATACTGCACTGTACTCAGAAGAGCATTTCTTTTTCTTTAAAAGAATTTGTTGCTTCAAAAGGCAGCCTCAGTCAAAGCAGCAAAACACAAGCTGACAGAACACTCAGTGCGCATCACCTGCCTGCTAGGAGCAGCAGGAGACGGGGAGGTACCAATACAAGAAGACCAGATCCAGGACTAAGGGGCTTGATGTCTAACAGGCAAAACTTACAGGGGGAGCTGCCAGAGACTTGTACTTCCTTTGAAATTCACTCCCTGACCACAAGGCTGGGATCGGACTACCTGCCATGAATCTCTGAGATTAGATATCCCCTTTTCCTTTCATGTATAATCAAAAGAAAAAATCACACCACAGGGAAGCCCATAAAATCAAGGTTAGTGAGTCATTCAGGTTTTCATCTGTTCTAGGAGAGTCTCATTCACTGAGGGAGAGATACGAGAGGAGTGGCAATAGGTAGCCACCAAATGACCTGCTCATTCTCTCATATCTTCCAAGTTCCATTCATTGAATTCTGGAAGCTTCTCACACCCTAAAGATAAAAAGCCTGAGGTAGCATCTTTACTTTTAAGTCATATCCTGGAGCAGCCCAAATGCTTTCCTGGAAAAGCATTCCTATTCCCAATGACACAGCTGGGAGGACGAGAGCCCACTGATCTCCATGGCTGCAGCCCAGGAAAGGCCTGCAGCAAGTGTGGATGCCTTGTGTTCTCAGTTCTGACTCTCCAGCTCACCTGGAGCACTCCAGCAAGGACACCATACAGCAGCTCTTCTTCAGCCTTCCCTCGTGCCCCAGAACAAAAGCATTAAGTGACTCGTCCTAGGTCAGTCAGTCAGTAGCCAGGTGGCCACAATGCTTTGTTGATCCCCAAGAATACTGTGTGGTCCTTGGCCCAGCAGCTACCAGCCAGGCACACACTGCCTGGTTCACAAGCTGATTCAGCCAAGCCTGGGCTTCCAGATTTCACCTACCAGCTGGTATCAGCAATACAGCGAGGGGCCAATTACAGAGCTTTCTCTGAAGTCCTCTACTCAAAGCTAAATACTGTTTTTCAGATTAAAAGAACAAGGCATTTCAAGACCATCTTTTCTGTATTATCATCACTACCAGACACAATGTTGAAAAGCTGCATGTTTACCACTTTCGTTTTCCCTCAGATTTTCTCTATGATTTAATTGGAGTGTGTCACCCATTTTTTTTACCATCTTTCCAGGAAGATAGTTAGACAAGCCTTTGATTTTTATTATTTTAGCAAAGTTTTATTTTCTACCCTAGAATTTTTACTTGAATGTCGATTTTTTTTCTCTCTCTGGTTCCAAATATACCCACTGACGGTGCCAGAGCTGTGTCCCCCCATCCTCCCTGCATGTCTTTGTCCAGCTCTGGGATGCTCGGAGGAGTCCCTGGTGCTCTGTACCGCAGCCAAGTCGTACAAGCCACCAGGGAGAACTGCTTTAATTGCCTCTGAGATACGCTTGTTTTTCCATTAAGAAGGAGCCCTGTGATATTTTCCTTCTCTTCTTAGGGGGTCCAGATTTTGAACAATAGGACTAAAGCTCTAGGAAATTCTGGAAGAGGCTGTTCTCTGTGATTCTTAAATACAGCACTGAGAGCATCTTAGCACTATCCATTTTTCATAATTTAAATAAACTGATTGAAAGGAGAGGAGGAAACCTTTAGAACATATTACTACTGCTGCTGCTCGCTCTTTCTTTCTTTTTCTTTCTTTCTTTTGTTGGAGGGAAAGGTATGGCCATGTATAGGAGCATTATTTTTCAAGTGTATTTTTCAGGGCATGGATTTCTAGAAGGCACCCTGGGAACTGAAGCTAGCACTGAAGGCAGTCTGGAGCCCAGCATTTTCTGGGGTGCACACAGGGTTACATACACCCTGATACCTATGAGAATCTCAAGTCTGTGGCCTGTATCCCCAGCTGAGGTCATGAGGTCAGCCCAGACCCTCTGCATATTTAATCTAAGGTCTTTGTTCTCTGGAATTCTCTTCCTCCCAGAATCACACAGGACTGGTTTCTTAGATCTTCAAGGCTGCTGCCTCATCTCTTAAGATAACTAATAATGCTCAGCATAGGCTGCAGTGAGTGCTTTTGCTTTAAAGTCGCCTTGAAGGCCAGTAGCATGCTGCTGCTAGAACCTTCCCTGACACAGGCCCAGCAGACACCTGGAGCAGTTGCTCTGTGCCATACTCCAGGGCACTTCACACATGTCCACTCATCTGATGCCCCTAACCCTAGAGGTGGATACCATTGGTAACATGCCCACTGTGGGACTTAGGGATTTGAGGAGTGCCAGGGGTAGGCAGCAGCTCATCAGCTGCAGAGTTGGGAATGGCCCCCAGGTAGTCTGCCTTCAGAGTGTGGGGTGGCAGCCATTATGCTGCACTGCCTTTTAGGAAGGGCCCTCTGCAAATGCACTTGGCACCTTGGCATTGCATTCAAGATGGCAACCTGAACAACAACAGGGAGTGCTACCCACAGCTGCACATGCAAAGCACACATGTTTTACTTTGGGTTCTCCACCAAGGCTGCTCAGTGGGATTTCTGCTTCATTTTCTCCTTTGGACACCTGATCATATTGCTCCGCCCTCGCTCTGGGCTCCTGCTCTTCAGAGCAAAGCATCAGAGGAGTGGGGGAGAACCAGGCTCTCGACACAACACTTTGTTAGTCACAGTTAAGAGCAAGGAGAAAGCACAAGTAGAAGGCTCAAATACTGACTCTCAGGAGCACCCACACTATTGACATATAGAGTGACCCTGGGAAGCTTGGTGCAGTGAGCAGGTGTCTGGGTTCAAATCCCATGTATGCCACTTATAAAGACAGACCTTGGGCATGTTGTTTAAACTCTTGTGTCTCTGTATTCCCATCTGTAAAACGGGGGGTGGGGTGGGGTGGATAATAGTTACCTATGTCATAGATATGTTTTTCGATGAGGCTCAGAATGATTAAGACACACAAATTGGCATGTAGGAAGTACTCATTCAATAATTATTCTCTTTGCTAACTATTTGTAGCTGGTTCTGCTATAACCTTTTTAAGCAACAATGAACAGCCCCTTTTACTGAATTGAACTATCCCTGGAAAGAGTCCTTGGTGCAAATAGGCAATGAGACAGGATTCTTGAGCACAGCACACAAATAGGGGAGGAGCTGAACCTGTCACAATTAAGAGAACTATTTTAATGAATACAGTTAAAGATGTAGAAATTATTTGAGTAACAGCCATTAAAGGCTGTTACTTCTGCCTAGTGGTAAGAAGTTAATAAATAGAAGACCCATTGTTGAGCATCACAAATTGCATGTCTGTTGAATACTACTATTAATATGTCTCTAATAAAATAACTCAGAAGTATTGATCTGTTTTTATTTGCTGATTTAGAATCTAAAGCCTGGGGACATTAAATAAATTGACAAGTTATTCCCATTGTCTCTCAATACAATACTTTGGCTCAGTGGTTCCAAAACTCTGGCATCAAGTGGGAATGCAGACTCCGAGGCTCCACCCCAGGAAGTCTGATGAGAAGGTCTGCAGATCAGAAGTCTGAATTCTTTTACTGGACTTTCCAGGTGAGTACAAGCATCCAAGGACTGTACTTTGAGAAGCTAGACAGTAAATGCCCTAGGTCCCACCCAAGGATTAGAGAGCAAAGGGACTCTGGTGAGTTTTCAGCATCTGACAGATTTTGGAGGAAGGCAGAGGGGTTTATCCCATGTGACAGAGAAATGGTCTTTGTAAGAAGCTGGGGAATATTCTCCTGTTCAGAGTGTAGAAACCAGGATTTATGAGACTGGAGAGAGCTGTGTTTAGGACCCAGGTATTTTGACATGAAGCCCTTTTCAGTAATTTTAGGATCAGTCCTAGATAAGATTTCCGGGACTCTTACCATCCTTAGAAAACAAAACACTGATGTTACAAAAATGATTCTAGAGGACAAAGGGGTGTGGGAAACAGAATGAGCAATGCAGGATTCAGTGCTTTCCTTTCTAGAAACCTCATTTGTCTTTGAACGTGTGCATATTGTTTTGACTCATAACTGAGCAAAGTCTTCTAATGTTGTATGTGCATAATGACCCACAAGATTCAAATATCCAGGTTCTGATCTTCTTACATCAGAACATGTAGAAAGGCAGAAACAGATCTGAGTTTTAAGAAAACTGTGGCCTTGAATATTTTGATCAAAATCTGTAACTTCCCAATCCCTGAACTGGGGCACAAGGCAGCAGAAAGATAAGGCTAAAGGTTCTTTTCCAACCTAGGGTGGTACTTCCTTGCTCACAGCCTTTAAAAATCTTTGTTTTACATGATATAGAACAATGTGAAAATAACAGAATTTAAATCAAAGCGCAAATACAGCTTCCCATTGACCCTGTGTGTGCACTTGACCCAGAGTGGGAACCCTTGAGAAGAGAGGGAATTCCCAACAGGAGTCCCCTGGGAAATCAGGTGTAACAGAAATCATATTCCAACACAGTACAGAGAGGATGGGGTCCAGGATACCTAGAAATTCCCTTCAATTTTGAGCCTCAGTTTAAACATCTGTGTCTTCAACTGAAGAGACTCACCAAACCTGTGGCAGTTCAGCCACACTACATAAAGCTCACTAAAAGTGGCTCCTATTATTTAAGCACAATTTTAAAATCCCATAGTCCAACCACTAGTACAATGACAATATTGACAGAGCTCCCTGGAATGACAGGGCTCCTGGGGTGAGGGGCACACAGTAACTGGTCACAGGTGGGAGCTTTAGCAGCTCCCACTGTGGCTCTTCCAGGGCCAAACCAAGTGTTGGCATAAAACCGAGGGTTCAGCTATTGTTTCCTCCCTCCCTTAGGTTACAATGAACTACGTCGCTGGCAGTCCTCTACGCCCCGCCCCTCCCTCCTCTCCCACCAAGCCCTTCATTTAAAAGCACAAGAAAACTCTCTGCCAAGGACAGTACAGTACCTAGCACCAGCTTCTGAGTTCCGCAAAAACGTTTCTCCCCTGAACCCGGGCGCTTTGTTGCCTTGAGTACGACAGCCTTTCCTGGCTTTTAAGGCTGGAGCCTTGCCTAAACTTGGTAAAAGGATGCCGCAGGCTACGTTTTAAATTATTGGCTCCCGTGGATGGGCTGATGCCTGTAACGCACAGATTGACGGCGGGGAACATGAGGGAAGGCAAACCCGAGAAGTTCTTTGGGGACAGCGAGCTTTCTCAGAACCTGTACTGGACAGGGGCTGTAGGAGGGCACACCAGCACACATACAGACACGCTTAGGTGAGCAGGCACGAACTGCATTCTGGCAAGGGCACGCCGTGCCCCAACCACTCCCGGGCGCGCGAATCGAAGCCCGTGAACGGGAGCCAGGACTTACCGCCAGGCCGTTGTGGGCCAGGAGTCCCACTGTCAGGGCCACCGGCAGCAGCCACCTGGATGGGAGAGGGGGGAAAAGCGCCATGAGCGTGCGGCCCTAGCTTGGCAATTCCTTAAAGTTACATGGAAGGGCCCTGTTTGCGGGAGCCACCGAGACAAGGCAGAAAGTCGCTTACCGCTGCAGGGCAGGGCCCAACGGCGTGCACTGGTCTCTGCCCATGATTCCAATTCAGCCAGTCTGGGCTCGGGTCGGTCCCTCCTAGCGTGGAAGGCGAGAGAGAAAGCGGGCTAAGCAGGGGCTGAAGAGGGAAGCGTTTTAGCCGCCGCCGCTGCTACCGTCGGTGAGATGTGGGAGAGCGGGGTGCGCCCTCCATCTCTTTGCACTACGAGATAGAAGAGAGGGGAGCCTTCCCACCTAGGCCCTGGTTGGTGCTGCTTAGGCGCGGCCGCTCGATCCCCATCTTCCCCTCCCCATTCCTAACAGACTGCACTGGGCGCCCCAAGTCCGTGCCCTCCGCCTGGATCTCGGTGTCCCTGGGTTGCTCTCACCTCGGGCCCGGCTTCCGCCCCTCAGAAGCGCCCGCCGGCGGCGCACCAGCAGCGCGTCCGCCTTCTCGGGCTCCTCCGGCGCGGGCCTCCGGGCCCGCGCGTCCGCCCTCTGTCCTCCGCTCAGTCAGCGAGCGCCGGGACGCAGGGTCGCGCCGAGGAAGCCGCTGGCTGCGAGGCAGAGCCCTGGCGCCCCGGTGCGCGGCAGTCACAATCCCCGGGACGCGCGCTCCCGCCGCCTCTTACCCGCGTCGTAGGGTCCTCCCCTTTGAGACGCCGCCCGCGCGCCGCCGAGGGGAGGGGGCAGCGCCAACAAATTGAGGAGCTCGCCTGGCTTCACTCAGGTCTCCGCTGCAAGCCGCCGCGTCCCGGACGGCGCTCTGCGCTCACGCCCCGGCCCTCCGAGAGTGATCCGCCCTCCGCGGCCCCCAAGAGCCCGACCGCCGTCCCCCACCGCCAGCCGCCGGTTGCCGCCGCCCCGGGCGCGCCACCATGGGGCCCGGGCTCGGCGTCTGGCTGCTGCTGCTGCCCGCAGCCCTTCTGCTCCACGAGGAGCGAAGCCGGGCCGCTGCGAAGGTGAGTCCCGGCCGGCTGGGCTCCCCGGCGCCCCGCCCTGCGCTCTGGGCGCTCCGCGCTACCCCTTTGTCCCTGGCCAGAGCCTCCCGCCCGCCCCTCGGGGTCGCTTGTACTGCGGCCAGGTGCACTCTTCCCGATCTCCCCTGGTAGTTCCTGTGGGCTGCGATCGCACATCCATTAGGGAGCTTCCTTTGTTGTGGCCTGGGTAAGGGCGAGTTAGAGGATTCCCCAGGGCCGGGGGCAAGTGAGCCAGAACTTGGTGCGCACTGTGTGGGGTGAGGGTGCCCGGGAGTCAGCGGGATTTGAACTCGTACCGGAGCGCTCTGCGGCTGGCTTCCTTCACCTGCCCTGGGTGGCCGGCTGAGTTGGGGGCGGGAGGGGTATACACGCGCTCCCCACGCTGATCGGAGCCCCACACATGTGCCCAGGAGTCTCTTTGGGCGTGTTTCTCTCGTTTTTGGAGACTGGTGGTTGATGCTGAACAGTCTGGGCTGTTTGCCTGGAAACAGCTGTGTCTTTGCTTTCCCACGACTTGCTGTTGCTAAAGCACGCTCAAGAGCAGAAGTGGGGCTCTTCTGCATTGCAGCTTTAAAAAGTTACCATACCCGATTCGTTCTTTTATTAATATATTTTAAAAAATTATAACCACGTTTATATTTGAGTGTGAAACCAAAATGAAACTTCATCTCATTGTTCTTTGTACAAATTGTTTTCCTAGTTTTCATTTCCTCCAGCTATGCGCTTGTCCGGAATGGAGCTGGGAGTTCATTTCGCAGGAGTAAAGGCTTCCAGTTCTGGACTGTCCTCGATGTACCGTTGTTCTTTCCTCTTCCCTTCTGACAGAATAAAGACCTCAGCTATTCCCTAGTGTCAAAGCCTTGTAGACGAAATTGCGGGAAGGTGTGGCTCCTAAACACATTTTGCATCACCCCCTCCCCACAATGTTTAAAAATGATATTGCTACTTACCACATTTCTCACGGACTCTTTTCCTGTTTCAAATGCTAATCTTGCTCTTAGGTTTTCAGTTAGTTTGTTTCTTCTCTTGTGGAAGAATGATATTCACTGACTCCACTTCACTGTACATAAATTATTAACTGTTACATGCCAGAATAAACTGGTAATACGCACACATGTCTAACCATCAAGAGTTTGACTTCTTGCTGGCAGTGCCTTCATTGGCTATTGAAAGGAGTAATGATTACCCTAGCAGTTAACCTGAGATTGTTGCTCTTAGCCCACTGTCTAGCCTCGCACTGAAGTCAGTTATTTAAACACTCTCCAGTGACAATGACAAACTACTTTCAAAAGAGGAGGCTCCAGAACACTTTCTTTGGGTGTAGAAATATTGACCCAGAGATACAACACTACCAAGGAGAGAGTGCTAAACCTGATGGCAAGTCAATGAGAGGAAGTGCTCTGTTTGGAAATATGAACCTCTGTTTGGACTTAGATGTTTTGATTGATAATATTAATAAAGCAAAGCTAATTATAAGCGCTAGCTTTTCAATAGCCAGGACTTTAAGGAATCAGCAAGTCACTGATGGAAACTCCTGTTCCTACCTGAGGAATAAAACTCATTACTGTTGAGGTGGGGATTTTTTACTTCCCTTTACTCTCTAAAGCCCAGGTACATTCCTGTCCACTAGCTTTGCTCTGTCTGTCAAGTTATCACACTGTTTTAAGAATTCTGGCATGTAGATGCCCCTCGATCGACAATTGACTTAACAGATATTTTCATTATACTACATTTTTCCTGGCTTAATTACAAAGAGATGCATATGACTTATGGATATATAAGAAAATCCATTTAAAAATAATATCTGGTTAAATTTAAAAATCATCTCACTTCTCATGTCATCAATAACATTTTTTGCTTAACTTCTTCCAAAATCAGCTGTTAGGTATACCAAAAAGTTGAAATAACTTCAGTATTGATCCAAGCAAAATACATTTTGAATGATAAGGTGTTAAAAATCCATCAAATCCTACTTTAAAAGCTAACATGAATGATTCTTTGATTACCTTCTCCTTTGAATTATCTGAATCACATGTGACCTGCATTTGTATATCCAAACGTCACCTACTATGTGTCAGGCACAAATTGCAGTTATTTAGTTTACATATGAAAGTCTGTTTGATTTTACATTTGACCATATCTTCTGTGGTTATACTGTTCATTTACTAGTGGATGGATTTTCTAAGCCCGTGTGCCCACACCTACCCCCAACTCTTCTTTCTTAGGCAAGAAAGGAGGAACAGGGTGCAGGCCTGAGACAAAAATGTGATAGTGTTATGATATTGAGTTCCTTGTCTTCTCAGTCATACAGTTATCTTGGATTGAATGAATTGTTCCCTCTGCAGCCTCCAAATTTCCCCCTCCAATGGGTCTGTGTGATGTTGCTTAACAAATTATTTCTTGGAATCAGAAATGTGAACTTAACCTGAAGTGTGATGATGCTTGTTAACAAATTACTGCTTGGGATCAGAGATGTGAACTTTGCCTGAGTGTCCTGATGCTGCCTGTCAATACTGGCATCTCCAGACCATGAGTCACCACTCCTGTGACTGAATGACTTAGGACTCAAATGGTGTGAGATTTAATTTCCATGTGGGTAGGGACCATGTTCTACTGGAAATGTAATTTAAATGAGAAGACTTATATCTGATATAGTCCCAATGACAGCAACATGGACCCAATATTTTGGGAGTGAGATTGGTGAAGATAGAATCCAAATCATCATGTTCTTTGTGTATAGAATAGGACCAAGGTGGAAGGAAGCATCTCTCATGCTTCCAGAAGAAATAATGTACATAAGTTATATGTGTGTAAGAATGTACTCTTACAAAATTATGTGTGGTATATATTATTCACTTTACACAGAAGACAGTGGTTTAGGGACAAGAGGATCCTAACTTTTGTGTCTGCTTTAAGTAGATGATTTTGGAGGACTCCCCAGTACCTCAGTTTCCCTGGCTGATCTCCGCCTGTTCCCAGGGATTCATCCCTTACTTCATTCTGTACGTGCTCCCTGACCACGTCTTCATGCCATGCACTCTGCCAGGTGCTGGCCATGCAACCGTGACTGGGGCCCACTCTCTGCCTCCAGAGAGGTCTCTGCCTAGAGAGAAATACTGAGAAAAAAAGGCAAATATGATTCATGCTGGTAATAGCTACAATCAAGATGATCCGAGGTGGAAACACCTAACCCAGCTTTGGGGAACTCAGAAACTTCTGGGAGTGTATCCCACCTCTAAATCTGAGAAAGAAATAGAAACTGCAAACCCAGCATGGTTTTTTTTTATATGCACTCTTGTAGGGTATCATACATGGGTGTGATAATTTTACCTGTCCTTTTTCAAGTCTAAGGGTCTTCGAATTTAAAGCCGATCCTAAAGTTCCCTCCTTTGAGATACCAAGATATCATTGTTTCTGTTATCAGCAATCCTGATAGCTGAACTTTTGTCTCAGAGGGGTAGAGAGACAATGAGGGCCAGGTCTAGGAGCACAGGGATGAGAAGCACGTAGCTCTAACTGAGTTAGGGCGCTGAGATTGGTGGTGGTGCTTCTCCTGAGGCTGCAGGTACACTGGGATGTTTGGAGAGGGGCAGCATGGGTGACTGATTCTAGGCAGGCTCACCTTTAGGAATTGACCCAGAAAACCTCCACTCACTTGGGCAAGGAATGAGGGAATTCACAAAGCCTTACATTATTCATTAACAAGACTGTTGGCAAATGTCTTGGGACTGGTAAGGAAGGACTTCACATAACAAGTTCAGCTATCTAGTTAAGACCTGGTAAAGATTTTCCAGACTAATTGAACCCACAAGTGACTTTCTAAAACAAATCCTTTTAGAAATCAGGAGGGCAGTAAGAAGTGAGTAAGTGACAATTCTTGTTTTGCTGAGGTATACAATGTTTGATATAACAATTGTTCCAGAAATTGAAAAAAGGATTAACTTCATTAAAATGTCTCTCAAGCAGATTTGGTGTTTTGAGTTTGTGGGCTAGAGTAAGCAAAAGCAACAATAGAATGCCTAAAATAATATCACTAGAGCATTGTTTTTCCTGCTATTATTAAGCAACCAGTAAAAAAATGTTGACTATAGAACAATACAAAAGACATATTCCTACCATTCTTACTCATACAATGAAAGGGGATGTAAAATAAACCAGAACATAGTTCAATTGTCAGTTTCTTTTGAGGAGTTTAACACTGTAAGAATTGCTTTGAGGTTAATATTTTTATAGTCTGGTGCACAGTCATCTAGTTCAATCCTATGTTTCCCCCTCCATTGTTCTCCTGGTCTTACTCCTGTAACATGAGTCTACTCTAGTCTTCTTTCTAGTTCTCTGCTTCCTTTTTTCTTCTCCCTCTTCCAAAACCCTCAGTGGGTATACCATGTGGGTAGGCCTCAGCTGGCTTCTCTTTTTTCTCTACCCTCATTACCTGGGGAGATCTACTGCCATGATTTGTTACCTTCCATGAGGGTGAATCCAAACCTCCTGTTTTGAGCTCCAGTTTAGCATCTTCACATTCCCATGGAACATCTTACCTGGACTGTCCAGCTTTGATCACAGACTTAGCATGTATGTCCAGAACTGAACTTACTATCTTACACTCAGATGAACTGCACTTCCCAATTGTCCCATTTTGGTCATTGGCACCCCTGATATTCTTGATACTTGGCCACGAAACCATGACTACATCTGGAGAGGCCTCCCCCTTCCCTCTCTTTTATCTTCCATGTCACTCAGCCACCAGGTCAACCCTTCTTTGTTCATGCTTCTTAGAGTCCCCCTGCTTTCTCTTTCCATGGTTGTGACCTCACTGGAGGTCTACTCCCCTTGTGCCAGCATTGCCACAAACCCTGCTGACTCCTGCCTCTTCTTTCAGCCTCTTGTTCCCTTCAGAGATCCTGCTTATGATCATGATTCCACTGCTCAGGATCTGACAGTGGCTGCCTACTGTCTGACCATAGGTTTCCATCTCTTTGGCTGGGTAGTTTTTGTTCACTTTTAAAGTAAAGTCTTTATTTTTTAGAGCAGTTTTAGGTTCAAAGCAAAATTGAGAGAAAGGCACAGAGATTTCCCATTAACTCCTATGTCCACATAAGCATATCCTCTCCCATTATCAATGTGCTCCACCAAAGTGATACATTTGTCACAATTGATGAACCTATATTGACACATCATCATCATCCAAAGTCCGTGGTTTACATTAGGGTTCACTCTTGGTGTTATGTATTCTGTGGGCTTGGACAAATGCATAGTGATGTGTATCGTCATTACAGTATCACACAGAGTATTTTCACCGCTCTAAAACTCCTCTGTACTCTGCCTGTTCATCCTTCTCCACCCCAGACTCTTCACACCACTGATCTTTTTACTGTCTCCATAGATTTGCCTTTTCCAGAATGTCACCTAGTTGGAATCATAGAGAACATAGCCTTTTCATATTGGCTTCTTTCACTTAGTAATATACATTCAAGTTTTCTCCATGTCTTTTCATGGCTTGGTGGCTCATTTCTTTTCAGCCTTGAATAATAACTTATCTGATATACCACATTTTATCTATCTGTTCACCTACTGAACTGAAGGGCACCTTGGTTGCTTACCAGTTTTGACAATTTTAAATAAAGCTGCTATAAATATCCCTGTGCAGGCTTTTGTGTGAATATGTTTTCAACTCATTTGAGTAAATACCAAAGCACCTGATGGCTGGGTTGTAGGGTAAGAGTATGTTTAGTGTTATAAGAAACCGCCAAACTGTCTTCCAAAGTGGCTGTACCATTTTGCATTCCCACCAGCAATGAGTGAGAGTGCCTGTTGTTCCACATACTCCCCAGCATTTAGCATTTTCAGTGTGTTGGATTTTGGCCACTCTGATGGGTGTGTAGTGGTATCTCATTTTAATTTGGCTTGGTTTTGCATACCTCTCACACTATAGATCCATGGAATTTATCTGCCCTTATTCTTCACTTTTTTCCAACATGCCGCTTGGGTAATTGTCATGAGGAGCGAATCTCTGTATTCCAGGGAGCAGCGTCGTCATCCCTTTGGGCCGTGGTCCCTAATGTATTAAATGAGGGTAACGCAGGGTCTTCGGATACCTTCCTGTCGCTCAGTGCAATGAAGCGAGTAAGCATTCAAGAAATGTTGGGCGTTGTCACTGCCGTGTGGCTGAGATCACGTCGTCTTCTCTCTTTGGTTTGACACCTCTGAAATTATGAGGTACTGGAGGACAGAGCTTCCTTGTTAAAATGTTCCCACTGCCTGGGCAAGTGTCTGACACGTGGAGGGAAATCATTTATTACTTGTAATTGATTCCAATATGTCTGGCTGCCATTTGCCCAGGACCCCTAGCAGTCTCAGTGGAGCTGTGTGCTGCTGGCTCAAGTAGATTCTGTTACATTGCTGACCCCTGTGGTAGTTTTAAAACACACAAGACAAGTAATGCCAAGTGAAGGTGTTTCCTCTCAATTTGAAATTTAGAGTAGATATTCCACCATAGACTAAACACAACTTGGAAATGTATACAATGCTGAACTCTTTATGTAAATAGTTTATTCCGTGGTTTAGTAATATTCCTAGCTTTGCTGCATTTGGTTTTCAGTTTGAACACTGTAAGCACATTTTATGTCATAGGAGTTTTAAAGCTTGCTTGATTTGTGCTAAAGTAAAAGACAAATGCAAAGTGTCTGAATCAAATATTAAAGCGATACACTGCACACCACTCAGGCTTCTGTGTGTCTCTTGGTTGTGTCTCTTGCTGATAAAGGAGAATTATCCAATCTCCTCATTTTTTATTGCTCTTGGAGTCAGTACTTTGTTCAGTATTTTGGAATCACTATTGTTTATTACTGAATAAATGTCTTAGTGTATCATGGGCATTTCTTATTCAGGTAATAGGAAGAGATATTGGCTGTGACCTGGAAAAAGCCAATCTGATGTCAGTTGTCTAGTCTCATGTCACCAAATATACCAACAGTTGGAGAAGCCATTTGTACGTTCACTCAGAGTTTAGTTGATTAAATAAATTTTGTCCAACTCAGCGGAACATTTAGAGAGAGAGTGTTCCTATATTTGACATTTAATTAAAATAATTTAAAAATTTTTATTGAGTTTCTGCTTTAGAAAATAAATGTATCACCTTATGAAGAACAAAACCCAATGTTTTCTAGTTGTAACTCAACGTTTCCAAAACTTTGCACAAAATTCTAGCATGGCAGGGTGTGTCTTCATTTCGCAAACATAAATCTTACCTAACACTGATCTTTTCACATATGGGGCATTTCTGAGGATAGTTGGTATGAGTTTTCTGCTTCAGAATGTTATAAAAAACCCAATGACCCAATGATAACTATTTTGTTATTTTTCCTACATGTCTTTTAAAGATATAATATTAATGTGTATTTTAATAAGAGGAAAATTCGGCTTCTACAACTCTAACAATACTTTATTTTTATAAATTAAGCATATTTTGTAATATGAAAAAATGATTAAAATTTATTATAAAATCCACAATTATCCTTTAATGCAACTAGTGACTTATTTTGCACACAGGAGCATTTATTTCCATGTCTCCAAGAGCATCAACTTTAAAAAGTCATTTAAATACAAGCAACTCCTTTTCTTAATTAGATTTAGTTTTTGAGTTGCATCTTAGAATTTTTAAAAGAATACAATGACATTTTAATGTCACGCAGTTATTACTGAGTTGCATGAAACTTATTTGCTAGGTCCAGACTTATTTCTGTGTCAGAGCTTGAGTTGAAGTAATATTATTATTATTTTTATTATTACCTATGACATACAAGATTTTATTTGGGAAAAAGGCCACAGCTCCAGTTTGGTCTATTTTTTTTTCTGTAATGACCATTTAGAAAATGCTTAATCTAACTTACATATTAAATAGAAACCATATACTACCTGAGGGTTCAGCCTGATTTCAAGGACTCTAAAATTAGCCAGGCAAAATAAATGTCTGTTTCTCTAAGAAACTTGCATCTAAGGGAGATGTACACACAACTTCTTGGAAAATGGTTGCAACATTTCAAATATCTGGAGAGGAAGATGGTCCAGTGACACGCTTGCTCCACGTAGGTTAGTGGTTAAGCCCATCGGCGCTGGTTTGATTCCCAGCTGTGTCTCTTATAAACTGTGTGACTGCAGACAAGTTTCCTGCTTCTCTCTGTCTGCATTTCTTCATCTGTAAAATTGGGACAAAATAATGCCCTGCTTAGAGAACATGTATGAGGACTAAACGAGTTAATGGTTGTAAAACATTTATACAATGCTGGCTCTGTGCCAGGCATTATTCTGTTTGTTAAATTCAGTTGAGCAACAAATAACAAAGTAATTATACCATCAAGGCATCTTGGAGCTGGAGAAGACCATAGAAGGGTCACCTATGCCAGTAGTTATCGAACTTGAGCTCACAGTAGAGTGATCTGGAGGGCTTGATGAAACACAGATGCCAGGCCCCACTCCCAGGGTTTCTGATTCAGGGAGTGTGTGTGGGGTTCATCTGAGAATTACATTTCTAACAGATGATGTTGGTGCTGTGGGTCTGGAGGTCATAGTTCTCATCCATTCTCTTCTTTTTACAGGAGAAGTGGTTTGATGGATGTGAGCTATAAACAGGCTATTCTGGAACATTAGTTTTCACTCCAATAGAAGGTGAACCATTGCATTTAAAGTGACTTTTTCAGTGATCATTATCTTTTTTTTCCTCGTTGGTTGTTGCTACTGCCAGCAAGTTCAGTTTCAGCTCTGCAGTGTTATTTGGAGGGTTAGGAGTGGGAAGAGGGTCTAGAAGCATGAGTGTAGTGTCAGGATGCTCAAGAATTACTTTGGAGAAGGCTTGGCTGATGGGAGGTGGGGGCAGCTGGTGCTTAGAGAAGATTCTTGTCCACTGTGGTCCTCTTTTCCTTCTCAGAGCATGGGACATGCGGTTTGTCATGATTATATTCTTTGTCAGAGTTCTGCCATCTTTAGTGACACTGTTCATTCCCACACACCTGCTGTGAATGGGCTTGGACTGTGTGCTTAGAGGCTGGCCAGCTGCAGAACCCAGTTAGAGTGTGTGAGGCTGGACTCCCGTCCTGTGACTTCAGGTTCCTGCAGTGTCTGCCCTCACTCACCTCCTCTGTGTCTTGACCGCTTGGCCTCCTGCGAGGAATTTCTGTTTTGTATAGTATTGTGGCCAAATCCATTTCCTGGAGATTAAAGACCATTTGGGGTTAGTGGTTTAAAATAACTACTAAATTTAGGTCAGGAAATTGCCTATAAAATTAAGATTAACTTGCCAAAACAGAAAAATGGGTCAGTGATGGGAAAAAATGTACCTCAATGTGGGTAGTTCAACCTCTGGGTCAGATGTACTTTGGATAAATATGTAAACTTGGTCTGGAATCAGTGCTATTCACTGATAAAATGGGGAGGGGACACTCTGTCACATAGCATGTGCAGCAGGCCGTCTTCTCGGTTCATCCCTCATTTTACCGTATATTTAACAGACGATTTTTGCATAAACATGCTCACAACAAATGCTTTTTATCAGTTTGTTAAAGCAACCCTGAACAAATAACTATCGGGCGCCTTAGTAATAATTAGACTTTATTTTCCCAAATACTTCAAAATAATAAGATTGTATTTCTTTATTCTGGAATGTAGTCTTTAAAACTTTTTAAAAAAATTCTATAATTAATCATTTTTTATTATTTCTTGTTGACCTTAGTTATTTTCCCTTTCATGGAGTAATCCCCCATTAGTATGTTAATAGATATGTTTTTTTTCCTCTTGACTAGTAATTCATTTAAAACATACATAGCTTTGAGCGTTGTTTTAGGCTAGAAGCCAATTTATAACCAAAGTTCCATTGTTTTTTATGTAGTGAAAATAAACCAAGTAAGGCTAAGAATTCACTTAAGCATGTAGCACAAATTAATAGGTTGGTAACTCAGTTTCTTGATTCTGACATTCAAAATCTGTTCAATGAATGTGTGTTGAGCACTCACTCAGGGTCAGAAAAGACACAAGTGATTGGAATGGTTTTTATGCTTTTTATTCTGGTATATGCCCAAGGTAAAAGAAGAATAATTCTGATAACGGTACAATAGCTATTATGCCAAAAATTAAAACCTTCATTGTTCTGTTTTTTGCCCCAAAAGTTGTCACTTATGTTCTGACTTTTTAGAAAGAACATCATACAATCACAGACTCTGGAGCCAGACCACCTGTGTTTGAATTTTTGACTTACCAGTGACTAGCTATTTGACCTTGGCCCACCTATTCAGCCCCTCTGTGCCCCAGTCTTTTCATCTGTAAATAGAAGTAATGATACTGTTGCTTTATAAGATTGTTGTGAAAATGGTACACGTGATAATATGTGTAAAGCACATACGTGAGTGATTGCCATGAGCCCAAGAAATGTTAGCTCTTATTTTTGATTTTATTATATTATTGATATTCATCTGTCACTAAAACTACACTGACTAAAACATCTTTCATTTACCTCTATTTAATTCCTTAAGATGAGATGAACTTGGAAAATTTATAAATGTTTGAATTATAATGAGATTTACACACTAAAATTAATCAAGTATGTTTTTATTGCATAACTTTAAGTGCATAATTCTATCTCTAAAGTATTCCAAGATGGAAAACTGGGCTTCGAAGCATGACAAAAATAAAACAAACAGAAGCAAATTGAAATGAATACATTGTAGTGATTTGTATAGAAAATGGCAGCATTGCCACAGTTTCAGATTCTTGTGAGATACTGAGATACTCTGACAGCTGGTATCTTATAGGTATTTTATAGCCACTTGGAAGAGGTCTTCCACCGATTTCTTTCTGAGAGTAACTGACGTAAAAAGAACATAGTAGTTTAATAGGGCTTTGTGCACAAGTGAATCACATTAGAGAGGTCTGGTAAAATAGGAAAAGTTATCTCTTCCTTATCATGAGAAGGAGGGTCCCTGGGGCTGTGCCCTCAGCTTCCCAAATGCGTGTGGTTTCCAGGAGTCTGGTCTGATTGCTGACTTGAGTAACTTCTCACCAGAGTTGATGGGTTTGACTCATGACGACAACCCCGTCTTTAGTGATTGATTTACCACTCCTAATAAATCCCTCTTAAGTCCGTCAGTCGTGGAGGCCTGTGAGCTGCTTTGGTTAGGGGCCAATGTGGAGAAAGATCCAAGCAGTGGCACAATCCAGCGCTAGAATCTTACCTGTTGCCCTGTTTGATCCTACTTGGAGGGGCTGCCCCTCTGTCTGCCTAGGGCCATTTTCCATGATAGAAGATGCCCTTGGGGTGGCAACACTGGCATGTAAACATTCGTTGCCAGACACATTTTAGAATTCAACTTAGGTGGGGGTCAGAAAGCCATGGCACGGGAGAGCATAAGAGGACAATCTAAATACGCTGACAGATCAAGGATGTTTATCCATTAAAAAGCCTTGAAATGGATAACTCCAAATATCTTGACAAAGAGTCTTTCCGCAGAGGTCTCTGCATGTGTTAGGGAAATGAGTCTTATTTGTACTTTTTTACATTAAAATGATCATTTATAGAATGTTAGGGCTTTTGTATATTAAGTGCCTTCAGTTAGTTAACATATATGTGTATATACACATGTGCATATATACACATATTAGATATATGCATACCATGAATATATTACATACAGATATAAGTAATGGATCCATTCATTCATACATTCACTTGTATAATAAATATTTTTGTACACCGATTATGTGCTAGGTACTTGTGCAGTCTATAGAAAAAAACAGAGAAGACTTGTTGCCCTCAAAGATAGTTTATGAAATTAATATAAACAATTTAGTTTTCCTTCATGCTGAGCCAGAAATTGTTTTAGAAGATGTCCCTCTGTGCTGTTTTAGGAGTGGCTTAGCCTCAGAAATTCAACTCTGTCAGAAGAGTTATAAATATAAGGAAGAGAACTGAAATTCTGTATAGGAAATATTATTTGCTTTGTTATCTCTAAAGTAAATTCATGAGACTAGCAGACATTCAGGGCTGTTCCATTTATTTAGAAATTAGAAATTTTGAAATATCTCTAGGAAATGAGTTAGCTTGGTTTTCCTCTCTGCCCTGTGAATGATGCAAAGCTAATTATGGGAAAACAACTTGGATTTAGGTTGGAAAACAGCATCAGTGTGGAAATACCAGATGGAAGAATGGACAAATTTGTTTCTACAGTGATCATGACTTTCAGGCATTTTGACCAGAATGGCATATGTCACAAGAATTGTGATGCAAGAATGTTGTCCTTTGCCTTGAAATTGCATTGCTGTATAGTCAAGTCAGCAATGCCCTGTGTGAAGAGACTTCAGGCAAACAAGTCTGAAGGGGGGATGCTTTTGTAATCACCCCCTTCAGAGGGACACCCCGAGGACCTCTAGTTCTGAAGGACATGAGTGGTCATGCTACCCCCACGGTGTACTGCGAGTCCTGTGGGACAGACTGTGGCGGTGTATAACAGCACCAAGAAACGAAGAGCTGGTATTCACTGGCTCAACACTTACTCGAACCTGGAGAAATTCTGGTACCTGAGCCCCTTTCTGTGAGTAGTGCTGTTTGGCAATAATTGGAGTTTTGTTCCAAGGACCATGGTTTATCCTGGACAAAACTAGTCTAATTTGTGAGTAGGGATAAATTAACCAGAAACATGAAGACTGTTTCTATGAAACTATTGAGTGATTTAGAAAGGAAACGTAGGTCAAAGTTCTTGGCAAAATGTGTTGACCAACTCTCCTAGACGATTGACCGTACTTGTCCCAATTATCTTGCAACTGTGAAAAGCTACAAAAAAGGGGAAAAGATAGTGTAAAAATCTCTAATGAAATATATGATGTTATAGAGCCTTTTTGGAGAGACATAATTATAGAAGTGATCCTTAATAAATGAATTCCTTAATTGCCAATTCTATTTCTTAAATAGTGTCAGGGGGTCAAGAGGAGGTAAGATTAGCTGATGTTTCCATTATGTCTAAACATCGTATTAGAAATGCAGCCCTGAGCTTGGGTTGCTGTATCTGAGCTGGTATCTACTATATCCAAGTAGAATCGCTTCTGACCTCCAGTGGGAATGATAGGTGATAGACAACAACTACTAGGAGACAACTCTCCTAGTTGTCTCCTATGCAAACTTACTCTATGCAACTTACTCTATTCCTGGGTGGTATGCAACTGTGTAATTTAAGAGAATGTAGTATTAACTCAAAAGCTGTGTGTGGCAAAGCAAAATAATTAGGTTGAGTCTCTCATTATTTAGAGCCTTGCAGGTTGAAGTGACAACTGCTAGCTGGTATAGTGTTTTATCCATTCTTCCCAGAGTCAGAGTCATGATACATATGACTGACAGCCATCAGCTTTGGTGGCCTGAAGGTGTGCAAAGCAGACACTTCTTTATATGCAACGGTTTTGCACACCTCTGGTTATTGTTTAAGATTTGCTGATTTTCATGGGTGGGCCACGCCCCCACTGCGGTGTAGGCAGCGGGTACAAGAGAAAGGCACAGGGCTTGGGTTCTGTACCCATCTGTCCAGTCGGCCCTCTTCTGTGTGCCCTCTGCTGGATGGAGTGTCTGTGCAAGGCAGCCTCTGATAGGATCCAGCCTTTATCACTGGTGGAAGGAGAGTGACTGCAGATATTTTTAGGAGAAACTCTGGAGAAGAGGTCTAGGTGGGAATTGAGACTTTTTTTTAAAATAGAAATCGATCATTTTTCCCTCACAATTGCAGAGTCTCCTTGTGAGTATGAGGTACGTCAACAGCTACTAAGTGAGTTACCCAGCTGTTACCTCTGTGTGCTGGTAGTAGCCCCAGACAGTTGTGTTTCCCCTAACCTCCCTATGGAGACAACTGTCCTTGATGGCCTGCTTGTTCTGTCTGCACACCTGCCATAAATTACCATGAGTTTCCGTCCCTTTCCCCTTCCTGGGGACATGCAGATGGGATGGTTATTCCAGGGGCCTTGGAGCCCTAGGTGAGAAAGCTGCATGGAGATCTTCAGGTGAAATCTTCTGACATTTGGTCCCTGGCTTTCTTTCCAGTTAAAATAAGTTAAGGGTAAAATGTGTTTTGGGATACCCACCCCCAAATTAGAGTGGTGGAAAAGATTAGATTAAAAAATAATGGTCTAGCAATCAATTTGCATTATATATGTATATCAAATAAACACATTGTGCACCTTAAACTGTACAATGTTGTATATCAGTTAATTTCATTAAAGCTGGAAAAATGTAATAAAAATTGAAAAAATTTAGTTACAAGGAAAAAAATGTTATCTAGTCTATACCATAGCATAGCCTCTTTAGCTGGGAGGGTTTCATCAACCCTTTGAAATCATATGAAGGGGACTCCAGAAAACCAGAATTACCTTCTGGAGGGCATTATCCCCTTGTTGTACAGGCTTCCCCTGCTAGGTGAGTGTTCTAGAAATCCATCTGCATCAGTGTACCAGCTGGTGTTGTGAGAGGCTGCATTCAGCTTCAGTGAAATATTTTGAAGAGTCTTTCAGTGCATTTGCCCATTTCACAATGGGTGGTTTACGAGCCCACCTGCCCACACCCAAAACACATTGAGTTTTCAGCAATTTTTGACCCAAAACAGCATCACCCCTCTTGCCCCACTAACCCTATTTACCTGGTCTCGCCTCGAGTGGCTTTTTTTCCCACCGGATGAAAAAGTCCTCAAAGGGAAATGTTTTTGCTGATATGGAAGAGGTGCAACAAAAACTGGCAGAAGCACTAAAGGGCATCAAAATCGATGAGTTCAAAAACTGTTTTGAGCAGTGGAAAAAACATCTCGGTAGGTGTATTGCATCAAATGGAGAGTACTTTGAAGGTGACTGAAGTTTAAACATGTAGAAATAAATACACAATTTCTTATAAATAAATTCTGTTTTTTGGGGGAACCCCATTCATTTGTATAGTTAATGAGTCTGTGCATGGTGCATTTTTAAGGAGGCAGGGCCTGGAGCTTGATTGGACTCTCAAAGAGATATATGAAACAGACTCTTGTTTAGAGAGATTTGGTAGTTGATTTTTATATTAAGGTTTGTTGAAAAAGATTTGTCAAGGAAAAAGCCCTTGAATTTGGCAGTGGACTAGAATAGAGCTAAGTTTGACAATGCCTCCGAAGAACTGGCTCTTAGAAGCAGGCAGGATGCAGGCACTTCTAAGTATGATTGGAAAGTTGGGCAAGGAAGACAGTTTTGGCAAGCATTAATCTTATTGTCTGTATCAGATGTTTGGTGTTTATCTCTTCGTTTCCTGGAACTGCATGCAAACACTTTCTTCTCAGCTTCCTTTCTATTTCTTTGTGCTCCTTCAGCATGTAGCACAGTACATGAGCATTGTTATATAGAATAGCTGCTCGACCAGCGTCTGTTGATTGGTTAACTGGTTGCCAGGATGATGCTAGAGAAATTGAACTTCGGAGAGGAATCTAGAATTCCTTCATCTGCAGATAGCAGAAGCTGGCAATAAATTTAGGAATCTAGTTTGGAGCTTGAGAGTGGGAGAAAAGAGAGAAGGGACCTCTGAAGGAGCTGCCTAACCCAGAGAGAAGTGTTTCTATGAAGCAGTGCAGTGGACTTGATGACACAGTGAAGACGTGCACATTTATTGAAGGCCATTATACTCTAAGCATCTGCTTTGGCGTGGGGGGTACAGAGATTTACAAAGTCTAGTCCCTCACCTCAGCCACAAAGGCAGAGAAGGGCCAAACCTGGGGCCTGGTTTGCCTGGCCCAGCCCCATCCATGCCTGTGGCCTTAGTGTAATCGTTAATTATTTATAGTGCTCCCATTCACTTCCAGCAATGTCCTGATCTGGAAGATAAGTCATGCGGGCTGCCCGATTATGAGATTACATGGTTAAAGCTTTCTAGCTATTAGTCTTGAAGAATAAAGCAAGTTCTTTGGTGCTGAGAGATGCTGAAGGTATTAAAAGATAAGATCAAAAGTTTGGAAGAATTTGATGTAAAATGTAAAGATGGTCAGAGACACACCTGGATTTTAACTGCTGGAGCTCCTTGGAGTCTCTGAAGTTTTTCCTAGGGGAAGGGCAACAGGGCGTGGGTTTAGATAGACAAGAGGGGGATGCCACTACTATTGTTGGCCAGGTCGGGGTTGGCCATTGTCCTGGAAGAAGGACAAGCAGGGCCATTTACTTCTCTGTGTACTTGCTCCAGGCCACCTTACCTACCTCTGTGCTTGTCCAACAGCACAAAGACTGGACTCTGGAAAGCCATTCCCGTTAGCTTCTGCCACTGCATCATGCCCTATGCCCTCACCCCCACCCCCATTCCTTTGCTCACTAATCAGCCCTGATGGAGACTAGCAAAGTGCCCAAGGTCATGGGCTGAATGAAGTTGAAGTGATGCCAAAAACAAGTGCAGTGGAGAGGGGAGAATGGGTGGAATGCAGCCTGGGAGATAAGGGTTTGGAGAGGTGGGTGGGATTAGTGAGCTGGAGGTGACTCCAGGAGAGGGCACCATGGGAAGGCATAAACACTCCAGAAGGGAAACCACATGCAGGGCCAGCAACTTCCGAGGGTATTAGGGCAGTGATCACAGAGACGCTGGGGTGAGCAGTTAGGGAGTGAAGGTAGAGTCCAAAGAGAAGAAAGGAGTTAGGAAGCCTGAGGAGCCGTGAAAGGATTGTTAGGGGTTATGTTGCCTTTTAAGGAAAACTCTAATGTAATATAAACATGTCGTAGGTCATTAGATGTACTGATTAAGGGAGTAAATTATAAAAGAAATTATGGTTTGGACATAAAATTTAAACAGTGCAATGACATTTTCATGATAAAACTAAAGGTATACAGATTGCGTTTCCTCTAGGGAGCCAGGACAGCAGAATCCCCGAGCTGTTGAAGGTGCACACATGTGCACGAATGGAGAAGTGTATTTGCATATATTGCATGGCTAAAAAATAACTTAAATAGGCTTTAATTAAGAGGAAAATATTGCAGAACCTGCAGAGCAGCGTTTAAACATTGTGAATGTGAAACGGACTCTTCCGTTTAGAAATACACCAAATCAGCTTTGAGAGGAGCCAGACTGCTGCACCTGTGTATCCAGCAGCGGCTTCTGTCAAGCCAGCCTCTTCATTTGCATGCCTTTGTTCAATCCTAGGTCCTTTCTTATTCCTTCCCAGAGGCCTCACAACCATCCTGCTCATCCTTCATGAGGATGTAAAAATGGAGTATTAATAGTCACTACCCTGATAGCTGCATAACAAATTGCCCATTGGGAGATTCAGAGAGGAGTTTGCCCATGATGAGTCAGCCCCGGGAGGAAACACCCTGTGGCATTTGCATCTCATGATCCTTTACTTCTTCAGTTTTCCACAAAGAAGGAGCCTGAGATGTTGGTGTTTATCCCCTGAAGGGTGACTGTGCATATTCTCCATGTAATTATGGATTCAGGTATACCATAATGTACCAAACTACATTCAACTAACTCACATTCTTGTGACTTTTTAATTTTTGTGCAAAAATATATATACACTACATAGTACAGATGGAGATGCGAAGTGGGAGCAGTTCTGTCAGTTGTTTTACCTTGTGCTTAGATAATCCTTAAACAGATTTTGGGCCCTGGCTGGGGAGCTCAGTTGGTTAGAGCATTGTTCTGTTGCGCCAGCGTTGAGGGTTTGGTCCACGGTCAGGGTACACACAAGAATCAACCAATGAGTTGCAAAAATAAGTGGAACGACAAGTTGATGTCGCTCTCTCTCCTTCCTCTCTCTCTCTCAAATCAATAAATTAAAAAACAAACAAACACAACCACCCCCAGATTTTTGTGGCAAAAGATAAAATTTTGTTTATCTCTTAAACCATGCATTCTTTTTGAAAGTGGTAACAGGCCTCTCTCTTAGACACATTTTCTTATTTCACCAGCCCAATCAAACATGAGTTATAGGTCTTGTAAGGATTCAAGGCTACAAGCAGCGCTTTTGTCCCTTGAAGGAAACTTTTCTCTGGGGAGCAGCTGTGTGGAGTTCTATATGTGCTTCCTACTTGAAAATAGTGCAGAAGCCCCCTGATCCAGAAGTATGTTTGATTTTCAACATCACATCCTTGAGCTCTAGCCAGCCTCTCCCTTGCAAGGCCATCTTGGTGTATGGCACCCAAGGACACGCTGACTTCATTGTGGATATCAAAGCAGGATGAGCTTTCTGCATAAGTGACAGTTCAGGGTTTCCAGCCCTCTGGCCTCTGGAGAAAAGTTCAAGTAAATAAGAACTCAAATGTAAATTCACTCCATTTGCTCCATGTTCACATGAAAAAACTGAGCCCTGGCTGCAGTGGCATTTACTCTTCGGACAAAAAGCTGGGGATTTGCCACAGAGAAGGTGTTAATGGGACTGGATCTTTTGTAGATGGAGTTGTGGAATATTCAGATTTGCAGCCGCAGGTAACAATTTAAACTAGATAGCCAACATGACTGGTCTTGGGCTCTGGGGCGGTGACCACGTCTGCCTTGTCACTGAGATGTTGCAGAAGCCTAAAGGAATTCTGTTACTGTTGTTAGAATAAAAACAAGTGAGGGTGTTCTTTCCTCTTAGACATTAGTAGGAAAAGGAACACCTTCATGTTCCTTGCTCCATTGCCTCACAACCCATACGTTTACACTGGGTGGTGCCAGATGCCCCGCTTGGCTCTCTCTAGGTGGGTGGCCTCTGGAGTGAAGGGAAATGCCAGATAAACAGTACTTCAGCACGCCTTTCCCCACCCTCACCCTTAATTTTTCCAAATGCCACTCCTGAATTTTCTGGAGTTTTGTGTTGTTTCCAAATTTGTTTCGAAGGGGAACTTTGAACTAATGTAGAATGCAAAGTGGAATTCTTCCCAGAAACAAACTCCGCTGAACTCTTCCATGATGGAGTGCAGGTCCAGTGCCCAGTGGCTGGAGATGCAACAGGAAGTACACCCTCTTTACATTTGAGATATTGTTGAACATCTGAGATATTGTTGTTGGTCTGGCCTCAGTCCAGGCTGGACTCCAGCTGTGGCCATGCAGGATTTGGTTTTCTGTGGCCTGCTCTGCTCTTGCCTTGCACCACAGGGAGGTCAGCAGGTCCAGAGAACTGTAGCTGTGGCCCATTCATCTTTGGGGTTTGGGAGGAGAGCTTTAGCCAGCCTCATGTCCCCATAAGGTCATCAGGCTGCTGATCTGACCTTCTGGGTACCTAAGACATTCCTGTGTCTGTAGGCATTTGCTATGTATCCCTGCTAGCTGGCCATGACCCACTTCTTTGTCTTACTGCCACAGCCCCTTTTTCTGGGGACTGTCCCTCCCTTCCCATTTCAGGATGGATGTCCTGGAATGACCTCTCCATCCTATTGCCTCAGCCCTGAACTTCCTGTGTCTCACTATCCTGATCCCCAGGACAGGCCCCCTGCTGGCAGAGGCACTGAACTTGCCATGACCCTTGTCTGGGCCTGGCCACGGATGGTCAGTTCTTCCAGGTGCAGTAATTTCTTCTTTGCCTTCCCAAGACCCCTAGTCTGCCTTACAGACCCCGACCCCACCCATGAGCTGTTGGATATTAAACACACGCCAGTAAGTAAATCAAACAGTTATCTGCCAGATCTTGGCTCAAGCCCCAATCTCTCTGGCAGCATTAGGTTACCTTACTCTGAGTGTGCAGACAGGGCCTTTGAGTCAATGTCATTCTTGCTTTGTCAACCCTCCTGCACTATGAGTTTTTCTCCTTGGGCCATTCCTGTGTCCAGGTCTTTCAAAGCCTCTCTAGTCTCATGTCTAACACATACTGGGGTTGATATGGGCACCTTTGCCTTCTATGTTGTGAGCATCTAGGGTCCCACTCACAGGGAGTCTAGTACAAGACCTGGAGCAGAAGACATAACTCTTAAATGGTAGCTTTGTTCAAGTGCTTATTTATTAGCAGTAGTAGTAACAGTAGTAGTAGCAGTAGTATTAACTAGTAGCCTTGGCAGTAGTAGATATATTACTAGTAGTAGTAGTATTAGAAGATGTATTATTAGTAGTACAGTAGCAACAGTAGTATTAGTGGATATAGTAGTAATAGCACTAGCAGTAGTATTAGCAGATATATTAGTAGAAGTATTACTAGCAGCCGTAGTATTTAGTACATGCAGTAGTAGTAATAACAGGAAGGGCAGCAGCAGTAGTATTAGTATTTTCATAGAAGGCCCCCTGTGTTTCCTGTCCCTTCACAATGGGTGCACTTCATAGGCAGGCCTATCATCTTTACTTTACTCAATATTATCCGACAGCGCTCATTTAGTACCTCTGTGTATTGTATGTGTTAAGGGGGATAGGAGGGCAGTACAGCCTGAGCTCCACATTTCAGTTGACAGTCACTGTGAATATAACTTGCTGCATGATAAAACACATACGTAAGATTCTGTGGGCTCATCCTATTCCTTTTCCATTATACATTCATATTTTCGGAATACACATTTTCTTTTCAAAATCTATGCTTACTGGCTTTAACATTTTAGGCACAATAATTCTGGCAAGTGCCTTAATCTTTAATTTTAAAAATAATTCATGTCAGAGAGTTGACCTGTTTGCTCATATATGTTAAACACAAGAAGGTCCAAACACCCCTCAGAAGTGCTCTTCCCAATAGCTGTGCCCCAGCAGGTGGCCACCCTCTACCAGGCAGTGAAACACTGTGCTGAGTTAAATCTGAAGCTGTGTCCTTCCTGCACTCAGGCACAGTGACAAGCTTGGGTCACACCTTGTTCTGGCCCCTGTGAGAGGAATGGTTCATGTTCACGTGGGGATGGGACTGGGTGGTCTGGAAGGAGTTTCCAGAACTCTCCTTTCTGCCCTGGCAGGGCTGGAAGGATTTTTTAAAACTCTCCTTTCTGCCCTGGCAGGGCAACCATATCCTTAAAAAGGTGCTTTGTAAGAGTGAAGAAATTGTCCACCTCCCTTCCTGGGCAAATGTAGCCCCACAGGTGGATTGCAGGCCCCTCCACCCTTGGGCCCTGGGTGGGCTCTGTTCTATGGGGGCTGCCCACAGGAGGTGGGCCCTGCTCTGTAGTGGTCATTCCCCTGCTCCTGGCTCTCAGTTCCCTTGAGGAAGGCTGCCACTGTAGCCATCACTGCCTCTAGAGTGCTGTTCTTTGTTGCCCAGTGGGGCTGTCCAAGGCTGCTCTCCCAGTCTGTCCTGGCTCACTGCTCAGTGTCTCATCCTGGGACATGTGCATGTTGTCACCCAGTAAGCTCCCAGGTGGTAGGGTACCTTTGAGGGAAGCTTCTATGTACATTGCATGTATTTGTGTGCATGTGTACTTGTGTGTGTGTGCGCGCACGTGTGGATGGCCCAGACACCTGACCTCTTCCTTTGCATCTTCCCTGTTGGTTCTAAGTGCTTTTGTATCAGGTCTTGGGCACAGTGCACATTCTCATCTCTTTATGCTATCAACATAAACAACAGTGTGTTCACTGCCTGGTAGAGGATGGCCACCTGTTGGGGAACAGCTATCTGGAAGAGCACTTCTGGACCTTTTCATGTTTAACATGTAAGAACAAACAGATTAACTCTCTGGCATGAGTTATTTTTAAAATTAAAGATTAAGGCACTAGTCAGAATGACTTTCCCTAAAATGTTGAAGTAACATAAAGCAAATTAGTTACTTTTATTAAATAACAAAAACAAAAGTATGGTTTAAGAACTAGCTGCTGACATAATATTTGCTAGTCTACATCATTCTTTATTTTCCCCAGTCTCTCTTTCCTTGAAATCTCTGATTTGATGACTCATCTTTTCTGAACATGTTCTATTACCTGATACAGGGAATCATGTAACTACTCTCAGATTGTCTTTCTTATGAAGAAAAATGTCTTTCAAACTGAAAATTATAGATTAAACATGGTAAAAGGAGATATGACTCACTAAAAAATTGACATCTTTATGCTTGGAGGTGAGTTATGGTCCAGGATTGCAGAGGACTCTCAGAAGTGATCAGAATCACTGTCTCTCATTTTTGCTATTTGAAATGTAGAGAGATGCTGGAGGACTGGATGTGAACAGTGTCCTGATTTTCAAAAAAGAGAACAATATTGAATTCCAGAAATCGCAGACCAGTGAACTTCACACAGAGGACCACATTCTCAGATGAATTTTTCAGCAGAAAGTCTGTGAGTCCTTAGACAAAGAACTCATGGTTCCTGGAAGCCAGCAGAGAGAGATGCCTGTCAGTCTGTAGAAATAACGGGTCTTGGTTTTGTCAGGCATACCATAATGACTCATGATGTCATGGTGCATACCCTATGGGTGGTCTGGGCTGGTGGTGAGCCTTGCCCAGTAGGTGGGACTTGCAGATATGTCACAGCACTTCTTCCTTAAGATCTTGGGCAAAGCCCTCAAATCTTCCCAATTCAGAGTTCCCAGCAGCCACCTTTGTGTAGGAATTGATACTTGAGAAGAAACCTACTTGGCATTGCTAACCTAACAGATTTACATTAGAAAAGAAGACGGGGTGATGTGCTCTTGGGCCTCCACTATAGGGAATTCCCCAAAGCAGGAATGAAGATGCATGAAGGAGACACAGGTGAACAGTTTAGGATGCATGGTGAGTTCAAAAGTGATAATATGCCCAGAGTAAAGAAAGCATCAGCAGAACTTGTTGACTGTGTGATGGGCAAAGGAAATGGATGGATTGAAGATGTTTACTAGCAATTGGGGCGGGAAATGACATTCTTGACAGATTGGTAAACTGTCTTAAAATGAGAGAATGAGAAAAGTCCCTTATTTTGTAAATTTTCTTTGGCCTAAAAGTAACTAAATATTCCATAAAGTAGAGATTTTGTAGGTAGCATTTCATGTTCTGGTGGTGAATGCTATAATTTGGTTCTTGACTCCTTAGACTTCCTCACTACTTAATTTACAGACTTGATAAAATTGAATTTCTATATAAGCCCACATGTTGGAAACCTAAGCTCTCTGATTTTTTGTGATTTGACATTTCTTTCTCCCTATTGCAGCAGTAAGCACGTACTTTTCTCTGTCCTTTTTCGTAATTTCTGAACAATATGGTTGTTTCGGCCTACTGCAAATATGACTTTTCCTTTGGTCGTTCTCAAGGGGCTAGAGGATTAACTAATGTTAATAAAATATTTTCAAATAATGTTATAAAATATGCTTTAAGGACCACAGAGTCCTTTTTGGAATGTTGAAAATGTTCAACATTTCTGTTTCTCACGTTTTGTTTTTGAAAAATAGTAATTCCAGCTGTAGGAGATGGGGGTAACCCTTTGTAAAGTGTTGTAATCCCATAACAATGTTGCTTCTTACAGCTGTTATCCCAAGAGAAGAAAACTGGAGAGAGCATCCTGCATGTTTGGTAACCACACAAACCAAATGATGGTGTCAAAGATGGTGAGGTCCCTGGCCAAAGGATGTTCTGTTTACTGAGAACGTTTAGTGCTGTGGTTTTATTTTTATGTCCAAGTGGCTAAAAAAATGAAGCACATGGTTGGGGTGGGAGAAAGAGACCCCTTTTTATAGATCTAAAAGAACTGGGTCACTCCTGAAGCAAACAAAGTTTAATATGGCAATTGAAATAGATAATTAACTCTATTGAGCACATACACAGGCAGAGACACAGAGAGAGAAGGGCAGGAGGGAGAGAGAGAGAATAAGAAAGAGAAACTGTCAGCCAGATATTTTGGATATTTTTATAAAGTGTATTTATTGAAACATAGAATATGAGAAAAGCTTTAAGTATTTTTTAAAAAAGGAGATCCACCTACAGATTTTTTGACCAGTTACAAGTTTTCAGACTAGAACAGGGCTGAGAGAAGCTTACCATTGGAAATGGCATTTTTAGAGGCAACTTTCTTTTAAGCCAACACACCAAATTTGGTTCTGTAGATGTAGGGGTGAGATAGGTCTCTGTCTACAGAGGTGTGATGTGTAGAGACCATGCCATGTAAAACAATTAAGCCAAAGCAAACTAATGATTTGTGAGCAAGAACTTGAAGATTCTTGGTTTTACTATATAATTCATTTTTAGAATATTTTTCCCTTGTAATACAAGCACGTAATTGTTTTCACTTTCAATAGCATAATGGTGACTTTGTGATGCATTCATGAGAATTATGAGGTTTGGAATGTGACTTTTATTTTAAGATTTTTGACGGAACTCCTAAAGGCATTTCATTTTTGACCTTTATATAAAATTTGTGTTTGACCACTGCTGGTAAGGAGCTCCAAGTGTGCATTTTTGTTTTGTTTGAAAATTTGGATGTACTGTACAGCACGGCATGGGATAAACAACATAGCAGACTAAGAACAGTCAATTGCCTCCTGTCCGTTGAACAAATTAACATGCAGTATTTTGGTTCTTTTAAAATCTGAGTTATTTATAACTGGCATACTTACTCATTTGTACATGGATTTATAAATAAAAATGAGCTCCAAATTGAAAGAGAAATTGCAATAGAAACAAAATGTTAATATGGAAGAGGAAGTCAGGAAAGGGGTCTCAGAAAGGGAAGGGCAAAGAGAATTAAGTAAATGCAGATACTAGCATTTGCTAAAAGCAAGTGTAAGATGGAAGCTCTCTTGGGGTACCTGGCAGATGATGGCAGGCAAAGGCAGTGGGCACAACCAGTGAGGAGGTCACACAACCTTCCTGATGACAGCCCATGCAAGACAGACAAGAGATGCAAAAGGAAGATTCATTAAATGCTAAGGCAAAGATAGTTAGTGGTTGAGGATGAAAGAGTAGTATGAGATGGGCACTAGCTAAAAACTTGAACAACAATAGCAAAATTAAGTATATGAAAGTCTTGGGGGAAAAAGCTGTCTGAAGGAAATCCTGTTAAACAGTTCTAAGAGTTAGGATTTTGATGCTAGGAAGGTTCTCCCTTCAAGAAAAGATGTACATAGTAGGAGTCTGGCATATTTTGGTTTCCTCTTTTAACCTATAGGTGTGTGTGCAGTCCTTAGAACCCACATAAAGAATAGACTACATGTGTGTAGCACAAGTTCAGGAGATGAGGAACTAAATTAAATAATATGTTAAATGGCTTGTGTACTCAAGGAGCTACCTAGAAAACTGAACTTTAAATGATGCCACAAAATACCAACCTGAGTGTTATATGGGTTCAGGGAATGAGTCCCTCTCGTGGGGAGGAGCGACACTGGAAGGCATCACAGCAAAGGGTGAAAGTGTGGAATTAAGCTGCAGAATTGGAATGAAAACTGGAACTGAACTTCAGAAATGGAGTGTAGAATTAAACTGTAGAAGACCTTGCCTCCTGTGAGGAATGGACATTATTGACATGTTATCATAAAAAGCAAAAATACATAAAATATACAGGGAGACATAGTTTTATAAGAAAAGGAAGCTCCAGTAAATATGAAAAAATACTGGTTAGGAAAATATCAAGAAGTGCGTACAAAACAAAATACTTAGAAACATTAAAAGCAGGTGGACCATTGAAAGCACCTATGGCCTTGTTTGAAACCCTTTACATAGAAGTGGAACCGTTTGGGTAGTGAAAGCACTTTATTGCACATCACACGGACAAACTATTTGGGGAAACTGTGGAAGGAGGAAAAGCCAAGTGCTGGTCATCTCACTGACAGGGATGACAAAGACCAGTGTGCTAGTTGGTCCAAAATGCTGCAGAAAGAGCAGGAAGTCAGGCACAAGGTGTAGTAAGTGTAGACTGACCTTGTTAGCAGAAGGGAGACATTTCAAGGACTGGTAAAAGAAAGGGGAAGCAAGTAAAAGTGGAAGAGAATGAAATAATTTCCAATACAGTACATAAGTAAAACAAAGAGAAATGGAATTTAGAAACCAAAATAATTATATGAGGGGTGGACAGTGTAATACATATGTTAAATGAAGGAAAACTTTCCTTTCTTGGAACAAAAAGCATTGGCTAGTGGATCTTTGTCTCAGTTTGGACTGCTGTAACAAAAATACCATAGACAGGGTAACTTATAAACAACAGAAATGTATTTATCATGGTCCTAGAAGCAGGGAAGTCCAAGATCAAAGTACCAGCATGTCTCATGTCTGGTGATACCTGCCTCGTGGTTCATAGATGACTGTCTTTGCTGTGTTCTCACATGGCAGAAGCTCCCTGGGATCTCTTTCATTATGGCACAAATCCCATTCATGAGGGTCCCGCCCTCGTGACCTCATCACCTTCCAAAGGCCCCACCTCCTAATATCATCACATTGGGGGTTAGGATTGCAACACAGGAATTTTGGTGGGACGTGAACATTCAGCCTATACCAATTTTATTAAATAACTTATGGTTTTAAGACTTGGAGACAAATTTGATTGGAATATGACCATCACTGAAGCCAGATAGTAAGATATTTGTGAGAACATTATTACAAAAAGTAATAGAAGAATATGTGAGCTCGAAGCCTTTGGTTCGAAAAGAGAGTCGGAGGCTGTGAGACAGTAGTCATGAGCAGAAGGGGAATGGGGCGAGAGCATGTGTGTTTCAGCATAGCCCTGGATTAAAGGAAGGCATTTTACAAGACAAGACATGATTTTTAGTTAAAAAAATGAAAAAAGGAGTGGGATGCCTTTGAGCACCTGAAACATGACGCAGCAAATGTGTAACCAACATTCCAAGAGTAGATAGGCAGATTGAGAAAGTGATAGCATTGGGAGTTATGTCTGGGAAGAGTTCCCGTGGGCTGCAACCCTAGACTAGTCCACTTAAGTTCCAAAGAATGCAGAAAATGTATGGAAAAGAAAGAAGAGGACATGGCCACAAAGAGGTCAGTTATGACACCAATCAGAAGCATATTTGTTGAACATTTACGACATGCAGAAAACAACCTTCAGGAGGAAAACTTTAAAAAAAAATACTTTGAAGTCAGGATGGAGTACTTTGTAGGTACATATTGGATGGGTAAAAGAATGAATGAACGAAAAGAAAGTGTACACAAAGGAAAAGTCTTCAGAGTGGGTTCATAAAACTCATTCTGTGAATCCAGGGTTTAATATGAAGTATAGTGTTTTCAAATTGTGGTCAAATGAATAATTTTTTTCAGAATTCAGATCATAAAAATATGATAAGGAAAGGAAGGGAGAGGCAAAAAGAGACTGTAAAAGGAATGAAGATTTTAGATGGACTCATAAATATTCTGTGAATAAATTCTGGAAAAAACTAAGTGGAAAATAGGGTTGGCAGAGGTGAGGAGAATATAAAATCCTGACAATGTAGGCCCTGTCTTTCTGGAAGCACTTTAATTTTTCTAAAAAAATATAATACCTGTTCTTCATTGCACCATAATTTATATTCAGCCACCACAATTGTGACTCTTGAAACTCATATTTGAGCTCTTCTGAATTATTAGCTGAAAAATATTATTTAAAATTAGTTGAGATACATACTTCTCAGTGAAGGGAGCTGGCAATGAGAAAGCTAGAATTCCATTTGTGATAATTTAAAAAAATATGCAGGTGTAGGTAAGCATGAAAGAATTTAAAAATTTTTCTGTCAAATGCAAAAATGTTAGAATGCATTACCATATTGATAAAGAAAAAAGGTAATAATGTTTAAAGTATGAAGAAAAGTTTATCAGAGAGAGAGAGAGAAAGTCCTAACAATTTTAAAAGATGATAAGGGAATTAAGGGAAAATGAAATCAAATGAATATTTGTGGATACCTCAAGAAAAAAATGCTGGTGAACTTTAACTTACACAACATGTAAGACTTAGGTGAAGGAAGATATGAGGCAGGAAAGGATAAAATCTGTGCAAGGGTCAACTATGCAGAAGATGGAATGAATCAGCATGCAGAGCTGAAAAGGAGCTGAAAGGCTCCAGTTCCAAGGTTGATGAGAACAGTCACAGACACCAGGAAGCGGGTGTGGTCCCTGCATGGTTGAGAAAGGAAGACGACTGTGCACGTGTTGCAGGTACCCTGTCCACTAAGTTACCATGGTAACTCTAAGGAAGGATTATTATATGAATTACTTTGAAATCCCTGATAAAAAGATGCTCAAAAAAGATGTCATTGTGTCACAGCTTTCAAGGAGAGACAAATTAGAGAAAATAAAGAATGGTGTAAATCACAGGTGGCAAACACAAGGCCTGCGGGCTGAATCCGGTCCTCCACCTTGTTTTATCCGGCCTGGCACTTTGGTGGCAGCACCGAGCTCCTTGCCCCTAGTTAAGGAGTAGTTACATTTACACAGTCCTAAAATTACATTCAGCCCTTTGAAGGCAATGGTGAGGCTGATGTGGTCCTCGGTGAAAATAACTTTGACACCCCTTCCACAGAGTAGCAAATTTTATGTTGGCTAGTTTTTAAATATGTTTGCTATGTGATATTTCAGAGAAATGGCTAATTCATCAAAAATGAAACACATTAGCATTGATAATACAGGGAGACCAGAATGTAGATACCTCAGAATGTATTGTTCTGTGCTGGAATGGGCTCCAGAGGGACATCCCTATGAAAAAGTGTTCAGATTTATTGGAATGCAAGTTTTAATCATTTAAGTTCAATTAGTACACTGTAAATTCATGATCTAAACTGGAGGTCAAGAAGTAACAAACAATCTCTGTGACAGAGCCAACTTCTAAGCCAAAAGGAGCCCAGTGTGTTTCTGCTTTTAATAGTCTAGAGAAGAGTTAGAATCCCAGAGTCTCAATTTTAAAATATTGATTCGAACAGTTTTAGACTTTGGTCCAAGGCAAAAGAGACACCTGCAAGCTGAGTCCAGACACTCTGTTCTAAACTGAAAAAAGCACTAGGGACCCTCATATGGTGGGGTTTTGTGCTGTGTTGTATTGATTACATTAGAACAGGTACACAGTGCAGAAGAGGATCCTTAGGGACAATCAGATTGATTGGTGTGGAATACCATAGCAGTAGTCTGATATTTTTAAATTATCTGCATATTATTCTGCATATAATTAACACATTTCCCATCTAATATGGTGCATTCTAATTAAAGCTGGGATGTTTTTATTGACATATATTACATATATGAATTAATTACTGCTTATGATATTTAACATTATCTTGTACTAAACATCATACAAAAATTTCTTTTTTAAAAAAATAGCCTTTAGTTTTAGAGCAGTTTTAGGTTCAGACCAATAGTGAGGAGAAGGTACAGAATTACCATATACCCCATTTCCACACATGTGCACAGCCTCCCCCATAACCAACAGCCTCTCAGAGTGGCACAATTTGTTATCATTGATGAACCAACATTGACACGTAATCATTATCCAAAGTCCATGGTTTATATTAGGGTTCACTCTTGGTGTTGTACGTAGGTTTGGACAAATGTATAATGACATCTATCTACCATTATATCAATAGTATCATACAGAGTAGTTTCACTACCCAAAAAATCCTCTGTGCTCCACCTACTCATTCCTCCCTCCCCTCTTAACTCCTGGTAACCGCTGCGCTTTTTTCTGTCTCCATAGTTTTGTTGCTTCTCTCTTGATTTGTTGTATTCTTATCATACAAAAATTTCAAAGCCTCCCCAACAACCTGGATAAAGCGCTCAGGGTGTGGAGGTGCTTTGGCAGAGAGGAGGCTTTGGCTGTACAATGAGGATGAGTCCTGAGGCCAGGAGGTGTTCCTCAGGGGCTCAGCAGGAGGCTCCTCACACATCTGTCATAATTTATTGAATTAGGACTTTGCAGAAAAAAAATGACAAAATATTTGGGTCAAAAATAAAGCCATCTCGCAGATGTTTTACTAAGCTCTGTTCAGCTGTCTCATAATTTGGGGTTGTGCATATGTAGGTGTGCTTTTACGTAGCTCTGGTATAAAAATAAAAAATTTTGAAGGATAGACCCAGTAAGGAAATTAAAATCCCCTTTGCCCAGTCAAATGACACTTAAAATTACCTATCACAGTGTTTTTATCTATGACGCGAAAAGTTGCCCAATCCATGGAAAATTAGATCACAACAGAGTTGATTAATGACTGGAGCATAGTGAGAAACCCATGTCTATCCTGTCCCTTTCTACATTACAATAAATACAACAGTCTTCTCACAAACATAATGTAGACAACAAATCCTTGGCAAAATGACACCCACAATGATGAGGGCACATCGATGGCTTGCTCTGTCCACTTGACCACTCCTGACAGGGACCGACTGGAAGTTGCGTTAAAAAAATAGAAAAGGCAGGGTTCCACCTGGCATTCATGACCCTGAAGAGTTGGTCCTGTTGGCGGACAGTCTTTCTCAGGACAATGGTTTGTTCACATCTGGACTGGCTCTGAAATACTTGGTTGTCTTTCTTGGAGAATGAGAGGTGATGAGCAGGAATTTCCAGAGCAGAATGTTGATACCTCCAATACCTGATGTGGAGGTATTGGTAACATTGAGACAGGAAGGCCACTGCATGCCACCCCATTTGTCACCATGGTTTACTGTCCTGTCCCTGCCTCTTCACGTGCTCATGACCTGGGCATAGTCACATTTCGGACACCAGTAATAGGGCAGTGAACCAGTGGATCCCAATGGCTTTGTCTACCTCTAAAATATCACAATTTAGGGAGTAGAGGCCATGGTTATCAGTGCCACAGCCAGATGGCTCTTGGTTCCTTTCACTCTATTTTAAGTTAACAGCCATGATGCTGGAGACAGCTTTGGCATGTAGAGTGTCCGCCACATTCTCTCACAAGAATACATTTATCATTTCAATTCATCAGGTTAGATGATAGTATCCCCATTCTATAGGGAGGAAACTGAGATTGGGGGGGCGGTTCAGTGACGGGCTCAAAGCCACACAAAAGGGGAGGAATGCAGCTGGATCCAGATTCAGGTCTGCCTCCTCTGAAGGCCTCCTCCTTTCCTGTGATCATTCTGCCCTCTCATTGGTTATGTCTTCTTCAGAGCAGAATGTCTCATAACTAATGGGAAAAAGGAAAGGCTTCTTAAGGTGGAGCTGCTGCATACAGCCTGATTCGTATTTCCCCAGCTACCCTGCAACTTTCAATGATTTAAATTTGGGTTACAGGTATTAGAGAAGAAAGGTATAGAGGTCTCACAATTATGTACATGTTTCATTGTAGCAATTAGCTGATTGTATTGTCATTTTTTATTACCACTATTTTTCTCCCACTGTTATGTTCACTGAAGACAGAGCTTTAGTATTTTACCACTCATCCCCAGCACTTACTACAGTATTTTCCTCAATATTTTTGAACAAATAAGCAAGCACACCGTTAAAACATAATTATAACATAGTTTTTTAAATCAAAATTAATTTTTAATTTGAACTGGATCAAATCTTATTGATCACTCTGCCTTCCAATATAATACTTTTTACACTTATTAGAAAATTAAGGGAAATGGCATCATTTAATGCATTAAACTGTGATGTAAGTGTTTGGCATATCCAGATTTTAATGCTGTCTTTGCTGATGAGATTCTGTAACACTTTATCTTCATTGAAAAGAGGACGCATGTCTAGGTTACGCTGATGGACTTTGGGGTCAATTTGAAGGGGATCATTCTAATCTTGAAACCAGAAAGTATGGTTTGACAGACTTTATATCCACTCTAAATCCCTGGTGTCTGTTATTTTTGAAAACAAAAGAAAGAGGGAAAGAAATTGTAGTTCTTTAGCTTTTCTTTATTACTCAGTTGCATTAGACAATTTAAACCATTCCCTCTGCCCCCAATAAAGTAGTTAACTCTGGAATCTGAGTTCAATTTATAGGCTTCACCTTAAAGAATAGTATTCTTTGAAGCTTTCAGAGTGTAAGATGTAGTGTTTAAACTGAGACCTTGAGTTAAGGGAAGGAAGGTGGGCTTAAAACGTATTTTTCTAGCTGACTGTATTAATTATTCAGTAGCATTTTACTGAGCACCCATCATGTCATGGAGGTGGAAAAGCTTGTTATCTGCAAAGTGCTGTGGGTGGCGCTGTAAATGGTTCTCAGCAGTTAACATTTATATTGTAGAAATGTCTCATTGATTTATGTTAAGACAAACACATAATAGACCTTTAGGTTTTTAAAATATTCATTTCCAGATAGCTGGGACCTTGTCAACTTCACTTCTCCATTCTAGGATTGAGCCTAGTGGCTGACAGTAATAGGGGTTAAGTGGACATTAGCTGTGTTCATAAATGAGTGAGTGATTAACCAAACCAGTAGTGCCAAAAAGACCTGAAAGGTAATCTGGATCTCAAAACACCTGTTCTCTGGGACAAGTTCAGGCAGCCATTCAATAACTTTATAATAGACTTACTTGAGATTTTGAAAGCTTTAACTCTGTTTACTTAAAATTTTGCACTCACACACTTTTTTTCCTTCACAGGAAGGAGAAAAGTAAAAGGGAAGTTTCACTTTGCTTTAAATTTCCCCTTCTCTGCACTGTCAGTACAGAAGAAATAGTGTGTGTAGTACAATATTCCTCATCAGTTCTCTGGGCTGTCCTGTTGATGGTGGGAGGCATGGGGTAAGCGATTCTGACATCAGTTATATCATATCTGCATAGCAAAGGCTACGCTATAATGTGATTTCCCTTTAAACTGCTCAGGGTGTAGAGAAAATCAACTTCCACCTTGTCCCAATGTTGATGGTCACAATTGTGTTGACAAGAAAGGGGTCTTAGGTAAGTGGTCATTAGTGCCAGTTACCAGCTTTCCCTGGTTTCGTCCTCCTTCGTTTGTAACGAAGTTTCACCATGGCTGAACATCTGTGTGCATGATGCTGAGAGCTGTTGACATGTTTGAGAGGGAGCGTGCGGGGGAGGTTGGAGGAGAGGAGAACCCAGGGAGACAGAGGTGCAGCACCTGCCACACCCACAGCTGATCTGAGCAACCACATGTGCTCAATGTGTCTGGGGATTGCTCTGTAAGTCAAAGCATTTCTTAGAAAGAAGCTTGTGATTGGCATTCTGAGTCTGGAGGGTGTTTTTGTTGCAAAAATTTAAAGTCTAATATGTTTTGTGAGATGCCTTTTCAGAAAAAGGCAGAGTGAGCATTTTGCTTTTCTCACATGTTTCACACAGGCTATCTGTTCCAGGCTCAGGCTGGTCTTTCCCTGCCGCATCCCTGAATCAGCCTTCCTCCTAAGTGCTCTGGCTTCTCTCATGGAAGGACAGTGTTTAGAGACCAAGCTATGGGAGCTGGTGTGCATGTTGCTACTGTGGTGTCATTGCTTCTTGACTTCCCAATGGTGCAGTTAATGGTTTCTGTTAGTGACATGGACATCTGCAAAAACGGCAAAATTTCAGCCATTGTCACCTGCCTTGTCATGTGACTCCAAGAGAGGCTGTGTGGAGGGATGGAAACAAAAGGATGTGGATGTTCAAGAAACCTGGACTCTTGTCTTACCCCGCACTGAGCCTCAGTTTCTTCCTGTGTAGAGTGGAGCTTTTAAATGTCCCCACCAAGGTTGTAGTAAAAGCCAGATGAGATTATACAACTCTCCTTTCATTACCCATTTGCACTGTTAGCCTGGGCAAAGTTGGTACTTCTACCATTGTTTTGCCAGTTATTCTGATTAGGGAATTGGAGGAAAATTGCACTATTGTTAATTAAAAACAATTTTAAAGAGGATATGCTTAATGTATTTTTAGTGAGAATGGCTGGATTATCACAAATCAGTTTCTAGCAGATTAATCTTCTATTACTTCTCTATCTGTGTAAAGGAGGAGGGACCATTTTGAGCTCCTGAGCTGCTCTCTCTGCTTTTATAGTGGCTTCAAACTCTCAACTCAGTCATCATCCAAGTGAACTTCAGCCACATCTGACTGATCCAATCAGATATTTCACACCTAAACCCACAAGTGTGGGGAGTGTCAGAAAGAGGAATGTGATTGTCCTTTAGCGGGTCTGGTTTCATTTTGGCATCTCCCAGAATTAGGTCACAACCATTCCAGCTGTCAGAGCATTTATATGTTTCTGGCTTCATGATGCCAGCTCCCCACTGCCACTTTAGGTATTTTACATGAGTGTGAGGTGTAAGAACCCTTTCACCCAGCTGAGCAACCTAAGATGATTCTTTCTGTTTGTTTTGGACCCTGAAATATGATGTTCATAGTGTAATCACTCACTTCAGAGACTCCCACAAGGGCCTCTCGAGGTTGGTGTCACCTGGTTAAGCCAATTGGGACTCACTATGGCCTGTAGTCAGTGAGGACACACTGCAGGGCTCAGGGTCATCATTTGTATGCCCGCCCCAGCAGATGTCAAAATGTGATGACTTGGGCGTGGCAGTTGTGGTGAGCCCTCGTGAGGTCAGTTCACACAGACATAGCTGAATGAACAGAAGCTAGCTTTACTTTTATGATTTCTTAATTGTTCCTGACACTGGTGGTTATAAATATATAAACTAAATGTCAAGTAATGTAACTCACTGATATTGTCATAATTCTGCATGTCCTTCATTTTCTAGATTCTGTATATATTTAATGCCTGTGAACTATAGGCCCAACCTGTCAGCATTTATTAAAGTACTTTTATGACAATTTATAGTGTAGGGGGAACCCTATACTACAAAATATGTGTGTGTGTATGTATATGTGTGTGTGTGTGTGTGTGTGTGTGTATATATATGTGTATATATATATACATGCGCTTTCCTGATTTTATAATTTGGTTAGTCTAGTTTCTTGTGTTCATAAGTTATATCAAATATATTTTTTAAAGGCATATGCTTTGAGCACTGGAGGATAGAAAAGTCTTATATTTTTCTAACACCAGGAAATGAGTTTTTAGCTAATGTTTTGATGCTATCTTAAGGTGCTACAATAATTTATAAAATTTTAGCCATCAATATGATTAGTAAAATAGGTTATGCACAGTCTTTTCTAAGAGAACACAGTATCCATATAATTGAACCTTTTCTGAATGACTCAGGGTCGTCTGAGTAAGCCTGGTGAGGCTTACTCATGAGTCAGGTCTAACTCATGGATACATTGTTCTGTGAAAGACCTTTAAGTAGCTTAGAACTCTGACTTAATATGTATCATCCTAAATGTTTTATAGGACTATTTGTTTTTCCATTAAGCAGCTATTATGTTTTTTATTCTGAACCAATTCCAGTGCTGTGATTTGGGGAACTATTGAAATCTGAAAATGCTGAAATATTGCAAACTTCATCATGGTCATTGTCCATGTCACACCTTGCTAATTAAAGTCCTATTTACTTCCAACACTGCAGCTATATATAGATCGGTTTTCTTTGCCTAAAAAGTTTTTAAATGTGTGTCCCTGCAAACCTGGAGAGCAAGGATCCAGCTCCTGCCCACCCCCCCCCCACCCCCCTGGTGTGTGGGAGAACTAGGAAGTGATAAGGACCACTAAAGAGAAAGCTGGCTGCGGGTGTCAGGGTGTGTGAACACGGAGATGCTTTGGAAAGATTCCTCAAGCTCCTGTTTGCCTGATCATGCACAAGGCGTCTCTGCACATGGAAGCCCTCAGATTACGGCTGTGTAATTCAGTTGCATTTAAGAACTCAAAGGCAGGATAATCCTTTTATATTGAGAATCCTTAATGCCCTTAGTGACCCTCTTTCCAAAGAAAGTCCTTTCTTGGGCTTCCTTCGAGGTGCTCCATCTGCCATGTCACAGCAAACACCATGAGGTGGGCTGCCTTGTTCTTGCACCCTGCACGCACCTCCAACCCTGACAAGCCAGGACAGAAGAAGCCTGCATGTTGTCTGCCCTTGACATTGCCGGTGTGGATGGCAGGGAAGCTGCCATACCCTCTGGGTGACCAGAAATCCTTTCTCCTGTGGGTGCATTGTGTCATTTGTGCTCTCATCAGCAGCCACTACTCTTGCTGTGAGGTTTTCTTTGTGGCTAATCCTTAGCTGCTCAAAACAACTTGCTTTATGTTTGGTCTGGGACTGCTGTCCCCCATTGGGTGCAACTCTGCTGTTTTACACCCTTTCACAAATTTTGGTTTCCTTTCCAATTTTCTAATATTTTTATATCCTGCTTTAAAAACTTTGTATTAAAATTTTAACTTAGAGAAAAGTTGCAAGAATTGTAAAAATAAACGGAATACTTTCCAACTAGATTCATCACTTGCTTACATTTTGCCCGATTTGTGTTTTGTATTTTCCAAATTATTACTTTTTTAAAGCCATTTGAGTGTAAGTTGTAGAAGTTATCCCCCTTAGCCCCTCAACATATCAGCCTTATATCCCAAAACAAGGATATCCTTTCACTAAGTGTAATATATTTATTATATTTAGGAAATTTCACATTGTTACAATTCTGTATTCAATATGCTCTTCCTTCTCAAATTGTTGATTAGCCAAAATCCTTTGTAGCATGTTTCCTGGTGCCAGTGTCCAGTCCAGGGTGATACATGCATTTAATCACCATTTTTCTGCTGGACGCTCTTTAATGTTTTTGTGTCTGGGTTTAGGTCAGGGGCCACATTTCCGTTAGCAAGACTCTAAGGCTGGGCTGGAGAATCCTGGAGTTGGAGGCCTTGTTGTGCTTTTCATGAAATATGATTCAAGGTAACAGCGATGGACCTGCTCAGGAAGCTGGTCGTGACATGTCCATCTCACAGCCTAGAGCAAGTCAACCTGACATTTCTAAGAGCTTGAGCATTGCCCGGAGCTTGATGCTGTGTGGATATTGCAGTCTGTCAGCTCATTGCCAGACTCTGCTGCTGATAGAGCTGAACTGGGGAATAGCTTTCAGCTCTTTATCTTGGTGGCGATCTTTTGCTGTGTAGGATTTCCCCAGTGCAGGCCAGTGCATGACTTCATTCTTTAGCGTATCAGCCATTCCTGCTCTGGCTGCCAGCCCAGTCCCGCGCTTGCTGTGTAACTGTTGGGAACTGTCACCATGGGCATCTATTCCTCCATGTGGTGGGCTTCTGTGACTATCTCAGGGACAAAAGCGACAGATGGGTGTGCACAGAGCTCTTCCTGCACCACAAGGGTCACCCTAATGGGCATGTCAGTTTCTGGGTTGATACTCAGGAATTCCTGTGAAGACTGCTGAACCTGGTGTTCAGTCTAAATCTCTTCCCCTGATGATGAAAATTGGCCCTGACTGAAATTGAATTGAAGTGACTGGTTCAAGTGTGTTTTCTGGGCAGCTCCCAGAACCCAAGACTGCCTAAAGGATAAAGTACTGTAGGAATGCTAATGGTAATAAGCATTCAGAAAATAACACTATTCGTATACTGTATTTCCTCATAGAATGTGCAAGGAGGTGGAGACTACTCAAGGAGTCTCTACCTGATTCCACTTTCCTGAAAGCTTAGAAATTGTACTGTGTCACCTTTATAGCCTCGTGGTCAGCTTTGTTAGGACCTTTGGCTGAGCTGTGCCTTTGTTATCAAAATAGGCTTCACTGACTTTCAGTGTCAAACTCTCTCCGATCTGATTGTGTGTGGTGCTCACGTGTTGGTTACTGTGATCTTTTGTGCAGGTATAGATGTGGGTCATTTGTGAGTTAACAACGTGAGCTGTAACTGTATACTATGTTAGTCAAGGAAATGGCACTCTCTCACAATGGGACTGTGGCTTACCTCCTTGATCCTTTTGCTTTGTGCTGCTTTGATATTCTTAGTTATTTAGAACATATTCCAGGCCTTTCTGGCTTTGTTGATGTACTCAAATTGCCTGTGTAGGAGAATTATGCAATCTGCACATAGGAAATAAATCAAATTTTGATTGCAGTTGACTCTCCACTCTCTTTCATCTTTTTGTGATTTTCTACCTTCCTACCTTTTCTTCTTTATCCTGTCCTTCATCTCACTGAAAGGAAATGAGGTCATGCTTCACTTGCTCCCAGATTACTTACATTTGAACTTGAGGCATTTGGAGCATAGCTGAGACCTGAGAAGGACATGCAAAGTCCTCTGAACCCTCAAGTGTTGGTGAAATCATGCTGCAAAGCACAGTGCCTCTTGCAGAGTGCCTAGCTCTGCTTAGTGGTGTCAGCATTCTAACACAGATTGGCTTTTAGTATCAGATTAGGAGGTGAAGAAAAATAAAACACAATAGGAGACAATAGGAAAAGTGTCAAAAGGATATCCCAGAACTCAAGAGGCCTTGCTCCCTGAGCTCATCTGGTCTGGGGCCAGTGTCCCTGTTACCTCATAGCTCTAGATGACATTGTCACTATATCCCCCCACCTCCACCAATGCCTGTGTAATGGTGGAGGGAGAAAGGGGGAAAAGGGGAAAGATGGGGAGAGAATTATATAATACATTTGAGTCAGTGGACCAAAGTAGTGTGTAAAAACAGTTTCCTTTTTGAAAAATGCATAACTTTTGGATTTAAATAATTTATGGGACTAGAATTGTCATTCCTTGATTTACTCAGAAAAGTGAGGCATGATAATGCATCCATCAAAATACATTATTCCAATCTTTTACTTCTTTCTCCTCCCTCCCTTTTCTGCTTGTGGCTTCCCTCTGTTGCTCTTAGGAATTATCAGAAACCTGTACTTGGACATGGGCTGCAAGGTGGTGAGGAGGGATGGTTGCTAAGTTTTCGGTTTTCGGCGGAGGCCTGTGCAGCCTGGGCAGTTGACTGAGTTAACTCCAGAGGACAGAATTAATGATTCTCCCGGGAACAGCAAACATGTTGCTGAGAGCTGAGAACATTTATGGTTTACAGCTCCTTAAAAGTTTAGTCTATGTTCCTCCCATGAATAAAGACCACAGTCTGTGGGCCTTCGACCTCAGAAACTAATTAACCCAGACTCATGAGAAGTATGGATTGAATGCCAGCTCGGCACTCATGCTGAATTCCTGATTTGGGAGAGGGTGGGGCCATGTTCTGGAGCATTCGGTTGGGAAAGTCTCTTACTTAGAGCGCATGCTGGGAATACAGCTGCTGCCCTGACATTACTGCCAAACAGCTCTGGGGATAAGGATGTTCTGAACTTGGTCTTTTGACACAACTTTTACAGATGTTTTTGCTCTGAAAAAAAATTGTGGCCTACTTTTGTTTTTAAAGAATAGTAAACATTTAAATTTAATTGGGGATTGTCTTAGATTTATAGTTAGAGATTTATTTTGATGTGGTTTTAACATAGATAGTCCGAGCTTACATTTCTTTAAAGTTTATAACATAACCCTAATAAGTGTTTGTAAGAAATGATCTTCAAAATAATACCACACTTCACTATTTATCTTTTCATCAGTTATGCAATTGATGAAGATTTTATTATCCCATAGAAGAGGTAAAATTAGTATTTTATTCATTTAAAAAATAACATCAATCCCATTTTGATGATAAAAATAATACAAAGCATGCTCATTTTAATGCAGGTTTTCAGAGTGGGTTTATGAGGGTGTGATGTGGTTCAGTTTCTCTTTATGGGAAGGAGTGGGTGGTTTCCCAGTACTCACTGATTGTGCAGTACTCTCTAGTTTCTCATCGGAACTTAAGTTCCCAATTTTGACGTGCTGAATTAGGTATGATATTGTTCCATAAAGTGGTCTAGGTGGCTATCTCTCTGGCTTGGAGTAGAGAAGGACATACCACATATTCTTTGACTCCATTTTCATCGAGTGGTTTCCATTTTATGGATATTTTCCAGGAAGGTTTGAAGAGCAAGAACCCAGTGAAAGCCACCCAGTGGTGAGAAGTTTGTGTTATTTGACTGAAGTTTAGATTCCTAATTTTGAGGGGCCTGCCGCTGTCCACTCTGCCCTTTGAGGAGCTCCCTTATGCTCCTGAGGTCCATGGAGCAGGGGTGATGATTGACTCTTTGCAATACTCAAAGTGACATATTGACTTTATAACCTAGATTTTGACAGGGGAGGTATCATGAAAGAGGCAGACTCATGGTGGGGTGGGGTGGAGAGCATTAGGATGGAGTGGAAAATTTAGAAGGGCAGTAGATTAGGACAGCTGGAAATATAAACCCCTAACCTGGAAATTCCAGGTAGGCAATATTAATTAGTGCAGCTGGGTCAGGAGACATGTGTTTCCCCTGAAGAGATGTTATTGTTTATACTTTCCTTCCCATTGTATGAACTCCAGACTCTTGGGGTCAAGTGCACCATATTCCTCTTAGTACAGAAGCATAACTAAGAGATGAAAAGCATCTTGGGGGTTGTTAATCTCTGTGTAATTTTGTCCAAATAAAGAGTATAATTCAGAGCGAGGAGAGGAGTAAGTAAATTTCCACACCTAAGTTATGCTCACATATGGAACTTCTAACAATTATTTTATTTTCTGATTTACTATAAATATATATCAACTTGCCGATTGGCTAGTTTATTTACCACTAACCTGCAGTGGGGGCAAGCATATTTTGAAGTCGTCCTCTTACTGACAGCCATTGGAATGGTTGGTGGTTCCAGTGCTTCCGCAGTGGCAGCTTATTGTGGAAGGAGCTAGAGCTATGGAAGTAAGCAGGCCACCGTGCAGTGTTCTCCTTGTCTGCTCTGGGCTGGCAATGCAGGGTTCTCCAGATCTGTGAAACTTGAGCACCTTCATGGTTTGGTGATGATTCAATGAGAATCCGAGAATCTCTTTCTAAGGCTCCTAGCACGCATATTAGGTGCTCAAACACATTGACTCCTTTCCCTTCCTTCTCCCATGTGGGCTCAAAGACAACACACTGCATTCACTTGAAATCTGGGGTAGAACCGCGTGCAAGAAGAATGGAGGAACGATGCCACGGTGGGGAGCTGTGGGCTCCTGGGGAGGTTTTGAAATTACTTTAACAGGATTCTGTGTGTCCTGGCTTCTCATTTGTTCACAGCTGGAATGGGGAGCCCATTCTGTTCTGCGAACCAACTGTATAGTGGTCTTGCATGAGTCATTTCACTGTCATTCTTGAGACAGTCAGCATATCCGCGTGCTGCTCTGGCCTCCGCAGAAGGCTCAGCCGTCTTGTTTATGTTTAGAAGCGTGCTGAAGTTCCTGCTACGTGACAGGCACTGGACAGGGCACCAGGGATGAAAATAGGAAGAACTGTGTGTATTGTTAGGAGACAATGTCTGGCCAAGGGCCCAAATGCCTCTGTGCTGATTTCCCTCACACCGTCTTTGTGTGGCAAATCTCATAGGAAGTGGTAATGTAGTTTTCAAACAAAGTCTTTTTACAGTGATGGCACTCAAGCCAGATGCCAGGGTCACTTCCTAGTAATGCAAATCCCTGATGTGTGTCTGAATTCCTTAAGTATTCCCCTTGGGTAGATTCCCTTGGGAACAGTGGAATATCAGTGCTTTCCAGGAGGGATTTAAATAGAGCAATCTTTCTATGTTTTGTATCTTCCTTCTTGGTTTGTGAAAGTTGAGCCTTAAATACATTTTGAGGAATTTGAAGAGACTCTTGATTCAAAGGCTAGGGAGTTCTTGGACTGTGGGAGAGTCAAAGAAGTACTGAAGCTTTCTTTTCATAAATGTGAGAAATGATGCTGTACACCTTAAACTTAATGCAATGATGAATGTTAATTATACCTCAAAATCAATCTCTTTCTCTCTCTCACACACACAAACACATACACACACAGAGAAATCATAGTACCTTGGGGGAATCTAGTCAAAAATAAGCAAGCAAGCAGGCCCCCAAATCTGGTAGGTGGAAAGGGAGCAAACACCAAAATTGTTTTCAGAGAATCCAGAATTGGAACTGAACAGAAAGAACTTGGTTGCCAATTTCTAGAGGAGGTACCCTGTTCTATGGGAATGTGAGGGGAGTTTATGTGAGCCAGAGAAATTTGAGGCTACCCCCCAAGGATGGCAGGTTGTCTCATACAAGTGGCATCATTCTCCAGTGAGAATGCTGTTGGGAGAACATTGGGACTTTAAGAAGAGTTAGCAGAATTTGTGAAAATACTTTTTTTTACATTTTTCTTATTGTGATAAATACATATAATACACAACTCACCATTTCAATCATTTTTAAATGTACAGTTCAGTGGCTTTAAATACATCCCTATTATTGTGCAGCCACCACCACCATTAGTCTCCAGGACTCTTGTCATTTTCTCTGACTAAAACTTTGTACTCTCTAAACAGAAAAATGCTAACACTCTCTGTCAGTATGAGACACACGAACTCTACACTTCTAGGAAACTCAGGAAAGAGGAGATTGTCTTGTAGTCTCTGTGGTGATACTTGGTCTTTGTGAAATATTAATACTCAGGATGTAGGAGCTCAGTAAGTTATGGGCCCATCCTCTGCAGAGAGGTTACTTGTAGTAGTAGCACAATGGGGAGGTGGCATGGAATAGAAGGGTGGCTCCTGGCTTCAGAGACCAGGATAGAGATTTAGGGTTGGGTTGCCTGGTGACATACTCTCAAGGACAGCAGCATTCAGAGTGAGCACCGCTGCACATCTCACACACAGAGAAAAGGAGCTGCCTGGGAACACGATGTTTTGGTCAATGGCCCTATCTGTGCAACGCATGTCAGATGACCTCCAATTTCTGTGTTCATTTCGTTAACAGAATTCAAGAAGGTTGATTGACTTATTTTGATTTAAAATTATTACATTTTCTCACATTTTCAACACCTTCTTAACAATAAACCATTGCTTTTACTTTTGTTTTGTTTTGTGTTTTTTGAACCAAAGCATTTGAAAACCATTCACAGATGACTGGACAGTGAGTTTTCCCTCTTCCTGGTGCAATGAATTATAGCAGTAAAGATTTGCTCTGCTTTTCAGAGGGTGCAGTTTTGTATTATGTCAGTTTCTTGTCTAGACAACAGAGTAAAACAAAAGAGGAAAGATGGACCATTGATTCCTTCAGCTCCTTAGACTTTTCATCACGTGTTCTGCTCCACCTAGATTTTGTAGACAAGCCTTTTAAAAAAGCATTATTATTGATGAAGTGCTTTTAAGCCACTTGTTTTAGGTTTGTACAAAGTTTAGAATAAACACGTCATGTCAGACTAGAGAGTGAATCATGGGTTGGTCACTGATGGAACCACCTACATACAGCCAATCAGCTAAAAACAATAAAAAAAATTAAGACTGGGTGTCTGGGTGGATGGAGGAGGAGGAAATGATGGTTTGTCAAAAGAAGAACAAGGGCTGTAGAGTATTGCCTAAAAAGGTAGAATATACAAATTAGCATGATGGAAAAAGAGTTTTGTGTGTTTCTGAAAGTTTAGTTAAGCGAACACATCAGAAATCCCTCCAGGGCCAGAGAGGAAATGAGGAGAACCTGCAGTAGGCCCTGGCTTCCAGATGTCACACTGAGGGTTTTGACACGGTGAAGTGCCCGGGGTTGCTCGGCGTTGCCAGTAAATGTGAACCAGGGTTTGGGTTGACAGATCAAGGATACATATAACTTATGTGCATTTTTCATTTTTAATGCAATGGAATGCATCTACCACTAAAGCTGCACTGAATGAACATAACTTAATCTCTGCATTTCTAAAAGTTATTTGATGATTATGAATTTAAAGAAATTTAAATGTACATATTAAAACCATAGTGTATTATTATAATTTTTTGTATGGTAAGATTATCAAAAGCTCTAGTTAAACTTAAATTGAAATCTATGGCTGAAAAGCTAATATGTTAAAGTTAATTTATTCATTTATTTTATTTTTTTCATTGGATACTAGTAAAAAGGTGTTAAGCTGTAATGTACTCAACCAGTCTTGTACTAAATATGCTGAATAGCAAAGCCATGGTGTTGTTGAATAATTGTGCAGCCTGAATAAACTAACCTTTGAGAAATCACAGCCCATACTATAGATTTACTTATTTTCAATCTATTTCAAGATATGTTGATGTAAGACTATGGAAGTACTTTTCAATTTATAGAACTCTATCTGTTCAAAATACATTTCATTCAGATGGTTATGGATTGGATTCTATTAACTCTAAAATACATTTCAGTCACACACCTTTTAATTTAAGTTATCATATATGGTAAGGTAAATACTTATATTAATCTCCAGCTGTAAAGGCTTCCCCATGAGTACTGAGACCTCATTCATTGTCTTAGTTGCTGTATCACAGGCCTAATGCATAATAAACCATCAGTCAATCTTAATTGCATAGGTGAAAAAACCCTTATTCACTCTCTTAGTAGCCTAATCAAAACAATAACTCAGTTTCTTTTAATGGCAAAGACAATTGGATCTGTCTGATTTCAAATGAAATATACATATCCAAGTTGAGGGTTCTGTAGAAGTACATTGTGAATTGATCAAAAGGTGAACAAGAAGTTTCAATAATTTGCCTATCATAAAGGAATATTTTCATGTATACACATACACAGACATATAATGCCTATATTTCTTTGTGGAAGTAGGATCAATAACAAGCACAAAATTGATGTTACAAACAATGATACAATAAAAATACATCATGGGCCTGGAGACACTGCAATTTATGAGTTAATTAGGATGCTATTGATTTTTTAAAAATAAATTTATTGAGGTGACATTGGTTAATAGCATTATAAAAGTTTTAGGAATGGTTGCTGTTGATTCTTAATGTGAGATTAATTTACGACCTCAAATCCCTTTGCTAATTCAAGAGAACAGTTACTGTGCCACATGTGAGAGGTTAGTGTTGGAACCCAACAACTAGAAACAAGTGAAGAAAAGCAACTGAAAACAATTATCACCTGATATTATATCTGCAAGTCATAAAATGAATTGGAAGTGGAGGTCGTTTTTCCCATCTTGTCAAAGCAGATATTTTAACCCAAAGAAAAATCCATGTTGATGCTCTTAACTGTCAGGTGTACTATCTACAGAGAAAAAATTAGCTGATCAGCATGAATGTGGCTGATTGCATCATTATTATTTTACTTTCCTAAGGATTTCATTTTTCATGTATTGTATGGCCAGGTTCTCCTTTTCAATATTGTGTCAGCTTTTGGCTCATTCATATTTAATTTCTTTTAAGAGCTGGCTCAACTCCTTGCATTTAGCTATCTTCCCTGTGTTCTGTGCTAATCATTCTGCCTCTTTTAGTTCATCTGCTTTTGTTCTTGTTAGTTTCCTCCTTTGAATAATGCCTTGTTCCCTCAAATACAGTAACAGTAATGGACTGTTCTAAAAGTGAACCTTTACCTAGAAGTTAATGTGGAAATTTGAACTTTAGAATGTGCAATTTATAGCAAAGACATGGAAGGTTTTCAAAGAAAGAGAATTAGCTGCCTGTCAGCATATAAAGATGATCATCAAAATGTAAAAATATAGTTCTTTTTAACACATAGTACAAACATGATTTCTGTTTCCAATGAGGTAAACTGCACCAGAAAGTATTTGTTTTGAACTGTGTTCACTGTCCGATTCACCGTGATTCAACATGGATTCTCTTTGTTTAATTAAACATTCACAATAAGTAGTAGCAAAAGTCTAGAATTTTCTAGATTTTAACATGCTTAGTATAAGTGCTTTGCCATTGAAAACTATATTTTTATTTCCACAAATTTTCTAAATCTGTTCTGCTGTATACACAGTAGGTAATGTGGAAATAAGTATTTAATGAATGTAAATGAGAAAATAAAGAAATTAGGGCTATTTGTGTTATCATTCAAATAGAGATACCAATAAAATGGAATGAGTTATATTTTCCATATTTTACTTACTTTGTATTTATTTTCATAATAAAATATGAGTGGTTTAGGTCTGCTAAATATTTTTTTAGTTATCTTGGAAAAGATAAGTGTTTCTGAAGTTGTGAGACAAGTTGATAGATATATGTATTACATTTGTCAGTGGGTTAGACCAGCAATCTTCAACCTTTTCCATCTCACGGCACACGTAAACTAATTACAAAAATTCTGCAGCACACCAAAAACTATATTATTATATTTTTCACTGACCTGACAAAATATAAGTGTAATTTTGATTCATTCACACTAGATGACTGTTGTGTTGGCTGTTTTCATCTTTTCATTGACAATCTAAGGGAAAAGAGGTCAGTGCCCCTGACTAAATAGTCAGGTATTGCATGTTTTAAAAATTCTTGTGGCACATGGTTGAAAATGGCTGAATTACACCATTGGTTTCAGTAGGTGCTGGTAAACTTGAGGCTTGATTTTTTTTTAAGTCTTAGGAGTAGGACTCTGCTCAGGAATATAGTGGAGAAATGTGGTTTGAAAATGATGACTTTCGTAAGAACCTCAGAGGGATCCGGTAGCATCATCTCGTGGCCACAGTGTGAATACCACAACCTGTCATTGAGAAACCACAGTTTTGACCAGCAAAAATTCAACTTCCTCCTGTGGCTTACCCCATTTTTTTCTTCTTTAACCATAAGTGTTACACTTGTGTTTTCAGATAGGTCCTTTGAAAGCACCACTTATGTCTTGTACAGTAGCATTTTGGGTCTACCATTCATTATCTTCTGTAAAAGCACAGTGAACTTGTTGAAGGTTTTAGCTGTGGCCCTACTCAAAAGTATGTCACACAGAAATCTTCCAGATGGATCTTTGACCTTCAGTCACATACAGAGACAGATCGCTATACTACGTCTTTGGATATTTGTTATTCCACAGAGTTTATTACCTGAGATTTCATTCCATGAAATTTGTTTACATTTTGATTGAGTTTTCAAACTTGGTTTTAAATATTAAATCAAGTAATGTTATCCTAGAGGGGCAGGTGATGTTTCTCAAGAGTGATTCCTCTGAGTTTGAGGAAATATACAGCAGCATTTTAGAATCTGTCATTTATAAAGAATGCAAATCCTTCCATTTATTTTTGAAAAGCACTTTACAAATGAGTCTGGCATTTGAGACTGAGTGCAGGTATGAAAATTACACTTTAGCTTCATTCTGGCTGGCTGGGATTGGTCTAAACATGCATATTTTCCTGAAACATGTCCCATATCTGACAAGAAAGGTGAGCAGCTGTGATTGCTATCATAGCAGGATACTGTATCATCTCTGTGTAGTGGAAGCAGCAGTAATTTAACTCACACTTGTTTGATGCATAGTGCATGGTTAGAGTCTATCCAATAAGAAAGAATATCCATTTTACTATCCTTGGTACTGAAAATATTCTATGTCTTCCTTGTCATGTGGCAGCTGTCCACTTGTGTTAGAGTGGCATGAAAACCCTTCACTGTGTGGCCCAAATCTGTGGTTTTCCACTGTACCAGTACATGTTCCTTTGGTTCGATTCTCTCTAGATTTCTCAGCGTTCCTTCGCTTCCTGTGTATTTCTCATCTCCAAGTTGGTTCACACTGCTTCCTCCCTCTGGAATGTCCCCGTTTGCCACTGTAGGCTCTGGCCTCTCACCCACACCTCAGCGTTCCGTTGACCTACGACTTCCATAAAGTGTATGCAGTGTCTGGCCAGTCCCTGGCATGGGGTGGTGACTAAACAAATGCTCCTCCTATTCCATCTCTATCCCTTTCTCTCAGTGTATGTATCATCATGGTCCAAAATAATTTTTTCTTCTTTAGCATGTTATATTTTTATAGCATCAGTCACAATTATGCTCCCAAGCTATTTAGTTTTATAGGCATTTTTCTCCTTCTAGGCTAAAATGTGCCTGCAGGAAGAAACCACGTCTTGTTCATGGTCTCTCCCATCATCTATGACAGTACACGCACATCAAGCAAGTTGATATTCAGGTCAATAGCTCTAGTTAGACATTTCATGGGGAAGGACGTTAAATGATTGGCTGAAAAAAATTTGGGGGATTTTCTGCTGGATCAATAATATTTCTTGCATAAGGACTTACATTATTTCTTGCATCTATGAACATAATCATGAGTTAAATAAAGTTTAAGAGGAATATGATATGCAGAGTGAACTGGAATAAAAATCTTCATATGAAATTTGTCTAATTGACAGAATTGCCAACTGAGAAAATGAAATTGGTTATCTTCTACCATAAAATAAGAAATATTCTTTTCTTCCCTCCCTCCTCTCCTTTCCTTCCCCTTTTCCCTCTCCTTCCCTCTTCTTCCTTCCTACCTTTTCCCATTATTACTGATGGACTCACCATCCTTCCAATAACACTCACTGGAAACCCCTTCTTCATCTGCACTTAACACCAAATCATAGCTACTCTGTCTTCCCAATCACTTAAATTCTTCCACTCCTTACTTGGGTTCAGTTCCCATTCCCTCTTGTCAGAACTTCCTGTAGATCTCCTCAATTCCCATTTCCTTGTCACTCTAATCTACTTCATACAACACTCTCAGAGGAATGTTACTGAAATGCAGAGAAAGGATTTATTTCCCTCAGTTCAAAACTTTTTTCTGTTTTTTGCCTTTTTAAAATTATATTTGATTGATTATGCTATTACAGTTGTCCCAATTTTCCCCCCCTTACCCACCCCCTGCCCAGTACCCCCCACTCCCTCAGGCAACCCCACACCGTTGTTCATGACCATGGGTCATGTGTATAAGTTCTTTGGCTACTCCATTTCCTATACTGTACTTTACATCCCCATGGGTATTCTGTAACTACCTATTTGTACTTCTTAATACCCTGATCCCTTCACCCATTCCCCTACACTCCCCTCCTATCTGACAATCATCAAAATGCTCTCCATATCCATTATTCTGTCTCTTTTCTTCTTGTTTGCTTAGTTTGTTTTTTAAATTCAATTGTTGATAGATTTGTATTTTTTGCCATTTTATTGTTCATAGTTTCAATCTTCTTTTTCTTAAATAAGTCCTAACATTTCATATAATAATGGTTTGGTGATTCTGACCTTTAGTTTTTTCTTATCTGGGAAGCTCTTTATCTGCCTTTTGGTTCTAAATGATGGCTTGCTCCATAGAGCAATCTTGGCTGTAGGTCCCTGCTTTTCATGACTTCAAATATTTCTTGCCACTCCCTCCTAGCCTGCAAAGTGTCTTTTGAAAAATCAGCTAACAGTCTTATGGGAACTCCCCTGTAGATAACTAACTGCTTTTCTCTTGCTGCTTTTAAGATTTTCTCTTTATCTTTAACCTTTGGCATTTTAATTCTGATGTGTCTTGGAGTGAGCCTCTCTGCATCCATCTTGTTTGGGACTCTCTGTGTTTCCTGGACTTGCATGTCTATTTCCTTTACAAATTATGGAAGTTTTCTTTCAATATTTTTTGAATAAATTTCCAGCCTTAAACTTTCTCTTCTCCTTCGGGTACCCCTATGATGCAAATGTTGGACCTCTTGAAGTTGTTCCAGAGGCTGCTTACACTGTCCTCATTTTTTTGGATTCTTTTATCATCTTGTTGTTCTGATTGATTATTTTGTGCTTCCTTATGTTCCAAATCATTGATTTGATTCTCGGCTTCACCCACTCTACTATTGTTTCCCTGTAAATTGTTCTTTATGTCGATTAGTGTATCATTCATATCTGACTGGATCTTTTTTATGCTGTTGAGGTTCTCACTAAGTTCCTTGAGCATCTTTATAATCAGTGTTTTGAACTCTGCATCTGATAGATTACTTACCTCCATTTTATTTAGTTTTTTTTTTTTTCTGGAGTTTTGATCTGTTCTTTCATTTTGGCCATGTTTCTTTGTCTCCTCATTTTGGAAGCCTCCCTGTGTTTGCTTATATGTATTAGGTAGAGCTGCTATGACTCCTTGTCTTGGTGGTGTGGCCTGATGTAGTAGGTGTCCTGTAGGGTCCAGTGGCACAGCCAACCCTGTCACCCAAGCTGGGTACTCAAGATTCACCCTTTGTGTGGGCTGAGTATACCCTTCTCTTGTAGTTGAGTCTTGGTTGCTGTTGGCAGATCAATGGGAGGGATTTACCCAGACCAGTGAGCTGCAAGGACTGGTTCTGTTCACTAACAACCAGCCTCCTCCCTCCATGGAGGATCAGCTCTGTAGGGACAGGGTGGTGGTGCTCCAACCTGTTAGCTGTCTACTGGGTGCACAGGCCCTGGGGTTTCCTAGGTGGTGCAGGACAAGGTCAGCCCCCACCTGTATTTTGCCCATGGCACCCTGCCTGAGCTACAAAGCAATCTGAGATGGCTACTGCTTATGCTTGGCTTGGAGATTCCCAGGTGAAGCCAAGCTGTGAATCTAGGCTCCATGCTGCTAGTGCCAGGATTGTGGCGGGGGAGGAAGGGGGGTGTCACTGAAAACAGGTGTTGCTTGTTTGAAAGGATTTGGGAAGTTGTTAAGCATGAGCCAAGACCAGCCTTTCATATGGAAAAGTAACTGTTATCAGCTTGGGTGGGCCCATAAGTTGAGTGGGATGGAGTCTCAGGAGATCATCAGGGTGGTACAAACAGTGTTAGCAAGATTGATGAAGTCTCAGATGTGGCACCCACCAGCTGGCTCTGTGACTCTATTAGGGAAGGGTTCAAAGTAGGGACAATGGCCTCTGCCCACCTTTGTGTCTGGGAGAAAGCTGTCACCCAGCTCTTGCCTAGATGCCAGACACTATAGTTTCTCCCTGTATGCCACTGGTGCCTTTCAAGCTTTTACCCCAGCACTGCAGCTCAGAGGGAGTGAGTTTGAGTAAGTCTGTGTGTGGCTTCTTTAGAGGAACTACTTGGGACTCTAGAAGTTTCTTCCATTGGCTCATTCCCCACTGGTTTTTGCAGCCAGAAGTTTTAGGGACTTATATTCCTGGCAATGGAATCCTGGGCTGTGAGTCTGGTGTGGGACTGGGACTCCTCACTTCTGAGATATCCCTCCCAGACTTTTACCCACTCCATGTGTATGTGGGACCAGCCTGTTCTGCATTTCCACCCATCCTTCCAGTCTGGGTAGATGTCGTTTCTTCAATTCCGTAGTTGCCAGACTCCATTCAACTTGATTTCTGAAGGTTCTGAGTGATGGCTGTTTTACAGTTTAGTTGTAGTTTTGTTGTGGTTGTGTGAGGAGGTGAGCCGTGTTTCCCTATGCTGCCATCTTGACTGGAAGTCCTCAGAACCTTTAAATGCTTGAAGTGGTCTATTGAAATGGAAGTCATTTTGCCTTTTGTACAAGGTCCACATAGTCTGCATTTTCCAGCCTCTCCAATATTATTTTCTCCCATACCCTCACCTTATTTCAGGCTGACTGACACTGGAGTCCTTGCTCTTCTCTGTGCACATGAACTTTTCTCTAAGCAAGTTCATGCTCATTTGTTTGGTCACCTTTTGAGGGTTAGTCCTTTAGAGCACAGCTTCTCTTCTGTTAGATAGTTAGCTCCTTGAGAGCACAATTCATTTCTGAATCATCCTTTTATATTCCAGATTACAATGACAGTGTCAAGCACATGTTAATTGCTCATTAAATTCTATGGAGAGAGAGTAACATAGTGTTCAGCCAGTGCAGTGGACTTTCACGTATTCTATAATTTCATAGAAAAGAAGAACACTTACAGTTCACCTTTTGGAAGAGGAATATATCCTATTAGGGTGGAAATAGGATATAGGATGGGGTCATACAACTCTGATCACATTTCAAACCTAGATTTGAGTAGGTTGGGGATGTTGCTAATCTAGGGAGAAGGTAGCAATGATTTAAAATATTGTTTCAGGAAAAAAGTGATAATCTTTTTACCAATGCTTTAATTAGCTATTTTTGAGTTACTATCATTATCCTTGTAATATTTCACTAGTAGCTTTTCTTATTTTTAAGTGTGTTACAAACTCTAGGACTCCTTGAAGAACCGGGAACACAATAGGGAAGAGAAAACGGACTTCACTTTTCTCATATGAATCTTTAGGCTGGTGTGTTGGTTATCTGTCACTTCTCTAGAACAAGTGGCCAGTAAATACATGTCGTGTGGTGTTAGAGTAGACTGCTGGGTTGGAACATCTTCCTTTAAGGTAGTAATATACAATGCATTTTCTGGATCACTAAAGGAAAAGCATCATTTAGTATTCATTAAGTAATCTTTTGATTGGAAATTTAGACCGTGTTAGGAATTTCTCTGAAGGCAGAAAGCAGAGAAGGTGGTGGGGTGGGATCAGAGGGTGGCCTGAGCAGGAGTTCTTTAAGGCCGGGGCATCAATTCTAACCTCTTTCTCAAATCCACTTTCCTGCAGAAGTGTGGCACTTTTGCAACAATATTTTAAAATTAACATGTTGATATTATGTTGCCAAGATTATGATAAAAGGATGTTAAAAGAAACAATGTGAAGATGAGGTTCACATAGAGGGGTGAGAACAAGAGACACGCAGCAAAGATGGTCAAAGGAGTCCACGTTAAGTTCTTACTTCCACACCAAAAAGGCAAGCAGGACACAGCCTCGGGCACCTCCTTGTATGTTAGAATGAGGTCTCTTTTCCATTACATTCTTTGTCCTGTCTTCACTCCTCTCTCTCTCCCTTCCTTTCTTTTTTCCCTGTCTTCTTTTCCTCCCTTTTTTTGCCTCTTCCTCTCATTCCTTCCTTCTTCTCTCTTATTTCTTCTCCAACCCTGTACGTTGCTAACCATGCACTATATTGCACTTCTGCTCCAGGTGGATTTTGTAATATTGACAGGTGTGAAGAAAGCACACTGTACTTCTGTTTAAAAACATGCTTTTGAATGACATGTTAACCTTGAAGGTTCCATATGCAATAGATTGAGCTATAATTTATTTATCACTGAAAATGAGTAAAGAAGGTACCTGTTCTACCCAGGTGTTGGAATTTCCAGAAAACTTGCTATCACTTTTTAAGATAGCAATTATAGATTCATTATAATATCAAAGTTATTGGCATACAAAGGAAAACAAAGAAGTTAGGAACAATGGACCATGGTTCTGCTACACTGGTGTGAGGCTCTTATGCTCAGGCTATTTCGCCAAGACCTCAAATTTGACCCCCTCTCTGCCTCAGGAATTGGTGGTCTAACCTATTACCTTCCCACCTGGCACCCGTGCCTACCTCCCATCCAGGACCCTGTGCCATGTTTCCGTCATTCTATTTTCTTCCTAGGAGACTATATCTCCCTGTCACATCCTTTTAAAAAATGTTTTTGGCTTCATTCTGACTACTGGCAGTGTCTCTTTTGTGCCTTTCCCCCTCCCTCCCCCTTCCCCTGTCCCATTCCACATGCCAGGGGTTGTGTGCTCTGGGGCTATGCTTTCGTTTGCCTTTGCCTCTTTCTTACAGCAATGCCTTCTCGCCATGCCTGCCTTCTCACATTACTCCAGCAGGACCTGCTCTGGCGTTCCCTGTGTCCTTTGGACAGGGCACAGGGCTCCCTCTTCTGTGCGTGGAACTCTGCTCGTCCTTCTTGTAGGGTGCATTGTGTTATAATTGCTTTCTTCCTCATCCCACTCACTGACATGTTCAACTCTGTATTCTTTGCATCAGGGGATGCCTGACCTATACCAGGTGCAGGCAGATGCTAAAATCTTAACATCCATTAGGTAAAACTGGGCACCAAGACTAAGTGTGAGTGAATGGATGGCCCAGGCTCACCTGGGACAGCTTGTATTCCTGCCCACCTTACCCCTGTGGGGGCTGGACTTGATTTTCAGAAGTAATAAATAAAGGTGGATATCTGAGTGGCAGTGGCCAAATTGGGGTGGCGGTAGGGAGCAAAAACTGGCTTATATTTTGAAGCCATAGACAGAGGAAGATGAAAAACAAAAATAGCCAGAAGAGCTCCATGTACTCCAATCTAACAGAGGAATTATACATTTTTCCAGATTTGGAGGAAATAGTCCAACATTTTTTTTTTTAATGCTTGGCTGGGTAAAATTTTCTGTTCTTCAAAGAGTGGCTGAAAATACATGTTTGTGGCTCTCATGAAAGAGTCTTTGATGAGGTGAGCCAGTGTGGAAGGTGGGGAGACTGGAAGGAAGAAGGAAAGGTGAGGGCTCTATGGGGGAAGGAGGAGGAGCTGGAGAGAACAGTGTTCAGGGAACCTGGAGAGAATAGCTAAGGGTGAGAAATATACTGGTGGAAGATTTGCTTTCTGAAATTAGGAAATTTGAGGTTCACCTAGAGCCAAAAAGGTTTCTACGTTCACACCTTTACTTACCCTGGACAGTTACTTGCTCTGGGAGAATATTCCGGCAAGCGTAGGAGGACCCCTGGGAAGGAAACTTGCCGAAATCAACTCCTCTGCATTTGTCCATCAGGCCAGTGAGTCAGCAACCACCAGGAGAGCCCCTGTGACTCCCCCGATTCAAACCTCCAGGCAATGTTTCTACCCATAGATCCCAGTGGACACACTCAACCACCGACTCATTTCACACACAGCCAACTGAACCACTGTCACATGGCAACTAAGTATAGTCACATCTGTTTGCAGCTGGACTAGACCAATGACCTGGAGCTGAAATGCTGGGCTTCATTGTCATTTCCTCTAGTCCAACCTATTCCCCGTGCAGGGACATTTAATATAGACCCCTGTTGAGTGGAGGGAAGGGAAGAAAAGAAATGAAAGCAAGTCAACAAAAATGGTCTGACAGGGGAAAATGAGACCAGAACTGCGATCCCATGTTGATGGTCAGAGGAGCCAAGCACACACCCTCATTTCACCCATGCATGTTGCTTGCTGGGAGCCCTGTGCAGGCTCCGCAAAGTCAGTCTCTAATGAGAACCAGAGTACAGCATGCATCTCACATGCGCAATCCTTAGCCACGCTACAAGGGAGAGAGTCGCTGCACATCAGAAGTTCAGTTTGTTTCTCAAATGTTTCATGCGAATTTGTTTTTTTGCCAAGAATGTATCAACACTTGTAGTTGTTTTCAAATTAGAGCAGAAATATTTTGTAAGTCTAAAAAGTAGTAAGGATGTTCTGTTTTCTTGTTCTCCATGATTGGATGGAACAGAGAGTCTGTTTTATTTAATTAAATTCTGCTTTCTGTTGAATTACTTTTTTGATGAATTATTTTCACATCTTTTGAATCACATCTATCTTACATTGATCACAACAAAATGATGATAATGTAATGAGAAAACAAATGTGGCTGAAAGCACAGGGATTGTTAGCTCCTTGGAGATTAATCACTCTTAAATCTATAATACCAAGCATATTTTTGGAAGTTCAAAAATGTGCAAATGTAAGCTTTTAAGAAGTTTTTATTTGTACTGCAACACTTGGCCAATATTTTGCTCTCTACTTTGTTAGTAATTTTAAAATTCTATGCACACTTTTTGGAGGATAAATTTTACTAAAGACATGCACAACTCAGGGCATCTTGCACAGAGTGAACATACCCATGAAACAGAAGCCAGATCAAGAGCCAGAATGTTTCCAGAAGCCCAGAAACCCCTTGGGTCTCCTCCCATCACTAATTACCCCCAAGAGTAGCCACTGCTAACTTCATTTTGTTTCATTTTAAACTTTACATCAACATAAATGGATTCGCCCATTGTGTTCTTTTGTGCCCCGCTTCAGTTTGCTCAGTATTCTGCCTGTGAGAGTCATCCGTGTTGAAGCCAGTGTACGCACAGTGTGTACACGGCTCCGGTCTGTGAATGCTTACGGTTGTGTGTTTTCCACATTCCCTGTTCCATTTGGGGCTGCCGTGTACAGTGCTGCTATGAGCACTCTTGAGTCGGCCTTTTTTAAAAAAATGTAAGTACAACAAAGTGAAAACCTTTAAGTTCACAGCTCAATGAAGTTTTACAGATGCAACCACCCACCCATATAATGACCAGACTGATGAAGCAGAGAGTGTTTCTGGAAACTTCCTTTGTACCCCCTGTTAGTCAGCCCCACTGAAGGTCACCACTATTCTGACTTCTTTCACCAAAGACAGTTTCACTTGTCCTTGAACTGCCTGCAGTGGGACCATCTGGTGTGCTCTTCTGTTGAAGAAGTTTAAGATTCAGGGCAGTCCTCTCAGGGTGGGGAGTGCATGGAACTGTAGAGAGTTGTTTTCCAGAAACTCATGGTAATAAGCAAAATTTTAAAACAAGAGTTACTAAAAATAGCATATGCTAGTTAAAAATCACAAATAGGGTGAAAGTTAGGAAATAAATATTAAAACCCTCCACATATACTCCATATTTTTAATGTTTTTTTTTAAATCCAGGAAAGATTGTGTTTGTTGCCTGTTATTGATTTATTTTTTTGGTAGTCATCTTTTATTCAACACACCTGCAGTTTTTGTAATGAAGTGGAATTAAAAATGAGAGAATTGAAAAGTTCAGACTTCAGCAGCACAAGATAAAGGTGAATAATGTTTCATTGAAATGGTCGCAGTAACAAAAATGTATGAACCTGGCTTTGACGCACACAGGCAGGCAGCACCGTGAGGCATCCACAGGAGTGAACTGGTGGGAAAGAGCTGTGTGAATGCTCGGCTTCTGGAGATGCTGCCAGACAGATTTCCACAGTGGTCGTCCCACTTGAGAATCTCACCAGGCGAGTCTGAAAGCTCCACTTTCGGTTTCTACACACTTTTAATTTCTGCCCAAGTAGCCCTAATAAATATTATTGTCTCCATATATTTCTCTAGTTGGATATATACTTACTCAAAAGATTCTCTGAAGAAGTGCTACCATCCAAGAGAAAATTGTGGTAGTAATATCACCACAAAACTATTTTGACATTTTGCACAACATAGGGAATGTGAAAAAGAATTTGAAAGATAAGCTGTTTAGACTTGGCAGATCTCCACATGTCCCTATTTGGTGGGATGTGAAACACATAAAAATTGTTGAGGCAGTGATATTAAAGTTCTGTCTCCCACCAGAAGCAAGAACAAAATCAAAATGGAGGATTTCACTTGCTTAACTCATTCCAAATATACTTTGGTACAGTAGCTATGTCACAGATAGCAAATTGGCACTATAGTGCTCGTTCTTGCTCACTCCTGTCTCTCTCACACACACAGCAGTAGGTGTTCCTGGGTTAAGTAAAAGGCACTGTCTAAACAGAATTAGTCAGCCCTCCCCTTCCTGCATCCCCACGTGAAACTCACTTTCATGGTGAGAGAACCCCCGTGGTTTGATAGAACAGAGAAAGACCGGAAATAGGCTTTATTTAAGCTTTAAATAGGCTGTATTTAATAGGCAAATTAAAGTCATTGACCTCCATTATTTCCCTTCCTTCTTTGGCACTAGTGCTCTATATCATAAATCTTCGGGAATTAGTAGAACTTAAAATACTTTACTGGATTAATGCTGATGGTTTGACTCTGAAAATCTTTTAATTGGGGCATGACAGAAAATTTGAATAATATTCATTGCTTTATCATACCCTGAAAAATATTGTAAAGAGACTTGTATAGAAGATAAAAGTTACTTGCTTTAAGGATTATTTTGTTGTCCCTTTTGCATTCCTTTCAAATTGTATTATTTGTTTCTGTTTAAAGTTGATTTCTGCTGCTGATGTGGTATATGCCTATGTGTATCTGACAGACTTCTCTTAGAACTGGTGTATTTTTTGTTTCAAATACAATTCTGTTCAGCTTCCACCTGAAGGTCACTTATTCTACTCTCATGGTAAATTATTGGCTCGATGGTGTACTGGAAAGAGGCTAAAAGGACTGTCAACATTGACTTGATTTCCATTATTTTCTACAGATTTAAGGGTGTAAATGACAGTGTTTTCCCCCTGAGAGCTTCCTGGGGTTGTCTTTTCCCCAATGGCCCTGGTGACTCATGCAGCTCTTGGCCTTCAATGGTTTCTTTTATAAGGGAGACCAAGAGTCACAACTCTTTGACCTTTGGGATCTTCAGCCACATTCCCCATGACCGACTTGTCTGCCATGACGATTTAGCTTAAGCAATTGCCTTACGGGAAGAAAGCACAGACATTGCTGTAGGGACTTGGAGCTAATTTACTTTACGCTAGCACTCCAATGAGGGGAAAGGCGGAAAGAAAGAGTGTGAGTACTTCACAAAATGTACGAGTTCTTCCCTTTCTAGAATCTGAAACAGATGGGATGGGAACTAGTTGAATGAGGCCCAATATATTTCAGATGTTGGGAAAAATGAGCAGCCTTGCAAATTCCCTCAGATGTGCAGCCAGTAGGGAGCTGTTTGAGTCTGTGAGACTATGTATATCTTTTGATATTGCTGAGAGGTCCAGATGCAAAATGTAATTCCTCAGGAAGTCATGAAATTCATGACGTAGCATTTAACATGTAGGTCACCAAAGAAATTATCAATCTGAGTAACTCATATAGTTTATTTGCCCTTTCAGACATAGTAATTCACAACGGAAGACTGAGATTTGCAGTATTCAAGGCTTTTATTTTAATTAGGTATTTCAAAATCATATATTACACATGATTAAAAAGGGATGCTCCGAGTATCATTGGTGTTCTTTTTAGCTGTGCATCCTTGAATCACAACTAAAATATCTATGGCAGGGTGACAGCCAGCATTGGCCACTATGTGACAGCAGTTGTAAAGGACCTGAATAGTGATATTTCAAAATTGATTTTATTTAGCAAAGTAAATGTGCAGCATGTGATTTTTGCTTGTTATTCTAAAAATTAGGTTTTTTTTTTCCTTAAAAACAGCTATTTACATAAAATACTAGGCTGCCTAGACTGTGAAACAAACATCATGGTCTAAAAATACCTTTTGTTCTGAAAAGTTGACCATGATTTAGTTATTCTTAGAATTATCAATTCTTTGGAATTGCTTTCCAGGGCCAGAATTGGTACTAAAATCTCCCAAATGAATAAAACAGATAAGGAAACATGAATGTCTTTGGTCTGAGAATTGAAAAGAAATTTTACTTGATATGAGCTGGTGGGAACAGGTTGAGGGTCCTTTACTTCTATAATAGAGCCTACAGAAAGGCTTTAGGCCTTGATTTTTTATTTCAGATTTCCCTCAGTGGTTGTCATGACCCAAGTGCTGCCCAGGGCAAAACTGATCATCTGTTACCCACACGCTGGGTGTATTTCTATGGCAGAGACTCACAGGCAATTTGACCCCAAGATCCACAATTGTGCCCCGTAACCTCTTATCTGGTGTCCCCTGCTATTAAGGCATTTACTGATAGCTTAAGGGAACAGTTCCAGGAAATTCATTTTTATAACTTCCCTCCAATTGAAATAAAGATAAGCCTCTGAGATTTTATCAATATTTCATAAGAGAAAACTGCAGAATCACCATATAGCCATGTTCAGCTTCAGTCATTGGATTCCTGTCTAATTAGAAGTTTTGAGAAACTCTACATAGAAAAGCCCGCACCGCTCAGGCCCTTGTTGGGTTTCTGCCAGCTAAGCTCCTGTGGTAGGTAGACAAATAAATACTGTACAAATGAATGAGTCTTCGCCTGGTTGGGTTTTCCTTCTGGTACCTATAGGAGTGAAGTGGAGTTTAGCAGAGTTTAAAGAGCAGAGATGTGTTTCTGAACCTGGCTCAGAAGCCGGAAAGTTGTGGGAAGTGGAGTAGTGATAGAGGAGGCCAACCTGGAGCCCCAGTGACTGAGAGCTGCCTCACCTTTGGGCTTTCCTGGTCCGGGGGCTAACCTAGCAGCTCTGGGCAGCTCTGGGGACCCCTGCACCCCCGACAACCTCCATTCTTCTCTGTCTGGTCTGGTGATCTGGAGTGGTCTCACAATCATTGCCGAGTTCCCTTTGTGGAGTTTCTTCCCATGGGGCTGCTGTGCAGCAATACATTGTGAATAGACATGCCAGTGCCATTGGATTGTTATCTACTGTGGTTAATGTAAGGATGATGAAATGGACACCACCACCAACAACAAAACAATAGTAATTGTGTACCTACTACTCTATTTCATTGATTCTGAGATGCCCATTTATTAGTATTTTAACAACTCCAAAATTGGGGTAGATCTAACAGTTGATGATGTGTCAACATGTAGTCAATGCTGTTCCTTATTTCCTAATGTCAGTTTTACAACCGATGTGGTCTCAGTGAAATACAGTCTGTATCAGGTTCATTGAGAGGGTCTGGTCCTGCTCCTGAAGTGCTCACGGGGTACTGGGAAGACATACACGTAAAGGAGCACAAGGAAACACAATAAATATTGCAATACAGGCATGTAGTCAAACATTGTTTTTAATCCTCACCTGAGGATGTATATATTTATTGATTCCACAGAGTGGGGAAGGGGAAGAGAGAGAGGGAGGGATGGAGAGAGAGAGAGAGAGAGAAAGGGGGTGCAGAGAGAGAGGGTGGGGGAACATCAGTGTGAGAAAACATTGACCAGATGTCTCTTGAATGCTCACTGACTGGGGACGGAACTGCAACCTACGCATGTGTCCTGACTGGGACTCGAACCCATGACCTTTCAGTTTATGGGACAACACTCTAACCAACTGAACCACACTGGTCAGGGCCACATAGTCAACATTTTATGGAAACCTAGGTAGGGAGCAGTCAGTGCTCACCTGGGATTGGACAAGAGATGGTGATGCTGAGTGAGGTATGCTTCTTGAGCCTCTCAGTACTCGTATTTGTGCATTTGGAATGAACCTTCTGGAGCACAGGTTTAAGTCTTTGCTCACTAAAACCCAGAATGTGAAGCAAACTATGAACATAGATTGATTTAAGATGTTAGGAGGTTATGAAAGCACATGCTGAAAATTGCCTAAAATGTGAGCCAGGGAAAGAAACAAAACCATAATTTCAGGAGTCTGGATTGTTCTCAATTGTCCCTACTTCCAAAATATAAAATTAAGAACAGTTTACTGTCTTGGAGGGACCTTTCAGATTTCACTTACAAAAAAATACCTATTTTCAGATGCAGTTCTTTTAAAGATTTTATTTATTTTTATAGGGAGGGGAAGAAAGGGAGAGAGGGAGAGAAACATTGATCAGTTGCCTCTTGCTTGCCCCCAATTGGAGACAGTGCCCTGACTGGGAATCAAACCAGGGACCTTTGGTTCACAGGCTGATGCTCAATCCACTGAGCCACACCTGCCAGAGCTCAGATGCAGTTGTTTTATGCAGAAGATGTCCATGGCAATGGAGCCAAGAGTAGTGTATTGTTTAAAAATAGACTTCACATGATCGCAATACTATTAACAGTATGGTTTTATTTTTAAGAAATATATCACTTGAAGCAGAATTTAGCTATACATTTTTATCTCAGACTTAACAGCTTATTAAAATTATTTCTATCATACCCTCTTACATTCTGTCCACAATACCTCTATTTTGATTTAAAATTTGTATTCTTCTAAGGAAATTGCAAATGTATGTAGGTACTGTCATATGTTTTTCTTTTAGTGTGTTGCAAGTTTTACGTAATGGAAGTTGAAGTTGGGTGCTAATTTCGATGTCCTTGCATGTTACATTAAGCCTCCCAATTCAGTTTTCAATCTGTAAAATTGGGATGATAGCTGATAGTTTTTAGTACCTGGTGGGCATTTGAACATGTTAGGTCCCTTCTTCTCCAGCTTTTATTACATGCTTGAATTCTTTTCCATGCAGTTCTGACATTAATTTAGATGCTAGAAATGAACTACAAGGAATGTTTAGTTGTTGACTGTTTTTTAATTGAACATTCAAGCTTTAATTGAGTTAAAAATAAATTCTTTAGGGTTTGGGCTTAAAAATAAGCCCCATTCATTTATTTACTTCTTGCACAAATGTCTTTTTAATTTTTTTTTGCATCCCTGTATTTCCCTGGGAATGAGAGGGCCAAAGCATGGACTCTGCCCTCCTAAACCATCTCCCATGGTCTCAGGTCTTCAACTCCTAAATCAAAGTGTGACGTTTTCATTTCCTTACAAATACGTTGTGTCCTGTTCACATAATCTCTTCAAGAGTCCATTTCAAAAAGTGTACGTGACAATCTTCGCTTTTTGGAGTAAGCCATGCTCTGATGTGTTCTGCTCCAGGACTGCTGTTTTGTCTGCTAGGGCAAGAGAGATGGACCACAGGACATGGAGGCAACAGCGCCATTAGCATAGATGGAGATATTACATGTTAAGACTGTGTTCATAATAACAGAGTAGGACTTATTTTTCCCATTATTAGGTGAAGATACCACAATCATTTCAGTTCAAATATGGACCTTGATTTACAAAAGTTCTTCCACTTACAGACTTTTTTCTTTTATTTCCAGGGTGGTGGTTGTGCTGGCTCTGGCTGTGGGAAATGTGACTGCCATGGAGTGAAGGGACAAAAGGTAAGTAGCCGAAACTTCAATAACAACAATTCCTTTTGAGTTGCCAGCAGTGTGGAATTTATTAGAAGGTACATTTAAACCAATCAAGTAATCAGCAGTTCATGTTAAAGCCTTATTACTACTTTAATATTTTCCCCAGAGTAATACAAATGAAGCAAAACCAGGTTTAACATTATTGCTAAAAAATCTTAACAATTACTCCTCAAAGATTTGTAATAATTAGTGGCAATTAATGTAGGAAAAGGGATTTTGTTTATTTTTCTCTTTTGACTCAAGAAGGAACAAGTGTATTGGAAGAAAATCTGTTGAGTCCATAGTATTCTTTGGAATTAATGTATAAGAACAAAACTTAGCTTTTTTTTTCTGAAAAAATAAGAAATTTCTATTGAACTTGTGGGCTGTCCATGGAAATTACTGTTAAACAATATTTAAGTTATAACATACTTGTCTAGATTTATTTACAACAACAATATATATCTATTGTGTCCCAAATGTAAAGTTAAAATATTTTTCTCCAATCAAGCATTCTTCTTCCCTCTCATTAAGAGTCACAGCTCATTTTCTTTGGAAGGCAAGTTATATTTGTGTGTTTCAGGTATGAGAGAGGATGCTTGTGTGGTTTTTACCCAGGGACACTGTGTATCCTTAAACTCTCTGGGAGTAACCATGGAAACCAGGCGTGGCAGTGAGAAAACGTGGCCAGTAAACCAGTCAGCCTCCCCTGTGGAAGCACACGGGGGTTGAGTGGTGTGGCTGCAGGGAGCCACCGTGGACCACCTGCCTGCTCTCGGGGAGCTGAAGGTGTCAGCCGGGCCAGCATGAGAATTTTCTCTTACTCACAGCCTGCCTGAAGGTTTATGGGGTCCCAGACTCACAGTTTTGAAATTCAGCAAGTTCTGTTTTACAGAAAATGGTGTCATTTCTTTTTTAACTACCTGCTAAAATGGCAATGTTATTCTTAAAAAAAAAACATGCTGACAATTGGTGGCACTGGTATTGCCTGGATAGTTTTCAGATAAATGAAAGATGTGAAAACATTTTTATATTTCATTATCAACTTTATCAACTGTTGGGTTGGCCAAAAAGTCCATTTAGTTTTTTCCATAAAATGAAAGACACATTTTTCATTTTCACTAAAAACTTTATTGATTTGGGTATTTTGAGTGTTGCTATCTCCCACATGGTATAACATTCTCAATTAATGTCTCGATTTGATCACTATCAACTTCAACTGGGCCACCTATACATGGAGAAATCTCTACCATGAAACTTTGCAAATCACTTTTGACACATTTGGTCAGTCACAGCACCTTCTCCATACACAGCACAAATCTTTTTTTTGCGTTTCAGTTGCATTTTTACTTCCTTGAAATAATAAAGTATAATATACCAATAATGTTGCTTATTTTCTTCCATTTTCAATATTAAAATGGCTATGCACAAATTCACCAATCTTGGTAAGTCTTTTTTTTTAAATGCACACTTAGATACAGCTGTCATAATACAATCTAGCAAAACTGAAATGAAGTTGAAGACAACTAAGTGCTACTAGAGCCATCTTATGGGAAAAAACCAAATGAACTAATCCAATATAATTCATATATGTATATCTAATATAATTCATCTTCATGGGCTGTTCATTCTCTTACTTGGGAAGTTTTTCTAGCTAGGCCAAGTGTGCATTCTCAAGAGTTACTTTAAAGTTAGAGCAAGAATGTTCATACTACAAAGATCCTTTTTTAAAAAAAAAATGATCTAACTTGAATTACATGTAAGCTGTCTGCAGTAACAATAGAAATTCTTACAACTATAAAAAGTAAAACATTCAGATGCCAGCAAATAGGAAATGAAGACCTATATCAACACTACTAAGTTTTCTTGTAACATAAAGCATCTGGAGAGGGGCAGGCAGAACTGGCATTTCTCACTCTTATAAAGACACTTCCTAGCCAGGGTCAGCCCATTGACTTTCTTGACTTTCTCTCCCAAGAAGCCTCTGACCCCAAGGGCACTCACACATGGCTCTGGTGCTTTTCAGACTTCTGTGCTTACATTTTCTAGCCTGATTTATTTTAATTATTACCAAAACCCACCCATTAATATGTAATGCAGTAGATTAATCCACCTATGCCTTTCCAGATATTTTCAGCTGACTTCTTCATAACTTGATGGCAGCTAGTGAGGGACTTGGCCCACTTCAGTTCAGAGTTGCTCAAACATTTTTAGAAGGGTCACATCTGAGTCACAGACAGCACCTAGCACCAAACCCAGCAAGGAAAGGGTGTTTAAACATTTCTTCTCAGAACTGAGCCTTGATGAAACCCTTGCTGTGGCCCATATATACTCATCTGGCCCTGGTTGGTGTTTAGAGTTTCATTCAGGAGGCCCTGCTTCCACTTTGGCTTGGAAAGGGCAAGGGCAAGAGAGTGTTAAAGAAGATGTGCCCTTAGATTGTGACACTTTCTTGTGATGAGGGCTCAGGTCAGCCTGCTACTGTGACCAACCCAAGCCTTGAAATTGGAAAACCCCAGAGCTCCTGTTGGGACTGGGGTAGAAGGTGTACAATTCTGCACTTCCTAGCAAGTAAATCAGCGGTGCAGGGCCTAGGATCTCCATGGTCTTTCCTGTTCTGACCTTGTTCCCTCGCAGTCTCCTCCATTGCCCATTTTCAGCTTCTTGTGTTATTATTAAATAAAGACTATTTAAAATAATAACTTACTGGGTGGCTATAAATTAAAAGTCTAATTATTGAATGGATTCGAAGGCCTCCTGAAATCCAGGGGAATGGCTGAATGATTTAGAAGTATATCTTTTTAACAAAAATCAAAGATCTGTCTTTTATCCTTTTGAGCATAAAGATTTCAGGTCCCATGGTTAACATAGTATGAGCAAGGAAGTGGTAGAGGAAATGGAAAGAGGAAATTTTAAACTTCCACTTATTGTCTTGGAAGTGTTGTTAAAATAATTAGTTTAATGATGTGATACACCTAGAGCTTGACTGAGCTGGGATTACAGATCCGGTTCCATTTCTCTCTTCCCAAGGTCAGATAACAAAGAAATTTATTCTTGGCTGACAGGTCAGTAAGAGAAGTCGGTCTTCGACTCCCACCCATTCTCAAAGCAAAGCCTAAACAGGCCAATTGGGTGTAGATGCAAAATGAATGAAGGGTTTAGAATCACAATTTAGAGCTGTGGTTCAAAGTGCAGGCTTACTTTTTGAGCTACTAATGAATGTCTACAACTGGCATAGGAGGTTTTTGCTATTCTCAAATGTCTACAAATTAAATGAGTTTTGACTTTTATTAAAAAATAGGATAGTAGCAGCCACATAACCCAGAAAGAATTAAAGTTACCTAACTGGGACAGAGTGTCACTGCCTTAGAAATTTGGAAATCATTGTTTCTGAGACATGTCTTTTCCACATCTTCTTGAAAAAACACTTTGACATACTGGCTGTTTAGAAGTCTCCAGTGGAAATTGGAATATCTCCAGTATAAATTGCCAAATCTCTTTTGGCTAAGTCCTGTTTTGCATGAAGATGTGATTAATTGACAGAATGCCTTATATTCTCCAGATAGCTAAGTAAATGTTGATGCAGCAGATCCTTAGTCATTTTATAATCTCATAGTTACCAATATAATAGTGGGTATCTTATTCTGAGTTCAACAATTAAATTCATGAGTCTTTCACTGGATTTTAGTGTCTTTGCTGAGTTGTTTATTTTCCTGCTTCCCTGGCTGGCCACTCACGTCTTCAGATGTTTTCTCTTAGGTAATTAATTGGGCTTGTACACAATGGCTTTGTGTTTTTCCTGAGGCCTCAGCAGTGTGGGAATGTTATCTACTTAAACTGATTAGGGTTTTGAATGCGAGCCTACTCAGAACTAGCCAAAATTAAGCTCCTCTTTTGCTTGATAACCTGATTTTCTCAACTGTTTGAGATGTTAGGAAAGGCCACACATTCCCAGAGGTTACTGCTATATACTTAGAAGTTAACCATTTAGATTTTGCTAAACTAGAGCTTGCTTAAGAAGTTTTTCAAATAGTTTAATCATGGGAGTCCACATTTATGTAAAGCTGTCATTATATTCTATGACTGCAGTGTCTGAAAAAATGAACTTCACATTAAACTAAAGGTAAGACATTGGCATGTGAAATCAATAAGTTAAGTGTTAATTATCAAGTTCTAGGAGAAATGGTATAGAAAACAAATGCTACAGTTGTTCTGAGAAGGAAGTAATTCCTGTTACCTAAAATCGTAAATACAAGGGGCAGCTTAGATGAATAGGAGTCAGGCAATTATGTGTTCACTAATTCACCAGACTGACTTGGGTATAGAGTAGGGTTGTCTGTCACACATGTGCGTAAAGACACATGCTGAATTTACACTAATCAGAGAAAGAACCTCTGTGGACAGTTGATAAATGCTATCACAGAAAAGGTTTGATAGTTCCTAATGTAGTGACACTTAAAATGGACATTACCAAGTCATAGTCTTGGAAGCACAGAGAGTCTTAAGTAACTGAAATTATAGTAATTCTAAGGAACAGTGGGAACTGCATGGGTATCTCATGTCTTCTCAGAATACTTTAACCTGCTGATATTGAGATCCTCACCAACAGTGCAGGGAAGAAGCACATTATTGTGTTATTACTAAGGAGATGGTTTATAAACCACAGCCCCTCTCCCCATTCTGGGTCTGCACAGCAGTGACGCAGTCATCAGTTAGTATAGTCTCAGACTGCATTCAAGGCAGAGAACTTTGAAAATGGAATTTATGTCTTTTTGCTTAAAATGTGTACCTTATCTGATTTGAACGAGTTGCAGAAATCTGGCCAATCTGGAAGTAATTCTGTGTCTGGCCCTGGAAATCTAGGAAGATGTTAATGTTGCTTTAGCACTAAGTTTGTGCAGGATACTCTTCTTTCACTGTGGTAAGTGATTTGTAGATTTGCCGGCCATTTAGCTCCCATACGTACTGACACAGTCAATAGATATTCAACATCAGACCTGCATATAAGCCTGTCTGAATGTTAACATTAAATTATGTACTGTGCTCATAAACAACAGATTTTGGCCAGGAGGGGAAGATCTGAGCAAGAAAGAGAAAAGGGTTGGTGTATATTGAACTTCTACCTTGGGTCAGACATGGCACTGAATGCTTTTTGTGCTTATTATTATTATACCCATTTTACATCTAAAGAAAAACCAACTAGTCCAAGGTTTCTCTACTTTGGCACTATTACACTTTGGGTAGAAAAATGATTTTATTGTGGGGAGTGTCCTGTGAGCTGTAGGATGTTGAACAGCATCCCTGGCCTCTACTCACCAGCTGCCAGGAGCACCCCATCTCCCCCAATTGTGACAACCCAAATATCTCCAGATGTGGCCAGTGTCTCCTGGGGGCTGGGGAGAGCAGGGAGCAAAATCAGCCTGGACTGAGTGCCACCGAACTAGCCTAATCTCTTATAGTGAATGAGAGGCCAGTAACAGGATTCAAGTGCTATCATAGCACTAATCAATTTCCACGTTTCAAGATAAGAAGATCCTGATCTGAGAGAACCCAACACAGTGAACTTGTGGTTCAGAGTATCCTAGAGTCTTGAGCAAGCTCCTGTTGCTCCAAAACTGAATCCATGGTATATATGACACTCCCTTGGCCACCTGCCAAGGGAAGCTCCCCTTCTGAAGCCTTTCTCTGAATGGGTAGCAATGGAGGGGTTACTGGAGGACCACAAAGAAAAGAGCCTATTTCTTCAGGGCATTGGGCAGACCTCCCAGTCCCTGTTCTAGAGAAGCATCCACTAGGGCAGGGGTGTCAAACTCATTTTCATCAGGGGCCACATCAGCCTAGTGGTTGCCTTCAAAAGGCCGAATGTAATTTCAACTCCTTAACAATTTAGGAGTAATTACATTTATACAGTTCTAAAATTATTTTGGCCCCTTGAAGGCAACCTCAAGGCCGATGTGGCCCCCAGTGAAATGAGTTTGACACCCCCGCACTAAGGCTTCCATCGGGTTAAACAAATAACCACAGGGAACCACCTTGTCAGTGACATGGAGCAGGTCAGAGGTCATCTGCCCAAGTCTGAGCCCTGCCCACACCTGAGAGAGGTTAGGGGAAGCCCAGCCCAGAATGCAGCATTCAGGCCATGTTTATTTTTTACAGTATTTAGGGCAGACTGAATCGAGGGTTTCTTAGGCCTGTGTCAAAGAGATGCACGTACATAGTGAGGATTGGGCCCTTCCACTCCCTTCCTTCAGGAAATCCTGGCATATACTCTATCCTGTAGGAAATTCCTCTCTCTGGTTAAAAGGGAGTAACCTTTGTTACTTAATGGGCATGTCTCCTTGATTTCCCAGGAGGTGAATACGGCCATACTGTTTATCAATTCTGGACATAGTCAAAAGACTATAGTCACCAACAGGAATAGAGTGCTGTGTATGTTATACTTTATTTATTGACCAGTTATTCTCTTCTCATTCCCAATTATTCTTAGTACCTGTGGAGAATAGATTTGGGTCCTCAAGGGTTATTAACTAACAAGATTATCTTTCATTTTTATCATGCTATTGAAAAATTTCCCCATAAATTAAATTATATTACCCATTGTTCTGAATGTGAAAGGTATCATTTCTTTCTATTTAATTTTTCTCAAGTAAATGAAAATAAATATTTTTATGTAGGCTCTTTGCAACTTTGGATTAATTAACTTATTTGGACTGACTGAATTATTAATAATAACAATTATTTATTAAGCACTCTGAGAGGTTCTGTAGCACATTTGAATTAGTGAAAATTTCAAAATCTAGTTTATTTCTAATGAAATTTCATTTTCTTCCAAAATGTATAATATATAGAGTCAAAATGTAGTAAAAACTGCTATTTAGTATAAAATGTTAGAAGACTTATTTAATTAAAATTAAGATTCGTTTAGTTAGTACATCAAGTGTATTTGAAATTATTCTACTGTTTTTGAGACTGATTGGACATCTTTATTTTCATGTGTTTTGAGCAGTCACGAAAGTCAATAGTGTCTAGTTCAGCCTTTCCCATAATGTGATCCGCAGGCCACCTTGGGGATATCAATAAATGCTTCCTTTGGGACAGAATGTGCGATGGCATTCCAAGGACAGATAAGTTTGGGGAACTCCGAGTTGTGATTAAGTGGATGTTTGTTTTTTCCACTCCAGGGTACCTCGGAACCTTTAAGAAGTTTCTGAACCTTTTAAGGAATGGCATATCATGTACAGTCCCCCAAACCTGTTCAATCACAGATATCACGTATTTCTCACCTCAGGAACAGCCTGTAGGAAAGAATGTTTTATTGAATAAAAGCCATGATTCTAGTGTGAATTGCACTATCTGTTCGCCAAGTGTGTTTCATCAAGTGATTCTGATGAAGTTAACCTATTAAAAAAGGGAAATGAACTTTGATCCTCAAGTTTTCCAGTGTTGCTAAAAGGATCAAGTGAAAAGTGTTGTGCTTAAAAGACTTAGGAAATTTAAAATGTTATCTCTGTCTACGTGTCATTTTAGCTGTAGTTGAATTTACAAGTTGTGACAAAATGAGGAAAGAGTTCGCTTGCTTGCCCCCTCCTGGGCAGGTTCCTAGTCGTAAGCGTACAGGCACAGATCACACGTGCACAAATGGGAAGTAGGAGACCTGGGAAACGGACTGTGCCACTTGTGGCAGAAGCTCTCCCGGAACCCAAATTAAAGAGATACTAGGATGTTTTTAGAATCACAGCACCATTGTTAGGAAGTGTGTTTGTAGCTTTTGGAAGCTTTTGGTAGAGGAAAAATGAAATGTACTCACTTGGGAGGTCTGTCTGGAAACATCATCCAGTTTCTAGTCAGTGTTGTGATTTTATCTTCCATTGCCAGAATCGTTATCCCTTGAAATATAAGGGAAACCAGCTCTCCCTTTATTCACTTCCCCAGCGTTTTGTTAACGGCTTTTCCTGATGTACAACACGTATAGTTACAGACTCCTGTCCACCCCTGGCCAATTTTCCTTGTTCTAGTTATTCTTTAAAAGGGAACCTTTGAGGCATGTCACTTACTTTTTGCCTTATCATGGGTTTCATGCCTTCAGAGTGTCTACTTTAATCACTTTGGGACCCACTGGTGTTCACCGCAGTACCCGATGGCATGTTAGCTGGTTATTTGGGTCAATACATGTTTTTTTTCTGGTGTCTTATAATACCAGGATTGTTTCCAGATGTCTCCTATTTCCTATTTCCACATATTGCACATGAATCATCATCTGGCAGAGTCATCGTGAGAATCAATATCGGTTTCCACATTTACCTACTTTTGTCTTTTTGATAGTTCTTTCAAAACAAAGAATTTTAAAAAATGCCTGAATCCAAGGATAAAATATCAACAATATACCATAGGGAAACCACTAAAAATGGATTTATGCAAAGAAGCTTATCTTACTATGCACACCCAGCCCACTGTCGGACCCGACTGAAACATAGCTGCCCCATCCCGCAGGAGGGATGGGGAGCTGCACTTCCCCCGCTTCCCATCTCATCTTCTCATTTCTCTCCATCACCTAAAACCCGCTCCTTTGCCCTGTGCTCCTGAGATCCATTAAACCTGTGATAGATTATAATGATAAAAATCTATGTTTTTTTAATTTGCAACTATATTTGGAACGTACCGCCTCAAGAGCAGCTTCAAAAATATCGAGTTGATTTTTTTCCATGTTTACAAGGAGTAGTAAAGAATTAAATGTCTTGAATGGAATTTTGTGTCCTGTGACTTTGGAAGCCCAGAACACCTCATGTGAGTGTGCGCTGTCGTCAGTGTGCTGGGCCCCGACGGTCCTCGTCTTGACTATTAATGGAAAAAATTATTTTTTCTAAATATGATCCTGACAAAACATTGACTTCTAAAAGAAGGCAGGAATAGTGCTTTCTTTTAGAAAGAGCAAAATGAGCCTGTACGCTGTAATTCAAGATCGAAGACTTAAAACCCACCCTGACAAATGAAAAGTGGGCAGTTGGCTTTCCCTCCTGTTTGTTGGTGCAGTGATTCCCGACAGCACGTAATGGTGCAAGATAATGATGTGGTGTAGGCGTGGGGAACTGCACCCACAGAAATGGTATTAACAGGAACCCTCATGCTTGTGAAGTGGTTCAGCACAATGTGCAATTAAACAAAGGAAGAATTAGTCAGAGGTAAGAAACAAACCAGATGACTGTGGGGAAGTGGTGCCCCTTTGTCTTCTTTTCCCTTTGGCAAACCCATTAGAAATGTTAAAGGTATACCCAAACACCGTATGCATGTGGCTTAGCCTGCCTCCGCTGGTTAACTGCATAGTGTTATAGAAGTATAATCCTTACCTGGCCACAAATTCTATTGACTCTAGATTTCTTCACATGAAAAGCCAACATGAGGAGCTAATAACAATTCTTGGCTAATCTCTAAAATGCTGTCATGAAATCATTCCTGGTTTAAAGTCCTTCAGTCGGGTTCTCCTTCATTAGTGTGAGATTATGCCCACCCACATGCTTGTAGGCCAACCTACAAAGAGATGAAAGATGCTTTTGGTAATGAATGATAGATATGAATCTCTTAGACCTGTCTCGTTACATCCTGAGGATTTGCCTAAAGAACTTTTTATGGATGTCTCATGGTAACATGTGAGGGTCGTATGTTGCTTCACTGATTCTAGGTAAGAAATCCAAGGCTCCAAGTTGATGTGAATTCTGAGGTCTCTAAAGCTAAATGCTTGATGTTTAAGTGGTTTTCCCTAGAAGATTGGTAAAGGAATTAAGTCTGTTCATAGTAGATCCAGTGAGCTGCTATGTCCACTATCCCACCCCATCCCATTCCCCCTTCACTGCATGGGTCTTCTTGAACTCTGCTCCATGGTGGAAGTGTGCCTGTGGATTTAGGCGTGGTTATAGCAAGACAGGCATGACACCTGTCCTTGGGATCTTACCTCATGGCAGGGGAAAACATTAAACAAGAAACAACATCAGTAACCCCCCTGAGCTTGCTCCACTTTGCTCCAAGCAAAGTTTGCTCCAAACTCAGAGGGATAAAAAGGAGATAGTGCTGTGAAAGTGAGCTCCATAGGGACTGGAGGTGAGCTGTGGTCACAGGTCAGGGACCTAAAATTCAGGCAGCACACACAGTGCACTAGGTCCCCCAATTTTGTTTCCCTAATTTTCATCTTGTTTACCCTGATGGGGAGTAGAAAATTAGACACGGAAAACTGCCACAAATAATTGTGCCCCTTACCCCAAACTGATCTTCTATACATAAATGATCCAAAATCAGTAAAGTGCATGTTTTCGTGAAAGTGTAGTTGTTTGACAAAAAGCAGTAGGTGTGTCTTTCCGTCTTCCTAAGCCCTTGGGAGTTACTGTTTTCTTAAGCTGGGCTTCTTCCCTCCGATCTGATCTGTGTTTCATGGGTGAGATGAAGTTTCATGGGTTTCATAGTCTTGCTCTCCAGGCTGCCTGTCTCCTAATCCTGGAGGCCAGGCAATGGTATGTTTTCTACATCGGGGCAGAGTACCTCTTCACCTGGTTCATGGCATTTAGTAAACATTGCTGTAGAAGCCCTCCTGCCATGGCCGATGTGGGTGGTGAGTGTTGGGTTCTGCCTCTCCCCTTAAGGAGCTGGAGGACCAGGGCTTTGGTGTCTCAACTCAAACAGAGGCACTTGGTAAGGAGCAAGCATCACCTCATGGGACTCTAGACCACACAGGCTGTGCCCTGGGGGCACCCGCGGAGGCGGTGACCCCACCATCTCAGAAGGGCCCAGTGGGGGCGTCCTGGCCCTGTGGGGACTGCATCCCACTGGGATGTGAAACACACAGTTCTTTGCAGGAGACGGTGACCTGACAGCTCATTGAATGCCTTGCCTGCCAAGGCAGGAGTAATCTATGGCTGAGGGGAAAACTCCCAGCAAAAGCTAATAATAACATTCTAAAGTATGATTGGGAGTTATGAAGTAGAGCAGTGTTTTTCTTTTTTATGGACATTAGATTGTTGGTCTCTGCTGAGGAACTCAGTCTTTCAGGCCCTTGTGGGTCCAAGGCTGTGAGGACAGGAGCTGAAACCCAAATTTCGAGTGGCATGCTACTGCCACCTCAAAGGGGAGTCTGGCTTCCACAGGGGGATTCTGAAGACAGGACGAGTCCCCAAGTGTTGACCCAGAGTAGGGGGGCATCACACTGCTGGCTGCATGGCTCACGCTGTACCTCTTACCTTTTCTCTTATACAGTTTGGCTCTTTATCCTTCTCCCACTGTGAATTCCCAATCCTTTCTCATTAGTTGTCTTGCTTTCCTTCCTCTCTGCTCACCAGCACAGGTAAACCTATTTTACTTTCCAGTGCCTCGTGGCACACCTCTTGTGATACACATTCTTTGTATCTCACATGCGTGCCTGCAGACACATGCACACGTGTGCACACACACACTTTTTCCTAGACCCCCCCATTCTCCTTACCCAATGTCTGATGGGATCACTCCCTGCCCACTGGCTTCAAGCCTGGGCTTTAAAAAACTTTTTTTGGGATTGGCAGTTTGGGAGGTAGCTGCTGTGGGTCCCATCACAGCTGTGGTGCTGTGGGATGTGGGCAGGGAGAATGGGAGGGCCAGAGGGAGAGGATGTGAAGTCAGAGCTAGCAGCCACTTGAAGGTGAGAAGCACTGGTGAGTTTTACAGAGGCAGTGATCTGGGTCAAGGGACATCTAGAGCAGGGTGGACATCACAGAGGGGACAGGGAGCCTGAGAGTTTATGTGAGGATGAGATTTATTTTGTACTGCCTCTTGGACACGCCCCACAGACTTGCCTTCTAAGGATGAAGATGTGTGGCAGCTGTGTTTATCTGTGTCCTTCTGGACGGGTAACTATTTCTCTATCCGAAAAGGTCTAGACATTCTGATTTCAAATTGAAAATCTCCACCAGGGAAGACTTGGCCTTCCAAACTTAATTCTTTCTACCCCCTGATTTCAGGTATGCCTGTAAATGCAAGAAGGAACTTCGGTGCTGTGCTTCCCTGACCTTTCTAGAGCAGAATGTTATTTTACCAAGAGGAACTTTGGTATGCAATAAATGTCAGAGAGCTCCATTAATCTGGAGCGGAGGAAGGTCAGGCCCATAATGGGTTATTACTTGACAAGTAGACATTTCCTCAGTGTTGAATACTTTTCCAATGATGTATGCTGAGAAAAAGAGGAACTGTGAGTCAGCAGCACTTACCCAGGACTCCTTCATCACTAGTTTTTCAGCCCGCTGATGTGAAAATTAAAGTTTCTTGAGTCCCAATTGCCATCTGGTCCTTTTCCCCTGAGGTGAAGCAATTATAGCTGAGACCTCTTGTGATTTCTTGCTTTATTGTCTTTGTTTTTTCCATTTACGGATCTATTCAGTTCCTCATATTTTATTTCTGAAATTTTCCTGTGGGGCTAAGAGGGCAGAGCTGGTGTGTGACTTTCTGAAACAATCGCTGTGATGGTTATCCCTAGCCTCGCAACAGTCGGTCAGGTGTCATTTCTTTGGTCTTACTCCTGGGTAAGTACCCAGAACTGGATGGGAGGGATAAATAGACTGTAATTATGAAAATGTACGTGGGAACAACCATTCCTTTGCTTTGACATCTCAATTACTTGCCTCTGTGAAGTTACGTTCTTATCCCAAAGTGTCTACCTTTCAAATATTTAAAAATAACATTCCCCACCTGGAGGATCTGTTCGTACTCTGGGGACCCGTTCCCTTCCAGACTCTCTGACCTGTGGAAGGACACGAAGTGTAGCCAGGGGTAGAATAGGTGCTTTTGTGGAATGAATTCAGAAATGTGTTCTGGCTGACAAGTGATTCTTCCAACAAAGTAATCTGAAATGTAGTTTGAAATTTGATTTTTACAGAAAGTCATTTGCTTCATCCAGTGACAGAGAAAAACACACACGTGTCATCTTTCGTGCTGTCAGATACTTTGTTCCTGACACAGGCACCTCTCTCCTGAGGCGTTTCCTGTGCTCGATCACATGGTTAAGCGTAAGTTCTAGAGGAGTGTAGGTAATCTGATTTCGGAAGCAAATCGTTTGCCATTTACCCAGCAATTATTGCATTGTGATTGTTCAGAGCTATAAGGAGCGATGTCTGCTTCCTTATTTATAGCACATCATGTTTTCCTGGCATCCGATACCCTGACATGGTGGGTGACTTTAGATGTTTGTGTCCCAGAAGTCCTGGGTGGCCAGGCTCTGCCCTTGGAGTATTTTCAGGGAACTGGGAAGGGTGGGGTGAGCTCTGGCTAGAACCATCCACCAGCCGGACTCCGTGGCTCCTCATAAGCCCTGATACAGAGCCGGCTTCCTTTTATTACTGTATTTGTCATTCTGAAAGTCTGGACCCAAATCATCAACTACCGCATTTTTACAAGGACTGACAGCTCTTCTTGATTGCTTTTCATCTGTTTCTTCACAGAAGGTGAATAAGAAGCACTGAGTTTAGGAACTTATTCTTTCAAGGATGCCCAGTGGGCACCCATTGGTTTGGAATTCTTGTGGGAGCTCAGGAATTTCACAAAACTAGCACTTTTATATCTGGAGAAGAGACAGGGAAGGGCACTTTTTAGGACACTTGACTGATCAGCCTGTTCTTGCCAAAGAGAAATCGCCTCAGTCATCATGGTTGGTCATTGTGGTCCTTGTGTCTGATGCTGCAGACCTCGGAGTGGGGAGGGGGCAGGGCCTTGACAGCAGGCGTGGCCTGACCTCCTCCTGAGTATCTTCCCTCCCTCTCTCTGCCTAACAACACTTACACATTGGGTCATCTCTCCTCTAATTGACTTTTTAAAACAATTTAAATACAGAATACATGGGAGAATGTCACACATTTTAAAACTCTACAGTTTAACCAGGAGATATTCTCCACATTATCCTTTGAAGACAGGCTTGCAGATTTTGTTAATAGCATTGAGGTGCAGGGAACCTACCTGCTAAGAGAAGGCTACTTTTTCGTATTTGAGAAATAGCCATTTATTATATTAATTGCCCACCATTATTTTGTATTGATTGTGCAATTATATGCTTTTCTTACCTATTCAGTTTGAAAATAAAAATTATGACCAAAAAAAAAAATCCTTCAACATTTTGCTGAATTTCTTTCCTTGAGGGTCTGTATATGTTTTAAAAGAATTAATGGTGTTTACTGAATATAGTTAAAATTCAGTTATCAGTTCAGACTGATCTGACTACAGCCTTTTCAAATCAACAAGGTTAAGCTAATAGTGGGTTTTGTAAAACCTCAAGCTTTACCAGCACTGTACTGTATTATAAGGGCCTGTTCTTATCTTTTAGATTCTGAGCATGATTAATGAAGTCTTGAAATTATTGCAGCATGCTGGGGGAAATGTTATTGGAGATGTGAGATAGCTGAGTAGCTTGGTTGGAGGGAAAGGAAGTAATTTGGGGATATTAGAACTTGTGTGTATTTTCAGATACTTACGGGCTAAAAAGAAGAGAGGGGTCCTGGAGCCTCGTGCGAGTGCCCGAGTTGGTGATGCGGTGGCCTTACAGAAACTCAGGCCAGCCTGGGAGGATACACAGCATATTCTGTGCTTGAAAAGGGTATCAGTAGTACTCATTAAGGAAAAACCCAAAAACCTCATGCATACGATAAAGGAAGAGTTTCCTAGAACGCTCAGGTTTTTTATATACCCAAGAAATTCTTATTTTTGTATGTCGAATTTAGCCACATGACTGGCTGGAAGGGGCAAAAAGAAGACACTACATTTTCATTCTCTTTTTTTCCTCCTTTAGAGCCTATTTTTTAATTGTTCAGTTACAGTTGTCTCCATTTTGCCCCCACTACTCTCCCCACCCTGCCTACCTGGCCCCCGCCACATTCTCTTTTAAAGTATTCTGTAGCTTTATAGGACATTCAGTTGACGTGATGGGCATAGAAACTTGCTAATAAATGCAAAATATGTGTTTAAATTAACCAAAGTCAGAACAGTTCAGCTCATCACACTTGTTTAGTGTTTCATGCAATGCAGAGCAGTTGAGCACTGGATCGAATCTGACTCTCAAAGAATCCTGCCAGAGAAGCGAGGCAGGTAGAATCCTCCTGCCTGTCTTACAGATCGCAAACCTGATTTCCAGAGGATCTAAGTGATTGGTACTGGAGGTCAGACCACAAAGTCTTTTGGTTTCTAGGTCAAAGTTCTTGCCCCAACAGGTGGCATTATCACTGCAGTCACTAAAATGAAAATGTAGAAGGTAAGATTCCCAGAAGCTCTGTTCTCTAACTCAGAGCAGAGGTGCATATTTTTGCAGTCAAATTTGAAAATAGGATTCCTAAACCTGCACCCTTTTGGTAGATTGATATGATGTCTTTGGAATCTTTCATGTTTTGTGTTTTCTTGTTAACTCATGAGAATATTTCGTGAGTGCCTACTGTGTGACATCTGTGCTCAGTGCTGGGGACCAGGGAATGCCCCATAGCAGGGCACACATGAAATCCAGTTTTGGTAGGCAATTGCATTAAGCACATTTTTTTAAGAAAACTTTTTAAATTGTTGGTTGCCAATTTCTCTTAAGTTTAAACATGAAAACTATCTTGCATGCTGTTTTGTATTATTAATTGTAATTATTATTGTCAGGATATTTTTTTCCTGCATTTTTTATATGTACTGTTAGCACAGACAAAAAAAAAATTCATGACCTAGATTGTGACACTTCCTGACTATGTGTCCTAATTTGTTCAGGATGCACGCACTTCCAGAACCCTGTCACACACCCACATACATTTTCAAGTTCAAATTAATCACATCCTCTACTATGGTAACATGAAAACCCTCCAGGGGCTATTTAGGTATTGCACACCAATTGGCATTTCTCAAATTCACTGATAAAGTAGAATGCATCTCTTTAAATATCAAGGTTGTTGGTGTGGAAATAGCAAAAATAAAGCAAAAGGTGTTTTTGAGAAAAAGATGCATTTTTTTCCTTGTTCACACTCAGAAAGCAGCTAGCCTCTAGTTATTTTGTTGTGAATTATTTACTTAACTGCAATTTCTCACCATTCCCAAAATCTTTAAGTAATGATATAGAATTTTGATAATTCTCATGGAATTTTTTTGGAGAGAAAAGTTACTTGTGGTGGTGAGTAAAGGTGCAATTTTATATGCAGATTCTCAGCAACTCTTAGGCATTATCATTCCCTTTCTGTGCCTCAGTACAACTTTGTAAGCATTCACTCCTTGTAGGGTCTATTTCTAGCTACTACTAGTTTAGCTCTGTGACACGGCTCCTCCTGCTGGGCCAGTGTGGAGCTGCAGCGGGATTACCCCCTACCGGCTGTAGTGTGCAGCATGCACGACCTCTGGGAGCCGCAGTCAGGTCCCAAGCTACAGTGTAGCACCTTTTCTATCTATGCTGTTTTTCTGCTTTACAAGGCAATGGTAAGTCTATATGAGAAGCAGAATGTAAGGTAGTAGGTTTAGGCAGAAACATTTATGATTTTGATTTTCAGGAACACCCCATGTCAATAAATTAAATTTTTAGCAAGAGAGATTATGTTATCACCTTTTTATGGAAGCCACTAAAAACTGAACAGACTTTTGCCCTTTCACAATGGAAAGATCAGGAAAATGGATTAAATTACTTTAAGTATATGTTTCTTATAAATTTGTAGTGGAAGGGACCAAAGAAAGCCTTTAAATCAAATTTACTGACTTAAATCAAATTACAATCAATTGGATGTTTAGTAGTAGTTTCTCAGAGACTCCCTGCTGTCATACTTGCACCTGGTTTATGCATGTTTTGTAGGATTTAATTCTTCAGCACATACTCTTTCCATGCAGTCATTTAGAAACCTGAATTTATTTACACCCTCCCCATACACTGTTAGGCTTACATACTCTCAGTTTATAAAATGGATGGAAAAGCAGTCTGAAAAATATCCACAATTCACATTATTTCTAGGGCCACAACATTTACCTGTTACTTAATAGCCTCGACATTCAGGTTACTAATTTTACATTTAGTTTTAATTACATTTTAATTTGTAATTAAATTTTTTCCTCTCCCTTTGAGTTTTATCTTTTAAGCACTATCAAATTGAATTCTTTCAACTATGCCCATGCCAATATCTTCAATGGCACTGGATATTTAATATTAACATAATGAATATTTAAGAGAAAATGCTGAATGCTTCCTGTTTCAGTGGGAGTTTGAATTTGAAAAAAATGTGCGGTCCCATAGTGCCCTCTCGTGGCAGGGAACCATAACACCATGGAGGCTTTTCCTTACACAAGCCATTCTGAAAGCCCATTCAATGTTTATTGCCTTTTAATTTAACAGGATCAATTAGGTGTAATAATTTTCTTCAGATCATTTTGTGTCTAGTACTTCCGCAGGGAAGGTATGTTTAGTTGATAGTTTCTGTGGATGTGCTCATGGTGCTAAGGGATGGTGGGGTGGGGTGTGAATACCAGTATTTCAGGTAGAAGCAACCATCTCTAAGTCAGTGGGTGCTGGAGGTGGAGACACTGTTTGGGCTGTGGAAATGGTTGAGAGCCAGCACTTAGGCCGAAGCAGAGAAGAAAATGAATGTGGATGAAGGGTAGGGGGAGGTGATGTCTACAGGAATTGACATTCGAATGTTTTAATAGAGAGTGAGGCCAAAGAATACAAATGTTTCCCAGAGAGCACACTGCATTTGGTTGCAGTTTGTTGGGAAAATGGACATAAGCTATCGATTAAAGATTAACTACATCAGGAAACATACACACAGGATTTGATTGAATATACCCACAAGACTTTGAAAAAATATTATCATAATATTTTTCTTTCTAATTTGGGAAGTTGACTACTTCAGGGGAGTGACTTAAATATTTATACTGAAAATATTTTAAACAGATTACTGCTTTGGAGTAAGAATGAAAACATTTTAGACTTTTTTTTCAGAAAGAGCACTCAGAGACAAATTATCGAGCAAACACTTGCTGTCAGCCGTCCTTGCTGCTGCTCGTGGCTGCCGTGTCGTCCGTCAGTGGCGCTCAGCTACAATCAGGGAGAGTGTCTGAAACTTTTGTAAGTCCTAAGGACTTTTGGAAAAAAATTTAATTTTGTTGCTGCCAACAGCTTGTCAGCACTTGTTTGCTTATCATTTTAAAAAGTTTTTACTGGACTAATGAAGTTGGACAGTTTGTTTGCTTTTAGATGACTGTAGGGGAAGAGTTTTAAACTATTTATGTTAAGACAGCACTTGGGGCCCTTTCGAGTTATTCTTGCATTGAATGATAGTTTTTTAGAAAGTATTTTTGTGAAGAACTCTTTATAATTCATTTTTTTCTTACAAGCTGATGTGCAAAGTTGAGTTTTTGTAGGGAAGAAGGTATCTAGAATTTTATTTCTTTGCAAGTGTTGTCCATCAAAGAATATTTATTGTATGTTTCCTCTGTAACATAACTCTGCTAGTTTTGTATGATGTATGATTTGAGCATTTAGGTTTACCAGGCAACCTCATAGCAATGTTGACATTCCTAGAATTGTGCAGAATTCATCACGGGCTAAAATAATGTTTTGCTATCAAGATTTATCCAATAGAAATCTGTCCTTGAACTTGGGCATTTGGAGATACAGAACAATGGGCAGTCTGAAGCTGACGAGCCATCAGCTGGGCATAGGTGGACCTTATGCATAAGATGGATGTCATCCGCAGGGGTTGAGACTTTCCACTCAGTGCCGTGGCAGAAAGTCCAGGGCAAACACTGCAGTCTAGGCTTGGTTGCAGAAAGGCTTTTCGCTTTACTTCCAGCTCAGCTCCCCTTCCCAAACCTCAGCACTTTTTTCTGTCTCATTCTTCATACAAACCTGGTCATCTGCAGCTTCAGAAGTGTCAGGAGCAAGCCACAGCCATCCTGGTGACGGTCAAAGGGAGGACAAATGAGGTGCATGTGGTAAGAGGCTAGGTGGGGTTTGCTTGCCCAAACCAAAGTCCATGGTGTAGAAGAGGCAGGATGGGTGCGGAAGGTTCCTAGAAAGAGAATGGACCTAATAGCCTGTGAAGGTTGGGGAACTTCTTTTTCTTTTCCTTTTTAAACACTTTCTGATTCTTTCATCTTTTAAATCTGTAAAGATGGGGAATGTCCTTATTTTTAGGAACAATCTCTTAAATGCTCTCCCCCAAATATAATTGCTAAAGCTCTTAACATATACCCACATTGATGATGGAGAATCACTGCGTAAAGATTCTTAATATTGGCTGTCTCCGTGTAAATGCCACCAGGGCCTGAGAAAGAAAATGAGAGTTTGGGGAAGAAGATAAAGATTTATAGCCATGCTTTTTTTTGGTCATGATTATATTACTCTTTCCTGCCTTAATATTAAAAGGTTAAATGCAAAAAACAATAGTAATTATAGAGTGTCTACATGAAACAGTCCTCAGCATTGTATCTAATTCATTAAAGAAATGTAGTGTACTTTAAATTAACATGTACACATTCTTCTAAGAACCCAGTTATACATTTCATAGTGCAAAGGAGATTCCGAATTCATGTTTTCCCATGTGGAGAACTGGACCTTTCAGGGTTCTAGTTGTGTTATTTCCTCTCCCCTTCTCTCCTCTGCATCGATGGCAATACTTCTGCCGTAATGTCAAGCTTCGTGGCATGGATGGAGCTCCCAGTGGGGCCTCATCATAGAGTTTTTCCATGACCCCGTGACACTGACCATAGCCTTCCCACCACTTTCCCAGCAGTGTTGGTATTCAGGAAATGGTTGTGCAGATGTCTGATTGTTGTTGGGCTTAAGGAATTGGACTTGTGGAATTTTTGGCAGAGTTCCGCCGTCACCCATTGACTGTGACCTGTCATTTGAAATTGTTTCCTCATCACTGAATGGCTGGTGAGCTCTGGCTCCAAATGTGAATACTTTCATTCCCTCAATTATTTGCAGCCTTGTTGGGAAATAGAAATCTCAAGGCCCCAGATGACAGAAAGAAACAGCTGATCCAGTGTCACGTCCTGACCATGGTTTCCCGCCCTGCTGCTGCTTTGGCCAGTGGTGCATACAGTACTGGGCTCGCATGGTGCCCAAGGGGCTTTAGACTGGGGAAGGGAGCTCAGGGATCCCATCCTGCCCCATAACCACATTTTACTACAGGTAGAATCCTGCTTTGTGGTAAGCATCACCTTATACTACTGGTTGGTTCATCATCCATCCACTAACTTTTATTGAACTCAAAGTTTGTGCCAAATGCTGTGAATGAACAAAACATTGCCCTGCCTTTGAAGTATTTGCTTGTAAATACTGCTGGTGGAAGCCCACCAGCAAAGTCTGTTGGGTTGCCATCCCCTGTTGGATTTGTTCCACGTTCCAGTGAAGGAACCTGAGCCCACTGCATGGCTCTACCCCTGCAGTCTCCACCAGACCTCAGTCTCGTGACTGCTGCTGGCGGCGCACCAGCAACACTTTGGCTTCTGTATCGGGTCATTGTAAAGGTCGGTGGTGGTAGTGTTTTAAATGTGAAAAATTAAACATCTGGGATCCCATGCTGACCCCTGAAACAGGCATGAAATGACTTTCAATTGTAAGATTTGTGTCGACTGCTCATTCTAGATATACTTTGTGTTAACTTCAGTTTTTGTTGCTGGTATTTATATCATCCTCCAATGTCAGGGGCTTCGTAGTATTTCAACTTCAGCCATCCTTGGAGCTTATTTGTACTTGAATTTCTGACTTAAATGAGAAGAAGGTTATAGTCTTTCATTTGACTTCCATTATGAACTGGTTTCCATAAGCATTTCAAGAGCAAGGGGAATAATTGATTAATATAAATAACCTGTCTTTCCCCATATTTTATGGATTTTTTGAAAGCATGTCTTTGGTTTAGATAAAATACTAGGCAAAGTTTTTAAGTTTCTCCATGCATGAAACTATTTCATGCCCAATTTAGAACGGCTAATTTTGATGCCAAGATTATTCTCCATGGCTGTAGTCTTTCATTTTTATAGATGATGGCATTTTGTCCTTCCTCCTTAGATTCTGAATTTTACTGTTTGAGGACACGGTGGCGATCTCTTCTGTTGTTGGTATATGCCATTTTTTTTCGATTAGTGCAATACATTGCACTGATGTTCAAGAATACAACTATGAAATGGTGTCGCATTAAAACCGTGTAATATTTTACAAGCTTCTCTTTCCTTTCCTCCATTTAAAATTTTCATTGCTGTGATAATAGTGGTTGTGGGCATGAATTATGTGGCCGCCATGTCCTTTGGACCTTGCCTTTAGCAGATACCATGGGGAATAGATGACTGAGGCGTCCTATAACTCAGTTGTTTTAACTGTGCACATTCTGCCTTGAGCTCCAGCATGAGGGTGTTGTTCACAGTTGTAGTATTGCTTATTACAGCTGCAAAGTCTGGCTTAGAAACTACTGGCACCTTTCACCTTTGCACACTTGTCCAGCTCTTTGCGTTTCCTATAACCCCAGTGGAGATTTCCTAAAAGCTCAGAGGAATAATTTGGACCACGTAGAGCACATGCTATTTGGCAGCTAATTGAATAGCTGTTTGAATGCTTATCCTGTCTGTTTGCTCTGCTCCAGTGCCCACAGTAACCTTGACAGGGTACAGGACATTAGATTATTCATGTGCACTTATGTCTGAACAAAAGATTTAAAAAGTTAAAAAAATACGTGGGAGACGGCAAGAACCATGTCGATAGAGGCGTCATTTCCTTTTCAGCTATTTAATTTCAAAACTCTTGGGATACATGGATTGCTTAAGCATTCTGGTGACATTTGGGAAAGAATGTGTTCTTGTGGTGAAAGCAAAGACTGGAAATTTACATTGCTGCATTCTGTTCCCAGGAGCGAGAGTCACCCGGTGACATGTGACAAGCCAGCTAAAGCATTGGAATCCCAATTGCCCTATCTGTGAAATGGACATAAAAGGGACTAACTTCATGTTGGTGAATTGTTTAATATTTTGCTGGGAACCAGCTTGCTCTAGTGACCTAGAAAAAAAATGGACTCTAGTTCAGGCTGACCTCATTTCTATTTGTGGCTTTACAGCTGACTCAGTGAGAAACTTGTAGAAATCAGCTAATCTGTCTCTTGGCCTCCATGCATTCCATGATTAAAATGAGAATTATAAAATCTTATCTGTGCTGGATCTCATAATGATACTGCCAATATTAACTAAGTCCTAAAAATACTCCACCAAATGCATTAGAAAGCTCTTATGTTGCCTTTCACATTTCCTTCCTATCTCCTGTTAGGTTATTTGGGGATTCACGATTCGATGTTCATTAATTTTTTTTAGGCAGCTGTTTGCAGTTCAGTTCAAGTCTATTCTGGGTGGAGTTTTCCCACATCTGAATACAAGAGAAGAGGTTGATATGATAAAAGGTGCCATATATTGCTGTTGTCAGTATTTTCTGCAGTTGTATCTCATTGTTATTCTTTTAGGTAAATAATGAGTATATTTAAAGCAGTGTTATATTTGATCAAGTCTTGGTCTGAGATGGTTTTTCTTTCCCAGCTGTCACAGGCCTCAGGGGGAAGGAGCCAGCATTGTGTCAAATCTATGCCTAGGGCTCTGGCATTAACAGCATCTCTTCTTTCTGGTACATTGTCTGGATGCTGATGGTCCAAAGGGGTGTATCAAACTGTAGGGCTTAATTTTCGTTAATCCATTTGCTATTTTATCATATCCTCTAGAGCTTGAAATAATCTCTTCCATGTTTTTTCACACACTGTTTCTGGGCTCCTCATTTACCTTTCTCATTAAACCTACACACCTACACACCAAGTTCAGAATCAGGACGACTTTGAAAGTTCTTGCTCTGTCTCCTTTCATATTTGCAACCATGAAAAACTTTTAAGGAACTGCTGATAATGTGCTATTTGGGGATAAAAGTTTATGTTATTGTAATGTATAGCTTATCAGTTTATTTTTTACTTTGAACTAATATAGCAGTGAGAAAAGTATTGGGCGCTAGGAAGTCCTGCCTGAATTCTCCAAAGAGCCCTCTGCTTTGAGAAACCATCTAACCAGCAATGGTCACTTAATCTGTCCACTTTGTATTGTAAGATTGCATTAAAGTCCTCCGACTGTAAAGGAAATGGGATGTCTTGATTTCTTATCATGATTAGGGGTGATTTATATTGGCAATCTAGATATGAATCTTCCTGAAGTAGTGCTGATGCCAATAGAAGAAGTTGTATTTCCAGGATCAGACGTTAACTCCAGGTTTGTCCATGTTCTTTTCCCAGTTTTATTTCTTCTTGATGGTTTCTTGTGCTCACGTGGCCTAGATGTCCATCTTCATCACTGTCAGCTGACATCCAGCCTGCATTTCCTTCTCCCTCCTCTTCACATAGTTATTTTACATTCCTTCAAGGGCCAAATTAAGACCCAGAACCTCATAAAGTCTTTCTGATCATTCTTTTTTCCTATGGAATATATTTTAGCCAAGTGTGTGTATAATAATAATATTTATTATTAATGTTAATAATAATTTAATTATTTAAAAATAATGTTCCCTATTTCTTTTTGCTCTATAAGAGCAGAGACCATAATTCAAGTTTGATCCAACCTTTGCAAAAAAAATCCCACTTTTTAAAGACACTTATGAAAAGCCCATCATCAGACTGCTGATTGTGCAGAAAAGTCTCAGACTGAAGCTCACACTACTGGCTCTGCATATACATCTCCTAAAGGTTTCTAAAGGAAAAAAATGACTTATGGTCTGCTCACAAAACCTCAGTGCTGGGCCTACTGATACCAAGAAGGTTTACTAATTGAATAGGATTTTGATCAATTTTGGTGAGAAGAAATCCCCAACTATCCATTATTTACCTAGCAGATTATTTAGCATTTAGAATATAGTACACAGAAAGCATTGTGCCAGCCATCACATTTCCATCCTCAAGCAGTGTTAAAGGCTGTAGAGAAAAGCCTTGTGAACTGGGAATGCGTTCAGCCCGTTTTCAGACCTCACTGCAACCTCACTGCAATCTCATCTCCTGAGGTATTGGATGATGCTTTACGTTGATTTGCTGATTTGTTTCCTTGATTTCTTTCAACCTGCCTTTTGTCTGACGTGCTCCTTGCTCCTCTGCAGGGTGAAAGAGGCCTCCCAGGGTTACAAGGTGTCATTGGATTTCCAGGAATGCAAGGCCCTGAGGGGCCGCAGGGACCACCTGGACAAAAGGTAAGCTTGATTGGGTGATGGGGGCTGTGAGGGTGTAGTTTTGAGATGACCTCTATTCTTGTTATAACAGTGGTCCTGATAGCTTTTCTATTTTGTTCTAGGGTGACACTGGAGAACCAGGACTGCCTGGAACAAAAGGGACAAGGGTGAGTATAATTGTCACTTAAACTGGTAATAACTGTGGGTGGGATATGATATAGCAGTGCTTCTCCAGGGAGGGCTCTTTAAACAATCCTGAGGGGGCTTCCTTCCCTTTCTCTCCTTTCTCTTTGTCCCTTTCCCTCTGCCTGTCCTCCTCAGGGCTAAGACAGTGCACATGGTGGGCCTAAGGACTTAAAGTGAGCCACAGCTCATTGTCTTGACCTCTAGTGCTTGCAGCTGGTGCTGTGCATAAGTGAGCTGCGTCCTGCATCCTCCTATTTTGTGCTTCCTCAAGGATTCCTGTAGATGTAGTAGGATTTAGGGGAGGGGTCATGATGGAAACATGTCTTCATTTTAATGTGAAAAGTGATAGTATCTCCAGAGGGAAACTTGCTCTTCCTTCTTCACACTCTTTACTTTCTTTGCTACTCCCATTCCTGGGAAATGCAAAAATGAAGACCTTTGACAGCAGTCTTGAAAGTAGAAAACTGTGAAATGAAAAGGTTATAGGGGACTGCAACAGCGCCTGCATGTACATTTGTGCTTAGGGCAGAAAAGAGGAGAGATAATCTTATAACTCTCTGGGATGCAGAAGACCTGGATTCGACTAGAAATAATTAAATAATATGATTCACTGACCCTCCCCCTCACAATAAGCTGATTTATCCTATGCATTCTTCATTCCTACTGTTTGAGATTTTAATGTAAATTCTATTTATATTCACCTAGAAGTTACAAATAATGAAATGAGTGCAGAGTAATATATTGTGCGTGGGCAGCCTTGATTTTAGAAGGAATTAATAGTCAGCTTTAGATGCAGAATTGCTTCTGAAACCCTGGGCGATCTGTCACCCTGGGTGATCTGCCTCCCTGGGCTGGACCCTCAGCTGCCTCCCTGGCACAATGCAGTCTGCTTAGTGTGAGGTTCTGAATGCCAGCAATCAGGGCAGACACCCTTAGTGGACACAGTGGGAGGAAAAGAGGTTCCCCATGTTCATGGAAACATTTTTGTTCCCATACTTACAGGGACTGCCAGGAGTATCGGGCTACCCTGGAAACCCAGGACTTCCGGTATGTATATAAAATTCACCTGGCCCTGGCTGGGTGGATTAGTTGGTTGGGGTGTCATCCTGTACACCAAAAGGTTTCGAGTTCAATTCCCAGTCAGGGCGTATAGCTGCATTGAGGCTTTGATTCCTGATCCAGACGCATGTGGGAGACAACCAGTTGATGTTTCTCACATCAATGTTTCTCTCTCTGTCACTTCCTCTCTCTCTAAAATCAATAAACATATCCTTGGGTGAGGATTAATATAAATAGTGAATAGATAAATAGGTAGATAGATAGATAAATAAAATGTACCTGCTTCTTTTTATGAGCCATTTGACTTGAGTGATGATACCATCAAGTGATTTTTTTATTTTGTCTACTTTTTCACTGTACTAATTGCAGGGTATTCCTGGACAAGACGGCCCGCCCGGTCCCCCAGGTATCCCAGGATGCAATGGGACAAAGGTACATTTGGAAGCGAGACCCGTCCCCCTTCCTGCATGTTCACCTGATCTGCGTGTCGAGAAGTTAGGCAGAGTTGTTCCGGGAGCAGTGCTGCAGTGCTGCAAGTGCAAAGTTGCTCGTCCTGAAGCTTTCTTCGTTTGATTAGGAAATACAGTTTTCCTGTATTTAATGTTCAAGAATGACATAATTGTGCCTTTCTTTTTTGGTACAACTTTACCCTAAAATTGCTTTAAACACTGTATTTCTTACCTATGATCTATTATTAAGTCAAACAAGAAAATGCTATTATTAATCTTGTCCCTATTAATTATATTCTCAAATACACTTCTTCTTTTGTGAAGTAGCACTCAGCAACGTAGATTGTAACAAACAAATTTTTAGGAAATGAGATTAACCAACAAATGAGGTGTCCCTGATGGGTAGGACATGGTAACTGATGGGGTGTCTGGAGTGACGTCCCATTTGCCGTGCTCGGCACCTGTGAATGACTGTCTCCTGTCCCCTCAGGGTGAAAGAGGGCCTCTGGGACCTCCTGGTCTGCCTGGATTCACTGGAAATCCTGTGAGTATGAGGTTGTTTAACTCAGAGTTGGTTTCTTTGGCTGTAATTTTTCTCTTCTCATTCTCTTTTCTTTCTTTTCCTTTTGTTTTTTTTGTACTTGTAATCCTAATAATGTTGTGAGAGACACAGAATTAATAACAACCTTTTCTTTTTCAGGGACCACCCGGGTTACCGGGAATGAAGGTACATTATTTTATTTTATTGGATTCATTACAGAAGTCTGTTTAAAACAGATGTCATAAAAATAAATTTACTTTAAGTCACTTTGGTGGGCTGATTAACTATGAACACATTTGTATAAACTCTGTTACATTAAAAGGGTATATAAGTCATATATACAACTTAAATATTAAAATCCAAAGTTTAGACACTGTGTAAAGTTTCTTGATAGGAAATAGAAAGTGATAGGAGGCGTGGTATGATGGTCAACCTGACAGATGGGAGTCTAGTTCAGATAAATCACCTGCATAGACATTGCAGTGATGCCGCTTTTTCAGAGCCGTCAGACGGACGCACATGCAGTGCCACCAAAAAGGACTCAAACTGGCTTCATACCTAATCTATATGGTTTACCTTCAGTAAAACCCTTCTTTCATGTTGCCTGTAATCTGCACTCACTCTTGTAAATTCCATAATTATGGCAGGAAAATCCCCAGTTGCCTTAGGTTAGATTGTTGGTGTTAGGCCTCTTCATTCAAAGCCAGTCTATGGCCCTTCTCAGCTTCATTTTCCCAATATGTCAGGGTGGGGCCTAGGACCCTCTGTGCATGCAGAGGAAAGAAGCCCTGAGTCCCTCCCTGCTACGGCACCCAATTCCGTCCTGCTGTCATTCAAGGAGACTTTATCTACCCTTAGTGGTGCCTAGAAAAAGGCCTGGCAGATATATTCTTGCTAATCACCTGGCTGTTGCCTTCCTGCCCATACAGCAGGGCGTTCCACGGGTGCTCTGCACCCAGGCAGGTGGCCTGGGTTCTCTCCTCCTCTCTTGGCTCAGTTATTCTTGCTCACCCACACCCAGCCTGGTGTTCCATAGGCACCACTGGCCAACTTCCAAAGCAGACCTTGCCGCTTCCCTCCTAAACTCGTCTCTGTGTACTTAGCTAATTAGGGCAAGGATCCCACCTAGGCATCCAGCCAGGAACCCAGGAGGCATTCACAGCGGCTGCAGATTCTTCATCTGTGTTTATTCAGAGAATAAAAGTGGCAGCGAGGCCATTCTTGAACTCAGCCCCATGCCAGCCACCCCAGTGTTCATCACTGTGAACTGGGGAGCAGAGAGGAGAACTCAGCTCCTGAGGAACTCCTCAAATTTTATAGAAATTAATCTTTTAAAGCCTTTCCCAGGTAGGTTTTGGTGGCTCTTACCGACCCGACCTTGAAGTGAGTGCTCCCTGTGCTCTCTAACAGTTCAGCGGGTGGGGTGTCTGGGCATTTGGAGCAGCCTTGTGAAAGGGATGCTTCCAGTGTTTCAACAGCTCCTCTCAAGACAACCATGTGTCTGCATGAGGTCGAGTGTTCCTGTGTCCCTGTGTTTAAGGACACCTAAGAAATGGTGTCCTCAGGAGAGCCTGTGCTTTAGTCAGGGTCCTGCAAGGACACACAACCAATGGAATAGGTGTGTATAGATGTACACACATATATAATGACAGGCAGATAAATAGAATGAGAAAGTTCATAATTTGCAGGGCAGGGCAGCATGCTGGAGACCCGGGGAAGAGCTGATATTGCAGTTCCGGTTTGAAGGCTGTTGTAGGCAGACTTCTCTCTTTTTCTTGGAAGTTCGTCCTTTTTTCTCCTAAGGCTTTCAGCTGATTGGATGGGGCCCACCCCCTTTATGGAGGCTAATCTGCTTTACCTGAAGTCTTCTGATATAAATGTTAATGTCACCATAGAAATAGCTACACAGAGAGACCCATCTAGTATTCAAGCAAATATCTGGGTACTGTGGCCCAACCAAGTTAACACGTGAAATTTACCATCATACTCTGCTTTTATAAAAATGCTCATCTTGAAATGCTTTTCTTGAAATAACAGTTCTTGTTTTATGAGAACAGCCTGTGATCACACAGTCTTCCAACCAGAGGCTGGTCCTGGTCTAGTATTTCTCATTGTCTGTGTGGGACAGCCACATGGAAGTGTCATAGAGACTTTTCACTTAGCCGTCTAGACATTCGGTCCTGGTTGCAGCAGAGTTGACTGTGCAGCACTGAATGCCGGTCATTAAGATAGAGCATGAATGGGCGAGATGGCCGATCTACATATTTCAAGCTTAGAGAGTATCCAAACCCCAGACCTGGGCTAGTTCCATCAATGCATGCCTAATATTTGAGATGTTTTAGGTTTTCTTACATAAATACCAGTATTTCTGACCTTGTCTTACTTTTCATCCCATAGGGGGATCCTGGTGAAATACTTGGCCATGTGCCTGGGATGCTGTTGAAAGGTGAAAGAGGATTTCCTGGACATCCAGGAACACCAGTAAGCATTTGCTAAACAACTGTAATCACATGCTGAGTCTTCTCCTGGTTCGGATTTTAATTCTTTCCTTTCTCAATTCGTTCTAGGGTATACCAGGATTGCCCGGGATACAGGGTCCCATTGGCCCTCCAGGGTTTACTGGACCACCAGTAAGTTGGGTGGGGGGCGCTATTTCTCCAAGGTAGTCATTCAAAGAACAACTATATTAAGGTGTGAAAATAAATACAATTTAATAAAAACTTTATATCTCCCTTAATTCGAATTGGGAGAATGAATTTCTTTCTTATGAAAATATTTGCCTGACACTTATGGTCCACATATTCCTAGAGCTGTGTGAACAGGATATAATAGTACTGCATGCCAAGACATCCCCTCAAAACAGACAACCTTAATTTTGAGGGGCTGGGTGGATGCCAGTGATCTATGGCCTGAAGAGGCCGAGGATGGACAAGGCAGGCTCAGCTCTGGGGGTGGACTTGTAGAAGTACAGTCATACCAGAGAGTCTATTATGTTGGGGGCTATGGACACAGACCAGGTGGTGCCATAGAAGCAGCACTGTCCTGTAAAGGATGCTTTGCAAACTGAGCACCCAGAGTGACATCTCAGGAGGCTCTGCACCGTCACTGGCCTCCTTCACAGCTGATAACTCTCAGGAGAAGGAGGACATCATCTGGGCACACACATATTTTTGCGATCATAAGAGAGTTAATATTAACAAGACTTAATTGTGAAATGCCACATTTACCAGGAATGAGTAATGCACTTGACTTTGTTTTTCTTACACTAGCCTGCCTGAGAGTCCTGTGATTTTCTGGCTTATCTTTTAAATTGACTCTTTTTGAGGGTGGGTAAAATTCAGCAACTCCTCATATCCATTCCTGCAAATGTAATCTCTTTTACAATATGTTTTTGTATATAAATGAACTCATTTTTAGGAGTAAAGAATGAATAGTAACAGATGGTTATATAAAGAATGATTATTTTTTAATTTTTAAATGATTATAGAAAGCACTGTGAAATTTTGTTGCAAACACAAGTTTTTTTTGACTTCACCATAGTCTCTTTGCTTGAAGAAATCATTCAGCTTTTTAAGATAAAAAATTATATTCAAGTTGGACAAACCTCATTTCCACACTGGAAACTCTAGCTTCATGGAGAGTTTGGCTGGTGATTTCATCCACTGTCTGTTAGTCTAGCATGGTCTTAGAATAAGGGATTCTACAGGGCAATGCCAAAGGTTTTCAAAGTATTTACATACCTGTTAATTATCATACAGGACTAGTGTCTGATTTCCTAATAGTTTTGCAGTTCTAGAACACAGGAAAAAAAAATAAATGTTTAACAAATAAATTATCATGTTAACCATCGTATCTTAATACAGTTTCTGTACAAAGAAGCAATTAAGCTTACCAATGTTATGACTTGTATTTTAAAATGCTTTCTCTTATAGGGTCCCCCAGGCCCTCCTGGCCCTCCAGGTGAAAAGGTAAAGATTTTTTCATTTGTTTTTCTTTGGCATTAGTATAAGACTATCATGAAATTGCTGTACCTCATTCTTTAAGGCTCTGTTAAAACCTTTTGAATCACTGGATATAGAAGAGGGTATAGTGGGGATGAATGGTAATGGAGAAATAAAAATTAAAATAAAAAATGAAAACAAACTTTTGGAAACCTGTAACTTCTTTATCTCTACATTTAAAATCTGTCTATCCACCTATTCATCTACTCATCCACCTATCTAACTTCTCAACTGGCTAATCGATTGATCTGTCCATTCATTGATCTTTTTTTCTACCTCCCAACCCCTTAGTTATTACTTTTCCCTTAGTGTTTTTAAAGCAGGAGTTTAAAAACCTTAAATTAAAAAAGGTTTTTATAGACTTCTTTTTCAATAGTACTTTAAAACAACTTTCTTGGAAATCTAAAGGTAGTTGTGGGATGAAGCTGTTGCCTTAAATCGACTATCTTACTGCATTTTCTGTGATATTTGTGAGATGATTTTGAGCAAAGTAGACAATTCTAATAATGGAAGCCAATTTTCACTCAACAGGGGCAAATGGGCTCAAGTTTTCAAGGACCAAAAGGTGACAAGGTGAGTACACATTGCTTCGGTATGTTTTCATGCTTAAAATTGTAGTTCTGGGCTTCCGGCCAAGATGGAGGGATAGGTAGATACACTTTGCCTCCTTGCACAACCAAAAGAAGGATAACAACCAATTTAAAAACAAAAAACATCCAGAATTGCAAGAAAATTGAACTGTATGGAAGTCTGACAACCAAGGAGTTAAGAAGAAACATCACTCAGACTGGTAAGTGGGGCAGTACAGGAAGCCAGGGAGGCAAGGATGAGCAACAAGACGGTGACTGTTGGACTGGGGCAGGCGAGATGGTGGCTGTTGGACTGGGATGTCCCACATTCACGTGCCAATGAGCCAGGAGGAACAGCTGGGAAGTGGGACAGACCATGCAACTCAGGGTCCCAGCATGGCAAACTAAAGCTTCAAAACCTCTGACTGAAAAAATCTGTGTGGGTTGCGGTGGCAGGAGAAACTCCCAGTCTCACAAGAGAGTCTATCAGAGGGGCCCACAGGATTCCAGAATGTACACAACCCCACCCACCTGGGAATCAGCACCTGAAAAGGCACAGTTCACTTGAGGGAAGTGTGGGAAGTGACGGAAAGTGGGACGAGAGCCAAGCAAGCAGCATTGTTCCCTCTGTGACTCCCCTGTGTACAGTACCACAACGCAGCAACGTAGGTTGCCCCACTTGATTGATATCTAAGGCTCCATTCCTTACAACATAACAGATGTGCCGAGGCAAAGAAATATGGCCCAAATGAAAGAATAGATCAAAGCACAAGAAGAAGAACTAAGAGAACAAGCGACAACCAACCTATCAGATGCATAATTCAAAACTCTGATAACCAGGATGCTCACAGAAATGATGAGTTTGGTCATAAAATAGAGGAAGAACTGAAGGCTGTGCAAAGTGAAATAAGGAAAAATATATAGGGAACAAACAGTGAAGGGAAGAAAAACGATTCAAATCAATGGTTTGGAGCAGAAGGAAGAAAGAAACATTCAACCAGAACAAGATGAAGAAACAAGAATTCAAAAAAATAGGAGAGGATTAGGAACCTCTGGGACAACTTTAAACATTCCAACATCTGAATCATAGGGGTGCCAGAAGGAGAAGAGGAAGAGCAAGAAATCAAAAACTTATTTGGACAAATTATGAAGGAAAACTTCCCCAATCTGGGGAAGGAAATAGAACTGCAAGTCCAGGAAGCTCAGACTCCCAAAGAAGTTGGATCCAAGGACACACACACCAAGACACATCATAATTACATTATCCAAGATGAAAGATAAGGACGAATCTTAAAAGCAGCAAGAGAAAAGAAGTCAGTTACCTACAAAGAAGTTACCATAAGACTGTCAGCTGATTTCTCAAAAGAAACCTTACAGGCAACAAGGGCTGGAAAGAAGTATTCAAAGTCATGAAAGACAAGGACCTACAACCTAGATTACTCTATCCAGCAAAGCTTTCATTTAGAATGGAAGGGCAGATCAAGTGCTTCCTAGATAAGGTCAAGTTAAAGGAGTTCACCATCATCAAGCCCTTATGATATGAAATGTTAAAGGGACTTATCTAAGAAGAAGAAGAAGATCAAAACTATGAATATATGAATAGTAAAATGACAACAAACTCACAATTATCAAGAACTGAATCTAAAAAAAACAAAAACGAAAACAAACTAAGCAAATGACTAGAACAGGAACAGAATCACCAAAATTGAGATCCCATGGAGGGTTATCAGTGGGGAGGGGGTTGGGGGAGAAAGAGGAAAAAGGTACAGAAAATAGGAAGCATAATTGGTAGGCACAAAATAGACAGGGGAAGGTTAAGAATAGTATAGGAAATGGAGAAGCTAAAGAACATATATGTACGATCCATGGACATGAACTAAGCTGGGGTGGGGGTGGGGGAATGCTGGAGAGAGAGTGGGGGGTGCATGGCAGAGGGGAGTAAAGGGGAGAAAAAATGTGGGAGAAGTGTAATAGCATTATCAATAAAATATACTTAGAAAAATCGCCCTGCTGGTGTGGCTCAGTAGACTGAATGCTAGCCTGCGAACCAAAGGATTGCTGGTTTGATTCCACACTAGGTAGGGCAGCATGCCTGGGTTGCAGGCCAGGTCCCTGGTGGGGGGCATGCGAGAGGCAACCACATATTGATGTTTCTCTTCCTCCCTTTCTCCATCCCTTCTCCTCTCTAAAAATAAGTAAAATAAGTAAAAATAAGTAAAATACATATATATGTATTTTATATCATGAATATATATGTATTTTCTTTTAAATAAGATAAAGTCATAGTTCTAAACATGATAAAGTTTCTGCCCCTGGACCTACACTGGGCCCTTATACCATAGTTACTCTTCTTTGCACATTCTTGAGTTTGTTAGTGTTTTTTTTTTTTTAAATGCAAAGCTAGAATTTACTGAAGTGTTCTGTGTGTGATCTGACCATCAGAGAAACAATGAGGCCATTAGTTCCATTTTTCTGTATGTACAGTTCAATCAAAATGTTCTCAGGCAGTGAGAAAACCAGACCTAGACTTTATTATAAAAGAATCCAATTTAGAACTTGACTGTCAAGGCAGAAGTCATCATGTCAAAATTGGGAGGAAATAAGCCACAGAGACAGGGAGGACAGACCAGAGCAGGCAACCACCTCTTGGGAAGGAGGGAGACCAGCAGTGGGTCCCCGATCATCTGGTAGTTGCTCTTCAGCATTCCCCTGAATCACACCAGTGAAATGGGCTCAAGCCCAGTAGGGATTCTTTGAATTACAGTAGCACCTGCCCCAAAGCCAAGGTTCTTTGGGGATGGTGAAGCCATTGAGGACAATGGCCACTAGAAAGGTCCAAGTCAACCAGGGCCTGGGCAGGTGTGGACTGAACACCTGCTTTCTTTCCACCCTAAATTTTGGCCCAGTCTTTTCATAAACCTCACACAAGTAACCCTGCAATTCATTCAGTTGAATTTTTTGGACCTTACTCTTTGTGCTGTAACTGGGACTCATTGTACTTCCAGCTGTACCCAGCAGTTAGGATGCCTGAGGAAAACAGTTCTGGATGGTTCTTATATTGTTGGTTTACCCAAAGATAGGCTCTGTTAGGCAGCGTGTGTCTCTTCCAGGCTGTCAAAATGCAGCCGGACAGTATATATGCATGTGCTTGTATGTATGTGCCCTAGTATGTACACACATACTGTTTGGATGTGTATGCATGGTCTGTATATACATGCATTCACAGACGTGTCCTATAGATGATCAGGTTCCATCGTTATTACTTGAGACACTGGCTGTCCTGATTCCTGAGACAGAGAAGTCTCCTTCTGGCTTTGTATACTAATTGTGGCGTCTTTCTAGTGAAACAATGTTCTGCTGAGGCAAGGATAGATGAGGAAAGAGCATAACACTTTCAAAATAGATATTTTATTTTAGGCCCCCCTCTGCATTTCCTTCTTTCAATAATTATTTTCTGTCTAACTAGTTCCTAATTTTTGCATCAACAGGGTGATCAAGGGGTCAGTGGACCTCCAGGAGTGCCAGGACAAGCTCAAGTTCAAGAAAAAGGAGACTATGCCACTAAAGGAGATAAGGTACGAAACGACTTTGTCCACTGAATGCTGTCTTGCTAATTTTGGACAAATTCCAAGGGATGAAGAGAAACCACATCAAAATTCAGTTTGTCCAGCTGCATTCACCCCTAACCTGGAAAACAGATTTATGGACTATCCATCTTATGAAATATGAGTATCTGACAGCAGAGGCAGCTGGTACTGGGTAGGAGCAAAACTGATTTGAGGCTGACTCATCTAAATGAGGGCTTCTGAAATGCACCCTGGTTAAGGATGGGCTGGATCAGCAGAAGGGAGAACCACTGAGGGTAGAAGTACGTTACAGTTGCTATGATCATCGCCCTTAAATTTGTAACCCAGTCAATGTGTGGACTTGAATGCTGGAGCCAGTGTGAATTTCTTTGTTAATATATCAGAAAAATGTTCTTTTTTCCTTTTACATGTTCAGTGTCATGTATAAAAGTGATATAGCTGTTAGTACTGATATCTCCCTCTCTTTCTCTAAAATTTTTTTAGGGTCAAAAAGGTGAACCTGGTTATCAGGTAAGTACTATATTCTTATTTACCATTATTATTTTGTGTGAAAGACCATAGTGTATTGGATTTAAGTTACAAGCTTATTTTACCTTGAGTGTACTATTTACTTAATTTAATATTTTACTTCAATATACGAATGAATCTAACTCTTTCTCTTATTTTTTTAAGGGAGTGCCAGGGGTTGGAGAGAAAGGTGAACCTGGAAAACCAGGACCTCGAGTAAGTGCTTTTAAAAGTTCTTTTATTCCTTATTGTAAAATTGTTTTCCTTTCATTCCTGGAATCACAGGTTCAGGGACACAGAAGAATGGAAGAGACTGGTAGGGGTTTTCTGGTTTCTCTTTTTCCTCTCCTGAAGGGCTTTTCTGAAGCCCCTAGGAGTAGAAATGAGGAGAGCTGTCACCATTTGAAAAAATTCCCAGGAGGTGAGGCCCTTTGTTATTCACAAACTCCAGGATAGCCTGGCCAGGGTGGGGTGTTCTTTGAAGAGCTGCCCACCTGCTGGTTTCTCACTGACCACCACTGTCCACTTGCTCAGAGCCCTCGGTGCCCTTGGCCGCCTCCTTCCTAGACCAGCTTGGACCTCCGCCCAGGTCAGAGATGCACATCCTGGAGCAGAGATGCTCAGATACTTGTCACCCCCGAATCCAGTGAAAGGGAGACCCACCCAGCTTCCATGGCCTGAGCATTTTCACTTTCTCCCCTGAAATAACACAGGAAAACCTCCACTAAAATCAGTTATCTGGTGTTTGCGCCTTAGAAGATTTGGAAATAATCAGGCTCCATTTTTTAAAAATTGAAAAGTTCTCTTCTATTTACACAGAGGTTTCCTATGAAAGATGACATACGAACTTGTATTTGAATCAGAGCCTTGGTATTAAAGTGTAATTAATTATGAAATACTAATGCTTAAATCTTTATTGTAATAGGGAAAACCTGGAAAAGATGGTGAAAAAGGAGAAAAAGGGAGTCTAGTAAGTATTTTTCTGTGATTTTTTTAAAAGCAAACTGTTGCCTTCACTAGCTTACGGTTGTTGTTGCTTCTGCTTCCTTCTAGGGGTTTCCCGGCGATGTGGGGTTGCCAGGACTCCCGGGCCGAGAGGGTTTAAAGGTAAATGGTGGTGCTATTGTGGGTTTTTCCTTCATTTTGTAGGTCAACTCAGAAGGTTTTACTAGAATAAAGAACTAAAGACTCCCAGAAATTACAATTATTTATATTCCACATGAGCAAAAACACAACTTAACTTAGTGGTTTTATTTATGTGTGTGAATTTTTTTATTTTTTCTTCTCTTTTTTAAAAATATATTTTATTGATTATGCTATTACAGTTGTCCCATTTCCCCCCCTTTGTTCCCTTCTGCCCTGCACACCCCCTATCACCCTCATTCTCTCCCCTTAGTTCATGTCCATGGGTTGTACATATAAGTTCTTAGGCTTCTACATTTCCTATACTATTCTTAACCTCCCCCTGTCTATTTTGTACTCACTATTTATGCTTCTTATTCCCTGTACCTTTTCCTCATTCCTCCCCCGTTCCCCTACCTGCTGACAGTCCCCCATGTGATCTCCATTTCTGTGAATATGTTCCTATTCTAGTTGTTTGCTTAGTTTTTTTTTTTTTTTTTTTTAGGTTCGGTTGTTGATAGTTGTGAATTTGTTGTCATTTTACTATTCATAGTTTTTGTTCTTCTTTTCCTTAGATAAGTCCCTTTAACATTTTGTATTATAAGGGCTTGATAATGATGAACTCCTTTAACTTGACCTTATCTGGGAAGCACTTGATCTGCCCTTCCATTCTAAATGAAAGCTTTGCTGGATAGAGTAATCTAGGTTATAGGTCCTTGCCTTTCATGACTTTGAATATTTCTTTTCTGCCCCTTGTTGCCTGTAAGGTTTCTTTTGAGAAATTGACTGATAGTCTTCTGGGAACTCCTTTGTATGTAACTGTCTTCTTTCTCTTGTTGCTTTTAAGATTCTTCCTTATCTTTTATCTTGGGTAATGTAATTATGATGTGTCTTTGTGTGTGTTTCCTTGGGTAGAACTTCTTGGGGGCTCTCTGAATTTTCTGGACTTCCTGGAAGTCTGTTTCCTTCCCCAGATTGGGGAAGTTATTTGTTCCTTCATTATTTGTTCAAATAAGTTTTTGATTTTTTGCTCTTCCTCTTCTCCTTCTGGCACCCCTATGATTTGGATATTGGAACGTTTAAACTGTCCTGGAGGTTCGTAAGCCTCTTCTCATATTTTTGAATTCTTGTTTCTTCATCCTGTTGTGGTTGAATGTTTCTTTCTTCCTTCTGCTCCAAACCATTGATTTGAGTCCCCGTTTCCCTCCCATCACTGTTGGTTCCCTGTACATTTTTCTTTAATTCACTTTTCATAGCCTATACTCTTTCCTCTATTTTGCAACCATACTCAACCATCTCTGTGGGCATCCTGGTTACCAGAGTTTTGAATTGTGCATCTGATAAGTTGGCTATCTCTTCATAGTCTAGTTGTATTTTTTCTGGAGATTCGATCTGTTCTTTTACTTGGGCTGTGGGTTTTTTTTTTTTTTTTTTTTTGGTCTCTGCTTTCCCTGTTATGTAGTAAGGAGTGGAACCTTAGGTATTCACCAGGGCAGGGCAACCCACATTGCTGCTATGTTATGGTGCTGTATGTGGGGAGGGGTTCAAGAGGGAACAATGCTGCTTGCTGGGCTCTCCACCAGCTTTTGGTCACTTCCTCTACTACCCACAAGCAAATTGTACCCTTCTGGTGCTGATTCACAGGTGAGTGGGTTTGTGTATGTGCTAGGACCCTGTGGATCTCTCCAACGAACTCTCTTGTGAGGCTGAGAGTTTCTCCCGCCACTGCAACCCCTGCAGGGTTTTTTAAATGAGAGCTTTTAAGGCTTTATTTCCCCTGCACTGGAACTTTAGGTTGTGTGGTCTGTCTCACTCCTCAGTTGTTCCTCCCAGTTTATCTGCTTGCAAATGTGAGACTGCCCGGTCCACCAGCTGCTGCCTCACCCAGTTTGCCAGCCGCTGCCTTGCTCTGAGTCCTCTCTGCTCTAGCTGTCCCTCTCCATCTGCCCCAGCTGCCCATCTCTGTCCCTCCTACCAGTCTGGATGGATGTTTCTTCTTTAATTCCTTGGTTGTCGGACTTCCATACAGTTTGGTTGTTTTTTGTTTTTAAATTTGTTGTTGTCTGTCTTTTGGTTGTGGGAGAAGGCACAGTGCATCTCCCTATGCCTTCGTCTTGGCCAGAAGTCCTTTATGTGCATACATTTTTTAAAAAGATTTTATTTATTTTTAGAGAGGGGAAGGGAGGGAGAAGGAGAGAGAAAGAAACATCAATGTGTGGTTGCCTCTCATGTGGTCCCCACTGGGGACTTGGTCCGCAACCCAGGCATGTGCCCTGACTGGGAATCGAACCTGCGATGCTTTGGTTTGCAGCCCGCGCTCAATCCACTGAGCTATGCCAGCCAGGGCTTGTGTGCATACATTTTTTAAATGAAATGTTTTGTTCAAATTTTTAAGTCTGTTTTTGGTAGTAGATTAATTTTTTCTTGATTATTAACCACCAGAAAATGCAGGAGGATATTGTGAAGAAAAGAAAGCTTATCTGACTTTTCTCTTACCCAGAGTTAATAATTTTCCTATGTGCATATATATACATGTACTTTGAAAAAAATGATATTGCATCATACATCCTGCCCTTTTGCTTAATGATATAATGTGGTGTATTTCCATGTCCATAAATGTTGTCATACTTGAACACTTTTAATGTCCATGCCTTTTACTGTGTGGTTTATATTTAGGCTACTTCCACATTTTTATGATTGCTAGTATTTTTGTTCACTTATCTGATCATTTCCCTATTATAAGTTCCTAAAAATATAATGTTGGGGTGAACTTTTAGACTCTTTTTTGGAAGCTTTTGCCATGTACCCCAGATTGCTTCCAGAAAAGCACTTCTGTCAGCTCAGGGCCCTTTCATTTGGCAACTGCAACTTTAAAAAATACTTGTCAATTTGATAGACAGAAAAAACTATTTTTTTATTGTTTTCTTTTAATCATGAAATTAGGTATTGGATGTTTCTACTAAAATAAGAAATACAGTTGACCTTTGAACAGCTTGGGTTTGAAATGCATGGGTGGATTTACAAGTGGATTTTTTTTGCTTAAAATACATATAGAACTGTAAAAGTATTTTCTCTTTTTATGATTTTCTTAATAACATTTTCTTTTCTCTAGATTATATTATAACAATATAGTATTCAATACATGTCACATACAAAATATGTGTTAATCAACTATTTATGTTATCGGTAAGGCTTCCGTTCAACTGTAGGCTATTAGTAGGTAAGTTTTTGGGGAGTCAGAGTTATACATGGATTTTTTGTGGGATTAGTGCCCTTAACCCCTGCATTGTCCAAGGGTTGGCTGTCATTTTGAAATATTTATCTCCAACACTGAGTGCTAAACTAGAGAGAGGACCTCAAGGTTTGTTTATCAAAATCAGGGACACTCAAATCTTTTACTAAGACTGTCATTTTTTGAGAAAGTAAAATCTTTTAGAATTTAAAAGGTAAATATGTTTAGAATATATTAACTTTTTTAAAACTTCACATATATTTCTAAATTTCTCCTCATATTTATGAAAAACCAAAACATCCAATTCTGGTTTAATGCCTAAGTTTAATGCATTAGTTTAAAAGGGAAAAAATGTACATTTATGGAATAATGGCATCTCTTAAGACTTTTAAAAGTATTATGATACTTATATAAGAACAACATGTAAAAGGATTCGTTTCTTTGGGTTTTTCATCTAATATGGGTTAAATTAAGCCTCAAAGTGATTAGAATTTATCCACCAATGTTTTCAAGTAATACTAGATTTTAAGGGGAAAGAAAAAGTCATAAGTAACCTTTATTATGACTTCCAGTGCAGATTTAGACGTTCTTACACCTGAAAACTTCAAAAAAATTATTTTTAAAGAAAATATACTAGGAAACCATAAGCTTTCATATCATTTTCATTTTATTGAAAACCACTGTGTACTAATTCAGTTCACAAATGAGTCTGTTAAAACTCTCTGAGGGACCATGTAGTAAACAGAACAAAAATTGTGAGCTCATTGATAATGGGACTAATTAGCCTCCCATTTATGTTTTGTAGAAGTCTTTATTCTCATATGTCACACTTATGCAAAGCAAAATAAAATCTATTTGCTTTTGTTATAATTGTCACAGAGCACTTCAAGCTAACTATAGTGAGAGATACTAAGGAGAGGGAAATAATTTTAGGACAGTGGGCACAGTCTATTTTTGCAAAAACAATAAAGTTTAAGTGCTTTCTGCAAGATGCCCTTTATAGTTAAAGAATGCAGTATAGTCAAAACATGCTAAAGCTGTTTTTTTCTTTTGTAGGGAGACAAAGGCGAAGCAGGCCCTCCGGGCCCACCTGGCACTGTGAGTAAGGGTAACGTTTGCCCATGTGAGAGAGTGTTTGAATGAAGGGAGGGAAAGAGAGGACCGAACGGTTGCATGTGCCTCGTGCTCCACAGCATTCCCAGAGTTACATTTTCATGTAAAAGGGCTGCATATAATCTGAAATAATTTTATATTTTTTATGGTGTGGTTTGGCTCTTACTTTGTATTGAATTTTGATAATTTCTGTGTATCCTTGACTACTGAAAATGAAAAATTTACATATAGATAAAAACAGTAACAACACACTCAAACATTTTTGGTTTAAATGGTCCATTAAGGACTATGTTAATAAAAGGACAAATCATTCATAATTTGTTCTAAGCAAAACAATTTTTATTTTTGCAAATAACATTTTGTTCCTTGTCTTATGCATAGTTTCACATATGTATAATTAATGTATGTAACTTTTTTTTTAAAAAAGAACATTCTCCATATTATCAAGTTATCTTTAAGGAATTATTTTTAGTATCTTGTCAGTGTTGTGCTATGATTATTTTAACCATTTTGCCCCAAAGCTTTTCTAAAACAATGAAAATGTTACCGTTCTCTTATCTGCTGCTATTCTTGCCTTGTGGTGATGAATGGTTGTACATGCCATTGTGTGTTAGAGAGTGTGAGTGTGTGAGAGTGAGAGTGTGTGAGTGTGAGAATGTGTGAGAGTATGTGAGTTTGAGAGTATGTGAGAGAGTGTGTGAGGGTGTGGGGGGTGTTATTTTTCCTTAAGCTGTATTTCCAGAAGTAGGGTTATTGGATCAATTTATCAAACCTTCTTATTAATGCATTTAATATGTTCATATATACTTATGATTCCATTTTCCGTATTTGTGCTCCAGCAACAGTGTTTGAATAACCTGTCTGTACCTTAATCTCATCAACAGATGTCTAGTAATTTAATTGCAACAAAGGAATTTTAAGAGTGATAATGCAATATTTGACTTGGTCATCTTCCTTGAATTTGAGTAATTTAGAATTGAGTGAATAAGTGCCCTCTTTTTTAATGGGGCCAAAGTACATTATTTTGCCCCTATCCCTAGGGCCTTAAGGAAATCCCTGCTTTGAACCATTTAATAATTAAAAAAGAAAGCAGAAAACCTCTTCCAGTAACAATTTCCAGTGTCCACTTACATATTGCTGGAGGAAATGTAAAGGTGTTCTGATAGCACTCTTTAAAGTAGAATATTCATTTAATGGCTTGTATGGGCATTTAGAAACTTTGAACCTAAACCTCAGTATTCATGTTTCTGTAACTTTACCTCAGTGGTAAAGCTTCTGCCAGGCAAATTGTCACAAAAGGAAGCGAAGGTTCCTGGTGAAGTTCTCTGCGAGGGGGGCATTATGTAATAGTTGTGTTGTATGTTTTTGACCCTCCCTCACCGCTAATTCTTTTCTTTCACATTTCATGAAATAGTAAAAAAGTGTTGGTTTCTTGATCTCTTCTGCTGTACTGTACAGCACCAGCTGCTCCCACACCCGGCGATGACGTTGTGTTCTGTGTCACAGGTCGTCAGCCCAGGACTCTTGGGAGAAAAAGGCGAACGGGGGTACCCAGGGATTCCAGGGTTGAGAGGAGAGCCAGGCCCCAAAGGCAAGTTCCTTTCCTTTTTCTTTCCCTCTCTCTCTCTTTCCTCCTTCCCTCCCCCTGCTTTCTCTCATTCTTTCTTTCTCTTTCTTCCACTGTGACATGTACTCATTCGCATCTTGAAAACATCTGCATGCCTTGCAGGACCATGTGGTGACCGAGTGTCAGTTGGCTTGTGTTTCATTGTCACACTGTCTATCCAGGGCCCTTCCCCTGGCATCTCTGTAGCTTCAGGGGCATTGCATTTTCACATGTTCAGTCTTCCTTGTTCCATTTGACAGTGGGTACTCATGAGCACAAAGATATAAACCATAAATCGCAAGTAGACCAGTTTCTGTTTGTCCAACTCTTTTTCCCTTTTTTAGGTTACCCAGGATTACAAGGCCAGCCAGGCCCCCCAGGTGAGCATCTTTAACTGATTTTTAAAAAATGCTTGTAAAACTTCTCTGTGGCTTATATTCTGAACATATTTATCAAGTACATTGGATATTTGCATAAAAGGGCTAACAGTTTTGTTGAACATTTTTCTATAATAGTTATGAAAGCAACATGTGTTCATAGGAAAAGTGTTAATTTTGTAAGGTACAGGTTAGCGTGTGGATATAAACATGGACTTAATTGGTGGGATTTTTTCTGTCTCTCATCAAGTCACATGTATTATCCCTAGCTCTGATCTTTTCCTTAAAGTTAATGTGTAGAAGCCTTTGTTAGCATTTATATGGTAAGAAGCCTGCCCACTTGATTTCTTTCTTGTCTAAGCAGTCCCCTTTTAGTGATGGTCATTCGTCATTTCACCTTGAACAGATTTAAGAAAAGTAGTTTGCTCTGTTGACATTAAACTTGTGATTATTTAGATGAAATTTTGTTCTGGTTTCAGGCATCTCGATACCCGGACAGCCTGGTGTTCCTGGCTACCCTGGTGAAAGAGGAGAAAAAGGTGACCAAGGACTTCCAGGGGTGTCTCTGCCAGGACCAAGTGGAAGAGATGGACGCCCGGGCCCTCCTGGGCCCCCCGGACCTCCTGGACAACCAGGCCACACGAGTAAGTTCTGTCTGGGGCCTTTTCACATGGTGTCCCATCAAAGACTGGACAACAGCGCAGAACTAGTCCAGGTCTTTGAGGGTGCTCCAGAGTTCTCTGTACAAAGGCTGCTGTGTCCAGTGATTGATGAATTATTTAATCTCACTTAGGTATCTTTGCAAAATTAGCCATGCTACAGAAAGGAATAGTAAAAAAAAAAATTATAAAACTGGTTTAAAGGAGTAAGAAATATGTTAACTAGCTCTGAGTCTCCTGGTATCTAAAGCTGAAAAGCAAACCAGTTGAGTTGTACAGTTCTTACTGAAAATGGAATGTATTCTTGCTTATCTAGAGTCACAAACTCATACTGAGACACACACACACACATGTGCACACATAGAAGGGGTTGTGTGGCCACAGGCTGTGCAGTCTATGTGGTAACATAATGAAGGACTTCAAATTTGCAAGGTACTTTGCATGGATTTTTCTTACAACAGCCCTTCTAAGCACAGAACAGTGAACTCTTGATTCAGTTAAGGGGGTCCTATGATCCCAAAGTAATATCAGTGCAAAATATAAGAAAATGTCAGAGGATTTAAGTTAATAGTGCCAATGGGAATGATTTCAGATTTTCAAAGCAGGTCCTGCTAATCCCCTGGAGGGTGGTTGGTGGAAGATAGGTTCGTATGCCTTAAGTTCGAGGTGGTTTATTTGCTGATGTTCAAACGTGTCTTTGTGAAAGGGTGTTCTCATAGATGAGGCTCCATACGTAGGCCAGATATGGACCAGATGGAATGGTTGGTTCCAGATTTGAAGCCTCACTGCAAATGCTAAGCATGAATTTCCTTTGACATGTTGCTAATAGGAGGAGAGGAAGGATCATCTGTGACTTAGGGAGACTTCCTCCCCTTCTCTCATGGGTTAGTGAAAAGTGAAGAATGAAGGTGAAATATTGAAGTGCTACAGGCACTCAATCCAGAGTCACTTTTGCTCTGTGTGTCTGAGAGAAAGTTTTGAGCATCAGAAGGGCCTTTGGCTCACTTATTCACTCAACAAGCATTGGAGGGCCTGTGAAAGGCCAGGCAGGACCAGTGACAAATCCCTCAAAACCACTCTGCCCTCCTGGTGCATGCATTCTATGGGGGGATGTAAACCAAATAAGTAAATTTTGTGGTATGTAGGAGATGATAAATGCAGCATAAAAATAAGCAGAGAAAGACGATACAGAGTTCTAGGGGTGGGTGGGTTGGTGGGTCTCAGAGTTGTAATTTTAAACAGTGATTAGTGAAGGATGTAAAGGGGGTGAGGGAGACATGGGGAAATCTGGGACCTTTTTTTTCTTTTTTGTAATTGTGCCAGCACTGAAATATAAACAAGTTTCATATAAAGATATAAAATTTCTACTATGTTAATTGACTGGCATGTGCTGGCTGAACACATTATAATATCTAGCCTGCTAATTTTCTAGGTTACCCTTTTTTTGTCTACGTAAATTAAGTGAATCACAGTCATAGAACATTCATAGATAATTTATAAATGAGATTTTTATTCAGATTTGCAGTGTATGTTAAAGAGGCTACATCTTAAGACTAATTGCCACCTTGGGACCTGTCAATTGCTCATTAGCCATGCAATGTAGAGATTTCTACTCCCTAATGCTGTCCCTGTGTTCTTGTCCCATGTGGTGGCAGTCAGCCCTAAGTCACCGTGCCTGCCGATACCTTCACTGAGCAGGCTGTGTCAGTGTCAGATCTGAGCTTGCATTTTAGAACTCCTCAGAAATAACATTACATCCTTGCTTTCACTTAAAATTATTTTAAATTGGTTTTGCTGAGGGTAGAAAGTTGCTTTCTTAGCAGGGATGTTAAGGGATTCTGGTTGAGATGAGTCTGTTAGGAGGTGCGTCTGGAAAAAAAAATAATGATTTTATGTCAGTCAACACTCATGAGGCTATATATCCAGAATCCGGGTGTTCATATACCCTGGTCTTGTAGATCTGGGAGTACCAGTTCTCAGTAGTCAAGGCATTTAGGGACTGCTCTTGGAAGCATAAAAATGGACTCCACTTTGCTCAAGACCGATGGGGTCAATGAGCCTGGTGGGAAAGGAGCCAGCAGGAGCCAGTGGACCTGAGTCAGAGTTATCGTCCTCTCAGACCTCCTTGTACCTAAGTTTTACCTAGAGAAGCTCCTAGGAAAATAGAAGCAAACAAAGCCCTAGCCCTGGCCAGTGGCTTAGTTGGTTGGAGCACCATCTCATACACCAAAATGTTGAGGGTTCCCCATTCCCAGTCAGGGTACATACCTAGGTTACGAGTTCACTACCAAGTCATGGTGGGAATGGGAGGCAGTCAGTTGATGTTTCTCTCTGACATCAATGTCTGATTTGCTCTCTCTCTTTCTCAAATTAATAAACCTATCCTTGGATGAGAATTTAAAAAAATCAATAAAGGTCCCAGAATGGCTTCTTCCTAGACTTTCATTCTTAGACATCTGAAACTAACTTTCTCCTCTGAGCTCTAAACAAAGTCATAAAATAGAGAGGTTTGGGCCTTTTTTTAGATCTTCTTGTTTGGGAGAGCCACCACAGGAAGCGGGTGACTGCTGGGCCTCTCTCTTGGTCCTTTTTCTATTCTGACGAGAAGTCAGTGTGGAGGGGAGTAGGGTGGAAGGAGGCAGGAACTCTAGCTCATGAGTGTTTGGACTACAGTCAGGATGCAATGCCCTGGCCTAAGCCGTGGGTTAAGTTATTCCATTGTTTGTCTTCAAAGATACTGAAGAAAGAAATTTCAGTGGTCACAGTGTGCATCTGAACCCACAACAGATCGTGTTAGCCTCACTGCACTTCATTTTCATGCTGCTTTACAGAAATGATGCTCAGATTTGAATAGGAGCAATCACTTAGAGGCATTTCCCCTCAGACAATCTGCATCTCTAAAGTAATAATTACTTTGCTATAAATTTGCTTAGAAAAAATAAGAAGTAAACTGGTTCAAGTCTTTGTTTTGACTCTACAGATACGTGACAATGGAGAAACCACTTAACTTTTTTGAGCGTCAGTTTCGTAATCTATAAAATAAGGATGATTGTGTGTGCTTTGCAAGATAAAAATGAAATAAAGTACAGGACAGAGCTAATGAAATAAGTTTTAGAATTGTGAAATAGAAATCTCAGAAGTGATGGCTTGTGATGGTGAGTAGAAGGATGAATGCTGTGTGTGCTGGTCATGTTTATAAGCAAACTAAAACTGGATTTCTAATACCAAATAATCTAAAAATAGTTTGGCTTTATAACAGAGATTGAATTAGAGAGGGTGGAAATACTTAGCATCAGTTCGATTGGAATGATCCAATAACTTTCAAAATCCATTTCAGATGGAATTGTGGAATGCCAGCCCGGACCCATAGGTGATCGGGGTCCTCCCGGAATTCCTGGGCATCCAGGATTAGCAGGTGAAGTTGGAGAGAAAGGTAAGAGATCAATTTTTTTAAATGATGCTGTGCTTAGGCATGTAATATATGTCTATGTACTTACTGTCTTTGGGTATACAGCGTGTATTCTCCCTTTATTTGGGACTCCTCTCCATGTCCATTCTATGGTGTGTCTCCATACAACTCTGCTGGTATTGTTCTGTTGGGATTTTGAGAGACAGCTGTCACCTGGGAGGCAATGAGAAGATATGGCCCTGATGTCAGTTACTGCCCTTTACCCTCTCCATGGCTAGCAGGATAAATTTTCAGATTGATGCCTTACCTTGATTTTTCAGTTCAAAGTTTGAGAGTTCCCTTCTCAAAGAAGGCACATCTTTCCTTCAAGCCAAATCACGAGTGCATAAAATGCTCACCACCCTTCCAGGCCATGTACACATAATCAGTGTGAGCAAACCTGCCAATGGATTGGCTGACTCCACCCAGGGCTCTTAATTTTATCTTTATTCTTTTCAAGTGTTTGCTACAACATCAACACAGGACACCTCAAATCCCTTCACAATCTTGGAAACAGAGTGGACGATCACTGTACTAACTAACAGTCCTATTTTAGATTATAGTAAACAAGGCATAGTCTAGTCTTTTGTCTTTTAGTACTCAGAGGATAGAACAAATAGGAAGCTGCCCCCCAAATCTACCTGATTGCATACCATTTCTGTTTTTAGATTGCCAAGAATTTTTGCTGTTCAAAAGTCTAACACACAAATGCTTCATGGAGAATGGTTTCAGTTAAATCTTAGAAATTTGACAGCCACCCAAGTCACAGAACCATCAATGGAAGTAATCTTAGAAGTCATTGGGGCAAGGAGAGGGTGCCACCAATAAATGTCATTTCAATGAATGAATCTTTCTAGTTACCAGATATTTAGAACTTTCTGAGATGAAGTGTGACATTTTATGACAGAGCCAATGGCCATAAGGTTTTTTTGTACTGGATTTTGTTCATCCACCTCCTGAGTCCTAAGAGAAGCCTCTTTCTTCCTGTATTCATGCTCCTGCTAGAGAGCCGTAAGCCTGCCCAGACTGCAGTGTCAGTGCCTCTCCCTGCCCACTTCTGGACTCACAAGGAGACACACACGGAATTCCAGGGCACCCAGAACTTAGCTGGGCTGTTAGCAGACTCGCACTTTTGTGTCTGTCCCACTGATGGGCTGCTGCTCTGCCCCTGTGAAGAACGGAAAACGGAGCAGGGTACCTTGCCCAGAGTTCAGGGACATGAGGCTGCCTGCATTGGTCCTTTCTCTGCTCCTGACAACGGGCCTGCTGGAGAAGAGTGTGCGACAGCAGTGCCTGGGGCTGGGAGCATCTGTTAGGGTCAGGGCCAGGGCACAATGGTGATGCGAACCAGCCTCTATGACTTCCAGGCATGGGCTTCTCCACATTAGAACATAGTGAATTCTGCTCTATGTTAAACCCTATTTGTGCCTTGAAACCAGATATTTTAAGGTTTAGGACAGCTATATATCTAAGGCACCCTAACACCTTTTGCTTGATTTGAAAATCAAGACACAAGATATTAAAATTTCCAAAGAAGGCATTTCTTCCCATTTTTCTGTGCTGTGGTCCCTCTATTTTCCCATTTCAGTGTCAGGTCAGGTACTTGTTCTTGCTTTTGTGGCTTCTTATTCTCAACTTGTTACATGGGTTTAAGTCCAGGAATGATATGCATGTACAGTTTGCTAACAAAACTAAAAAATGATGGGAAGTTTTAGAGTGAGACAAAATTATAGCCATCAAAACTTTTCAGGCTGTTAGGCAAAATTGAGTTCTGGATCACATGTTTGTAATTCATTAAAAATGCATCAATGGTTACCGAGAAAGTGTGCCTAGTGACAGAGACACACTGCAGATTAACAGTTAGAGGTGTCTGGAGCAGCGGTTAGGTAACTGAGAAAACACACATTTGGCCTTGACTGCTGTGGCTCAGTTGTTTGAGCATCGTCCTGCAAAGCGGAAGATTGCCAGTGTGATTCCCGGTCAGGGCGCATGCCTGGGTTGCAGGTTCGGTCCCTGTTTGCGGCAAGCACAAGAGGAATCTGATTGATGTTTTGCTCTCACATCAATGTTTCTCTCTCACATTGATGTTTCTATCCCTCTCTTTCTCCTTCCTTTCCCCCTGCTAAAAATAAAATCTTAAAAAAAAAAAAGAAAATACATTTGAATTCATCACTAATTAAAATAACAATCTCTTTGCTCTTTTCTAGTCTCACTACACTGCAGAGAGTTCTGTTCATGTGTCACGTAAATACCTGTGTGTTTCCCTTTTTTTAGGTCAAAAAGGAGACAGTTGCCTCGTCTGTGACACAGAAGGACTTCGTGGTCCCCCTGGGCCCCAGGGACCCCCAGGAGAAACAGGTAAGACCCTGTGAAAGGGACCATGTCCGAATTTGCTTCAATAGGTTTGAACCTTCACCATGAAAGTACCTTACTCTGTGAGAGACCTAATTTTCTGCATTCGAAGCTAAAGCATAATAATGAGAATGTTATGCCATACTTTCAGGATTTGTCCACTTGGTTTAAAGTTATCAAGATGACCTATAAATTCAATATTCAGTGTCATTAAAATGTCCTAAAAATGGATATCCTTGAGAAGGATAGCAATATATGGTTCACTCACCTCTGCAAATTTCATTTATCTCAAACAAAGTTAACTGGGTGTTTTTACTTGAAGTGGTCTGGGGAGAGGTGGGGGACGCATAACCATCCCACCTCAGTGTGACTTGCATGCATTTGGGGTCACTCTGTCCTTTCTGAGCTCATCTGGAGCATTTTCATGATTACTTTCTTGAGATTCTTCAAACATCGTCCATTTTGTGCTTTGAACCTTTATTTTTGTACTTTTGAATCTTGAAAAAACTAAAAAGCTTTTGAATTATTAGAAAGTGTCTCATCAATAACATGCTGTAATTTTTTCTCTGTCTCTTCTGAAAGGTTTCCCAGGACAGCCGGGGGCCAAGGGTGAAAAAGGTTTACCTGGCAGGGATGGTCTAGAAGGATTGCCCGTAAGTAAGCCTATCTGAGTTCATTCCTTATTAGAGGTTGCCACCAAGCAATCTAACTAAGGTGTATGTTTTTGCATTTGTAATATAGTTTCTGCCTTATTTGGGAGCTGGTAAATGTATCTCCTTGTCCAGTTGTCTAGAATTACTCCTGTGTCCTACCTCACTCGTTCACCTGAGAATGAGCAGGACTGCTGCAATCCAGAACCTGCATCTTAACTGCCTTTCCTCTCACCTGGTCAGAATTCATTTGCCACTTACCTGTCCAGGTGCAGCCAAATGCTGGTGTATCACCTCTCCATAGGGTTTCTGGGACGTCTTGAAACAAATGGTGTCACCAAGAGTCACTTCTCAGCAGCTACACTGTTGAGTTGAATTGTCCTTCTGCATAGTCATTGCTTATTATACCAGATGATCTAAAAGCTTGCATTCATGATAAGTTCAGCACCAGCTATTCCTAGGGATAGAGGGAGGGATATTGACCTGTTTCTTCCTAGGAATTTGAAATATTTTATTTCTTCTTCACCTACCTGTCACCAACCTTTATTGTAAAGATGCTTTTTCATATCTGTAAATGAAATATCTCGATCACAGGACATGTGATCATCAAAAGACCAGTTCATCAAAAGACCAGCTAAGAAGCTAACTTTTCTACTTCATTTTGAAAGAAGCCCCTGAGTAGAATAGTAATAACCTTAAATATTGAAGGACATTATTTTATTCCATGTAATCAGCTCAATATCTAAAGCTTTTAAATTGTAGGACATTATTGTCATATTTTCTTGGTTCTTGCAAGTTCTGTAAGCATTAGCCAGTTTCTACAATTACTTTCAATCCCTCTGTCCTTTTCTTCTTTTGTCATAAATGGAACCTCAGATCTTTAGCATTATTCTTTTTTGTTATAGCTCTTTAACATTTATATTTTTAAAAAGTATTACTGGATGCTTCTACAAAGGCAGGTCAGGGCAAAAATGAGTTGAAATGGGAATGAAACAGCTGGAATTCAGCATTGATTTTCTCCTTTTGAAGTTACATCCTGAAATCCTGCTTTCCAGAACTTCCCTGGGCCTGGGGAGATAAGTTAGAAGTTGCAATTGTTTAAAATATTTCTAAATGGATTAGAAGTTCACATAGCTGGGAAGCCCTGGCTGTGGTGGCAATCAAAGATGGAAGAACTTTGAAGGAGGCAAGAAAGGATGCTTTTAACCTCTGGACAGAGTCTTTATCTACTTGGCCTTTCTGGAACTCTTCCTGCTGCCACTGTGCCTGAAACCCAGTCCAGGCACCCATTTCTCCAGCCTCAAATCTAATAAAAATGGTCAAAGAGGAAGGAAATGAGAGAGAAGGAAATGAGAGAGAGAATAAGTAGAAGTCGTGATAAAGAAGAAAGTAAAGAAACATACAACAAACATTTTAATTTCCATCAAGAGCTGCTTTCTTTAGATGGAAAATGTCTAAAAATTGTTTTATAGGTAAATAACTGAATTGAGAAGATAGGAATTTTCTGTTTATTTGAAGCTCTATCATAGCTACATGGTTTGACTAGCTCAGAAGTGTGGTTCTCTTATTTCAAATTTAGCTGGAGGGTAAAGAGGTATCCAGGAACCTGTGGCGCATGGTGGAAAGTAGTTTAAAATGAAAAAGCGAAGTGCTCTTGATTTTTCATTTGATTGAGGTTGCAGTTCTGTGGCATGTTCTTTTGAAAGCTGAGTGTGTGATTTTTGGAAAGAAGGACAGATCACAAGAGTCTGGTTCCTGACTGACGTTGAAGCCCAGGGTGCCTGGGCAGGTTCTGCGATTGTTGAGAGGAGATAATTGAAATGAACTCCTCCCGGCTTTTCCCACAGTGGCAGCCCTTTTAAAAGCAGACCATATACTTGTCGGATCTCCTCTCATTTGTGTAGTCAGTGCTAAATTTTCAAGGCAGTGTTTGATGCCTCAGTATTTATCTTAGGGGATGTGGATCAGAAGACCTTTGAATTGTTTAGCATTAAGAAGTTCTGTGGCAGTGACTCCATGAGATATCATAAGGTCATAAATGTCCCTTTTCAAAAAATAAATCTAGATTTCTCCTTTGAATGCTAGCCAACAAGGACATCATTATTAAAATAAAAAATTATATTTTCTCACCCTGTGCTCATAGTATTAGAAAACTTTATATTTCCAGTCTGTGAATAATCACCATAAAATAACATAATGATGCCTCCCAGTTGAGAAAAGTATACATTGGTAATAATCTCTTGCATTGGTATTTATTTTTTGTTGCTGAATATTGCCAGGTCAATGTATGCTTCCCCCAGTATCTCCCTAGTTGCAGACATTAAGGACACAAAGATAGAAAGCCTTGGTCCTGTCCTCAAAGCCCTGAAAGACTAGTATAAAGTCAGATGTGCAAGCAGAAGTTCCTGATAAACAAAGCCATTTTTATAATGAGAATTATACGTCACACCATGGAAATATGGGAGAAAGCAGCCAGTACCTATCAGGAAAGGCTTCATTGAGGAGTCTGATTTTAGCTGAGATTTAAAGATGCGTCAGAGCTAATATTAACCCAAGGGAAACAGGTATAGAATACCATAATACCTTTCAATTAAATAGTAAATTTTGCTTTTCTTTCTGGTACACTTTCTGGCAGGTGGCTGGTAGTGATAACTTGTTGCCATTCTTGGGACAAGAGCAAATAAGTTGGGCATCTCCTACCTTTACCAAGTAGATCTAAGTGAAGTCCTCTGTTGTGAGGGGCCAGCTCCAGTCAGCTGCATCTGTCCAGGAGAACTTTCTGCTGTGATACAAGTATTCTCTGTCTGGACTGTCCAATTTGGTAACCACTGGTCAGTGGTGGCTACTGAGTCTGTGAAGTGTGGCTAGTGTGACTAAGTAGCTGAAGTTTTAATGTTATTTAATTTACATTTTTAAATAGTATTGGACAGTGCAGATGTGTTGCTGACTCTCCAGGCTTCTGGATGCATGCTAGATGGGGTTGGTTGTGCATCTGAGACAGTGTAAGTGTGTCTTGTTTGGTATAGAAAGGGCAGCTGCTCTCATTCCTTAGCTGGCAGTTTCAGCCCTTAGGAAGCAATATGGGCAGGAAAATAATTCAGCCCCTTTTAGGTTAGTCCCAAACTGACCACTTGTTTGGCTTGAGCAGGCCTCTGGACCTCTTCAAGCCTCGCCTCCACATTTGTGTAATAGGCAGCTTTATGAGATTATGGCTAATTCTTCAGTGCTCATGTGGTGTAGGGCTAAAGTACAGGCTTTGCAAACAGAAATTAGCACTTTCTGACTGTGTTATCTTGGATATATCACCAAACATCTTTAAGTATTTGCTCCCTTATCTCTAAACGGTGCTTTTAATATTTTCCCTTCAGAGTTGGGGTAAGAATCAGAGATGATATACAAAAGATTGGGACACGTAGTAGGCACGTAATAAATAATAGCCATTTCTTAAATCTAAAGATTGTATGCATTTTGGTATGTCTTTTGTCTTCCAGCTCCTTCCTTTGAGAAGTACATGTTACACATCCACACTAAGGTGTGCATATGTGTGTGATTCACATATATCCAAGAACCATTGGAGAGGGAGTTTACAAAACAGATTTCAAATTAAATAAATTATGCAAGAGTAAATTCTGCCAAGTCAGCAGGGAGGCTGAAGAGATTTCTTTGTCAGGGCTAAGAGAACAAGTAAGGGAGACAATTATTTGAAACCTTGGCCATTTTCCTTGTGAACCCCAGTTCTCAGAGTGGCTGAAGGCAAAACCATCTATGGGTGTGGGCATTCCTTGAAGATTTAACTTCCCAGGGACTGAAAAATGTTCTAGTATTTGTGTCTTGGGAAAGTCCACTCTGTTCTGCTGACTGCTCAAAGTAATTTTAGAGTTCTCCCAGTGCTCACTTCCCTGAGTTTCCTGTCTCTCTGCTGCCCTGGAAATCCTTATCTCTTCTGGAATTTGGAGTGTAAGCATAAGAGGAAGCCTGTACAATTTCAATCACAACTAGACTTAGAACACGGCTCTTCCCCACCCTTGTTGACGTCACCCTCTGCGCCTTGAAGCCATTTCTCTGGTTTCTGGGCCCAGGAAGTTATACATTCAGTGATTTCCAGCAATTGCTAAAATGTTCTTGTGGATGTTTAACAGTCGTAAGGGACAAGAGTTATGTAAGAATCATTCTACAAGCTGGGTATCCAGTGCCACACCATTATTCCCCCTGTTCTCGTCCAATCTCTGTTTAGAATAACTATAAAAAGATAATGTTTTTAAAGTGTTTTTACAAAAAGTGAGGTCAGATCAGGCCTCATCACATGGCTTCTAGAAAGTGAATGAGGAGAGCTAAACACATTCTCATTTTTTAAGGAGGTGCGTTATCGATCTCATCGCTGACTGTGTGATCAGTCATGCTGGTTTGCTCTATGGATGAATGTCTTCAGTGGTGTCATAAAGTTTTGTTCTTGTAGGGTCCTCAAGGTACACCAGGGCTGATGGGCCAGCCAGGAGCCAAGGGAGAGCCTGGTGAGATTTACTACGACGTTCAACTCAAAGGTGACAAAGGAGACCCAGGTTTTCCAGGACAACCTGGTATGCCAGGCAGAGCAGGGACTCCTGGAAGAGATGGCCATCCAGGTCTGCCCGGCCCCAAAGGCTCCCCGGTATGTGTATTTCCAGACTTTGAATATGCACTTCACAAACGGACATGCAAAAGACAAAGAAATGAGCAATTATCTCTTAAATGGGAATTGTTGTTTTTCACTTAAATGGTAATTATTATAAATGAACTTGTTTCATGGTTCATGGGCAAACTCATGTTTCTAAACCTAGGCTGATGGTGCTGATGGTGCTAATAGTGCCGACTCGGCCATTAGATGATAGTGATCATTGTCTTCTGATGTATGGGGGGGAACTGAAAAGACTTTCTTACGTCAGAAGGATGGTGAAATTTCAGGTTATTGGGGGTTAAATCATCCTTTAAAAGAAGATGCCAGATATAAATAACGCACTCTTTGAAGTATCTTCTTATGTAGGATAAGGGAGGGAGGATGACTGCTCAGCTTAGAGAAGAAACTGCTGGTTTCATTTAGTAACTCCAAGTTGACCTTTGTAGGAGGGTTATGGTAAATAAATAGCATAAACCAGTTAAACCCTGGTACTTATTTACTCCAGAGTGTGGGAAAATGCGGACAGGAGTGTTGGTATGTCTGCTGATAGCGTATCTTTTCCTCTTTTCACGTCAGGGTTTAATAGGATTAAAAGGAGACCGTGGCCCCCCAGGAGGGGTTGGATTTCCTGGCAGTCGTGGTGACATCGGCCCTCCTGGGCCTCCAGGGTATGGACCAATAGGCCCTGTTGGTGACAAAGGACAAGCAGGCCTTCCAGGAAATCCTGGATCCCCAGGCCAGCCAGGTGAGGCCCGAGGACCTCAGGTGGAGCACAAAGATGCACAAGGGTTGTGAGATGCAGGGATGTTTCAGTTCTCCTAGGGGTGCTGTGGGAAAGCCCTTCTTTGGCCTTTTTGTACCTTCATTTGTATATAAAATGGGCCAGGTACTATGTAGGACCCGGCTGAAAAGAATTTAAATAGATAGATGATTTTTTTAATAATAAATATATAGCATATACCAGCTAAAGTCATCCTTTTCTGTGGAAGTGATTCCATCATAAGCCCATTATTTTCTCATCCATTTTCTGTGTTTCCCTCATGCATTGTCCATTTTGGCTTCTGGATATCCTATGCAATGTACTCTCCACATCTCCCTTGATAGGCCCCTGCCTGTTGACTAATTCCACTGTAGTGTCAACTTCACTATTGATATTTAATTGTATGTTGGTTTCAGTCATTTGCTGACTGTTTTTTTTTTCTGTGATGGTATGTGCCAACCATGATGCTAAGTGGTGATCAGAGAGTGATAAGCAAGACAGACTTGGCCCTGCCCTCCTGAGCTCACTGTTCAAGCTTTGGCAGAGAATGCAGAGAAAGGGTCATGTGAGGGCGTCACACAGGCATTCTCTATTACAGCCTTATTATCAGTGACAAAAGTGCCCAAGGGGAAGCCCCAGGCCTGGCACACACTAGGCTCCCAATAAGTCGTTAGTTGAATAGGAGATTCAGGGTATAAATGGAACACTCATATCTTTAGAAAATCCTGGAATGAGAGGAGTAGAGGCCAGGAATGGCTTGGGTATAGAGGAGAAAAGAAAGTGTGCATTCCTAAGACATGTTTTAAAAGCTGTGAAAAATGAATGAAAGGAGTTTGTGTAATTAAAATTGTGTCACTAGTAAATGTTGAAAAACATATTAACTAAGTAGCTGGATAATCAATTATCCAACCAAAACTCTATAGGAGCAATTACATTAGGGCCTTCTTGCTCACAGATTTGCTAATTCTGTCACCAGTCATATATCTAGGCCAAGTTTTATCAATTCCTGTGCCCATTGGGAACTATTATTTCCTTATTAAGACATAGTGTAAAGTTCATAAGTACTCTGATGCCAGGAAATATTAGCCAGTCTTTGATGGAAGTCCAAGTTTAGCATTCTAACATATCAATTATTATTGTAATTCTCATTGTTTGTGAGAACCTTGACTATTTAGCACCAAGTTATGATGCCACTGATAATTATTCTATGTTTAGCAAGAAATGTCTCTTTTTTTTTACTCCTTTGGGAGCAGAGAAATACTGGGTTTGACTCAGAAAGACCCCCAGTCTTTGAAAAGAGACCGCTGATCACTTCTCTTCAGTTCCTGATTCCACAATCAGCGTACTAAGTGTCCTTTGTACTTGTGGGATCTGAAAGCTTGCAGATCTATAAAAAGGAATCAGACTTTCTTCTTGGCCAGAAACTACCATCAGAAAAACCAACTGGGGCACATACAGATGCATCCTGGCAGGATGGGGAAGGGAAGAAGGTTCCTGAAGGAGGTGTTGACAATGCTGTTGATCTTTGTCCACATTCTCTAGAGTTTCCTTCTACCCGAACCCAGTCAGTTTTTGGATTAGAAACCCAACCTTCTTTGATCTGCCAGAACTCTGTTTACTCTGGTGATCCTAAAAGCCTCATTCTCAGGGGTAGAACTGATAGCAAATACATGTTGGGATCAGTCGATAGGCGTTTCCCACAATCTGTAGCTGAAGAATATGTTGGCTGTTATTGGAAGACCCTACGTTATCTTGAATTCTTATAAGGTTTGTGAAAAGTCAATTCTCATATTCCTGGAAATGAACCCTTTGGTCCTTTCTTAACAGCTAAATCCTGCCACCCAGCGGATCTCCTAGGCACAAATGTCCCAGGGGCCGGGCTGACACCTCCTAGCTTGTGCTGATGGAGACAGCACATGACTGTCCAGCCACACAGTTACCACTAATGTGTGATCGCCCAGTTAGCATGTTGTGAAAACAATTTAACACCAGATGAACATAATTTAGGTTGGTCTCAAAGCAACGCAGAAGTAGTACTGGCTGAGAAATTGAGAGAAAACAGTAAAAATGTTTTGACTTTTTGAGACAAGACTAATTGAGAGATTACCCAGGGCCGCCTCACCTTGTCATGGTAGATTTTTCAGCTTTTCATGAGTCTTATTTTGGAATATTAAGGAATTCTTCCATCAAACCAATCTAGATCACTGTGGACGTAATTTTTGCGGTGAGGGGGAATACTGTGGAAGATTCTAGAAAAGTAGCAGGAGGAGATAGAGGTGTTTGCCCGGGTATACAAAGTATGTTCAGAGGATGTGAGGCTGTGCCCCGCACTATGTCCTTGATCTTTTTCCCCCAGGTCTCAGGGGTGAAGCAGGAAGAGTTGTGCCTTTACCTGGTCCTCCTGGAGCAGATGGACTTCCGGGTTCCCCAGGTTTCCAAGGACCTCAAGGTACATTTAGAGTTCTCCTTCACCTGGAGATAGAATTGAAACATTTTCAGGTTTTTCTCATGCTGACCATTGGTCTTGCCCACAACAGGTGATCGAGGTTTCCCTGGAACCCCAGGAAGGCCTGGCCTCCCAGGAGAGAGGGGTGCTGTCGGCCAGCCGGGGATTGGATTCCCAGGACCTCCGGGCCCCAAAGGTAAACTGGCAGGACAAGCCCAACGATGAGTGGGCCCCACTGGTGGCCTTCATCTCCTGGCTGATCAGCAGCAATGGCTGTGGTTCTCCATTCATCTTTACTTGAATTTTATGAAAACAAGAGGCAATAAACCTGAACATACTATGCAAGTTAGTGACCGTGCAGTTAAGGGAAGGTGTGCCAGTGAGCTGTATGGTGTGGAGGATGGTGATTTTAGTCACCAAGGCCACAGGTGCAATGGTGCCTGCCAGCAGAGTGGTTTGGTTGGCAAAGAGTTGGAGCATTAGGGGACTGGAAACTGCCCAGGAAGCTGGCAGATGTTACATCAGTTTAAACCCACCCTGAGGGAGATCCCTGTCATCAGTGAAGGAAATACACAGCCAGCTGGGGTCTACACCAGACTAGGTTTGGAAGTCAGAAGGAAGGTCAAGGACAAGGGTATACAGGAGTGAGGAGGGGGCTTCATTCTTGGGGGCAAGGCCTCTATACTGTGGGGTCAGCATCCCCACAAGGCACTGACATTTTAGAACCAGTACTTCTTTATGAAAATTGTAAGGAAGTAAAGAGGACAATTTCACCCATTTGTGTTTCTTTCTTATTCAACTAGTCCTCCAGGTAGACCCTGATACACGGACTTATCATTGCAAACATGGTCTAGGGCTGTGAAGGCACTCTGAGTGATAATGGTGTGTCTCTTTCTCATTTGGGAGGCATCCTGACCCCAATTTTATTGACCACTTGTCCAATTTAGAGACTTCTCCTATCTCCTGGCTTCTTATCTAGAGGCATGTATCACATCCACTGCCAAGGTTGTAGGCCTTCATTCTTGGAGAATAGGAGACAGCAGCCTGTTTCCTCCAGGAGACATGTGCTACCTGCCCATGCACATGGCCACTTCTTTCAGAGCAGAAGGCCCTTGGTGACTCTCCAAGTTCCTGGGGGACAATGCGTAGGGCTTCTGCATGTTCACGATCCCCACTGTATTCCATAGGAGAGCCATACCATTGCTATCATGACAGGTAGAGTTTAGCTGATAAATGTCTCATTAATTAGAGGCCCATTGCCCACATCTCATGAAGCTGGTTGGAGATGCAGAAGCTGGTGGGTGGTTAGGTCCACTCTCTATCAAGGTCTCGGCACAGCAGCCCTGTAGCAGGTCTGATTCGGGCTTGTGCTTCTGTAAAGTTACAAATAACTGCGTGTCATGGACCTTTAAATCCCACAGGGAAGGTGTAAATCAGAGTCTCTTAGAGTTCACTTCACAGCTATAAGAAAGCCGTCAGAACCTTCAGGCTGGGACCCAGTGTCTAAAAGTCACCACGTGCCTGCAGTGTGATACAGCTTTATTTGAGAACCAACGGTCTAAGGCTGAGCTTCTTAAACTTCGGTGTGTTCATGAATCATGAGGGGTTTTGTGAAAGTGGGGGTCAGTTTCTGTAGATCTGGGCTGAATTTCTAGCAGGGTGACTGTGATGTTCCTGACCCATCACCACACTTACTTGGAGTAAGAGTCTGAAGTGCCATTCTTAGTTTGCCAGTACCAGGGAGTTTGTTTTTTTGGTGGGGAGTAGAACAGGAAAGAGAATTTCAAAAGTGAGTGGAAGAAGACAGGATGGGGATTGGTTCGAGAGACAAAGAGGAGGGGGCTGTAGGCACTGAGAGTGGTCCATGGCCCGTGAGCTGCCCCACGTGACACTGGGGGCACTGCTGTGACCAGGATGGTCTCATCTTCCTCCTAGAACCACTTCAATAGGGCTTCCTTGTTGTTGGCCATCTCAAATCAGTTCAATCACTTTTGAGCAAGTGTAAAAGAAATGAAGAAAGTGGGAAATAGCATTATTACATTATTATTTTGTTTCTTCAAAATAGGTGTTGATGGCATACCTGGAGATGTCGGACTTCCTGGGAATCCAGGTCGCCCAGGATCTAATGGCTTACCTGGCAACCCAGGTTTGCCCGGGCAAAAGGTGGGTGCTGAGTATTTTCTAGATTGCCCTGCCCTCCATCCTTTGTGATTAATTGGACACATAAAATGTGGGTTAGTAATCTCACAGGATATGTGGGATCAGCATGTTCTGTTTTTTAATGAAATAGCATAGAATAGAAAATACCCAAGTACATAGCACTTGGTAGGAAATATTTTGGGGAGAATCATTTGTTTCAGCTTTATGAGTATGTTCTTGTTTGTGTCTATACTAGATCTCAAAGTACAGTGTCTGTCTTATTGTGAGTGGCAGAAGAAAGCTGCTTAAAAGCCACTGTCCTGTAAGATGTTATAGGACCCCAGGAGGTGCTAGCATAGGGTTTCTCAGCCTCTGCGCTATTGACTGGCTGGTCCAGTGATTCTTTGCGGTGGGGCCTGCCTTGAACATTTGGGGTCTTTAGCAGGCTCCTGTGTGACCTCTAACCCCAGGTACTGAAGGAGCACACCACACCTACCCCCAGTTGTGACCACCAAAATTATCTCTGGACACTACCAAATGTCATCAGCAGGGGCCAAACAGCCATGACTGGGACTCCCTGGGCTTGTGTGACTTCAGGACTCTCCTTGCTCTCAAACTTCCTTCTGACCACTTGCTGATAATTAAAATTCTGCTCAGGAAGTGTAGGTGACTGTTGGTTAGAGCCTTTCCTATTCTGATTATAAAGATGGAAGTGAAATTGCCAGAAGGCATCAGTCCTAAAAGGGAGAAAGGGCCAAGGGCAATCCCTTGCCAACCTAGAACTAGGCTGTCCTGTTTCTTTTCTGTTGAGCAGGGTGGGTAAAGCTGTGGGGGTCAGGCAGGTGGACCAGAGGCAGCTGTGCCTCAGTGACCCTGGGGAAATTCCTTCCTGGGAAACACCTAACTTCATGGTGTCCCTGCTCCATGTGGCTAAGATATAATAGAAGCCTTTGGAAATTTGTCTTTATACAACACTCCTAACCTAGAGTTGATTTGAAAAATTAGTCAGCAGTGGTGGTAGGTGGATCACCTTAAACATGTGAGACTTGTGCATTAGTAAACACCAAATAGACTTGGAATTAAAGATTTGGTTCATGACTTAAATTATTGTGCTTTCTTAGAAATCCCTTGCATTGAGTTTCTGCTGCTTTGCAAATTTCCTGTTGGGATGTGTAGAGAAGTCACCAATGCCCCCTCCTGTCCCAAGAGTACTCATCTGTGAGTTGTCACCTACAGTGAACACCAGAGGGGCACTGTGACCAACATAATGTCCTCCTACTCCTTCATACAGTTGATGTCAGCGCCTATATTGGGGCTGTTTTGAAAGCACTTGCAGGCCCTCAAGATACTTTCTTTATTTTTAATTATCTGTATTTGTTGAAGCCCTCTGACTCCTGAAATAGTTTTAAATGTTTAGTTTGATGAGAAAGCCTTCAGTGAAGTAAATACTACATAAATTGGGTCCTGTTTGAGTCCTGGAACTTTACCACTTTTTAAGAAAATATCAATTAGCTGGCCACCCATCACATTTGGTGTTTTGTCCATTATTTTGAGTCAGCTCTTTACAGACACATGGCAGCTGAGTCCGGGGCCCAGGAGACCTGGGTGGACATCCTGCCTTCGTGACCTTGGACAAGTCATTCAACTGTGGGGAGTCTGGACTCTCTTACTTTGTAAAATGAAAATAATAAAAATTGCCTACATTTTCAGCTTGCAGTGAGATTGGAAGGGAATAGTAGGTGTGAGGAAGCTTTGCAAACTTAACAGATGTTAGTAAATGCATTGCAATATCATTTAACAGTCTGCACTTAATCTCTTCTCTTGGCTTGATAAAATGATGGGCTTTGCTGGTCAACTTGCTTCTCTGTGCTTTGGGGACTTCCAGGGAGAGCCTGGAATTGGTCTGCCAGGACCCAAAGGATTGCCAGGTCTTCCAGGCATTCCCGGCACGCCTGGGGAGAAGGGAAACATCGGGGGACCAGGTATTCCTGGAGAACATGGAGCAATCGGGCCCCCTGGCCTTCAGGGAAGCAGAGGTAACTTCTTACAAATAAATCTAGACTGTGGTAAAGACAGGGTCTATTTATTTTGTGTCCCCAGAGCACCTGTTAGGTTCTCAGTAAGTATTTGGTGAATGATGAAAATCCCGGAAGGACTAGAGCATGTGGTTTTCTGTTGTTGTGGCTTATTGTGTAAGTAGATGGCATATGCTGTGAAGCATGCTGTGGTCCCCATGTAGTGTATTTACAATTTCTTCCCCATCCAGGTGACCCAGGACCTCCTGGATTGCAAGGTCCCAAAGGAGCTCCGGGAGTTCCTGGAATAGGTCCCCCTGGAGTGATGGGCCCCCCTGGAAGACAGGGACCACCAGGGTCATCAGGTGATGTGATATTCTTGCAGACTCATTACTTCTCTAAATCGTATTTATAGCCAGATAGGAGCTGATGCTGGAGTCTCCATGAAGGGGAGATTAGCAGAATCTGTGACTAAAAAGGGAAAAAGTAAATTCTGTTTTGTGGCAATAGGTTTGACTTTTTGCTTAAATGTAGTTGCACATGTCTTCCTTTTCCTCCCACTGGGCTTGGTTTACTTGCCAGTCCCCTTTATTGTATAGTCAATAATGTTTTCTAATTCAAAATGGTGTGTATGTCTTATCTTTCCACAGAAGGGTTAATGAGTTGTGGATGACTTAAACTGCGAATCTTCATTTGCCTTTAATAATCATTCTAGAACTAAGATGTTGATGATGGTATATGGCAAGACAATCAGTGAAAAGCAGTTGAAGAGCAGCTAGTCTTAGTTCTACATACTGAGGAGAGGCTGGGTGGAGAGAGTGGTAGTTACTGAGTACCGCTGGCAGAAAGGAGGGGCTTTGTCTTGGGAAATTGTTTATGCACTGACTGCCTCAGTGGTCCCAAACACCACTATCTGGGAAGGTGACAGCCATCTCAACCCCTCAGTGTGGGCAGGTTCACATACTTTCTGTAGAAAGCAGCAGTTTTAAAGCCATTAAAAGGCACTGCAGACCACTCTAAATTCTGCTAACAGTTATTTTGCTCTTCACCCACTTTCAGGCCCTCCTGGAGTGAAAGGAGAGAAAGGCTTCCCCGGATTCCCAGGCCTGGACATGCCGGGCCCCAAAGGAGATAAAGGGAGTCAAGGGCTCCCCGGCTTAAAGGGGCAGTTAGGACCTCCAGGTTTTCCTGGACAGCAGGGGGCACCAGGACTTCCTGGGTTTCAAGGTAAATGATTTGTGAACTCCTGCTGAGGCGATACCTTACCTTATCTTGTTCATAACCCCTAGCATCTGCCATCAGTGTTCATAGTCCTTCCATCTGGCCACAGGTCTCAAGGGAGAGATGGGCGTCATGGGGACCCCCGGTCAGCCTGGCTCTCCAGGACCAGCGGGCCTGCCAGGATTGCCGGGTGAAAAAGGTAGGGATCTGGTTAACTCCAGAAAAGCCTGTCTTATGTCTATGTGTCGGTGCCTCTTGGAAAATTCTTGAATGTTTTTAGATCACATGTCATTTCAAGAGGCAAAGGAAAGAAATTAAGATCAAGCAAGGATCTGGAAGATTTCTCTTCCAACAGGAATTCATGGTGCACAGTGTATGTGCAGTTGAAGGCCATATTCTGCCAACCAATCAGAGAGAAGACAGGTTTCAGGTTATCCTTACTGGCACAGTTGAGATTCCTTTTTTTATTTTCCTTTTCTTTCTTTTTTGAGAAATGGTAGAATCTTCATTCATGCAAGGTCACAGGAACAGAATCCTTAGAATTAAATTAATAAATTAGACAAATTTATAAGTCTTAATCTTTATTTCTTATCATTTAAAATAAGTCCAAAATAATTTTCTTTAAAAAAGAAATTGACTTTGAATGTGAGACATGAAAATGGTGATTTGTTATTAGTAGAACAGTAAAATTCCCATTCTATCATTTTGTATAGCATTGAGAGGCACCATGAACAGGAGTGATAAAGGTATTTAAGGAGAGAAAATCTTAATTATTTAAACTAATAAGCAGATTCACATATATTGCAATTGCTAGCAAATCTAAAAAATGGCCTTATTGTTCATTTACCTGGAGTCAGATTCTTCTAGGTAACTCAGACATTTACCATTTAATGCACTTTTTGGACAGTGTATTCTTTATACTTTATCAGTTGTTTCTACTAACCAGAAAGAATGCCACACTTTGTCAGCGCCTCTGAGACATTTAGCCACATCACACTATGTACCCTCTCTTTCCTCTGCAGGGGACCATGGCTTCCCAGGCTCTTCAGGACCCAGGGGAGACCCTGGCTTCAAGGGGGAGAAAGGAGATATCGGTCTCCCTGGCAAGCCTGGGTCCATGGATGAAGCGTACATGGGCAGAATGAAGGGTCAGAAGGGAGACCAAGGAGATAAAGGTAACCTGGAGGAAGGTTTTAACACTAGAGATAGAACGACTTGCCTAATCAGTTGTTTGGTTCTCCACACAAAATGTCAAACCAACCAGTTTCTGCTACACTGCCCTATTTTAAGTAGGCGTGGGTCGTCATTATTTGTGTGTGTGTGTATGTAGGCCAAGTTGGACCAAGTGGTGATAAAGGAGCTCGAGGAGACCCTGGAACTCCAGGAGTGCCTGGAAAAGATGGCCAAGCAGGGCAACCCGGCCAGCCAGGTATGAGGTTGAGGTCAAGTTGACCATCATGGCAGGAACTCATGCTGAGAAGATGTTAACCAGCACATTTCATAGGTATCAACCTGTTTGGTTTTTCACTATATTATTCTAGGACCTAAAGGTGATCCAGGCATAAGCGGAACCCCAGGTGCTCCAGGACTTCCTGGACCGAAAGGGTCGGTTGGTGGAATGGGCATGCCAGGTATGTTAGATTTAGAAAGGGAGTCTTCTCTCTGGCACATGTATACATGCATTGCTGTGGAACAGGTCTGCAGGATGAGATCCAGTGCACTGAGGACATAACCCAGGCAGTTGTGTCTTTTACACAAATGTACATCTTCAATTTTTATGGGCTCTTGTGTAGGGATGGATGGTGTTTGGCTGACATTATGACGATTGCTAAAAACAAAAATCATAGTTGAATAACAAAACATGGTCTGTACACCATCAACTTTCAGTTATCTCCAAGTGATTATCCAGCTGGCTATTATCTCCCCAAGAGATGTTTATAGTTTTTATTCAGTTTTGTCAGTATAAGAAGCTAATGTACCCAAAGTCCTTTGATATTACTAGCTCAGCAGAATTCTTCAGACCCCTCTGCCCCAGTCTCCTGAACTGGCCTCGGCACTTTGCCATCAGCATATTCTCCAATCACAGCAAGCACAGGAGGCACGTGAGAGAAGGCAGAGAGCTCTGAACTCTGGATTGGTATGAGTGCTAACGCTTCTCAGAACTCGCCTAGGGAAGGGAAGAGGAAGTCAAGACAAGAGGTGTCCAGATTGCTGCTTACACTTATTGTAAATAGGTTTGGCTACCCACATACATTACAAAACCAAGTACACATGTACTCTTTATGGCCTGCCTCACGCCCCTCTTCTTCATTTGGACAATGAAAGCTGATTGTAGACTATAGAACATAAAATTAATTTCTTCTGTTGTTGTGAAAGTAAGTATGCTAAGTAGTTAATGTATTTTCTCTCTTTATGAAATGATTGTCTTTAAAAGATAGAAGTTTTTTCATGTGGCTTCAATGAGATTTAGGTGATGGACCTCTGCCAGGATGACTTAAAGATGAATAAATGAAGGGATATGTGCTCTTTTACCTTATTTGTGGCTGGCTGTCAGAGTGCTTTCTTATTGTTTAGATTTTAATTATTTATTTTTAGAGAGAGGGGAAGGGAGGGAGAAAGAGAGGAAGAGAAACATCGAACGTACAACCCAGGCATGTGCCCTACCTAGGAATTGAACTGGCAACCTTTTGGTCTGTGGGATGATGCCCAACTGAGTCACACCAGTTGGGGGAGGTCCTTTTTTATTTTTAATATTAGCACCTGTGTGTCACACATTTAAGTTTCAATTGTTTGCGTTTTTAGGACTACCTGGAGAAAAGGGTGTGCCTGGAATCCCTGGCTCTCAGGGGCTACCTGGCTCACCTGGAGAGAAAGGAACAAAAGGGGAAAAAGGACAGGCAGGCCTCCCTGGCATTGGAATTCCCGGACTGCCTGGGGCAAAGGTAACAATACCCTGCATGGAAACCTCCCCTCCCGTCCATCTAAGAGGAAATCCTTCATGAGAAAGTTTTAGGAAGTATCTCAGCATGTTAAAAGAATCATAACATAGAACAATTTCCCTCAATTTATTATGAGTTGCCTTTCCTCTCCACTTTTATTCATAGCACCATCCCAAGGAAAAGTCTGGAAACTTGTTGAGAGGCTAGGGCACCAAGTTGTCCCTGGAGAAAAAAAGAGAGGGGAGGTTGAAGAGGAACATACAAGTAGACAAAGACAATTGGCTCTTTACTCTGGGTTTCCAGTTTTTCCTCTTTTCAGAGACGGACTTTGATTCTTTGGTTAGAAAGCTGGAAATGAACCCTGCAATGCAATATTTACTGCACCAAAATGTATAGGATTATTCAGAAAGCATCTACAGATACATGTTCAAGGACAGATGTAAAATTAATGGGCCTGATTTTTACTTACAGGGAGATCAGGGGCTGGCAGGTTTTCCAGGAAGCCCTGGAGAGAAGGGAGAAAAAGGAAGCAGTGGGCTCCCAGGCATGCCCGGGTCTCCGGGCCCCAAAGGATCACCGGGAAATGTTGGCTATCCAGGTAGGTGGGCTTGAGCCTTCCCCTGAGCTTGGGGTTCAGAGATGACAAAGAAAAACTCAAAGTCATGGGCATTCTGGTATTTTGTTTTTTTCTTTAGGAAGCCCTGGGTTGCCTGGAGAAAAAGGTGACAGAGGCCCCCCAGGATTGGATGGCATTCCCGGTGCCAAAGGAGAACCAGGTAGAGACTGCTTTTCAGAACACAGACTGGGGCTCATGGAAAATCAGCCAAGGCAATGGCTAAGGATATGGGACATCAAAGCTCCCAGGGAGCTACCCTCACAAATAGCGAGTAGTGGGCCCAGCATGTCACTGGGTGACCTCTAGATGACCAGAGGTCAGCTGGGCCTATCCCTTCACTTCTCAGATGAATAAACTGAGCCTGTGGGGGTCTTACAGGGCCTTTTCGAGGTCTGACCACCAGTTAGGAACTAGAACCAAAGTCTGTGAACTGGTTTTATAGCTAATTCCAATTGGTCCTAGAAGTAGGTTTACATGGGTTGGCAGGAGAGCTTGATGTACTTTCTCTCCACTCTCACCAGCATTTTGGGATTGGAAAGCAGTAATATTGTTACCAGTGTGGAAAGGATGGCAGGAATAAACTCAGGGACACCAGGTGTGCTTAGGAATGTAGCATTTTTTCTTGCAAACCAGAGTGTTATGAGAGGTTCCATGCCTAACTGACATGACCTTTCTCTTTGAGGTCTTCCTGGACAGGCTGGCCCGACAGGCCCCGCTGGCCAGAAAGGAGAACCCGGCAGTGATGGAATTCCAGGGTCGGCAGGAGAGAAGGGTGAACCAGGTATGTCCAGCTGCCATTCCCTTTCAGAATGGGACTGTTTTCTGGAGTAAACAATTCCCCAGACACTTACAGAGTGCTAAGCCCAGAGGTGGGTATAAAGGGACACGTATGCTTCGTACTCATAGGTATTTAAACACCAGTGTGGACAAGTGGGGCAGGCTTGGATGAGAAAAGGAGAAAGTGGGAAGGCGGTTATTTATTTATTTCACAAACACTTATGGAAATTTACCCCTGAAATTGCTTGAGCTCTCAGTGGTGAGAGAAGGAGACACACACACAAAGCCCAGACCACTGCCTTCTCTGCCTGGTGTGGTCTTTCTCTTTAGGGAAGTGGTCCTGGGAATATTTGCTGTTTCCTGAATTGGCTTCTATCACTGATGGTATGACTAGGGGGCAAATTGCAACTTGGGCAAAAGTGCTAGCTGCAAGTTTGGAGGATAACAATTGCGTACATACTTGTATGTAGCTAGAAGTTACTGCAGGTCAGGGGGATGGGAGGAGGAAGATATCATTGGGGAGGCTGTCAGGGGCATTTATTACTATTAGTGTTGGCCTCTTTTTTAAGTTCATTATTTCATTCTGTACACTGTATGTTTATATTATGTACATTCGTTTTCCTATAAAAAGAATTCTTAAAAAATGCCTCCACAGCTGCTTCCCCCCATTGTAATCTTCCCTGAAGCCGGTGGGCTTGATTCACACTGGTGGGCTACCTGGTGTCAGCTTCCCCAAATGTCTCTGGCTCTCCGTGCCTCCCTCGAGAATAGCTATTAGTTGGATGGTCATCTGAGAAAAGCCAATTTGTGAGTCTCCAGACAGTAGTAGGAAATAGGTTCTCATTTGTACAGATTATTTCTGCTAAATGCCATAATGGTTCTGAGGTACTTAGGAAAAAAGTACTAAATTATATGTATCCAGTCAAGGGTATCTTAGGACAACTATAGGAATATAATTTTACTCCCAAGGTGCAATTAACTAATTTTCATGTTTTGCAAATGGCATAGGGTGTCGGTATGAAGAGTTAGCACTACTTTGTACTGTACCTGCAGATAAACTGTTTTAGAAAAGACGAACACTGCTTCTCACTCTGATTTTACAGGTGTACCCGCAAGAGGATTTCCAGGGTTTCCAGGGTCCAAAGGAGAGAAAGGTAACATTTGCTAAATGTGTTCTTCCTTTTCAACTCACCAGTTATGCGCATGGTACCTGCAGAACAGGGTGAACACTTTCCACAAAGCAACTGGACATGGACCATAGATACTGGGTTTGAGACAATCTAACTGACATGTTCTACTGGCCCATGAGAAACCACCGTATAGTGTATGGGTTGGATTCATTGCCTTGTGAAACAGCAGGGAGAAAGTCATAGGGAGGGGCTCTCTGGTAATTTTAGGAGATGACCCTATCTCCCTTTTTTCTAATCACCTTGAAATAATCCTAGAATTTTTGTATTTTATTGGCAAGTTCTAGGTAATGTGTTTAAAACTAAACATGCAGGGCTTTTTTCCTAAAAGCTCTTACTTGAAAAAAAAAAAACCCTTTTAAGACAGCTTTATTACCATTGACATACAATAAAGTGCACATACATAAAGTGTGTGATTTGATGTCTTGATATACATATATATATACACTCAGTCATGAAAATATCACCACATTCAATATAGTTAACATAGCCTTCACTCCAAAAGTTTCCTGTGCTGCTTTGTCATTGCTTTGTCATCCCTCTTCCTGCTTCTTCCTGCCCCCAACCAACCATCCATCTGCTTTTTGGCACTATTGCTTGCATTTTCTAGAATTTTACATAAATGGAATCCTACAGTATTTTACTTTTTGTTTGTTTTTTTTCACACAGAATAATTAGTTTGCGATTCATCTTGTTGCTTGTGTCAATGGTTCTATGTTTTTTTCTAGCTGATTGGTGTTCTATGCTGAGGATATAATATGGTTTGTTTATCCATTCCCCTATTGGTGGAATGAACCCTTAATTTTAGCAATGCCATTGCTTGCAGGCTAATCTAAGCATATAATCAAATGTCTTTGTGATAGAACACTTCATTTAACAAATATAAATAACTATAGTCAAGATTGACAAAAGAAGGCTAAAAGAATATACCTCCACCAAACCAGCATTGTAAGATATGCTAAAGGGACTGCTGTAAGAAGATGAAGAAAAAGAATGAGAGAGAGAGGAACACAGGTACAAAGGGAAAATGGCAATGAATAAGTACCTAACAATAATAACCTTAAATGTAAATGGATTACATGCCCCAATAAAAAACATATGGTAGCTGAATGGATAAGAAAACATGACCCACACATATGCTGCCTACAAGAGACCCACCTCAGAACAAAAGACCTACACAGACTGAAAGTGAAGGGCTTGAAAAAAATATTCCAAGCAAATGGACAGGAAAAAAAAAAAGGTGTAGTAGTAATACTTATCTCAGACAGAATAGACTTCAAAACAAAGGTCATAAAAAGACACAGATGACATTTCATAATACTCTAGGGAAGAATCCATCAAGATGACATAAACATTATAAACATATATGCACTCAACATAGGAGCACCCAAATGTATAAGGACAATTTTGGAGGACTTCAAGAAAGATATAGACAGCAACACACTTACACTAAGGGATTTTAACACCCCACTGTCAACAATGGATAGATCTTCCAAACAAACTATCAACAAGGATATCGTCGATCTGAATGATATACTAGATCAAATGGACCTAATTGTTATACTTAGAACCTTTCATCCCAAAGAAGCAAAAAACATACTCTTTTCAAATGCACATGGAGCATTTTCAAAGATAGCCCACATGATAGGACACAACACAAGCCTCAACAAATTCAAGAAAATTGAAATCATATCAAGCTTTCTCTCAGACCACAGGGCTTAAAACTAGAAACCACCCTCAAGGAAAAAACTCAAAAACATTCAGACTCATGGAGACTGAATAGCATGCTATTAAACAGTGAATGGGTTAAGAATGAGATCAAGGAAGAAATCAGAAAGTTTCTGGAAACAAAAGGAAATGAGCTCCCAACAGACCAAAACCTGAGAGGGAAGTTCATAGCAATACGAGCCTACCTAAAAAAGATAGAAACATTTCAAATAAACAGCCAAACTCTACATCTACAAGAACGGGAGGACCAACAGCAAACAAAGCCCAGAGCAAGTAGAGGGAAGGGAATAATCAAGATTAGAGCAGAATTAAACAACATGGGCACTAAAAGCACCATTCTAAGGATCAGTAAATGCAGGAGCTGGTTCTTTGAAAAGATAAAAAATCAACAAGCCTTTAACCAGACTCATCCAGAAAAAAGAGAGAGGACTCAAATAAATAAAATCAGAAATGAAAGAGGAGAAATGACAACGGACACCACAGAAATACACAAGTTTGTAAGAAATTATTACGAACAACTATATGCCAAGATATTTAAAAACCTGAGTAAAACCTGAGTAAAAATGGAAAAATTTCTAGAAACATACAATCTTCCAAAACTGAATCAAGAAGAAGCAGAAAGCCTGAACAGACCAATAACAGCTAGTGAAATTGAAGCAGTAATGAAAAAACTCCTAGTGCACAAAAGCCCTGGACTGGATGGTTTTCACAGGAGAATTTTATAGAACATTTAAGGAAGAACTAACCTCTATCCTTCTCAAACTATTCCAAAAAATCCAAGAAGAAGGAAGACTACTAAACTCTTTTTATGAGGTCAGCATTATCCTAATCCCAAAGCTAGATAAAGACACAACAAAGAAAGAAAACTACAGGCCAATATTGCTGATACACATAGACTCTTAAGATCCTCAACAAAATATTGGCAAACCACATCCAGCAATACATTAAAAAGATCATACACTATGATCAAGTGAGATTCATCCCAGGGATACAAGGATGGTACACTATTCTCAAGTCAATAAACATCACATAAACAAAAGGAAAGACAAAAATCACATGATCACATCAATAGATGAAAAAACATTTGATAAGGTATTTTATCCATTCATGATGGAAGACACTCAGCAAAGTGAGAGTAGAGGGAGCATACCTCAACATAATAAAGGCCATATATGAGAAACCTACAGCCACCATCATACTCAACAGTCACAAACTAAAAGCTGTCCCAGTAAGATCAGGAACAAGACGAGGGTGTCCACTTTCACCACTTCTATTCAATGTAGTATTGGAAGTCCTAGCCACAGCGATCAGACAAGAAAAGGAAATAAAAGGCATCCAAATTGGAAAGAAGGAAGCAAAACTATCATTGTTTGTAGATGACATGATAGTGTACATAGAAAATCCTATAGACTCCACCAAAAAACAACTTCACCTAATACGTGAATTTGGAGAAAAGGGAACCCTAGTATGCTGTTGGTGTGAATGCAGCCTGGTGCAGCCACTGTGAAAAACAGTATGGAATTTCCTCAGAAAACAAAAATGGAACTGCCTTTTGACCCAGAAATTCCACGGCTGGCATTATACCCTGTGAATCCTGAAACACCAATTCAAAAGAACCTGTGCACCCCAATGTTCATAGCCGCGTTATTTATAATAGCCACATGCTGGAAACAGACCAAGTGCCCATCAATCAATGAATGAATCAAAAAACTGTGGTACATTTACACAATGGAATACTATGCAGCAGAAAGAAAGAAGGAACTGCTATCCTTCTGGACAGCATGGATGGAACTAGAGAGTATTATGCTAAGAGAAATAAGCTAGGATTTGAAAG
>CM052548.1:57223425-57330823 GCA_028533065.1 Trachops cirrhosus | reverse complement strand
AGGACCCGTGGACAAAGACAATGAGGTGGGGGAGGATTGAATGTGGTGGGGAGGGGGCTGGGTAGGGCAGGGGAGAGTAAGGGGGGAATATGGGTACAGCTGTAATTGAACACCAGTAAAAAAAATAAAAAAGATTGATAGCCAGGCTCTTATATCCTAAGCTTATTCTTCTTTAGGCTGGCCATGGTAGGAGTGTTGTTTAATAAAAAGGAGAAAAAAGGGCACTTAGCTCTAGTTTATATCCTTGTGCCTTCTAGAAGCCCCTCTTTCCTAGTCAGTATACTGGCATTTCTCTTCTTCCCTTCATTTGTTATGATCTCAATCTCTTTTTATTGTTTAGGTTCAAAGGGTGAGGTGGGTTTCCCAGGATTAGCTGGGAGCCCAGGAATTCCTGGATCCAAAGGAGAGCAAGGATTCATGGGTCCTCCAGGGCCACAAGGACAGCCAGGATTGCCTGGTGCTCCAGGCCGCCCTGTGGAGGGGCCCAAAGGAGACCGGGGTCCACAGGGACAACCTGGCCTGCCAGGTAAGCGTGTCTAACCCAGGTCAGAGCTGGGACTGAAAGAACAGGCACAAATATACACAAGTGTAAAAGAGATTTAAGTACATACATTCTCAATTGAGTTTTTATTTAAGAAGTTTGCAGCATTTATTACAACTTGAAACTTTTTAAACAATTGGGCTTTTGTAGTTTGGTTTATATTGGGTCAATGCTTTTCTTGTGTCTTATCTATCAAAGAACTTAGTATATATGACAAGTGATTGGGGAGAAGTGACAGTAACCAGAGGGGAGGCGGGGAGGACATTGTTGAAAAGGACTAGGGCACAAATGTCACCTGTGGTGGTTATCTTAAACCAGGTGACATTCTGGCATACCTTCACCTCATAGCCAAGGTAACGGACTGTACTGCAGCACTGCTACCTTTGAGCACAGCAACATAGGGCGTTTGGACACCAAGATGGCAGTGTTTATGTCAACATTTTCTGTCCATTGAGATCATATTCTTTCTCCCCGGACCTGCCTTGATTTCCTCAGGGCTCATGCAGCTTGATATGGTGTTGCTATATATAGTTGGGGACAGTTGAGTGACAATAGATATGGTGTTATTGTATGTATAGCTGGCGACAGTTGGGTGGCAGTGATGAGAACCATGGACCAATGACTCATACATAAAATCACCCTCTAACTTCGAATGTGTGACTTTTTTGTGTTGTTAGGACCTCCGGGACCAATGGGGCCTCCGGGACTCCCTGGGCTTGATGGATTGAAAGGTGACAAAGGAAGCCCAGGCTGGCCAGGGACTCCTGGTGTTCCAGGACCCAAGGGAGACCCTGGATTCCAAGGCATGCCTGTAAGTTGTCCATTTGTAGGTTTTTTTTAAAGAATCACAAAATAATATGCATGTGTCTGTGTATACACGTGTTACAATCCCAAATCCTCAGTTGCTTCTCTCTTGCCAGTCATCAGCCATCTTTACTGGCCCCATAGTAGGCAACTATTAAACATTTTTTACAATCTAGTTTTATAATAACCATTAAAGGGAAATGTTATAGTACTCTAAAACACAGCTCAATGCATGGGTTTAAAAATCTACCGACAGACCTGATTCAAAAAGCAACCCTCAGTAACATAGAAATATACTCCCAATTCCCAGTGGCTGTCTTTCTCTATACTTCCGTATAAAATGTGTGTATGTGTATATATATATACATACACACACACATAGGCCTGTATATAGTTGACTCTTGAACAACATAGGTTTGAGCAACTCAGGTCCATTTATATGTGGTTTCTTTTTTCAATAAATATGTGGGCAGTCCCTTGTATCCCTTTTACATCCACAGATTCAACCAGCGACAGATTGAAAACAGTATTTTCAATCTGTATTTTCAATCTGTAGTTAGAAATTCACAAATGTGGAGAGCCGACAGTATGCTTTGTTCTACTATGCCATTTTATATAAGGAACTTGAGCATACTCTGGTTTTGGTATCTGCAGGGGGTCCTGGAACTAATTCCCCATGGATACTGTAGTTAAGTTTTGGGGGAGTCAAAAGTTATACATGAATATTGCTATATTATAAATAAAAGAATTCTCCTTGACTATTTTTTACCTTTCCATATTTAAAATCACTTTTCAGATAAGATATGAAGCTAATTCTAAAAAAAAATCACTATGCTTGAGTGTTTAGAGGACAGTTTTCCAGAAAGGCAGTTTGGTCTTGGTAGATTGACATATTGCTTCGATAAATGTTTAGGGGGTTGTTCATGCCATTGTGATGTGGGGCAGGGACAGCAGGCTGAAGACTGGCATCTGGTCTGGGACCTTACCACACTGATGGACCAGAAGAGGGGACACAGTGAATGAAGCAAGTTGATTCAGTTACCCTGTTTAGACACACATAGCAGTTTTTTCAGTATTTCTGCATCATTCAGGAAACTACAAAACACCATTTATCCACAAAGATACTTTGTAGCTTTCCAGTGACTGGTTACTTGAGAGTTTTATTGTCTATCTCTTGAATGATTCCCAACTGATGTTCTCTATGTGTGCCCAGGGGATTGGTGGCTCTCCAGGAATCACAGGTGCTAAGGGTGATATGGGACCTCCAGGAGTTCCAGGTTTTCAAGGTAAGACAGGAAAGGTGATGCTCCTTAAAGACACATTTACCTGTTACCAGAGCTTCCTAACCACTGGCGTTTCAATACTGATAGAACCAGGAAAATTGTAGAACAAGTTCTTGTTCTCTTTGAATTAAAAATGTCATTTCCATGTGACAGCCCAATTTGTATAATACTATGAATGGCTGTATAAAGACATTTTGATTTTCATACACAGAATCAGTGTATCATTTACATCTCAGTTATTTGCATATCAATAAAAAGTCATGGATTCTGGCCATTCATTAATTTATTAATGTATTAAACAAAGATGTAGAGGGTGCCTGCAAGCTTTCAGGCCTGTGATTTTTACTGCTGAATCGGATCTATATGAATGAAAGGTGAATAAAACAAATTCTTAGCCTGCAGGTGTTTTGTGGCCTATCTGGGGACATGTGTGAACCAGATTGTGATAAAAAACAGTATCATGTGCCCCTCCAGTGGTTGTGGCCACTTTACAGTTTGTCGTATGTTTAGAGATGTAACTTTTGGGTTCTAGAAAGAAGAGCATCATAAAAAGTTTTACATAGTTGACCAGAAATAATGCTCTTATTTTCTACAAGCCTAAATTGGAAAATTTTCACTGTGTGTGCATGTGTACGTGTGCATGTGCATGTATATGTATATACACAAATGTGCACGTGTGTACATGTGTGCGCACATGCACACACATGTCCTTGTATATCTTTGGAATTCTGTGCAAAGACAGTATTCTGCTTTCCCCCAGGTCTGAAAGGTCTCCCTGGCATTCAGGGAGTTAAAGGAGACCCAGGAGACCAAGGTTTCCCTGGAACTAAAGGTAAGAGAATGTGCTGTATTGGAAGGTGCCATACAGATCTAAGGAAATATGGAAGCCATTGAACTCACAGAATTAGGGTGTTTGGTTATACCTATGTGAAAAGACTGAAATATCATTAGAAAATGGTTAATCAATCAAATTATTTAGTAGCTTGTCAGGATTGGGTCATCTCGTAGATGTTTTTCCCAGTGACTTACCTTGAAAGTCAAGTTTGTGAAATCTATGACTGAGATCAGTGAAGTGGAGAGGGTATTATAGACTCAAGATTCACAAAATATCACAGGCTCGGAAGGTAGACTGGAAATCAGCGACTTGAAGTTGTAATAGGAGTAATGTCAATCTTGCATGAATAGGCTGAATAAATTCTGGTTGGGCAGTAAGTTCTTCATAGAAAAGGGTTTTCCTTGGCTTCCCACCTGTAGGAGTCGACAGTGTGCAGTGGCTCAAAAAACACAGGATAATAAGCCAGTTGGTGAAAGGCAAATGCCATATAATTTCACCTATAAGAGAAATCTAATGCACAAAATAAACTAGTGAACTAAATAGAACCACAGGCATGGAAACATGGAACAGACTGACAATGAGTGAGGGGTGGGGGAAAGGGGATAATGGTGGGAAGAAGAGGAAGGGACTAGTCAAAGAACATGTATGGATGACCCATGAACATGGACATCAGGGTGGGAATTGACTATGGAAGCAAGGGGGTGGGATGGGTGGAGGAGGGCAAAGGGAGAGACAACTGTAATAGAATAACAATAAGAAATGATTAAAAAATTCTCACACAAAGAAAAGGAGTTAATGAGTGAAGTGGTGGATGTGTTAATTAACATGAAAGAGGAATCCTTTCACAGTTATACATGTGTCAAATCATCATGTTATGTACTTTAAATATCTTACAATTTTATTTGTCAATTATCCCTTAATAAAGCTTAAAAAAAAGAAAACCTCCCAACTAGGAAGCCAAAATTAGATGGCTTCACTGGAATACTACTAAACATTTAAAGAAGAATTAATAATAATCCTATAGTGTCGGGTGGGTACTAAATTTACTGGGGTACTCACTTTGTTAGGTATAGAAAAATATCTAATCACTATGTTGTATACCTGAAACTAATATGTCAACTGTAATTAAAAATTTAAATAATTTTAAAAATCTTTCTCAAAAAATAACACAGGATAATTTTGGAAGTAGTTTACACCATGCATCCCATTGGAGTCTTTGCTGGTCACACCTTATTTGTAGAGCTGTGTTTAATTTTTTAAACCAGGTTTCAAGGGAGAGAATGAGTAACTGGAATGCAGTGGGAAGTGGCATGTTAGGAAAAAAAGAAATGGGGAAATATGTGTGGAAGGAGTGAGAGAATTAGGGATGTTTGGCTGAAGAAGGGAGATTGAGGCAAACCTCACAATCCTCTGCAAACTCTATATTATTGCACGTATTTCAAGACCTGCCATGCAGTAGAAGTGTTATGTTTATTCATCATTAAAAATTAAGACCAGAGGTTATAATGAATAGTGGGGCATATTTCAGATAAATATGAGAAAAACTTTGTAATTGCGAGTGTGGGAGCTCTCCGAGTCACAGGAGAGATGCCTGGGAGAGAATGAGCTTCCCCTATGGGCATTGTTGAAGTGAGGGCTAATGGTGGTCATCAGGGATTCCCAAATTCAGGGGACAGTTCACATTGATGACCCAATATCTGTTCCAGTCTTGAGCACTAAGGATTTTAGGGAAAATAATAAAAGTGTGCAGTTACATCTATGACTTATGAGGATCTGATTATTTGTGTTTTTCAATAATGATTTTCCATCTGAGAAATATTCTATTTGGATCGGGTTTCGTATTGAACTCTTCTCAAGCTATTTCTGGCCCTGTGTGTTGATGTGAAATTGATCAGTGGCCTCCTTGATTCCCACAGGTCTTCCAGGTCCCCCTGGACCACCAGGTCCTTATCATATCGTCAAAGGGGAGCCAGGGTTCCCTGGTCCTGAGGGTCCTGCTGGTATGAAAGGGATTCAGGGACCTCCAGGCCCCAAAGGACAGCAAGGTAAGAATAACTGTGCGATACAGGGAAGGAGTAGGGGGTCAGGAGGAAATGGGAAGGTATTTCCTCTTTACCCATGTGTCTAAAAATCAAAGTCTCTGGGTAATGGCTACATAAACACCTATTTGACTATGATTTTTTTTTTTTACCTTTCTGTAATGTATATCAAAACCGAATAAAGTTTTTTAGCGTACCTAAAAAAGCCTGACCAAAATACAGGAATAGCTACAGGAACATACAACCTAACACATCTATGCTCACTTAGAGGAACATGAGTGAAAGGAACCACATCATCTTTCCCAGCCAAGAGATCAGGGGTGGTAAGAAGCAGTAATCTAAACAGTAAGAATTGGTGCTCTTAGCAATTGATCTAGAAGCTCTACCCAACTGGCAAAGGCTTATGCTAATTTCTGTCATTCCCAGACATCCTAACCTAGAATCTTTCTGCCTATTTGGGCTAAACACTTCCTATTTCAAGAGTTATGGAATGGGTGAAAAACAAAGAAGAATGAACATTTAGAATTAGAAGGTAGAACACAGGAAAATTTAAATTTAAACTACCTAAAATTAAACTGTACACATGAAGAAAAAGTTATTTATTGTCAATATATCTGTTGCCTAAAAATTACTTAGACGCTGGAATATGGCCAAGGGGGACACGGGTGAGAAAATGAAAATGTGTCAAATATCTCTATCTCCAGTACACATAGCCTACCTTTTCCAAGACAATCTGCCAAATAATAACGGTAGTAACATCAGGAAACTAGGGAGAACTCTGAATGCAATGATGAAATGCATATCCATTCTAATGTCAGTTTGGCAGTTGCCTCGGAGAAATGAGTACAGGGCTTTGCAGGAAGCAATCATGCTTCTTTGGGAAAACTTTCATCTGCAGTCAAAGGTCTTATGCTTATTTTCCAGAAGAGGAAAGAGGACATTTCAGAAGGGAAGAAAAAGAAACAGCCTGCTGCTCTCTAGGACCAGATCACAAATTCTTTTTCTCTTCCTTCAGGTATGACAGGATCAGTGGGCTTACCTGGACCACCAGGTATTCCCGGATTTGACGGTGCCCCTGGCCAGAAAGGAGAGCCGGGACCCTTTGGACCTCCTGGTAGGTTTACTGCAGTTTCTCACCCTTACCTCTACCTGTGTCTTTTGGTTAGAAGCATTAGGCCCAGGCATGTGGGAACCTGCAAAACAGACTTGAAAAATGTTATTTGAAAGATTTCCAAAGAAGTCTGTTTCTTGGAAGAAATCGGATCCTATAGAAGAGCTAAATAGTTGTCATCACTTTTTCTGTATCGGGAGACAGATGTTGATCAAAGAGCAGTGTTTTCCAGATGTTGTTGAAAGCAGGCCAAGAGTGATGGTCCTCTCTGTTTTCCTCTGAGGGAAGCAGGCTGCAGCTACAGAAATTCTGTTTCAGCAATGGACAAGGGAAAATAGATGATAATGCCAGTGTTGGCCAAAGGCTACTGTCTGCTATGGGATAAAGCTGGTTCGCTTCCCTAGGAAGCAGGAATTCAAATATCTCATAATGACTGAGATGCCAAAGACTCAGGGCATTGAGTAACTGAGCAAAGGGCACAGCCCAGCAGAAGTTTCACAGGCAGCATAGTTACCCTGGGGCACGAAGGGATCCACTGCATGGGAGCTTTCTTATTGCCCTGTTTCCATGCAAAGGCTTTGGGCAGACATGGAAGGGAGGCCACTTTAAAAGGAGGTTGTTTTAATAATTCTTTCTTAGAGGAGCCCCAAAATGCTATATGCATTACATGTATGAAATCATGTCATTTATTCCATTTATTCATATATTCCTTTTCTCTTATTTCATTTATTCATTGGACTAAATTTTTCGAATATCTGCTTTGCATGTAAAGCACCTCAAGGTGTTATGTAGAAAGGAAAAGCTAAGAAAGCAAGAAGGTGGATTGTTGTACTAATCAGTACTAATGTTGTACTAAGACCAATAAAATATTGTTGTATTTGATTGGTCTTGCTTGAAGCCATCCAGAGCAACTTGACTGTGAGTGGAGAACCCAATATCTCTTCTCTCTTCCAGGTCCAAGAGGGTTCCCAGGACCGCCAGGCCCTGATGGTTTGCCAGGATCCATGGGCCCCCCAGGCACCCCATCTGTTGATCACGGTTTCCTTGTGACCAGGCACAGTCAAACAACAGAAGATCCACAGTGTCCTCCTGGGACCAAAATTCTTTACCACGGGTACTCTTTGCTCTATGTACAAGGCAATGAACGGGCCCACGGACAGGACTTAGGTGAGACGTTTACAAATGGATTCATTGTTACAAATGCACAAATTCTGTGTTAGATATATCCAGTACCTCAGTGGTGTTGTGTTGTTTTCAGCTCTGGTCCTGTATTTCAGAGTGTCCCGAAGACCTAGTTAATGAAAAGAGGGCTTGGCCCGATTTCCCTACATCCTTGCCAAATGAGCCATCAATTTAATAGCCACTGCGTTACTAATGTGAAGCCAAGAAAATGTAAAGGCTGTAATTTCTTTTGAAATTTTTAAGTTAATAAAGCTTTTGATTTCTTCTTCAAATTAGCAGTAGTATCAAGATTTCTGAAATACATACATGAAAGTTTGCATTGATATTTTTAATATAGAGCAGCTTTACTGTGGCTCTTTAAAAAAAAAAAAGTCCCAGCCCTGGGTGGTTTAGCTCAGTAGATTGAGTGCCGGCCTGCGAACCAAAGAATTGCTGGTTCGATTCCCACTCAGGGCATATGCCTGGGTTGCTGGCCAGGTCGGAGTGCGTGAGAGACAACCACACATTGATGTTTCTCTCCCTCTTTCTCCCTCCCTCCCTGTCTCTCTAAAAATAAATAAATCTTAAAAAAGAAAAAGTCCCATGTTTGTACTCTGTCCAAAATTTTTTTCTGCGTGTTCTAAGCTGTGTTCATTCTGTTGGTTTACATCAGCAGAAAGCTCATGTCTTTTGTCATTTTCTTCATCCCCTTCAGCTATCCACCCTCCACCAGATATCTAGATTATGTTTTAGTGTTAGACACTGCTAACTTTTACTGAGTTTGCAAACCACAAGCAGCTATATAAAGAGCATCTCTACATTTTTGGCAAAACTGGTGTTAAAGACACTGACTACTGTGTTCCTATCCATTGTATAAGGAACCCCATGTTAAATACCTTCTAGAGTTCAGTCAAAATGTCTTACATAGTTCTTTAAGCTTCCCTTTTGCCTTGATTACTTTAAATTTAATTTAATGCTCATTTACAGTCATGCTTGTCTGTTTAGTATATTTACTTCCTTTTATTTATAATTTTAAAAAATGTATTCCCATTTTAATGGTTAGGTTGCATATATGCCTTTCATTATTAGCCAGCTTAAATCCATTTTATACAGAGGCAGACAGTGAATTAGAAAGCAAATACTTCACTTTGTCATCTCTCCCTGTGCCTCCAGGCACGGCTGGAAGCTGCCTGCGCAAGTTCAGTACAATGCCCTTCCTGTTCTGCAATATCAACAATGTCTGCAACTTCGCCTCCCGGAATGATTATTCCTACTGGTTGTCCACTCCAGCACCCATGCCAATGTCTATGGCACCCATCTCCGGGGAAAATATTAGACCGTTTATTAGCAGGTGAGTGGAGCATTTATAGGTACAGGTATATAATTGAAGAAGAAAAATTGCTTGTAGTCTAGACAGAGTTTTTTTGTTTTTCATTTCCCCCCAAAACATTCAATCCATTGCCATTCAGTTTATTAATTATGCTGTTTGAGTTTTGTCATAGAAATCAGCCATAAAAATGATTTTATATAAAAGTCGTTATCCTCTTTAAGAATTATAGTGCAGAACCATTGTGAGATAATGCCTAGGTTTGGAATAGAATTCATATCTCAAGTGATACACTGTGGTGGTTATCTTTTCCCCTACAAGCAAAGCAGTGTCATCGGAGGGCTCAGCAAGCATTAGAATAGGATTTTCAACTTTGTTTCCTTAAATAATCCTCTTAAGGAGCCTTTCAAGGCTTTTTTTTTCTGAACTACCTCCACTCCCATGAAATTTGAAAAAATGTTTAGTTATTTTTAATTGTAGTAAAATACACATAACATGAAATTTATCAGAACTATTTTTAAGTGGACAGTTCAGTGGCACTTAATGCAGGAACTTAAATATAGGTGTGAGGTGGTCCCCAAGAAATGGTAATACCACAAACTGTGTATCTGTCCTTTTTACATAAAAAGATTATATAGATGTATCGTATGTGTCAAAATATATGCGTATTCAAATTTTTCTCACATTCCCCACCTCTACCAACTTTTGCCATCTTGGGTGATATTGTACCCAGCTACAAATGCATGCATTTGACTGAGCTACTTCCCAAATTAAGTGCTTTCCATACTAATTAATATCTAGAGTATGTTTTCAGGTCCTCAAGAGTCTGCTTCAGAGGAAGTAAAATGGGAAATTGAAATCATTGTAATCGAAAAATACATGATTGTTTTATCTTTGCCTCTTACCTTTGAATTAAAAGTTGATTCCTTAGCTTTACTCAGAAGTAATAGAAAAGTAGCAGATGAATAAATTTATTTGACTACTAACCTATTCTATAATTTTACTTTTACAAATTAAGATAATAAAGGATGAAAAGAATAACAAGACAGGATAAGTTTGCCCTAGGACAGTGAGACTCAGAAAGAACTTGAGCTTCGGTCCCTTTAAAACAATCAGCAGCTGTTGAATATGAAGAAAGATGTAGCATGTTGGCTAAGAAGTGTCCTGCAGTCAGGAGGGACAGGAACAGAAAGCTAGTGCTTGGAGCTGGCCCCTGGAGCCCCTGCTTGGGTCCAGTGGTGTGTGGCCATCAGCCAGTCACTGATCACTACCTGTATGGGGGCAGGCTGCCCAGTGGTGGTGCCTGTGGCTCCAGCAGGCAGGGAGGCTGGGCCTGGCCCATCACAGTCTTATTAAGAGAACTATGCCACTTAGGACCTGGAACAGAAAGGCTGGGAGATGCCTAATAAATAGGAAAATCACAGGTTTTAGATTGCCTTGCATTGAAATATCTCCAGACAACTTTCTGATTTTTTCAGCTGTAAGAAAACTTATGAGTCTTCAGTGGGAAAAGTCAGGCATTCATTACCCTTCCAGAGTGGCACTTTTCAAACCACAGACAGCACTTGAAAATGTCAGTGAGGGCCTGTTGATTGCTCTGTTTTGAGACTTTCCTTGTTCAGAACCATGCTGAATGTGTGAAAAGGAAAACTAATCACCTTTGTGTTTTTGTTTAGCTTCCCTTGGACAACAGGTAGAAAATAATTTTTCATTTTTTTTATTTACCTTGATAAAGTTGATATTTGATCTTGACTTAGTAGAGAACATGAGGGCTCTGGCATACATTTGGAATATTCCAAAAATTAGGTCTTCAGAAGCCTTGTTTTTTAGATTTGCTTTTCTCTGTGGACCCATTAATTTCAGTAAGAACCCCTGGTTCTGTAAGCATGAGTTGTTTAAATGTCCCAGTACTATACACTTCAGGCTTTTTACGTCTTTCTGTTAACTGACCCCACTCAGTTAACTCAACGTGAAGGGACCTTACAAGTCACATCCTTAAGCCTGCTACTCCTTAAGCCATGTATTTCTCACATTTCCTTTTGGTAATGATGGAAGAAGCCCATTTCTCTTGGCCTCTTCAGAAGCAGGTTTTCCTGGTGACAGGTTTTCAGTGACTTCTCAGGACTTACATGTTTCTTCCGAGGGCTTCTAAGTACTTTCTGGCTTTCTAAGGGCAAGAATCATCATAAAACTACTGATTGTGTAATTGTTGCAGTAGAAAGAAGAACTGAGTTCTAGTTCTGGCTTTGACACTGTGACCTCAGGTTTCTTCATAAATTATATGGGGAATTGGACTATGAATTTTAAGGGACTGTAAAATTAACTCTGTAGTTCTGTTTCCTAATCAGCCATCTGACAGGGTCAGGACCACCTTCTCTACAGCCACTTGAGTCTCTCTAGCCCAGGAAGAGCCTTTCCTTCATGCTTTATTTCTGGTTTCTGCGTCTGGCAGGCAGATGGTGTATAAGGCCAATTTCAGTAACTGTCGTTTAACCGAGCCTTTTAATTCATCTGCATCTGTGTGGAAAAAAAATAGAAAATTGCACACACCACACACACCCCCAAGTCCATGGAAAATCGAATGACTAATTTAGGTCCTCTTCCCACTCCTCATCCATTTTCATGCAAATGTTTCGGCATAACTAGGTGTAATTATTAATACCATTTATAGTCATTTATCAGCGTTGTTAAAACTCTGTTCATTTTGTGACTTGAATATAATTATTTTCCTGCTAGTGTTTAATTTTTTTTTTACTAAACATTATCTCACCATCAAAGGGTTCCCTTAGTTGAAAGGGTCTGAGTCAGAACATTGTGGGTTGTTTTAATTTATTCCTGAGTGGCTGCATGTGAGGCAGCCTGCTTGGGAAGTGTCTGTCCTGGGGAGAGTTCTTTGGGACTTACTACAGCCTCAGTGGTGCTGAGGACAGCCTTGGCCCAGGGTCCCCAGGACCCATCATTGGTCTTTTGGCTCCAGGTCTGGAACAAGTCTTCTGAAGGAGGCTTACATGAACATCCAGCCTCAGGTGCATTATTTGTCTTGGCTACTCTAAGTCTTATATCTTAGATGATTCCTCACTTAAAACAAATGGCTGCATTCTTGAAGCACTAATTGTGTTTGTTGAAATACATGCTCGTTGTTGAAAAGTTGGAAAACATAAAAGAGGAAACAAAGTCACCTGTAGCCCCAGCTCCTCTGGGAGAAGGCCACTGTTCAGCTCAGGCTCCCATTTTCTTCCTTCAACAAAGCAGATAATTAAATCACTTGTGTTGGATGTAGTTTTGAATTTAATATTTTAATATGGAGACAGGCTTATAAAACCAACCAGAAGTCTCTGAGCCTTGGAGTCCAAGAAGTGGTTACATTATCCATTTGATAAACATGTAATTGAATCAGAAAAATTGAGGGAAAAGATTGACTGCAAGTAATGGGAAAAAGAATGCATAAGTAAAGGCTTCATCCTGGGCCATCCCAGGATGAGCTGCTAAGTATCTTTGCTCTGGAACCTTCCAGGTGTGCAGTGTGTGAGGCGCCAGCCATGGTGATGGCGGTGCACAGCCAGACGATTCAGATCCCACCATGCCCCAATGGGTGGTCCTCGCTCTGGATTGGCTATTCCTTTGTGATGGTGAGTGTTTTGGGCAACTCTGTGTTTTCCTGGAGGAGCCACGCACTATCACCCCTACCTCCTGTCTCTGATGCTACCACCCTCTCAGTTCAGTGCTCATGCTGCTTAGGCCTGTCTTCCTCCTGGGGAGGAGCCTGGCCTGCTCTGCTGGGCACACACTGGTTCCAGTGCCCAGACAGAGTCCTCCTGTTGCCATGGGAATGACTGCTCTGGGATTAGGTAGCTGGGAGGACGTGATGGTATTTCCTAGAGTCAGGTAGAAGAGGAGAAGGATGTGTGTGTGCGAGGTACACATTTACTAAAACACATGCAAGCCTGAGAGCAGAAGCTTGAGTTAGGAAGAGAGCAGTGGAATATTGGCTAACAGCATGCTGCCTCTTCCACTCATGTGTGTCCACACCCTTCACGCGGGCTGAGACTGCCCTCCCATCGCCCAGCTGCCCTGAATGTTCCCTTCCCTTGAAAAACCAATTGGAACAGGAAATATGGTACCTGTTTGAGGTCCCATTGTATTTCCTTATTTTATTTTATTGCCTCAATTACAGTATTGATTGAGCATATGAAAGCTCTGAACTTGTAAGATCAGGTTGTACTAGAATAACTCCCAGTAAATGACTCTACACAGATACTTTCCACATCACCTTTGTAAGCCATTAGACCAAATTGCAATTTAAGAGTTACAGTAGTAGTTATTCCTTTTTCTTATTCTTTTGTCAAATTTCCTCTTTTAAAAAGAGTGGTTGATTTTTCTTTACCTTATAAAAGGACATGTAGCATCTAATGTAGCAAATTCAGGATTTTGATTATTCTGTATACTTTTGTTTAGAAAGTCTGATTTCACATCAGTTGGTTATAGCATCATTTGCACATTTTGGCTGTTGTCTCATGTTCCAAGTTGGAAGAGGTTTCAGTGTTTCAAAAATAAGACATAGCAAGAACAGCATTTCGTTAAAATCTAAAGAAGCTGGACCGGTCGCCTCCTATTTTGGGAGGAGTGGTTGACTGATTCTGACACTGCGTGGAGTGCTCCTCTGCGCAGTGGGTAGAGCAGGGACCAGCTTGCAGGCTGTGAGCAGTGTGGGAAGGAGTGTGTTCAGTGGTGACTGCATGAGGCAGAGGGCTGGCTTTCTGGAAGGAGCATTCTGGCTCCTCCCTGGGAACAGTGCCGCCCTCTCCTGTCCGTGGGTGAGAATCGCTGACACATGGTCCCTTTGTTCTGCAGCACACCAGCGCTGGGGCAGAAGGTTCTGGCCAAGCCCTTGCATCCCCTGGCTCCTGTCTGGAAGAGTTTAGAAGTGCACCATTCATCGAGTGCCACGGCCGTGGGACTTGTAATTACTATGCAAATGCTTACAGCTTTTGGCTTGCCATTATAGAGAGAAGTGAGATGTTCAAGTAAGTCGGAATGACCCTGTGTCGTAGGACCCTCACCCATGGCCTTTATTTCTTTTGTTCATCTATGATCCATATACCTTCCAATGCAAAGTCTCAAAGATGGTTATAAAGTAATAATCAGGAATGCTTCTTGCACATGTAGTAATGAACATTTGATTCTGTTCTACATGAACAGATAACTGAGACAATTTTCAAAGGCAGAGCTTAGGTGACAGGCTTAATTCTTTCATTGACTGAAACACCATTAGAGAACAAAGGTCACTTTCCTTTTTCTAGGTGAATCCACTAAAATGTAATTCAAGCAATTAAAATCTTCAAAGAGCATTTACAAATATATCTTTAACACTTAGTGAAAGAAAAGTGAGCAGTGTTCATGTTCATTGCATTGTGTGAGTTCTGAGTGACTTAACACAGCTATGGTTTTTCGACATGTGTAAATAAATTTCAGTACAAATGCACCTGATATTAAAAGGGAAGATCTTTCTTTCCTTTTTTTTTTCCATTTCTGAAATTTTACCTTTCAATTGACTATCCCAAGAGGCTGCTGACCTTTTTGCAGTTCGGTTGGATCCTGGCCTGGTCCCTGATGGACAGGAACACATGGGTGCAGCCCCTGCTGCAGCAGATGTAGGAGGCTGATGGAGCCTGGACCATTACTTACTGTCCATTCCCCAAACAAGCTTCTTATCCCTTGAGTTACACCTGTCTATCTTTACCTGTTTGGAGAGAATTTTGTGGCACTTTGCTATGACCCCATCTCTTTGTAGCTTAGATTATAAAAGGTGAAGCAACACATTTGCCACTCAATTATTTAAAGCATCAAAAAATCACCAGGTGTCTAATGAGTGCTTTTCAGGCAACTGGGAACTTGACGTCAACTTTGCAGATAGAATTTAACCATTAGCTACTGAAATGCCACTTAATGTATATATCAGCTCCTGGAGCTTTGTGTTATAGGTAAGTAGGTAAAAATGGGGATATTTTTGAACCAGTATCCTGGTACAGTGAACTAAAATGCTTTCTTAACAAAATTAGGTAATGTCCCATTAACTTAAATAATTAATTTAGGGGCACTATGATTTTCACCAAAAGTTGATAAAAATTAGCCTTAATTTTAGGGCAAAGTACTTTTTATATGACTCCTTTGATTATAATAGAATTTGTCTATTTTAGTTCAGTCTTTATCTTTCCAGTAGTCCAAATAAGGTAACCTTGTAGGATCAAGAAAGTATTTGGAGCATTAGATGTCTTCCCTTCTCTTTGATTTTCAATCAGACCAACTGCATATAAAACCTTCAAAAGTTATAAAAGTATTTCAAGGTCTAGTTAAGTTTTCCAGATTTATTGCTCATTATATCATTGCATAAATATTAGTATGTGTGAAGTATTACAGAGAAGAGCAATCTTCTTCCCCTGGAGGAGTTTATAATCGGGTTGAGAAGACAAAGTTTAACTATAGTTCAAGGAGGCAGGGGGTGTGATATGGAGTGGTTGCAACTTTAGAGCTAAACAGACATGGGGTGACGTGAGCTGTGCCTTCACTCTCTGTGTGCTCCTGGGAACGTCAGTGACCTCAGAGCCAGGGATGGAGAATGCAGGCGATAACTTGTAGCACTCTATGGGTTATGAAGGCCATGCAATGCCCCCAGCACAGTGCCCTCTTAGAGTCAGGGTGAATAACGGTGGCTATTTGTCATATATATGGAGTCCATCCCCGTCTGATCCCTTAGAGATCTCCAAGCACGTGGGAGGGCTGAGGAACGGGCTTGCCTGTTTGACAAGCAGTGAAGTGATGGCTGGTTGTTTTCTTTGCTGCATTTTAGGAAGCCCACACCGTCCACCTTGAAGGCTGGGGAGCTGAACACGCATGTCAGTCGCTGTCAAGTCTGTATGAGAAGAACATAATGAAGCTCAGCTCTCAGCTAACGTCACAACATGGTGCTACTCCCTCCTCTTCCCTTTCCTCTTTTTTTTTTAACAGCAATGAACCCTAGAAATATATCCTGTGTACCTCACTTCCAGTATGAAAACCGTAAAGTGCCTTATAGGAATCTGCGTTAACTAACACACCCTGCTTCGTTGGCCTCTACTTGCTGAAGGAGAAACAGAGACATCGATAAGCTGTCAGTAGTGACATACAAAATGGCACTTTTGATGAAATAAAAATATAAGTCTGTTCTACAATGCAGTGCACTGATGTGTAAAATGAGAACTCCATCAGAAAACCAAAGGGTGCTAGGAGGTGTGCGGGGCCTTCCATACTGTTTGAATGCCCGTTTTCATTCTTGTATGATAATAGATTCATTTTCCACCCCCAGATGAAATGTTTGTGTGTGTCACTGTCTAGCTGTTTTCAAAATTCAGGTCCCTTGGTCTGTACAAATAATAGTCATGTGAAACAGTGTTTTGAACCTCCAAATGGAATTACAGGTGCAGTGGCCATATCTTCCAATCCCCAAATATAAATTAAGGTCTTTCTGCTATGTGTGGTACTATGCAGCTGCTTTTGCAGAAATCACAAATATCCTGTGGAATAAAAATGGTCCAAAATAGGCAGAAATTAAATATATATATATATTTTAGTAATTTATATAGATGTCAGCAGTTAGGCAGGTCAAGTTTTTAGTTTCAGTTCTGTTAAAATAAAGCTTATAGTTTCTTCCTTTAAAAGACTGTGTTCTCCTTTAACATGGAATTTTAAACACCAGGGTATTGAATGTGAAACACCAGTTTTCATTGTTCACCTCCAAACCAAAAATTGTGTATTGCCAAAACCAAATCCAGGTTCATGAATATGGTGTCTATTATACTGAAACATGTACTTTGAGCTTATTGTTTTTATTCTGTTTTAAATATATTCAGGGTTTTAAACAGTAATCACAAACTGAATGACTTGACTTCAAAAGCAACAACCTTAAAAGGCCTTCATTTAATTAGTATTCCTCATTCTGCAGCCTGGTGTGAAAAACAGCTCTGTTGAATCAAAATATCAGTATTTTTACATGTAAGCACATTCAGGTGGCTTTCTTGGTTTTTTATGAGCTGTGTTCAGACTTCAGCAGGGGAACGGATGGATTGCAGGAGAGCAGAATTGGACCACTATGTCTGAAGTGACATTTCACTGAAAGTCTCCAAAACGTTTTTAAGACTACTAAGGCCTTTTATGTAATTTCTTTAAATGTGTATTTCTTAAAAATTCAAATTTGTAATAAAACTATTTGTATAAAAACTAAGCTTTTATTAATTTGTCACTAGTTGCCACAGAAACATTAAAAGAAAAATTACTGCACAAGCCATTAATAAATTTGTAAGCTTTGCATACGTAGATCACATTTAGTTTGCAGTTCTTCCAAACAAGGGTCATAGACTGGGTGTAATTTACTGAAATTATTACAAAGAAAAAAGAATGATCTCCTCCTTCCACCCTGTTTTCTTCCTTCCCTCCATGTTTTTCCCCTTCCTTTAATCTATCCATCCAGACAGCCAATATCCTTCCATCCATCCATCTGTCCATTCATTGTATGAATACCAAGGATTTACCAGTTTTCAAGAACTGGATAGTTGCAAGCTAAACAGAAATTAATAACATACACACATTCAGCCATTAAAAGTGAATTCATTAGGAGTTAGAACTGAGATTATAGTTATGCAATGGATAAATGTCAGGCAGGGGGTTGGATTCCAAGTCTTACTTAAAGTAGGAAAAAAATAAAATAGCATATTTCTTTTTCCCTGGTGATCTAAGCTTCAGTTTCAATTTGATTAAAATATGATCCATGTAATGCAATACTGCATACTCAAGAAAAAGCTCTAAGTGTTGTTATGTTCTTGGTTTTCAGACCCAGCAGAGTTGCAGTGAGGATGAAATGGGATAAGTTGCAGGCATGACACCTCAGTGCTTGATCAGGTGGTATCAGTCAAGGTCTAGTTTTGATCACCTCCCATCTTTGATAAAGTTGATGAAAAGGGGTCATTTGCTTTCCTTAGTATAGAGTATTAGAAGAGAAGAAAACTAAAATCATTAGGCTTAGTATGTACTCAAGTTAGAGAGAAATATTAAACACCTCCATGTTGTAGCCATTTTAGAGTATTGTTCCTTCATGTAAAGCTGATTTATCATAAATTATTTATTATACACAGTTTGGTTTATATAGAAAAGTACAAAGACAATCATATCATACCCTGAATCTCAACATTCAGACCCTGTGCATTTTATATGTTATTCTGAAAGCAATTTATATGTTTTATTTTTAATTATCCTACACTAAAATGGACTTGATGTACAGTTCTATGAATTTTAACATATGTATAGGTTCATATAACCATAATCAAAACCAGCACTCAGAAGAGATATATTACACCAACACACTCCCTCAAGCTCTTGCTGTGTGGTAACACACATTCCTGCCCCAACCTTGGCAATCAACCACTGAACTTTTCCCCATCACGATAGATTTGTCTGTTCAAAAACGGATTGATAGAGTGTGTAACCTTTTGAGACTATCTTCTTTCACTCAGCATAATGCATTTGACATTCATCTTAGTTGCTGTCTGTATCAACAGTTTATTCCTTTTTATTGCTGAGTGGGATTACATTTTGTAGATGTACCACACCTCATTTATCTGTTCACCTGTTGAAAGACATTTGGGTTGTTTTCTGTTTGGGGTGATTATGAATAGAGAGGAAACATTCATGTGCAGGTTTTTGTGTGAACGTAAGTTATTTTTTTCTTTAGAGTAAATACACGGTACTAGAATGGCTGGGTAATATGGTAAGTGTATGTTTAATGCAAAAAGAAACTGCCAAACTAGTTTCCAGGGTGGCTGCACCATTTTATGTTTCCGCCAGCAATGTATGAGAGCTCCACTTGCTCCACAGTGTTTGGTTTGGCATCGTCAACATTTTTTTTCAGTCATTCTAGTTAGTATGTGGTGTCATTTAACCATGGTTTTAATTTGTATTTCTGTAATGGTTAGCGATGTTGAACATCTTTTCATGAATCATTTGGTTATCGGTATATCCTCTTTTTTGGACTATCTGTTGTCTCTGCTCATTTAAAAAATTGTTTCTTTTCATTTTGTTGAGTTTTGAAAGCTCTTTGGATATACTGGTTACAAGTCATTGTTGGATCTGTGATTTGTAAATTCATCCTCTTAACATCATCTTTCATAGAGCTAAAGTTTTTCATTTTGATGACATCCAATTTGCCAATATTTTTTACATGGGACAACCTTTTGGTATCATGTTTACAAACACTTTGATTAAGCCTAGGTCACTTAGATTTTCTTCTAAAAGTTTTATTGCTTTACATACAGTAACTTTATATATATGCAGTCCATTAATTGTTTTTTAATAGGTGAAATTTACACAACTTAAAACTCACCATTTTAAAGTGAACAGTAATATCTAGTACATTCACAGTGTTGTGCAACATTCACCTGCATCTTGTTCTAAAACATTTTAATCACACCCAAGTCCAGGGCCCATTCAGCAGTGACTCCCCCTCCATTCCCACCCCCAGCAAGCACTAAGCTGCTCTTGACTCTATGGATTTACCTATTCTGGCTTTCATACAATGGGATCATTCAATAAGTGACTTTTGTGCCTGGTTTCCTTCACCTAGCATGTTGTCAAGATTCATTCATTCATTTTTATGGCTAACTAATTTCTATTGTGTGTGTATGCCATGACTTTTATCCACTCACCTGTTGATGCATCTTTGGACTCTTTTGACCTTTTGGCTACTCCCAGTAGTGCTCCTTGAGTCCTCGTTTTCAGTTCTTTGAGGGATATTATGCCCAGGAGTGGAATTGTTGAATCCTACGGTTACTCTGTGTTTAACTTTTTAACTACCTACTTATTTTCCACAGAGACTGAACCATTTTCCGCTCCCACCAACACAATGATGGTTCCAGTTTCTCCATATCCATACCAATACTTCTTATTTTTCATTTTTTATTATAATCATCCTACTGTGTGTGAAGTGGTCTCTCATGATTTTGATTTGCATTTCCCTAATTAGTAATGATGTTGAACATCTTTTTATGGATTTATTGGCATTTGCATATTTCCTTTGAAGAAATGTCTGTTCAAGTCCTTTGCCCCTTTTAAATTAGGCTGTTTGTCTTTTTGTTGTTTAGTTGTAAGGGTTCTATATATTCAGGATACTAAACTCTTATCAGAGATATGGTTTGCAAATATATTCTTCCATCATCTGTATTGTTTTTTTGTTTTTAATGTCCTTTGATCCACAAAATGTTTCAAATTTGATTAAGTACAGTTTATCTGTTTTTCTTTTGTTGCTTATGATTTTGATGTCATGTCGAAAAAAGCCATTGCCAAATCCAGGGTCATAAACATTGACTCCTATGATTTTCTCCAAGAGTTTTATCACTTTAGCTCTTATATTTAAGCCATTGATTCATTTGGAGTAAATTTTTATATACAGCATGAGAGAGAAGACCAACTTCATTCTTTCACATGTAGATATCCAGTTGCTGCAGTACCATTTATTAAAGAGACTATGTTTTCCCCATTGGGTGATCTTGGCATTCTTGTCAAAATTTACTTGGCTATCCTTTTATTGAATGGATTTTGCATTTTTGTTAAAGTTAATTGACCGTACTTCATCTGGGTCTGTTTTTGAACTCTGTTGTATTTCATTGATCTATGTGACCACCTTAACCAACACTGTTCTCTCTTCATTAACTGAGCTTTAAATTAAGTATTAAAATCAGTTCCTACTTGGTTCTTTCTTTACAAAATTGTTTTAGCTATTATAGTTTCTTGGTTTTTCTAAAAAATTTTGAGATTGAGCTACAGAACATCCTGGGATTTTGGTTGGAATTACATTAAATTCATCGATCAGTTTGGGAAGAATTGTTATCTTTACTACATTAAATCTTATATTCTATACACATAATGTGTCTTTCCTTTTTTTATGTCTCTTTTTTTTATTATCATTTAATAATTTTCGAAAACTATTTTGTGCATGTTTTGTTACATTTATACCTAAGTGTTTAATTTTTTAGAGCCTTTGTAAATTTTAAATTATCAAAAATTTTAAAAATTAAAAATAATTGATTTTAATTATATACACAATCTATAGCACTATGATTAAATATTTTTGTGTATTGACTTTGGATCCTGTGACTTCCCTAAATTCTCTTTTATAGCTTTGGGGGGACTTTTTGTTGCTTTGTTAAGATTTTCTTTTTCTTTTTTTTAATGACAATTTTTAAAAGTATATTTTATTGATTATGCTGTTATAGTTGTCCCATTTTTTTCTCCCCTTTATCCCCCTCTGCCCCTCACCCAGCCATCCCTCCAGTATTCCCCCCAAACCCCACCATCGGTCATATCCATGGGTTGTACATGTAAGTTCTTTGGCTTCTCCACTTCCTATACTATTCTTAACCTCCCCGTATTTTGTGCCTACCAATTATGCTTCTTATTCCCTGTACCTTTTTCCCCTATTCTCCCCCCACCTACTGTCCACTGTAAACCCTCTATGTGATTTCCATTTCTGTGATTCTGTTCCTGTTCTAGTTGTTTGCTTAGTTTTCATTTTTGTTTTTTAGGTTCAGTTGTTGATAGTTATGTTTTTTGTCATTTTACTGTTCATAGTTTTGATCTCTTTTTTAGATAAGTCCCTTTAACATTTCATATAATGAGGGCGTGGTGATGGTGATCTTCTTGAACTTGACCTTATCTCTGCCCTTCCATTCTAAATGATAGCTTTGCTGGATAGAGTAATCTTGGATGTAAGTTGAATACTTTCATGACTTTGAATACTCTTCAGCCCCTTCTTGCCTACAAGATTTCTTTTGAGAAATCAGTTGTTAGTCTTATGGGCACTCCTTTGTATGTAACTGTCTCCTTTTCTCTTGCTGCTTTTAAGATTTTCCCCTTATCTTTAATCTTAAGTAATGCAATTATGATGTGCCTTGGAGTGTTTCTTCTTGGATCCAACTTCTTTGGTACTTCTCTAAGCATCCTGGACTTGCATGTCTAGTTCCTTTGCCAGATTGGGGAAGTTTTCTTTCATTATTTGTTCAAATAAGTTTTCAATCTCTTGCTCTTCCTCTTCTCCTTCTGGTGCCCCTATGATTTGGATGTTGGCATATTTAAAGTCCCAGAAGTTCCCCAGCCTCTCCTCATTTGGGGGAATTCTTCCTTCTTCATTTTGTTCTGCTTGTATGTTTATTTCTTCCTTCTGTTTCCAAATTGTTGTCCCAGTTTCCTTCCCTTCACTGTTGGTTCCCTGTATATTTTGCTTTATTTCATTTTGAGTAACCTTCACTTCTTACTTTATTTTGTGGCCACACTCAATTATTTCTGTGAGCATCCTGATTACCAATGTTTTGAACTCCACATCTGACAAGTTGGCTGTCTCCTCGTTACTTAGTTCTTTTTCTGGAGTTTTGATCTGTCCTTTCATTTGGGCCATATTTCTTTGCCTTGGCACAGCTGTTACATTATAAGAAGTGGCACCTTAGGTATTGGCCAGGGTGGAGCAACCCAGTTCACTGTGTTATGGCACTGTATATGGGGGAGGGGTCAGAGAGAACAATGTCACTGTCCTGGCTCTCGCCCCACTTTCTGTTACTCTCTCGCTTCCCATAAGCAGATTATGCCCTTTCAGGTGCTGATTCCTGTGTGTGTGGGTTTGTGTACATTCTAGGATTCTGTGGACTCTGCTGTGAGGCTGGGAGTTTCTTCCACTGCCTCAAACCCCACAGGTTTTTTCAGTGAAAGGTTTTCAGGCTTTGGTTTCCCATGCTGGAACCCTGAGTTGTGCGGTCTGTCTTGCTCTCCTATTATTCCTCCCAGTTTATCCCCTCGAAAATGTGGGACTGCCCAGTCTGCCGTCCACCAGCCCCTGCCTTGCCATGCGTCCTGCCCAGCCCTCTTACCAGTCTGGATGAATGTTTCTTCTTTAACTCCTTGGTTGTGGTACTTCCATACAGCTCAATTTTCTGGCAATTCTGGTTGTTTTTTGTTTTTAAATTGGTTGCTATCTTTCTTTTGGTTGTGTGAGGAAGCAAAGCATTTCTACCTACACCTCCATCTTGGCAGGAACCTCAAGATTTTCTACATAACCAATCATGTTTGTGTTAGGGACAGTTCTGTTGCTTCCTTTCCATATTCAGTCCTCACCCTCCAACTTTTCTTTTTCTTTCCTTTTTGCACTGGCTACAACATCCAGTTAATGTTGTATAGGAGTGGTAAGCAAAGATATTCTTCCCTTGTTTTTGATCCTAAGGAAAAAAACATTTAGTTTTTCACCATTGAACAAAATGTTAACTGTAGGTTTTTACATATGTGGCATCATACTTAAGAGTTTTTATCATGAATGGATGTTGAATTTTGTCAAATTCAACTGTATCAACTGTTAGGTTATGTTAATATGATGGATAATCAATGATTGATAATCAAAGATTGTACCAGTCTTACATTTCCAGGATAATGCACCATTGGATATTGTGAATTATTCTTTTTTTTATATTGCTGGATTTGATTCACTGATACTTTATTGAGGATTGTTGTGCTGATACTTTATTGAGGATTGTTGTGCTTCTGTTAGTGAGAAAAACTGGTTTGTAGCTTGTCCTTTTTTGTCTTGTCTTTGTCTGGTTTTTGTATCAGATAATGTCTTTCTCAGAAAATGAGCTGGGCCCTGGCTGGTTCAACTCAGTGGATTACGTACCAGCCTGCAAATTAAAGGGTCACCAGTTCGATTCCAAGTCTAGGGCACATGCCTGGGTTGTAGGTCAGGTCCCCAGTAGGGGGCACATGAGAGACAATCATATATTGATATTTCTCTTCCTCTATTTCTCCCTCCCTTCCCCTCTCTAAAAAATAAATAAAATCTTTTAAAGAAATGAGCTGGGAAATATTCCCTCCTCTTCCATTTCCTGGAGGAGATTATACACAGTTAGTATTATTTCTTCTTTAAAGAAGAAATATTTAGTAAAATTAGAGTGAAATTATATGAACCTGAAAATTTCTCTTTTCAGAGGTTTTTCACTATAAACTCAATGTTTAATAGTTATAGGTTTGTTTAGGTTCTATTTCATCTTGGATGAATTTGATAATTTTTCTTCCAAGGAATTAATCTATTCTGAGTTTATTGAATTTGTTTCTAGCATTTTTACAAAATTCCTTTATTATCCTTGTGTCTATGGAGCATGTAGTGACATTATTTCCTTCCCAATATTAATAACATTTTTTCTTTTTTTTCTAAAATAAAAAATTTTTAGAAGTTTTACAGTATCCTTGATCTTTCAAAGAACCAGGTTTGATTTCATTGATTTTTTTAATTCATATCATTTTCTATCATGTTCTCATTTTGAATTTATTTTTTCTTTTTCTAGTTTCAGCAGCTGAAAGTTAAAATAATCAATTTGATACTATTATTCTTTTGTCATATAAGCATTGAATGCTATATAAATTTCCCTTTAAGCACTGATTTACCTGCATATTACAAATTTTGTTTAGTTGTAGTTTTGTTTATATTCAGTTCAAAATAACTTGCAGTTATTTTGATATTTCATTTGATTCATGTTTTTTTGTACATAAGTTGTGTAATTTCCAAGTGTTTGTAGATTTTCCTGTTATATATCTGTTTTTGATTTCTGGTTTAATTTCATTATTATCATAGAGCATATTTTGATATCAAGAATCTTAGATTTGTTAAAATTTCTTGTATGACCTAAGGCATGTTTTTTTTTTGGCAGATGTCACATTTACAATAGAAAAGAATATGTATTTAATGAATATTGGGTAGATTGTTATGTAAATATAAATTAGAATCCATTTTCTTGGTGCTGTTATTTTGTTATTTAATATCCATGTTAAGCTTCTATCAATCACTGAGAGATCAGTGCTGAAGTAATGTTAGTTAGGAATTTTTAATTTATTCTCTCAGGACAGTTTTTGCTTTATTTTTAAGTTCTTTGTTATTAGATATACAAAATTTAGTATTATTATGTCTTCATAGTAAATTGATCCTTATATCTTTGTGCTATGTGCCTCATTATATCTATTTCATTACCTATAATGATTATTTATTTTTTGCTCTGAAATCTACTTTGTCTGATATTAATATAGTCACTTCATCTTTCTTCCAATTGGTATTTGCATGGCATATCTTTTCTACTTTTTTACTTTTTACCCATTTGTATCATTATATTTGAAGTGAGATTCTTGCAAACAACATATGGTTGTGTCGTGTTCTTAAAATTCATTCTGACAATCTCTTTTAATTGGTGTGCTTATATTGTGTTTATGTTTAATATGATGACTGGCATGTATGCTTTTATGTCTAGCTTTTATTATTTGTTTTCTGTCTGCTACCTCTTTTTATGTTTTCTTCTTTCCTGCTTTTTTTTAGTTATTTAAACATTTTCTAGTATTGTATTTTAAATTATCTATTGTGGTTTTTACTATATTGCATATTTTTTAAAATTCAAGAGGAGAATATTATATTTACTCAGATGTTTTCCATTTCTATTTTTCTTCCTTTATTTCTGATGTTCCAAGTTTTCTTCTTGTCCTGTTTTCTTCATGTCTGAAGAACTTCCTCTAGCAATTTTTTTAGAGTAGGTCTGCTGCCAAACAGTTCTTTGTGTTACCCTTCATCTGAAAATGTCTTTACTTCACCTTCCCTGAAGGATTTTTTCACTGAAGGTAGAATTCTGATAGTTCTTTTCTTTCAGTGATTCAAAACTGTTGTTCACTTCCTTTCTTTTTGACCTGCATTATTTCTGATAATAAAATCTCAGTTACTCTAATCATTGTTTCCTTACAGATAATGTGTTGTTCTCTGGCTACTTTTAACATTTCTCATTGTCTTTAAATTTCAGATGACTGATTATGACATTTCTGGGTGTGTATTGGGTTCTCTGAGCTTCTTGAACATGTAGATTTATATCTATCTCCCATAGAAAACATTCATATTTTTGACAAGGTGTTGATCAGTTCCAGGCTCCATGTTCCAACTCATCATCCATGGTGTTCGTTCTAATGTCAGGTCAGGTCTTGCAGTGCTACTCAGATCTGCCCTGCATGAGCACACCAGCCTGTGGCCTCTTTGGGGTGTGGGCCGTATGGTCAGTTCTCCAAGTCATTGCTATGCATTAGTCAGAGCTTTGCCTGCAAAGATAAAAGATAAGTCCCAGACTTCATAAACAACTTTACAGGGTCATCTTCTCAACATATATCTCTTCATGATCTTCCCATTACCTTGTTTTCTGAGATTACTCTCTTTGATCTTTTGCCCAAAAATAGGGTCTTTACTTACATCACCTACCCCACACTTCCTGTGACTACAGCCAGGACTGGGGTGAATGGCAGAAGGACAAGAGTCAAAAAAATAAAGGCAAACTCCATACTGGTTTGGTGGCACATCTCTATCTGGTTTTCTTTCACTGTCTGCTTCTGTTTGTTTTCAGAGTCTCTGATAGCTGCCTTCACTGTGGGAGAGATAGGATGGGTTCTGCTACTCAGTTTTATTGGCACTGGTACCATCCAAGACAGCACTTTAGAAACATAAAGTGTACTAGTTTTGATTTTGATATGTATGATAATAATGTGTAGAAGAGAAATAACTGGGTTGACTTTGCTCATTTTTAGCATTTTCCCACTTTGCTCCCATTTAGCATTTTAGCTTGTTTCTAATGCTTGGATGCATTGTAAGTCACTGATTTAGTTAACTATGACACAAAGGCTTTTCTATGTTATTAGACCCTGGCTTTTCCCAAATGTGTTTTTGTTTCAGCCGGCTGTACTTTAAATAGTATACATTGGCTTATGCTCATGTCCAGTACCATCATTTTCATATTAGATCTTTCACATCCTCGGGCTCAGATGCTGGGTCCGTCTTCATAATCTGTGTCTGACCCCAAAGGCCTTTCCATTTAACATGAAACTAGACAGATGTAAATTCAGATTCTAATCCTGCCACTTACAAACTCATTATTTTGGTCAAGGTATGTAACCTGTTATAGTTCTGCGTAACCTAGGTCATTTTTACTTTGCTGTTCTTCTACGCCAGAATCGTAGACTGGGAAGAATATATAGGAAAAGGAAAAACTTGTTCTGCTGCACTCATCCACCCTTCCACCTATTCTTGCCATCCATCTGTCCATCTCTTCATCATACACACACTGTGTGCTTATCATTTCCCAGGCACCAGGTTAGGTATAGGATAAATGAAAATGAATACTATGAAGCCATTAAGAAATGTTTTCAAAATAAATGAACAAACAAAATTGAAACAGATTCATAGACACAGAGACTGGTCAGATGATTACCAGAGGGGAAAGGGGGTGGGGGACTGGGTGAAAGAAGTGAAGAGACTAAGAAGTACAAATTGGTAGTTACTGAATAGTTACAACAATGTAAAGTACAGCATGTAGAATATAATCAATAATATTGTAATTAACTTTGTATAGTGTCAGGTGGGTATGGGAAATATCGGGGGGAATACTTTATGAAGTGTATGATTGTCTAATTACTATGCTGTACACCTGAAACCTGTATAAAATAATACTAAAAAATTAAAAATAAGTAAATTAGAAAAAGTTCTGTTAAATCACTGTGCAGAAAACTTGTAACTTGTCAGATATGTAAAATGAGGTTACAGATCTGAAAACTACAAAAATGGAGGTGGGATTGAGACTTGGATAACAAATGGGAATCATTAGAGTTGCCTACTTCAGAATCTTGCTTTAGAATAAAGTGAGAGATGCTATTAAATGAGAAATGAGCACAAGGAGATGCAGGTGGCTCCTCTTTGTTCAGTCAGGCCCTGTGCAAGGCCAGGTGTGATGTCATGTTGCGTCATCCTGCTTCAGGAGAGTTCAGGCCAGTGGGTCCTGTTTCTCCCTCTTTCTTATCTTCCTGCCACACGCTTGTCTAAATTGCTTTGAGGAGAGGTCTATATTCAGCCTTATTTCTATTTGACAACCTTCCCTAAACCTAATTCCCACAATGGAAAACAGCGTTTAATTTTATTAGACCTAAGATGATCACCCCACAACAGTAAAAGGCGCCCCCAGAGTCACTTTTAAGTATTTAGAATTTTGTTAAGACCATACTCTTCAGAGTCCATGTCCTCCTCAACCTTTGTTATTCCAGATTTCAGATGTCTTCAAGTTGTGTTATAAGTAGCAACTTATCCTTTTCAAAATTGTAGTCATATTTTTCTGATTCTATTCTGTCTCCTTGTTGGTTTGATAAGGAAATGACATATACCAGAGGTAGTAAACATTTATTAAGCATCCCTTTATTTCTCTAGGCATTCTCCTGACCCCTTGGATGGAGAAACAAAGTAGTAAAACCTACCTCCCTTAACAGGTTCAGATGACTTGGAAGGTAAAATATATACAGAAAATGTTAATAACTAGGGCTGTGAAGGATAATAATTTTGCAGTGAACTTTGAGGTCTCAAGCCCTTTGCTCTCCCATTTCCAAACCAAACCTGGACCATGGATCATGCCAGAGACTTGAGACTCTCTCTTAACAATATCGAGAAAAATAGTTCACAAGCCTATTCAGTAACTATTGGGAGAAGAATTTTCCTGTTGATGCTTCATGGTTCATGACCCTGCTTGGAGGAGCTTTTTCCTTCTTTCAATGGCAAAGACCCTTCCCTGAGATGATACAGAAAACAGCCCCTTGTGCCATTTGAAGCATTCACATTAATTGCTAAATTGCCACTCCCCCTTTCCAGCCAGCTCTTAGAAGAAATTTTGAAATGATTCTGATTCAAGAGTCTTTTTAAAATGTTATTGTATTTTTTCCATTACCATCTATCCCCCTTATACCCCCTGCTCCCTGAAATCAGCACACCGTTGTCCATGTCCGTGGGTCCTTTTTCCTTTTTGCTCAATCCCTCAACCCCATCACCACCCCCACCATAGCTGTCAGCCTGCTCTCTATGAGTTTGTCTCTATTTTGCTTGTTAGTTCTGCTCATTAGATTCTACACATGAGTGAAACCATATGGTATTTGTTTTTTCTCTGACAAGCTTATTTCACTTAGCATAATGTCCTCCAAGTCCATCCATGCTATTGCAAAGGGTAAAATTTTCTTCTTTTTTATGGCCAAGTAGTACATTGTGTAAATGTCCCATAGTTGTTTTATCCACTTATCTACTGGTGGACACGAGCTACTTCTATATCTTGGTGATTGCAAATAATGCTGCAATGAACATAGGGGTTCTTATGGTCTTTCTTTGGCTATATTCCCAGGAGTGGGATTGCTGGGCTAAAAGGCAGGTCCATTTTCAATTTTTTGAGTTATCTCTGTACTGCTTTCCACAGTGATTGCACCAATCTGCAGTCCCACCAACAGTGCAAGAGTTCCTCTTTGTCCACATCCTCAACAACACTTGTTGCTTGTTGATTTACTGATGATAGCCATTCTGACTGGTGTGAGGTGATATCTCATTGTGGTTTTAATTTGCATTATTGTGATGATTAGTGACATTGATGTCTATTGACCATCTGTATGTTCTCTTTGGAGAAGTGTTTATTCAAGTCCTTTGCCTATTTTTTAACTGGTTTGTTATTTTGGTATGGAGTTTTGTAAGTTCTTTATAAATTTTGAATATTAACCCCTTATCAGATGTATCAGTGAATATGTTCTCCCATTCAGTGGGTTGCCTTTGTGTACTTAGAAAATTATAAGACACTGAGGAAAGAAATTGAAGAAGATAGAAATAAGTAGAAGTACATATTGTGTTGATAGGTAGGAAGAATTAACATCATTAAATGTCCATGCTAACCAAAGCAATCTATAGATTCGGTGCAATTCTTATCAAGATTCCAATGATAAATTTCACAGAACTAGAACAAATATTTCAAAACTTTATGTGGAACCATAAAAGGCCCCATATAGTAACAGCAATCCTGAAAAAAAAGAACAAAGGTGGAAGAATCACACTGCCTAATATCAAACTATACTACAAGACCATAGTAATCAAAACAGCCTGGTACTGGCATAAAAACAGACACATAGATCAAAGGAAACAGAATAGAGAGCTCAGAAATAAACCCACACCTTTATAGTCAATTAATATTCAACAGGGGAAGCAAGCACATACAATGGGCTAAAGATGGCTTATTCAATAAATGGTGTTGGGCAGATTGGACAGATACACACAGAAAAATGAAACTAAACCACCTTCTTATAGAACACACAAGAATAAGTTCAAAATGGATTAAAGACTTAAATATTAGACCTGAAACCATAAAAATCCTGGAAGAAAACATAGACAATAAGATCTCAGATGTTGCTTGTAGCAGCACTTTTTTCTGGTATATCTCCTTAGGCAAGGGAAACAAATAAATAAACAAACAAATGTGACTACATCAAACTAAAAGGTTTTTTCATAGCAAAGGAAACCATTTCAGAACCTTTTAAACCTGTTGAGTCTCACTGAAACACTCTTTCTGGGTTGTCTTTACACCTTCATGACTGGACACCTGCCCCTGCAGAGGTGGGGTGTAAGGTGGAGCCACCCAGGTTGCTCCCTGCACATACTCCTGGCACTCAGACTGTTCATCCTAGCCCCTCCCCTGACCACAGATCCTGCTACTCTAGGACATCCAGCCCACGGTCAGTGTTTCCCTAGTCCATAGGCATTTAGAATTTGTTTATGAATTATCTGTTTAAAACTTAACATTATTTTAGCAAGATAAAAATGAAGTCTTGGACAAAGGACCTGAATAGACAATTCTCCAAAGAAGACATACAGAGGGCCCAGAGACATATGAAAAGATGCTGAACATCACTAGCCATCAGAGAGATGCAAATTAAAACCACAATGACATACCACTTCACACCAGTAAGAATGGCCATCATCAATAAATCAACAAACAACAAATACTGGCGAGGAGAAAAGGAAACCCTAGTGTACTGTTGGTGTGAATGCAGACTGGTGTAGCCACTGTGGAAACAGCATGGAATTTCCTCAAAAAACTAAAAATGGAACTGCCTTTTGACCTGGGAATTCCACTGCTGGGATTATACCCTAAGAATCCTGAAACACCAATTCAAAAGAACCAATACACCCCACTGTTCATAGCAGCATTATTTACAATAGCCAAGTGCTGGAAACAGCCTAAGTGCCTATCGGTAAATGAATTGATCAAGAAACTATGGTACATTTAAATGATGGAATACTACATAGCCGAAAGAAAGAAGGAACTCCTACCCTTCAGGACAGGATGGATGGAACTGGAAAATATTATGCTAAGTGAAATAAGTCAGGTGAGAATACCAATACCACAGACAAATACTACATGATCCCATCTATAAGTGGAACCTAATCAACAAAACAAACAAGTGAGAATAATAGAACCAGAGACATAGAAATAAAGAACAAACTGACAGTGACCAGAGGGGTGGGAGTGGGGAATAATGGGAAAAGAAGGGGAAGGGTCAAGTCAAGGAACAAGTATAAAGGACCCATGACCAAGGACAATGCAGGAAGCTGGGAGGATTGAATGTGGGAGGGGGGCTGAACAGGGTAGGGAAGAGTATGAGGGGAAATGGGGACAGATGTAATTGAACAACAATAAAAAAATTTAAAAAAAAATGAAGGCTTGGAATAGGGAAACAACTTCCTAGTAAAGTTTTGTAGATGAGTTTGCTTTAGGTAAATGTTGAAGCAAGCCTTGTCTCCCTGTAATAGGGTGTCTGGTGTGCAGCCTGACCATTAGTGCCTGCAGGCTGTAGTACAGGGTCACCCTGCAAACACAAAGCTCTTCTCAAGTTTGCTTGGGGCTTGTGCTTCTCCTGCACCCATCTTCAAAACGGCTGGGATGACCCTCCCTCCCTCCTTCCCCTGAGTGTGGCATAGCTAGGCCAGGAGAGGCTGGTTCTAGCAGCTCTGAATCATTCCCCACAGCCTTTGCGTGGGGAGTGTTTCCTCTCATTAACGCCCTATTTGTACTTCCTGAGCTCGCACGTGGAATGCGCTCCCAAGCCCTCCTCATTTAATCGCCTGAAATAGCTGTGCACATTCCCAGGGCTTTGCGTCTCCACCACGCAGCATCTGGCCTCCCTCTCCCACCGTCTGAGCAACCATGAACGTGGTTGAGTCATGGTGAAACTGAATCATTCAGCCACGCTCAGGAAATGCCTTTTATAGACTTTCAATTTTATGCAGAGCTGCAGGTGACTTCTGAAATTCGGTTGCATATTTTGCCATCCTTTCCGCCTGATCTGGTCCTTGTTTGCTCAGAGCAGAAGCCTTTCCCAAGTGATGTCCTTGACTCACTGCTTGGGGCAAGTTTCACACAAAAGGTACCCAGGCACTCTGTCTTAAAGAATATTTATTTTCTCTGATGCAAATGAGAAAATTCTGTAGACTGGTTTTGAAGCAGCCTTTGCTCACCATTTCAATGAAACAGTGTGTGTTTACAAATCAGAAGCCTTGCAATCTAGGAGAAATTTCCAGGACAAACCGCACATGGCACCCGTATTTTTTTATCGCAAAGTTCACCTCAGCAGAATGGTTTGCTAAAATCTGCAGCAGCCCCGTCCCTTTTAATTCCGTGTTTAACGAGGTTACCCTGAAGCAAATCACTAGGTAGTAATTAGGATCCACAGCCAGGCCCATGCATTTTTTAATGAAATGGAGGAGGGGGAGAGTAGATGGAGAATTATGTCAAATATACAAATTAACTCTTTCACCAGAGTTTGTGAATATGAATCACAATGGTAAACATACAGTGAAAACACACATTTTTAAAGAATTACAAATAGACATCATTTACACTATTGGTATCTGTTGTCAGAAGGTTTTCTTTTAAAAAGCATTCCTCTGAACTTAAAGAAATCCTGTTCCTAACGCTTGTGTCTTCCATCTTGTCATTGCCAAGGGCTGTCTCCATGCTCCTGTTGAGTATAGGAATGATGGAGCCTAGGTCTGCTGTGTAGGGGGGAAATGGTCTTGGAACCCTAACAGAAGGTGATTTGGTGAGGAGAGACAATACCATATGGCAAGTGGCTTCCTGGAGAAGCCTTATGTAGCTCTTGCTGCTGCAGCAAGACACTGAGTGAGTGGGACATTTCCTGCTGACCTCTTTGGGAACTAGAACCCCAAAGTGAAGGAAAAGCATTCAATGTCACATATGCTGAAGACAATTGCCAACAACTTGGGGACAGGTTGCCATCCAGGTGAAACAACCTGGTTTCCTAAACAACCCCATACCCTCAGCAATGCTTCCAGGAGGAGGAAAGGAGAATGGGGGAGAGTGAGCCACCAGCCCTGAGCGGGAAAAGCCCTTGCATTTCCCTCTTCTTGGAGAAGACAGGGTGTTTGCCAAAGCCCTGCCCCAAAACCAGGAGACCAAGGGCGCTTTTTAGTTGTGGTGGATGCCTTTGGCGTCTGATAGGTGGAGCATGGCATCTGATGCCCCAGAAGGAATTCAGCTCATGCTCCCAGCACCCTGTAGAGCTGGGAAAAGAGGCAGAGTGGGACTTGGGGCAGGGGTGACAGGAAATACCCTGCACACCCACAGCTTTTTGTGGCCTGGAGTTGCGAGCTTTGTCTGGAGGCCTGAAGAAAGAAACTGGCTCGAGCTGTCCTTCTCCAGAAAGGGTTGGTTCTGGAGAAGGGAAACCCAGTCCCAAGAAACTGTGAGCTACTTGTGCTACAAGAGCTGAGGCTGGAATGAACAAGCCAGAGAACAAGCCAGAGCTGGCTTTATAGAGCCGGGGACCTAACAAGAGGGAGTTAAAGAAACTCACTCATGATCCCCTTGAGAGCCAGCCTGGGGACCTCAGGAGGCTCAGAGCAAGCATGGGGGACAGACAGACTTTACTCAGCAGAAGGCTGTAGCTCTTTCCTTCCCCCAAAAGAACAGGAAGGAGAAAGGGAGGCCCTGCTTGCAGCCTACTTTAAGTCTCCCCATTCAGGAACTTCTGGTTTGTTTGTTTGTTTGTTTGCTATCTTGTGTGCTATAGACACCTTTAGTGGTTCAGTGATGTCCATGGGTCTCCGACTGCATGAAGAGGGACTGGACTTCCCCTAGTTATTGGAGGGAACCTGGAAAGCCTACATCTGCCCATGTCACTGTTAAGTAACAAAACATGATTTCACTCAAACACAGTTAGGACCAATTGAAAACTCCTCATGTACAATCTCTACTAAGCTCACTTTGAAATATTAGAGTTTTATTTCATTGTGTGTATTTTTATGGTACATTGTGTTCAACAGCAATGCACAGGTTTTGAAACTAGACAGCCTGTGTTTGAATTCTGAATGAACTTAGACAACTTCTTATTCATCCTGGTCTCAGTTTCTTCACCTGTAGGACTTTGCAGGGTTGTGGATGAGTTGGTCAATCTGTGTGGAGTGCTTAGAACAGAATGTGATGTGTGGTAGATTGCTGGGCACGTGAGTGAATCTGACCCAGTAGACACTTCCTGGGTCTTTCCTCATGTTCTTCCTTGGCCACACACAAACTTTATTTGCCGCATGTCTGTGGGTGTAAGGAAGAATCACAAGGACCCTTACAACTTCCCAGCACATTTCATGTTCTCATCATTCAGCCTTGCCTGCAGACTGGTTATAAATAGAAGCTGTATTGCAATTCATGTCCTCTTGATGCTGTGTGATCCCTGATGGCTCATATGACATGGTGTCCCAGGAAACTCAACCTTCGTCACCACAAAATTACTTCCTAAATAGGCCACCAGACACTCTTAGTGCTCTAATAAGTTCCGTAGATTAAGTCATGCTTTATCAGGTTGTCTCCGGGAGCTATGATTATGTGATATAATTCAAACATAATCAACATAGCATCTACCCATGTTAAATCCCCTGAATGTCCTGTTTTATAATTTCAGATTTAAAAAAAATGACAATAAACCTTCATGGCCTCTCAATTTTCCTGGTTGTCTTAGATGAATTACACTAAGGAAAGTCTCTCTTCAAATACAAAGACCCCTCATTTGCTGATCTGTCATACTCTCTATGGTGTTCGTGCAGGAGCATAGTAATTGCAAAAGCCAAACACAAAACCGTTGCTTTGTATTTGTCTTGTTTTGTTTTACTTTATGATAGATGTTCTCATCTCACTTTTGTTTCTTCCTCTGTCCTTTCCAAATGGGACAGCTCTATTTAACTGAATACAATTGTATAGGCAAATGGGTTTATTGCTTCTAACAAATGGAAAATTAGACAGTTTCAAATAACCTGTTTTTCAATCATGTTGAAACCTATTTATAGACTTCAAGCCAAGATGGAGGCATAGGTAGATACATTGTGCCTCCTTGCACAACCAAAAGAAGGACAACAACAAATTGAAAAACAAAAAACAACCAGAACTGACAGAAAATTGAATTGTAAGGAAGTATGACAACCAAGGAGCTAAAGAAGAAACATTTATCCAGACCGGTAGGCGGGGCAGAGATGGGTAGTCAGGGTGGAGAGGACTCACAGCAAGGCAGCAGCTGGCAAACCAGGTGAAGTGGCGGCACGTGGAGTGGGTGGTCCCACATTTGTGTGTGGATACATTGGGAGGAACAACTGGGGAGTGAGACAGACCATGAAAAACAGGGTTCCAGTGAGGGGAGATAAAGCCTCAAAACCTCTGAAAGAAAAAACCATGGGGGTTGAGGCAGCAGGAGAAACTCCCAGCCTCACAGGAGAATTCGTTGGAGAGACCCACAGGGTCCTAGAATGTACATGAACCTACCTACCCGGGAATCAGTACCAGAAGGGATCTATTTGCTTGTGGGTAGTAGGAGAAGTGACTGAAAGCTGGCAGAGGGCTGAGCAAGTGACATTGTTCCCTATCGGACCCCTCCCCCACGTACAGTGCCACAATGCAACAAAGTGGTTTGCACTGTCCCAGCGAATACCTAAGGCTCCACCCCTTACTACAAAACAGGAGTATCAAGACAAAAAAAAAAAGGCCCAAATGAAAGAACAGATCAAAGCTCCAGAAAAAATACAACTAAGAGATGAAGAGACAGTCAACCTACCAGATGCACAGTTCAAAACACTGGTAATCAGGATGCTCACAGAATTGGTTGAGTATGGTCACAAAATAGAGGAAAAAGTGAGGGCTATGAAAAGTGAAATAAAGGAAAATGTAAAGGGAACCAACAGTGATGGGAAGGAAACTGGGACTCAAATCAACAGTTTGGAGCAGAAGGAAGAAAGAAACATTCAAACAGAACAGAATGAAGAAATAATAATTCAAAAAAATATGAGGAAAGGCTTAGGAACCTCCAGGACAACCTTAAGTGTTCCAACATCCAAATCATAGGGGTGCCAGAAGGAGAAGAGGAAGAGCAAGAAAGGGAAAACATATTTGAAAAAGTAATGAAGGAGAACTTCCCAAATCTGGCAAAGGAATTAGATGTCCAGGAAGTCCAGGATGCTCAGAGAGTGGTAAAGAATTTGGGCCCAAGGAAGCACACACCAAGGCATATCATAATTACATTACCCAAGATTAAAAAATAAGGAGAGAATCTTAAAAGCAGCAAGAAAAAAGGAGACAGTTACCTACATAGGAATTCCCATAAGACTTTCAGCTGATGTCTCAAAAGAAACTTCACAGGCAAGAAGGGGCTGGAAAGAAGTATTCAATGTCGTGAAAGTCAAGGACCTACATCCAAGATTACTCTATCCAGAAAAATTATCATTTAGAATGGAAGGGCAGATAAAGTGCTTCCCAGATAAGGTCAAGTTCAAGTTCATCATCACCAAGCCCTTATTATATGGAATGTTAAAGGGACTTATCTAAGAAAAAGAAGAAGATCAAAACTATGAACCATAAAATGACAACAAACTCACAACTATAACAACCAAATTTAAAAAATAACAAAAACAAAAATGAACTAAGCAAATAACTAGAACAGGAAGAGAATCATAGAAATGGAGATCACATGGAGGGTTATCAGAAGGAAAGGGGAGGGGAGAATGGGGGAAAAGGTACAGGGAATAAGAAGCATAAATCGTAGGTAGGAAATAAACAGGAGGAAGTTAAGAAGAGTATAGGAAATGTAGGAGTCAAAGAACTTATATGTACGACCCATGGACATGAACTAAGCAGGGGTGGAATGCTGGTGGAAGGGGGTGTGCAGGGCAGAGGGGAGTAAAGGGTGGAAAATGGGACAATGGTAATAGCATAATCAATAAAATATATTTTAAAAAAAGAAACTATTTTTGAAGTAAGACCCATCTTTATACATCTCCTAAATTGCAAGTACTCTTTTGACACATCCCAGAGTATCACTGCACTTTGGACCATCAAGGAAAAATCAAGAGATAATTTCTATTTTTGATGTTTCACTCTTCATTTTACACTTTGTGTCAATCATTTGACTTTTATGTTCAAGTCCATCACCAAAGAAAACATGAGGCTGAATATCTCTATTAGTTAGCTTTGGCTGAATAACAAACCACCCCAAACATGACCTAAAACTATTTATTCGCTGACAGTTCTGTGGGTGGGCAATTTGGTTTGGGCTCCTCAGGATGACTCTCTGTGTCATTGGCTGGGCTCAGTTACACATCTGCTGGCACTGAATGGCCCGTGATGTTGTCTGGTGATGGAAGCCCATCATTCGGAAGGCTAGCCTCCTTGGCTCAGTCGCATGGCATACTTGTGGTGAACTGCCAGAGTTCCTGAGAACGGCAAAGAGAGAAGCCCCACTATGTGAGCACTTTGCAAGCCTCTGCTAACATGCTAATCATTATGAACTAAGTGTTTTATGTCCCCCCAAAATCCATATATGGAAGCCCAAACCCCAATGTGATGGTATGAGGAGGTGGGACCTTTGGGAGCTGATTAGGTCTTGAGAGTGGAGCTCTTACAAAAGAGAGCTCCCTCACCCCTCACCGCCATGTGAGAATACCTCAAGAAGATGGCTATCTACAAATTGGGAAGTAGGCTCTCACCAAGCACGGAGCATGCGGGTTCCTTCATCTTGGACTTCCAGCCTCCAGAACTACGAGAAGTAAATTTCTGTTATTTACAAGCCACTCTATGGTATTTTATAATGGCAGCCTGGACAGACTAAGACATTGATGTTATATTGGCCAAATGGTCAATCCCAGAGAGTCAGGGCTCCAATGTCACGTGGCCAAGTGTCATAAACATGGGCATATAAGGAATTTGTGATTTTTTAAATCTGTTATAATATCCTTGCATACATAATATAATGTTAAAAATTGGTCACCCAATACTACCAGAGAAATAAGATCATATAATCCAAATCCTTTTATAGTATTACTGACATTTCAAATAATTGTTAAAATTTCTAGACACAAAAATGAAATTTTTGTAATTCCTGAGAGTTTTTCCAAATATTTAAAATTGTTTTCTTGGCTAGTTTCCCCCTTCACTAATGAGTTATTAAATCTTTTAGAAACACAAAGAAGAAACAAAGCATTCTCAGGAATGCAGAAAAAGCAGTCTCCTCATCTATCAGAGCACAGGTCAAAAGATGAGTTAAACGTGGTAATTGCCAGATTTTTCCCCACAGGCGAGAGGGTGCATGTATCTCACATCACCGGGCTGTGCTTTAAAAAGGATCCTATGTATGAATTTCAAAACAAGGCAGAAAAGTCATCCTACACGTGGGGCCCCGCATCACCAGGCTTTTCCCTCCTCTGGTAAGTCACTTTTCTTCTGGTTCTCCAGGATGCGCACTCATTTTGCCCTAGTGTTTTTAGTGGGTGATCTAAGGAGGCATCATTAGCATTCTGTTCTCACCAATGTGAAAAGGCCACCCCTCCTCTGCATGGCAGGCTCCCTCTCCGAGGGCCGCTCTGACAGTCTAGCCAAGAGCTCACTGTGCAGTGTGCTGAGTCCTGGTCCTTTCCAGGATGCACCCCCAGAGGGGCTGTGAAGTTTGTATGTTCCATGTAGCCACTCTGCACTGTCCCACTGGGTCTCAAACTCTCCTTGGAGATAAGACTGCACACTCGGTTCCTTTTTTTCTAGATGAAGGAATTGTCTTTTGTAAAACAAACCGATTGATTGAGGAAAGGGGTGAAATCCACTGTGAATGGACCATTAAAAATAGTTGTGTTTGAAAAAGGCAAATTGGCAATGTTAATGAAGTCACTACAGGAGTGGTGCAGAGGAGACACACTCTGGGGGGGTCCTGAGAGAGTGGCAGAGTTGTGGGTATAAGTGGGGGTCCTTCTGCTTCCCACTCCTCTCTGCTCCTGTTTGTATTAACAGCCTGCACGCTGTTGAGAGGGACAGCACACAGTGCTCTGGGTTATGACTCTCGGGTCTCTGTCCAACGAGGCCTAAAGGGGTCGCTGCTTTTCTTGTTCCTTGTCCCTCACCCACCCTGTGAGCTGGCTTCCAGAGGAACATTTGTAAGCTACTTGCTTTGATGTCTCCCTTTAAGCAGATGCATTCTCCCTTGGTTTCCTGGAGTCTTGTGGTTTACTGAATAACACTCGGGGTAATGAACAGTAGGCTTTTCCTGAGATGCTCAAAATTCCGAAAGTAAATGAAAAATCCCAACTGTGAGTTTTTAGTACATTCCACTTACTTAGCCATCGCCATGATAACCGGAGGAGGGTTTTAGAAATGCTTCCCCTGAGGAATTCCTTTGTTTGCCACTCCAGGCCACCTCCAGCCTGCACTCTGCTCTGCTCTGTTCCCTGTGTGGGTTCCACCAACACACTCACTCCCGCCCTGGCTTCTGTGGGATCAGTCCAACTAACCACAGGCAAGGCCAGAGATTAAAGCTAAAAGCACAGGAGAAGAAGGCAGGCAGGTGTGTATTTCCAGCCCTGCCAGGGCACGTGGGTGCTGGATTTCTTTCTTGCTGCAGCCCTCTCACACTGTAGGGAAGCCTCTGGGGACTGTGGGCATTGCTCCTTTCCCTGTCTTTCTAGTATTGTACTAATGCCAGTGATACCTGCTATGGCACTAAACGTTGCTAGTTCCCCAAACCCTGCTTCCATCTTGGGCAACAGTCCCTTGGTTAAATCCTCTTCTGGGTCCTGCAGGACCTTGAATGGTGCACATTTGAAACCACACACTGAAATGAAGACTGGATGGAATAAGAACATGCAACAATAGGGTAATTTTAAAAGGTTACAACTATGATTTGCACAGAACACTAGGCTCCCCCTGCTGTGGGCTGACTTGTGTCCCCTCCCAAATTCCTATGTTGAAGCCCTAACTCCCAGAGCTATTGTGATTGAAGATGGAGCCTACAGGAGGTAATTAGGATTAAGTGAGTTCATGGGGTGGACCTAATCAATGAGATTGGTGCTTTACGGGGGGGTTGGGGAGGATCCAGAAAGCCTCAGAATTATCTTCTGGAGGGTGAACCCCTTATTGTACAGGCTTTCCCTGCTAGGTGAGTGTTCTAGGAACCCATCAGTATCACTGTTCCAGCTGGTGTTGTTGTGAGAGGCTGCATTTGGCTTCAGTGAATTTTTTGGACTCAACATGTTTGCCCATTTCATGATAGGTGATTTATGAGTGCACCTGCCCACACCTTGCTCAGCAATTCAGCGTAACCCCCCTGCCCCACCCTCCCTATTCACCCAATCTTGCCCCAAGTGACTTTTTTTGTTTCCCCATATGAAAAATTCTTAAAAGGGAAATGTTTTGCCCATGTGGAAGAGGTGAAACGAAAAACAGTGGAAGCACTAAAAGGCATCAAAATCAATGAGTTAAAAAACTGTTTTGAGCAATGGGAAAAATGTCTTGATAGGTGTATTGTATCAAATGAAGAGTACTTGGAAGGTGACTGAAGTTTAAACATGCAAGAATAAATACACAATTTTTTATAAATAAGTTCTGTGTTTGGGGGGTCTCCCCTCATACAAGGGGAAGTGTGGGAGCTCTCTGTGTGCACATGAGCACCAAGGAAAGGCCATGTGAGGACTCAGCAAAAGTTTGGCTGTCTGTAAGCTTGGAGGGGGCTCACCTATGCTGGCAGCCTGGTCTCAGACTTCCAGCCTCCAGAGCTGTGAGAAATACATGTCTGTTGTTTCACTCCACCTGCCTGTGGTCCTCTGTTATGGCAGTGCGGGATAAGACACTCCCAATTCCATGCAAGTGCACAGGTGGGCCACAATTTTGATGCTAAGGTTTTTTTTATATGAACAAATAAACTTTATTAAGTTACACTTTTTTAGGTTATGAGTCAGGACACTTGAGCTTAATTATCCACTCTGCTACTTACTTGCTTGAACAGTTATTTGAGCTTTGTACCTTTATTTCTGTATCTGTAAAATGGTGAAAATGATGAGAGAATCTCTCCTTAGAGATTGTGGTAAGTATTTCAACAATGGACTATAAGTAAAAATCTTAGAAATATCTCAAAGTTGGTCAGCCACTACATTTTTTGATTCACTAGATAGGATCGTTCTTTGATCTGTTCTCAAGGAAATCCAACTGCAGACAGCCAGATATTCTCCTAGGAAAATCCAGAAAATGTAAAATGTATCTGGGTTCTTTCTGTGATATGTGGCATTCTATCAAAGTATCAGTGATAGTACCATTGTGGTATTGACCACATGCTTATTTATTTTTATTATTTTTAAATCGTGTTATGGTTGTTCAATTACAGTTGCCTGCACTTTCCTCCCACCACTGCCCCCCACCCCAGTCAAACCCAACTCCCTCCCTTGCTTCCACCCTCCCCCTTGGTTTTGTTCATGTGTCCTTTATAGTAGTTCCTGAAAACCCTTCTGCCCATTATCTCCTCCCTCCTCCCCTGATGCTAACGTTATACAGAAAATGAAATGCGAGGGGGGACCCTCCTCCAGAAAGCAGAATTCATTTATAAAAAATTGTGTATTTATTCTTACATGTTTAAACTTGTCACCTTCAAAGTACATTCCATTTGATGCAATACACCTATCGAGGCATTTTTTTCCCACTGCTCAAAACAGTTTTTGAGGTCATCGATTTTAATGCCTTTTAGTACCTCTGCCATTTTTTGTTTCACCTGTTCCACATGGGCAAAATGTTTCCTTTTGAGGACTTTTTTCACCCAGGAAACAAGCAAACAAAAAGTCACTCAGGGGCAAGATGGGGTGAATAGGGAGGGTAGGGAATGGGGGTGAGATCATTTTTGGTCCAAAAACTGCTGAACATCCTTCATGGTGTGGGCAGGTGTGCTCCTAAACCACCCGTCATGAAATGTGCAAACTTGTTGAAAGAGTCATCAAAAAGATTCACTGAAGCCGAGCGCAGCCTCTCACAACAAGGCCAGCTGGTACACTGATAAATATGGGTTCTTAGAACATTCACCTAGCAGGGGAAACCTGTAGTACAAGGCACCTGCCTTCCAGGGGGTTTTTTGGGGACCCTCTCATATACCTGTACTGGTTTCCTGTGGCTGCTGTAACAAAGCACCACAACTAACTGGCTTAAAACAACAGAAATTTATGGTCTCATAGTTCTGGAGGCTAGAAGCCTGAAATCAAGGTGTCTGCTAGGCCATTCTCCCTCTGAGACTCTGGGTGGAGTCCTTCCTTACCTCTTCCAGCTTCTTGTGTTAGCTGTCCATCCTTGGTGTGCCTTAGCTTGTAGACATATTCCTACAATCCCTGCCTTCACAGTCACATGACATTCTCCTGTTCTTATAAAAACCCAGCCATATGGAATTAGGGCTCATCCAACTGCAATATGCGATTGTCTTAACTGGTTACATCGGCAATGACCCTATTTACAAATAAGGTCTCGTTGTGAGGTTCTGGGGTTTAGGACTTTGACATATTTTTGCAGGACACAATTCAAACCATTATGATACCCAAGTAAAATAATTTAATTCTAGCAAGTGGACTTTAGGGCTCTCTATTTGAGGCATCTTTCTCGAAGGATTTCTAACAATAGCTCATGTTACAGGTTGAGTTCATTTTTCACTGTAATGATTTTTTAAATGTCAAAGCCTTGGCCCAACAGCATGGGTGAGTTTGTTTTATTATTAGGAAGAATTCTATGCTGCTTTCAAACGTTGGTAAGTTTATTTTTAACTGGACAGGAAATGAATCTAAGTGTGCATTTATTTGTGGGCTGTCTGTTATTGGAGGAGTACTATTGTTAGAAAATCACATTAGGTTTGGAGATGAGTTTGGATGGAATGCCACACAAGTCTAAGTTATAATTATACTACTCTCTGCTATAGATTTTTCAAAACAATCTTTCTGCTCATCAGAATCTGAAACCTTCCCAATAATGCTTTCATTTATTATTCACAATTCAACAGCCTAGCAATTGCTTTTGATTTGCCTTTAATTGAAAGGTCAAGATGTGTTGATTTAGGGTTGAATTGAAGTTTGCATATCTGCAGAGGTGAGATATAAAGTGAAAAATAATATATTATGTGTGTGTGTATGTGTTCTGTGTGGAGACTACATGATACCAGAACCATTCTTGCTTGTCAAAGCTAAACATTCAGTTATTTTAGTGGAAGAAAAACAGTTCAATGAAGACCTTGCTTATATTTTTTATTGTTTTAGAAAAAGGATTATGATATGGGGTAGTTTAGTTCCTAAGGAGAGAACCTGTCTTTCAAACAAACTGCTTCTATTCATCACTGGTGCTAAGCATGGCCAATGTTTCAGAGAAGAGCAAGGTGATTCCATCCTAATTCCCTAATGAGGGCTGGAGTGAGAACTCTCTGCCTGGAACAACAAAAACAAACAAACAAACAAACAAACAAAAACAAAAAACTGCCCACAGGGTTATCTGGTTGGACAGGTGACGATTGCCCATTCTCTGAAGGACAGCCATCTGGGGAAGGTTCCTTGGCCTTTCTACGTAGCTTGCCCTTGAGAAGCATTTCACTGAATGAGGTCTGTTTCCCTACCCTCTTCTTTTTTAAATTTTTTATTTTTTAAATCATCACTCAAGGATTTTTTTATTGCTGAGAGAGAGAGAGAGAGATGCGAGAGAAACATCGATTGACTGCCCTCCACATGTGCCCCAACTAAGGATGGAACTCAAAACCTAGGTATGCTTAACCAGGGCTCCCAATCCTCTTCTTTAAGAGATACCTGCATTAACAAAGCTACCACTCTTACTCCCTAAACCAAAACTTTAACTGTCTGTTGAAATAATATTTGAGGAATTGTTGACTGAGGACAGGTTGTATTTTTGCTTATCACCAAAGTTTCAACAAGTAGCCTAGGTTTTTCTTTCCACTCTGTCTTGAGTGATAATCATGAGTAACCCAACCTTCTGTGTTGGTAAGGAAGGCTGTCAGATTCACAGTATACTTGATGGCTACCATTTACTGAGTGCCTTCTGTGTGCCAGGTTACTGCTAACTGAGTACCTGTTAGGTGCCAGGTAGGTGTTACGTGTTTTGTATGCACCATCTCATTTAAGTCTTACAACAACCAGAGGAAGTAGAAGGTGGCTCCTGTGTAACCTTTAAAGAGAGGCAAAGAGACTGTCCTGAGAACACTTAACCAATTGCAGTGCTGAGGATTTGACTGTCCATCTTTTTGCATTAGGCCATGACATTTTTGTGCTCATGAAGAATCTGCCCTATTCCTTGGGCTTCTTGGAGAGACAGACAACTTAACTTACAGTATTAGGATAACTTTCCTCTGTGCAAAGAACCCAATTTCTGTTTTTAGGAAGGAGGCTGTCTACACCAGACAGCCCTCCATGGCCTCAGAAACAGTTCAAAGAGAGATCACCTCAGCAGCCATCACCAGAATTCATGATTACCACTGCTCTTGCACTATTGTTTCAGCATGTCTGCTCCCCTCCACTTTTAAGACTCCAAAATAACCCTGAGTGGGGTTGCCTGCCTTGTTCCTGTAGTTACAATTAAGAATGCATTTTTAAAAGTTCCCTCCAGAGGATCCCATTTGCAACAACACAGATCAGGCTGGAAGAACTTTAGTGTCTTGTATTCCTTCTAAACTGCACAGGACACAGCCCCTCCTGGGACGGTTATGTGGGGATTGTTTATATTTTAAATGATTGCTCATGTGACTCAGAAAAACAGACTTGAAGCAGGATGTGCCCTTTCACATTTTTAACTACTTCTAAGAATGATCAGATAATTGTGTTCCTTTGAAGGATCCAGGAGAATGTGCTGAAGTGTCCAACAAACTGAAGAGAGTCTCTGTGTGGTTTCTATCCCCATCTGGCTCTGTGGATGAGCACTGAATGCTCGGGGAAGGAGCAGGCTGACGGGAGGATGGGCCCCTGAGGAAAAGTCAGGTTCCCTCCGCAAGAAATGTTAGTCACTTATGCTAATTAAGTGGAGAATGTGCCACTTCTGCCACACCACCCTGGGCCTCTTTCAGTAACACTGGTTGAAAGCAAGAGAAGATATGAAGGGGGTCTTGAACCCAGGGACTGGTGGCCTCCCAGAGCTGAGGCAGTTACTACCTTGTTACAGAAACTTCTGCAAGAGGGCAATTCTAAAAGGCTAGGCTGGTTTTACATGGAGATGTTTAAGGCTTAACCACTTCAGCAGTCAAATGTGACTATTCCTGCCTGTCCTTGTGGCCTGTTGGTTCGAATGAGTAAGCAGATGCTTTTGTAAGAAAAGGAAAGGAAAAAAGAAAACAGACTCTCATTATCTACTTTTTTGGTGGTTTCTGTGCTTAATTGTCGAAAGTACTGGGGAGAAGAGCCAAAGCAAGATTTTTCTGGTGTGACCGTGGCTTCCTGCTGAGTTGGGAAGTTCATGTCTTTATTTCCAGTGGAGAAGAGATTCCTTTTTGTGTCCAGGGGTCAAGGGTGTGTGGCCCAGTGCTGGTGCTGATGGCTCAGGCCAGTGTGCGCATGAAAGAAGCACTGTAGCACTGGACTCTGAATTTTTAAGGGTAGGGTCAGGTGCTAAGCATGCCCGTGCACAGAACCTGAAACATGCCTAGTGGGCGCCCAATTAACGATGTGTCTTGTGTGAGTCATTGGTCCTGTATTTCAGGGTGTGATGATGTCAGGTAATGGGCCAACACAGAAGTTCTGAGGACCAAAATGATGGTTCCCTAAGTGATTTGATAAGGCAGATTCAAGGTGCTCAGCTTTCACAGGCTGGCAGTGGCCTCAGTGAGGAAAGAGTCTGTGGAAGGGTAAGCACCACTGCAGCTGTTGAGGAGCGCACTGCCTTTTATTCTGATAAATACTGTCTGCTGGTTTATTTAGCAGTCCCTGTGTGTGCGTAGTCCTTCTGTTGTGAAGGGAAAGGATCTGGGGAGGAGTCAGTTGCTGCTCCCAAGTCCTCAATCCTTCCCTGGACTAACCTCATCATCAGGGGACCCTGAAGCACCCCTTACCTCAGTAGGAGGACCCCCCATTGGTGTCAGGATTGACCCTGTTCCACATCAAGGACTCCAGGGGCACCACATGCTTCTGCTCACCCCTCTTGCTCTTCCCACCTTTTCCAGGAGAAGAGTGAGTCTCAGGTAGCCACCAGGTCAGGAAGGATGATGCCGTGTAGAGCGGCCTGAGCCCATTCCAGCTGACCTACACTGAGCAGAGCTACCCCAGACCCCTGTGGGCCTGTGAATGCAAAACATTGAGATCACGTGAAGAAGTCTCCAAACTGTATAGGATTCCTTTTATTATGCAACACACACTGACTGATACAGGATCTTTGGAGACATAGCGAGGCATTCTGGGTGAGTCTGTTGTATAGAGTGATTCAGCAGGAACAGCAGGAAGGGAGTTCAGGACTCAGTTCTCATTAAGACAGCAGGACCTGGCTGCAGAGACTTTAACCCTGGCTAATCATTTTCTTCTCCAAGCCTGTTGAAAATAACAACAACATCGACAGCAACAACAATGACAACAACAACAACAACAACAACAACAACACTGTATCATCCTTGAGTTCCTTTTAGAAGGAGCCACTGTTATGCATTGCCATCGTGTCATTTGGGTGGTATGTGCCTTATTAATATTAATCATCTGGGCAGCATTGCAGTAACCTCCCCACGTTGCTGTCTTTTCAATTATCCCTATTGGGTCTCCCTCTTTGAAGTGGGGTTTTAAAAGCAAATTGACAGCATCATTTGGATGATTGGCCCGGCTATTGTCAGAAGGTTTAAGAAGATTAGCTCAGCTCCTCGACAGGATGGGTGGATGGCACTGCTCCTTAGCATCCAGTCATTAATCTGTACTTAGAGCTGCTTCCAGAAGTGGGGGAGGCCTGGGAGCCGGCTGCAGCCACACAGCTCAAACGGTGGGGCCTTTGTCAGAGGAGCATTCTCCACAGCAATCAGCCTCCGCCTGTGCAACAAAAGACATTTTCCTGAATTATGGGAGGCAAAGTCCATTAAGTGCAAAACCATGGTGCAAGAATGGCTCTCACAGTTTCCTAGGAGGCAGCCCCTGTGATTACAAATCTCAAGAACTTTCCTACATGAGAGCTAGACTACAAATCCTGAATTTCCCGGGAACTCTGTCTTGCTAGTTTTTGTCAATCACAGTTTCTTGCAGTTTCAAATGGGTCCCCATTGTGTGCTTTTGTGGCGTAATACCACCTTGTAATACCATCATGCTGAGGCAGTCCCTTTTTGAGCAAAACAGACGCTTCCCAGAGGACATAGGTTTCCATCCTTTTAAGCTTTATTGTTGTAATGTGGGAGAACCTGCAAGGACATGCATTTGATATGCAACCACCACACAAAGGAAACTTACAGATCGGTTGTGTTTCAAAACTGTTTTGAAATGTTAGATTTTTGTAACTCATAAAGCAAAGCTTTCTTATATAGACAAAGTCGGGAAGGGCTTTTACATTCCTTGGCCAACTCACAACAGGCTAGGTAGAGCATGAACCTGAAGTATGATACCAGCAGTATCACAGAAACTAAACACACCATTGATAAATCTTCTGTCTACAGAAAAAGAGTTACAGGTTTCCCCTGGGGACATCAAGAGGACATCTTCCCCCATTTTTTCAGTTTCCGCAGTCCCTCTGGGCTTCCCTCCTGCACACAACCTTTGTGGGAACAGTGTGGGGCTCAGCATCTCAGGCTGGAGCAATTGCAGATGGAAACAGAGGTTTTGACATCACCACTTCTAACAGGCAGTGGGAAGAGTGCCTCCCACTGTCCATAGGCAAAGGCTTCCTTGGAAGTGGTTTTGGATATTTATGGGCTTTGCCCACAATTTCTTGCTGAGAGGGATCTGGTGAAGCTAAGAGCTGTAGACCTTAACTCATCAGCCCTTTGTCTGATATCACTTGTGATCTGCAAAGCGTTGTTCCCACCTCCCACTAGGCACCACCCCAAGATCCTGGACACCTCTCTGAGCCAAATGCTCCTCAGAGGCCTTCCAACACAGTGCTCTTTATGCTCCAGGTTTATAGACCTTTCGTGGAAGAGCTCCCGCTGTTTTTATTTCAGCTTTTTTCCTCCCGAGACCCACCATGCCCATGGAGCTGGGCCAGGGTGGGTGTCCAAGGCCACCTCTGTGCAGAGTCTTTGCGACCAGTCTTGTTTGCTCCTTGGCTTTCAATTTTTTTTTTAAGGAAAGGTGGTTTCTTGGGAGTATGGCATCCCTGCAAAAGCATGCTCTGCTAGTTCGTCCCACTGTCCCACTGCTAGCTGGGCAAGCCCAGGCCCATCTGAACGCACATGACTCACGAGGGTCACTGGGATCACTGCTTTACAGTGGCCATTTGATTTAGGCTTGCACTTCAGTTACTCTTTTCAACTTTTGTGGGGGAAATAGGAATCTTTATCCTTGCATGAGGGAAGGCTTCTTATCAGATACTTCTCTCAATGTATGTATTCTTTAAAATTAGAGCTATAGATTAGTACCAGAATAATGACTCCATCTCATGGGCTTTTATCTAAGCTAGCCAACACAGAACTTTCAGTCCCTGAATTATAGTCTTTTCCAGGTTGAATTTTCTCTCCCAAAAAGATATGTTCACATCAAAATCTGGTTACCTGTGAATGTGACCTCATTTAGAAAGAAGGTTGTTGCAGATGTAATTAGATAAAATGAGGTCATGCTGGAGTAGGGTGGGCCCTCATCCAATATGATTGATGTTCTTATAAAGAGAACCATCATGTGAAGACAGAGATGCACCAGAGCATGCCACGAGATGGTGGAGGCAGAGAGCGGAGCAACTCAACTGCTGGCCACAGATGCCAAGGATTGCCACAACCGGCAGCAGCTGGAAGAGTCCAGGCAGGATTCCACCCAGAGTCTCAGAGGGAGGTCGGCCCTGCCGAAACCTCAATTTCAGACTTCTGGCCTCTAAAACCACGAGAGAATAAATTTCTGTTGTTTTAAGCCACTCACTTTGTTTTATTTTTGTTACAGCAGCCTCAGGCAATTAATACTGGGTTTGCTGAACACCCTTTCCTGCCTGGCAGACTCTGCTATCCCCAGGTGACCATGAGAGCACTGGCCTCAGAGAGGATGACCACTTATCTGGCACCACACAGCTGACATCTCTGAGCAGAGCTGGTACTTGGGCTGTTATAGTTCTGACTGCTTGGTTTTGTTTCCTGTTTGTCAAAAGATACCATATAGGGAACCGATCTGACTGACAATGGCAACTGTAGCTCAGCCCTGTGGGAAAGCCCATAGGTGTGTGGTGGCGCACAGGATGCCAAACCCATGGATCAGTTCTCCCATGGGAGGCCAGGCCTGCATTATACCTAGGCTGCTTTGAGACTTGTTCTTGCTAAAACTCCCTCACCCTGAGTTGAAGCAGCAAATGCTTACTGCATATCTTTAAAGTAACTTCCTGAAATCTGTGCTAATTCTCCCAAGGACTGAAGTGTAACCAGACCAATTACTGTTATTGTTCCCTTGCATTTGCAACATTTTTCCTTGCTAATCTGTAGGAAATAATCAGTAACATCCTTTCCTTTGTTATCTGTAAAAGGAAACACTTAAAGCAAACCTGAGCATAATGAATGAGAACCTCCTTTGATGTATGCTATTAGAAAGCCAACAAAAGCTTGTCAAGGCAAGGGCCTTGAGAGAGTGGCTGTGTTGTCCCTTTTCCTCCACAGGACTTCAGTGGTCTGTGTGAATTTGTCTCGTCTCATCCACAATGCTGCGGACACTGCTGTCCAGAGTCTGCATCAATACCATACTTCTAGTTCATGAAGTATGTGAGGCAAATGATTGCAAAATGGTTCAGCACATTTTTTGAGGCATAGTTTACAGACATTATGTGTTACAATGACTTTTGACAAGTGCATACACCAATATAACCCAAATTATATCAAAATACAGAACTTTTCCACCATCCAGAAGGTGCCCTTGTTCCCCTTTAAGTTATTTCCAATCCTCTTTCCCCAGGCAACCATTGGTCTGATTTCTCTCACTACATATCCGTTTTGCCTATTCCCAAACTTCCTAGCTGAGGTACTCTTATTGTCTGGCTTCTTTTGTTCTGTATGTGTTTCAGATCCATCCACACCTCAAGGTATATCAATAGTTTGTTCCTTTGTAATGCTGGTGGTATTTTATTGTGAATACATTTTTTAAAATCCATTCTCCTGGTGGTGGACATTTGGGTGGTTTCCAGTTTGGGGTCATTATGTTTAAAGCTGCTATATTCATGTGGCATTGTGAATATTATTTCCTTTCTCTTGGGTAAATACCTAGAAGTGAAGTTGCTGGGTTATTCTGTCCATTTGTAGAATGGACAGTTGATTTTGCAGTGGATGCTACAAGAGGCTGCAGGGAATAATGAGGAAAGACCATCTCCTGCCTCTAAGGAGCTTGCCACAGCTGTTTGGGGTGGAGGGAGGGAATAGAGGTGAGGGTGGAGGGACACAGCAAAAAGGAGTGAGGGAGAACCCCATGGATTCAAACAGAGTGAGACAAGAGAGAAGTCCAGAATAGATAGCTGACTGCAAAAAAGGAAAACATGAGAGACACTGGGAAATGCTCATCTAAAGGGCTCACAGAGACTAGTTTTTTGCATGAATACTTGAGAAGACAAGAAGAGTTTTCAAGGAGCACAGTCCAGCAGCAATACCCCAGGGAGAATTGCCCTTCCTGGGATGGATTTCTGCTATTATTCACAAATACAGCCTCAAACATCAACTGGAGCATGTCAGAGAAGACTGGGTCTGTGTGTCCAAACCCCAGCATTTCCCTGATGCCAACTTTCCTGGGGATGACCTGTCAATGCAATAAACTCCTACAATGCAGGGTCTTACTGCAATGTGGATCGGGACTTCTTGGGTCAGAAATGTGCCCTGGGGAGGTGGTGGGGGGCAGTGGCATTATGGGGGCCTATGGATGATCTTGGCCTTGGAGTAATGCGAAGTTAAATCTGAACACCTGCTCTGTGTTAACTAGCTGTGTGAGCTTGGGCCAGTCTCTCTGCCTTTCTATTCCTCAGTAGATTCCATTAAGAAATGGACATAATAATATAATCATGGAGTATATGACATAACATGGACTGCTTAGCCCAGTGCCCAGTATTAACACGTGCTCCATAGACTCTTACTATCAACACTTCCCTTTACTATCTTATTATTATGGGGGAAGGAAGAGGAACAAACCAGCACTTTGCTACAAAGTGTCCTATCTTGAGAGAGGTTGCATGGTATAGGGTGGGGCCTTGCTAGCTAAGATCTAGAGAAACTTTAACCTGTTATTTAAAAAATATTTTAAATAGATAAAAATATTTTATATACATTTTTTAATAAGAAACATTTATTGGGTTTTAAAATATATAAAAAGAAACATAGAGAAATCTCTCTCCTACCCTCTTTTCCCACCTCCTCCTCATACTTCCTTCCTATCACCCCAAGAAAACACAATTACTTCTATGCTTCCAGTGCTCATTAATATGCACACACAAATAAAAGACAAGCTTTTGTTTTTCACTTCTTGTGTTTTTTGATCAAAATTGGCATAATATGTACACTTCTGCATGTTGCTTTTTAATTATTAATTTGATCCACATTGGAGACCTTTAAACAGCGCTACCCAGTAGGACTCTGTGTTCTTCCTGCAACTGCATGTAGTCCTGTGTGTAGATGGTACTAACGGCGAGGAGAGGCTGACCCCAGGGTATGACCAGTTCTTGATTTTTTCAAATCTTGTTTTTGGGGAGGTCTCATTTTCCCTTGATGATCAGGCAGGTGGGGCTAAGGAGGCAGCGAGGCAAGAAGCAATCACAAGTGTTACCAAGCCCCAACACCCTCCCTCCACCACCCATCGCCTGTAGAAGGTGACGCAGTCAGGAGGACACCCTCCTCTGTCTCATGCTCACCACTGCCCAAGGGTCTTCTGTGCCTGTTTTACTTCACATTCCATTTAAGCCAAATTTCTTCATAAATTAAGTTGGGGTTGGAGGCAGGCAGCTCCAATAGGATTTTTCTGGACTCCTAAACATTTCTAGTAATGGCCCTCAGTGAAAGTGTCATCTCAACACAAGAAGTTACTTCTCAGCTTTGCAGGACACTATTATTTTACTCACAGGTGGGCTGTGGGTGTATTTTGAGAATCACCACTCTATAATTAGGAACAAATAATTATTGATAAAACCATGAAACCATAGAATTTAAATGTGAATGAGACCTAGGAGCATGCCCACCTTAACAGCTCCAAGCTGCAACCACAAGAACTTGCATTTTCAGCTACAAAAGTGGTGGCAGAAAAATATGTAAAGAAAAAACGAAAGAGATAGGAAGTTTTTATTTAAAAGTTTCCCCATTTTTCCCCCTTAAATCCTTGAGGATACTCTTTCTTTTCTACTAGCACTATAAAATTAAAAAAAAAACCTAAATAAAAACAAATGTTAATAATAGAAAAAAGAGTCAACTTATCACAAACGTGTGTTCATGCAATGTATGTGTACAGGCTAGCAAATATATGTAAGTATATGTTATGGTAGTACAAATTACATGTCATAAAATGGAAGGAAACATTTCAATTCTTTATGGTATTCTATCAATGATGACACCTAGAACCCCAAGTACTCTGCCATTTGCACAAATTGAACATTTTGATCAGTTCCAGTTGCTTTTCTTAGATTACTTTTGGATGATTCGCAGGTAGTATCTCCTTAAATGCTCAAAATTGCAGGCAACTGCTGTGCCTCTTCGGTACTGGTTATGCCTTACGGAACACAGAACACCCTGACTCCTCACCATTTTCCATGACGCCCTTAAAGTATCTGTAGAAAACTTACTCACACGTCTTACTTTTGACTGCTTTTCTTCAGGCCAAATAGAGGACACCTTGAAGTGAAGAAAAGAGAAGAGTCCAGTTATGACTGGAGCGAGTCACTTACCCTGTCTGGGCCCCGATTTATTTGTTAACAAAGGAATAGTCCTGCTGTAACTACCTCATAATGTGATGCAATTAAGTAGGGTAATGGACTTAAAAATATGTTGTTCTTTTTAAAGAAAAATGTAGGCCACTACTTTAAACTACCTACTCCAGGTTCTTTAACCTTTCCTAATGGCATGGAGAACTAAACACGTTGTCCTGGATGTGGTCCAGCTGGTTCAGAATAGAGTGAGACTATTATCTCCTATCACCTGGATACTACACCTAGGACATCCTATATCTGTATTTTTCTGGAAAAATGGAAAGAACTTTAGGAAGTTGAAATCACCTCTTTACACAGCAGGTAGAATGGGTTACTCTCAGAGGTGAACCTGCTAAAAACCTCTATCAATTCACACAATAGCTGAATGCTAAGTATAAACCAACGCTGGTGGATAGAGGACAGAATGGGTGGAAGGCACAGTCCTGCTCTTAGGAATTTATGAAACAGTTGAGAGATCAGAGAAAGCACATAAAACAACCAGGCAGCAATAGAAGACACCACCTAAGGGAGGATAAATCAGCAAAGGCCCTGCAGGGTTTCAGAGATCAAGGACCCGTGCATGGACCTGAGAAGGTCAGGCAAGGCTTCAGAGAGAAGGTGACCTGGTGCAAGCCTAGAGGGGGTGAATTGAGCTGCAAGACAAAGAGAAATGAGACTGGCACATATGAGCACAAGTGAATAAGCACCTTCAATCAGAACAAACCAGTGCGAGGAGAGTTTATATAAGATCTTTATATAAGCACACAATTGCAGGAAGTTAATGTTTGGAAGATATAGCTAATATTTAGGAAGGAAACCTGCCCTCTCCCCAAACATCTCTTAAAGATGCTTTCAGAGACCCACTTTTTCTTATTCATCATTCATTTACCCAACAAAATTGGATGGTCCCCCCCAGGGGATAGGAGCTGGGGACGTGAATATAAATATAGCTCTGTATCTCCCTTTGAGGGACTCTCAGTGCAGCTAGAAAGAAAACCAAACACTCTGACTTTATCATCATGTGCTCTGGGCCTCACTGGAGGGAGGTCTGGAGTGATCTGAGGGCACTGAGAGGGGTTCACATAGCAGTTGACATTGACACTGGCTGAGGATGAGTACAGTGTTCCCCAGACAGTGAGGGAGAAGGGCAAGGCAGACAGAGAAAGCAATTGAGGTGTCCACAGAGCTGCCAAACACACAGTACACTGGGGCAGTGGCAGACACATCACTGTCTCCAGAGCAGTTTTCACAGGCAGAGGGTGAGTGTGAGTTACATGGGGCATTTTCCCACACACACCTGGGGCGCTGGGAAGGGTGGATGCAGGATTCGTCCTTGGAAGGTTTTGACTAGGTAGGTCCTAGACATGTGGATTTGAAAAAACTACATTTTTCTGATGTGAGGCCTTGGTTGAAAAGAGGAATGGGGCTGAGGGCCTCAGGAGGGCAGAGGGATGAAATGGAAATAAAGCTGGGCTCAGCCAGTGTGGTGGTTTTAAAATATGTCCACAATTCTTTGACAGTCCTTCCTTCAAGAGGTGAAGCTTCATTTCTCTCCTCTGGGGGTGTGCCAGGTTCAGTGATTTGTTTCCGACCGAGGATCAGGTACATGTGATGGTATGTGATTTTGGAGAAAAGGTGGTATAAGGGCCCTGCAGTTCCTTTTTGCTTGCTCTCTGGGATCGCCCACTCTGGGGAAAGCCAGACGAATGTCGCGGACACTCAAGCAACCCTATGGAGTGACCCACGTGATGAGATATGGAGGCCTTCAGTCAACAGCCATGGGAATGATCTTAAAAACAGATCTTCCAGCTCCCACGCACTGTGAGCCAGAAACACCCTACATCAATCATGCCATTTATTTTCTGTATTTTCTAATGTTTTGACATCTGGGGCCTTGCTGTCACAGGAGAGACTGTCCCTTCCAGGGCAAGTTAATTCCCAGGGATAGCAAATGTCTTAGCCAGGCAGCTATAACAAAACACCACAGACTGGGTGGCTTATAAACAACAGAAATTTATTTCTCACAGTTATGAAGGCTGGGAAGTCCAAGATTAAGGTGTGAGTAGACTTGCTGTCTGGCGAGGGCCTGCTTCCTAGTGCTTCCCCTTGTGGCTCTGCACAGCGTGGCCTGCTGTGCCCCTCCTCTTGAGAACCACGAGTAGCAAACTATCTTTTCAATAGCAGTTGTCTTTAGAATACCTGAATAAAAACAACACCTACATTCCAAAACACATCCAGCTAAACTTTTCTTGAATTCCTGACTCACAGAAATTGTGAGATACTAAATGTCATTTAAAGCACTAAGTTTTGTGGTAATTAGTTGGCAGCAATAGATAACTAATACAGCCTGTGAAGGCCTATGGATTTAGAAATTAGGAAAATACCATTGTTTTTAAGGACAGCAACATTTTTTATTAAAAAAATTTTTATTTTTTATTAAAAAAAGACACTGATTGCAGCAGTTGGAAACGGTAGGAGAGGGACTAACCCCAGGACAGAGAGACCAATGTATTGGGCCTTCCTCAATTCTGGTCAATAGGTCAAGTGTGACCATTTCATCTTGTTACTACAGCATCCTGGACCCTGTAGTGTTAGACTACACCTTTGAAAGAATGCACCAGGAGAAAAAAAGAATGCACAGAGGGTTTGACTCCTCCCATTTGTTATTTTCCAAAGCACTCTGTTTCTTTGATGTGTACTTTGGCCATGTTTGTTTTCCTTGGGAGGGCCATCCTAAGAAAGACCTAGACTTGAAAAGCATTGTGGGGGGTGGGGGGAGGCTGGGGTGGGAGTAAAAGACAGAAAACTGTATTTGAACAATTAAAATTAAAAAAAAAAGAAAAGCATCCCCTTTCTCACCTTATTTTCTCCGCCTGCTTGAAGAGTCTAAAACACCTCATGACCTTTTCCTTCCTTGTGGTTTTGCCTTGTTTATTTACTTTAGTGACATTGAAAGACCCAAGTGCTAAAAGCTGGGGGGCATTCAGATCGTGTAAATGGTGAGGGATTAGGAAAATATGACCCGGCAGGAGAAGCATGGAACTGGGGTTTCTTGTGGCTGGAAGGAGAAGGCTTGGGGTTGACTGAAGAGCCCTCATATGTCCCCTGAGATTCCCACGTCTGTGGAGGACAGGGCTGAGAACAGCTGTTTGTCTCCATAGGAGAAAGGACTGGGCGGGTAGGACTGAGCTTAGAAACAGGGATGTTTTGTGATTGTTACGGAGTCACCTATGCAAATAGAACTACTCAGCAATTACAGTCTTTCCACGTGTTCATATCATGCTCTTCTGATTGTTTAATGTGTGCATACTTGTAATGATTTCTGAAAACTGGTATCGTTGTACCTAAGAAAAAAAGTCTGAGCAGACTCTTTTAAAACAAACAATAATAAGCCATCAATCTGGGTTGTAAGCACTCTTTAAGGAGCCAGTGAGAAATATGCTTTTAGAATTACTTAGATTTAAAAGTGATACAGTGCCATTTTCTTGGAATTGAAGCAAGATAGAAATGTGTGGATTAGTTATTCTGGAGGCTGGAAAACTTGTCTCTCTGACAGAGTTGCAAGACCCTGAGGGAGACCCGTATCTATGAGGACTGTGAGGAAGGCACTTAGTGGGTTTTCCTATTCCTACAAAAGGCTCCAGTATTTTCCCAGACATATTTGTGGGGCAAGGGGCGGGGGGCGTGTAACATGGCAGCTTCTGACAAAGTAATGAAAGGACGTTTCATTTACCTTTGGAGAATTTGCTCAATTCTTGACAACTAGTAACACTGCTGGAGGATAATTTCCAGTGCGACAGAGGGCAGGGGAGATGGGACTAACTGCGGCCTTTTCCTCCGAATGCACTAAACCAGCGAGTCCCTTACTCACAGCGGTGGGCTGAGGTCTGATGGTTTGGGGGTGGACGATACAGCAGGAGCATTTCTGAATGGACTCGGGTTCTTAGCTCCAGCTAACCTCTCGCCGCTTCAATGCGTCCTTGCTTGATCAAGTCTGCGGACAAAACATTCTGCCCAGCACCAACTGACTGAGCCAGGGCCAGAATACCCGAGTGCAGCATAGGAAGCATGTCCTTCTCCATGGCATGCAGAGGCAGCCCCCTCCTCTAGGTGGCAGCACACTCCGCATAAAGCAGGGCAGAGTCCTCGCCAAAGAAATGCCCTTTCCCAGGAGGACGGCTCTGCAGAGGTAAGGCCAGGTCACTACCCTGCCACCTCTGCTCAGGGCCTGTCGCTGCTCCATCTTCCTGCCATGTCACTGCCCGCCCCACCCCACCACTGGGGGGCTTGACATACACAAAATACATGCACACTCATATAACAAACACACACATCTAACACGTACAAACGACATGTGCATTCACACACACCTGCTCACACACTTTCACACATTCACATACAAACACACTTACTGTTGTGATCTGAATACTTGCGTATGCCCCCGAATTCACAAGTGAAATCTTCACCCCTCAAAGTGATGGTATTAGAAAGTGGGGTCCTGGGAGGTGGTAAGGGTTAGACAGAGTCATGAGGGTGGGACCTCCATGATGGGGTTAGCATTCCTGTAACAGAGACCCGACAGAGACCCCTGGCACCTTCCTGCAGGTGAAGACACAATGAAAATCAGAAAGTGCAATCAAGAGAGGCCCTCGCCTGCCCAGGCTGGCACCATGGTCATGCACTTCCTGCCTCCTGAACTGGAGAAATGAATTTCTGGTGTTTATAAGCCACTCGGTCTGTGGTAACTTGTTATAGCACCTGTACAGACTAGGACACTCACCAACTTATACTCACACACATGCGTGCACACTCACAATACGCAAGCGTTCATACACGTTTGCTCATAGGCACACACACACTTTCTCACAGAAGCATGTGTACACGTGCACAGCACCTCCCTTCCGCTGCCTTGCTTTTGCCAGCTCTGAAGGTCAGTGCAATGGCAGCTCTGGGCTGCCCTGCCCTTGGGTCAGTCTTAACTGTTTGCTAACATCCTTTTAATGACTCCTCAGCATATTAAATGACAGAAGAGTGTATTTTGCTTCCCTGAATAATCCCCAGACCAGAGGGCTCCAGCTTGTCAGAGTGACATGGGGGTGCTGACGTGAGCTGCCTGCCCTGTGCCCACATGCCAGGTCTATATAAGGGACTGTGTCCCTTAGGCACGCTGTCCCAACCTCCCCCAGTCATGCTCTTGACGTTCTGATGGGGGGAGGGGGGCTCCCTCTCTGGTGACTCATCCTGTGTCCACAGAGAGTGACTAGGGATGCCAGAAATGCCAACAACTCAATCAGGGCATTTGGCACCACTCTTTGAACCTGCAAATGCTCTAAACACGTGGCCATGGGCATATGACACAGGAGCCTCCCTATCCTAATCCTTACTGGGGCTTCTTGGATGACTGCCGGCCCTGTGAGAAAGTGATCCCTCAGTGTAGGCCATGAGTGAGCCCTGGAGACAGGAGATGCATGTAAATCCCTTATGAATCTGGGCACTGCTGGGGTGGATTGTAGAATAAGGGGCTGGCATTGGAAGAAAGGCCAACTTGGGTCGGGCCCAGCAATGCCACCTCAGTGTAGAGTGGTGAAACATTTTGGGACTTACTGTCCTCATTTGGAAAACAAGGGTTATAGAATTTACTGTCTCAATTTCAAAAGTATCATAACAAATGATACAATGAAAGAAATCAGTCTTGGGGGATGCCCTGGATTCCCGAGGATACTCCTGAGCCAGCTGGAAGCTCTCTTTGGAGCAGTCCCCACACCTCACCCAGTTTCCTGCTGCTCAGGCACGACAGTCCTATTTTGGGGTCTGCTCAGCTCCAATTTCTCAGGGATCCTCAGAGGTTCAGCATTCCTTCAGGAGGACTGAAGGACTCTGCAGAAGTGTGTGGGTGAAGCGACTCTGCCTCTTTCTTAGAGATCTGGGAGCTACCCCAGGGCTCTGATCCAGTTGCGACCCTTTGCCTCAGAGTGCCAAGCATCTTATGCTCCAAGAGTGTGGTCAGCAATCTAGCTGAGCCTTTCTATGCCCCTTAAGGCAAAGACAGCCTCTTGGAGACCCCTGTGGTGCCACTGATGGAACCTTCACCATCATGCAAAGTTGAGCCCATGTGATCCCAGCTCCCTCCCAACTTGAGGCACTGGGAATAAAATTCCTCCTCTCCTATGTGAACACCCAGCTGTACCGTAACGTCACCAATGCCTATAAACAAGGGCTGTCCTTTTAATCTTCAACCTTCAATCCCTGCACTTGGATGACTTTTCTACACTTTCCACCTGTCATTTCCGTGCTTTCATCTTGACCTGGGCATCTTCAATGTAGGTGTCACTTCCAGGATATGCTTGCAAAATACTTGTTACAGCTATCGTTGTAGTGGAGAGAGCTCAACCTCCAAACTATGTAATGTGGGCAGTAAGTTCATTGACCAACACAAACGTAATGTGTCAGTAATTAATGGAGTTTCCTCTTCAAAGCTGGCTGTTTGTAGGGAAGGAGTGAGAGGACCTGATAATGAATCGAGAACTACTGACCATAAAGTTATCGGCTCCAGGACCTGAAATTGGGGTCTCTGAGCACAGACTGCTGAGTTTGGAACCTTGACTCCATCACCTACCAGCTTTGTGGCAATAGGCAAGTGAGTTAACCATCTGGGCTTCAGTTCGATCACCTGTGGAAATGGAAATACTAGCGAACTTGTCTTACAAGTTGGTACTGGAGGTAATCCATGTAGGGTTTCTTACCATGTTATGTGGCACACAGAAGCACTTGAAAAGTGTTGGCTAGTTATTAAAAAATACACTTATTAACAGAAATAAAGGCATGCAATAGGACAAAATAATAGAAAAACCCAAGACATGTTTAAAATGGACTCTTTTGCTTTTCAGTTCTAGTTTCTGAGTTTCTCAGAAAAAGTTATCTAACTTTGTCCAACTTCAGTCATTTCAGCTTCTAAAATGGAGTAACAATGACACTCTCTTACATGGTGCCATGAAGTTCCAACGAGTAATAAGATGTGCAAATGCCACTCTAAATGCTATAATGAAATTCAAAGTTTTTTATATTCCCAAGAAATGAATGAATGAGACCATGTATCCTGAAGTTCTTCCAATTCTGTTAAGCTTTATAGCATGTAAGGCACCTTGACAATTATTAAATGGAGAAACTAAGTGAAGAACATGAGTGACTTCAGAGTTAGGTCTTGAAAAGGAGCAGAACATGGTTGAGAACCTGGGTCTTAAGACTTGAGTTCCAGTGACTCATTCTTCCCAACTAAGTGTCACAGTGAGTAGTGGTGCCTCTTTTTCATAGAGTTACTGTGGGTCAACATCCTCTGATCTAGCTTGGTGAGTATGCAAGAGCCTAAACCCCACAGCAGCCCTGTGTCCTGGGAAATGGGTCTCACATTCCTCCCATCCCATGGTTCCTGTCCTGTAGTTTAAAATAAGACTCTAGGAAATGCAAGCCACCCAGTACACTGTAATCTCATAGTGATGGTATGCTTGGCAGGTCCCCAGGTAGCTTTTAATCAAAGTTGAAGGGAGCACTATGTGAACTTTTCCTGCTAAATTGTGTGGAAAGAATTTTTTCTAAAATAACATGGGAACTGTGTGTTAGGGATGCAAGACTTTTGGTGGTGGTTACCATTAAAAAGGTGGGAAGAAAAAGTCACAGAGGGCATGCTATGTACCTCTAGATACCACAAGGTATCGGGGCTACCCTCTGAGGAGGAACAGGAGTGAATAGGTTGGCTTGAAATGCAAGAGCTCCAGAGTACAGTGCAGTGGGCAGTGGGCTGGCCAACTCCTCCCCAGCCAGGGACCTGTTTCCCCACTCACCTTGGCAGTGATGGGGCAGGGAAGCCTAACGTGCTTCCCCGAAATGTATGGCCCCAGCACATTCATAAGAAAGAAGACACGAACTCTGGTTCCCAAAGATCAGATGTTACATCTCCTCTCCCAAAATCAGGCAGATAGTTTAATTCCGTGGTCTACAAAGTGTGGTTCCTGGACCAGCAGAAACAGCATCAATTAAAACCACTTTCTGGATGCAAATTCTAGGGCCACGGGCCAGAACTTTACAGATTAGCAACTCTGAGCCAGCAATCGGCATTTAATTAGCCCTCCAGGCAGTCGGGATGCCTGCTCGTGTGAGAACCCCTGGTTTCTTTAAATGTCAGCCTGAAGACATAAATATCAATTCAAAAACTATAAGGGGTTAAAAATAAACTTGTCTTTTACTCAGCTATACTACTTCTAGGAATTTATTTTCATTTCTTGGAATTCACTCTGTGGATGTGGTCATATGTACTCGTAAGTGCCCAGAGCTGTGGGCATGAGTTCTATAAACAACAGAAATATTGGAAAGGTCTGTCCAACTGAGCAATGGTGCAGTCAGTGATGGTGCATGAGTGCGATGAAAGTCGAAGCCTCCTCATAATGAGGTATCTTTATATACACTGCTCTATAAAAATGTTTGAGATCTGTTGTTAGAAAAGAGACAAGTTGTACAAAAGTCTACAGAATGTGATCCCATTTATATTTTTAAAAGGAGGTAATAAGAGTTCATATGCAAAGACATTCATTTGTGTCTGGAAAATATACAACATAAGCATGAATTAATTTAATAATTTAAAAATTACCCAATGAAGAGATGAAAGCCAAAAAATTTGCAGAGAGAGCCCACAAAGTCTCTGGGGTACTGCCCGTTCTCTTACCACCCCCATCCTCTGAACAGCTATTACTATCATTCCCATCAGGCTAACACATCATCAGCTTATTTCCTCATGTCTGTCTTCCATGGTAACCAAGTTATAAGGTTTCATGATGCTTGAAGATATTAAGCAGCCTCATAATATTTATTTCCAGACTAAATAGTTTAATCTTGCTGTCTAATTTTTCCTCAGAAAACCTTAGTCATTGCTAAGGTTCTTCAGAGATGTGCCAATTTGGAGATGTCAGGCGAAGGAAGGCATAATTAATTTCCCCAGATAGGTTGGTTTTATTAGGGTAGTTATGAATCAATGGCTAATCGTGATTGCAATGCTCTTTGTAATCATTGACTGAGGGTGATATTTAACTGATGGATGAAAGAGAAGTAAATTTTAAAATGTGATATGAACGAAGTAGTGTGAAAAATTATGAAGACAAAGAGAGAGATGTGAAGGTAAAGATTTCAACGATCAGCCCTTGACCCTGAAACTTGCTGAAACAGTGCTCTGATACAAAGCATCTGTGTGCAGGGGGATGCCCCAGGACTCCTTGCATGGGGGCTTGGAGATCATTGCCCTCTGTGATGGGGTGCCTGTGCTGATAAGATAGGAAGACCATCTGTTAATTTCTAATTGTTGGGACTTCAACCCATGTGGAGGACAGCTCTCTCCACAAAGGAACCCCAATTGCCCAACTTTCTGGATCCTGCCAGAAGACCTAGAGAAGACAGAAGCTGTCATGACCACAGTCAAAACCACTCTCTTTGCTGTGGCTGGGAAGTGTGGGTAAGGACACATACTTGTGTGCACATCTATGTCCTATGAGCATAGAGAGAGAGAAAAGGGATGGCACTCAGTGATAAGCACACGTAGTGGAAGGTATTCCAAGTCTATCAGTGATTATTATTTTACCATTCTCTTAAATTCTCCCATTGGAAAGATATATTTATTTATTTTATTTGAAAAAAAATGTGGAGATAGAAGTTAGTTTCCCTGGAAATAACCAAACCCAGGACAATTTTCCTTTGGATTCTGACTGTGCAGCAGGGAGCTTGGCAGATGTTCCAACTTAAAAAGCTTCTGAATAGGGTTCTTTAACTTGAAACTTGGCAAAATAAGAATGAAAGAATTGTGAAGTACCAAAGCACTGTTTCGGGTGAACTGCATCATGGTGTAATGATGGCTTGTTACCTGCTTTGTGCCCACTTAGTGTGTGTAATCCAGGGGCAAGCCTCACTGCTTTGGGGGTTGGTAACATTTTCTAGCTGCTAGTGACTGGGGCAAAGTGCTATCTTGGTGCTGGCCTGTTTCTCCTCTGCACTCTGCATCATGTATTAGTTATCGGTTTCTGTATTAGTTATTGGTTGCTGCAACACAAATTACTTCCAAATCAGCAGCTTACATAGCAGTTATCACCTCACAGTTTCTGTGGGTTAGAATTTGGGAGTGGCTTAGGAGGTGATTCTGGCTCAGGGTTTCCATGGAGGTTGCAGGCAACGTCGAGCTATCTGAAAGCTTAAAGGAGCTCACTCCCACGGCTGTTGGCAGGTGGACCCCGTTCCTGGCCACATGGGACTTTTTATAGGGCTACTTGAATGTTCTCAGACATGGCATCCCCAAAGTGAGCAATCCAAACAAGAGAGGAAGGAGAAAGTCACAGGTTTTCATGTCTGAGTCTTAGAAGTCACACATTGTTGCTTCCATCACATCTTATTTGTTAGAAGTGAGCCTTTCCTTAGGCTTCCTTGTGAAGAGAGGGGCATTGAAGAGTTTGTGTACATAGTTTGAAACCACTACATTCTTTGTGGGATGTCACATTCACTCTATCACTTACTTGTTTGTGCATCTACCTGTCCATCTCTCCCTTTATTCAATGTGTTTTTCATGGATGCCTGCTAGGCATGAACACTATGGCGGGTGCTACGTGAATGATAGGTGAGGCAGACATGGAAGTCATTTATCCCATCTCCACCCTCCACAAGCCTATGTATAGTTGTTATTAAACTATAAAAATATATTTTAATGCCTTCAGGACTGTTTCTTACAGGAGTGGAGATAGTGGGGACATTTGTTTAATTTAGGAGCCAAGTAGATATTCTTTTTTAGAAGAAAGTAAGCCCCTGAGGGCGTATCAAGTGCAAACTGTACAAAAAGACTACAGATCAGTACATGGTTAACTACTCTGCCCAAGAAGTGAGCAGGATGGGCAGCTAGACTCTGCTGAGGAGGGACACCAAGGTGAAGTTCCCAAGGGTGCTTAATAACAAGGGATTCCACTGCCCTGCTTAAGTGATTTGTGTTGCTGTGATGTGACCTCTTCCTCATGTCCTTAAACCTTTCAGTTCCTCAAACCAGTGCCTGTGTGAGAGGTTCTTTGATACTTTGAGCTGTTCATCACAATTGGGATTCCAGTCCAGGCTGGTGGCCATGAATTTTTGGTGATGCTGCCTGCTCTGGTATAATATACAGTATAAAAATACAGAGAAGTTAGAGCATCAAGCTTGTTAGGACTTTGTGAGGCAGTTGGGACAGACACACAATGAGACAGAGTTGGTGGACTGGGGAATGGGTCTGGTCATGGACCCAGAGGAGAGAAGTGACTCTAGATGGACTACTTGATAGAAAGGAAGGGGAGCAATTATGGATGGCACATTCAGAGAGAGTGGAAGAACTGGGAATAATAAAGCTAATGACCTTGAGTAATAGGAAATTATGATGAGAGAGGTAAATTTTAATTTATGATATCAGAGGTGTGACATTCTGGGTCTTAAGTGTGGCTATGAGATAAATAGGTGAAGATTAGTAGAGTGAGGTGATTAGAGGTGAGGTGTTCCAATGACTGCATTGTTGGATGGCATATTTGTGAGGGAGCTGAAGTCACCCAAAGGCCCAGCAGTATCTGAGATGAAGACCAAATCCAGTCCAGCTCAGTGAAGGCCAACTGTCCAATGCTTCAATGAATGAGGTGAGTAAATGGGTGATAGATAAACAATAGTGGTGGGGTGGTGAGATCAAAAAGGCATGAATTTCAGGAATACATGGACTTTTTCCAGAGACTGGAGGGGCTATATTCAGACAGCTACAAGGAAGAGGAAGTATGAAGACATAGTTTTCCTGAATTGCTGACCAACTGCCTGTGTGGAAAGAATGAGGGGGTTTATGCAGCTTAATAGTAATTTTTTCAAGGATAACATGCCATGTTAGTAAAGAGGTTTTTTTCTCTTGGTTATGGTAAACCCATACAATAAGGGGCTGTGTTTCTCTTCTCTTTTCTTCTTAGTCTCATTAGCACCCTAACGTGAGATTGTTACCATGCAGCTCTTTGTAATAAGGTGAAGAAGAAAGAAGATTTTACAACTTCTACCTCTTTTGCTGTTGTGGTTTTCCTAAAGCAAAATTAGTATCTAGTGAAGTCATTTTCTTAGGTTTTATTGTTCCAGTGCCAATTTTAAATTTGCATAGAAATTTCTCAATTAATTGGACTTAAAATAACAAGAAAGCTCAAACAACTAGAACATTGTTTGTGGGACTTCTCTACTCTCCATGCTCTTGTGTTGTTCCTCCTGCTTTTTCATTACTGTTGAGCTATCAGAATCAGTCCACAGAGCATGCGGATGCTGCAGTGACCATGCACAACCTTCACCTGACACCTGGATGAAGCCACACTGGTTTTTTCACTGGGGGAAGGAGTATGAGAAACCAGCCTTCCCCTCAAAGGGTCTGTAAAAGAGGCAACTCCATCCTCTTTCTCAATGCACAGGCTCCTTTTCTCTTATTTTTACAGAAGGGATTTGGGGAAATGGAATCATAATGGTGACCCAGATCTAAAAGAGAGGGCAATGAGGAAGAGAGAGGAAGGAGAGAGAGAAGGAGAGAGGAAGGCAGGGAGGAAGAGAGGGAAGAATGGGGAGAGAGAGAGATGAAGGGAGGAAGAGATGAAGAAGGGGGAGAGAGAGAGAGGAAGGGAGGAAGAGATGAAGAAGGGGGAGAGAGAGGTAGGGAGGGGAGAAATGGGAGGAAAAGAAAGGGAGAAAGAGAGAAGAGGGAGGGAGGAGGGGGAGGGGAGGAAGTTGAAGTTGGGATACCTGGGTCCCAGCCCACAACTCTGTGCCAAGCTTCTATGCCCTGAGTGAATCCTCTGGACTGTCAAGGCTGAACCTCTGTTTTCATTTTTCCATGTATAATAGAGAATTGAACCCAATATACCTAATTCAGTTCCAACTCTAGTTTCTATAAATTAAGAAAAGAAACAGATTCCTGCCTATAAACATTGGAGTTTTCAGCACTGTTTTTGGTCCTCACAGAAGCATTTCCATTTCCCTTAGAAGTATTATTATTAGAAAATTTCTAAAGGAAAATAATCATCCCATACATTATTGAACTTGAGTGGTGGGGTTGGAAAAAGGCAACCATAAAACAACATTGAATTCTAGTTACTGATATGCATGTTAAAGAGTTTAGGGTTAAAGTGTGCTTATGTTCAGAACTTACTTCGAAATGTATAAAAAATAAAATAGATTGACACATCAATAGGTATATGAATGGGTGGGTAGCTGTATGAGAAATAATAAATTGTAGACTCCAGGTGGTAAGCATATGAATTTACATCACATAATCTTTCAATATTTTTGATGTATGAAAATTTTTATAAGATGCCGGGAAATGACTAGAGTCTATACTATGACTGTGTGTGGAAAAAAGGCTAGGGGGTTAGATGGGGACAGGACGTGGGGCACAAAGCTGAGGGACAGAATATCACTGAAGCTCCCAGCCCAGGGCATCCCAGCTCTCAACGCTTCCTCTCTAAGTGGGAGAACCCTGCCAATTCTGAGGCTGGTGTTTTTCAGGGAGACAGTGGAGCTTCTGAGCTATTATTTATCAAACACTATAGGGCTGGATAAAATAAGCATTCTAGCAGGCAAACCCAGGAAGGCGTCCTGGGTCGTGTACACTGGATTGTCTTCTCTCATTCTCTTTATTCATTGACTGCCTGGTGTATTGTGAGGACCCAGCAAAACTTCAAACAGCATCCAGCAATCCCTAAACCTACATGAAATCACCCTCCATTAATGGTGACAATGTGCCTGGGGGAGCCTGGCTTTAAACATAAGCCCTAGCATCCAGACCCAGGGACAGAGCAGAGAGAAGGATCAGAAGGCGCAAACCAAAGATGATGGGCAATGAAAGTGAGTGCTGGGCATACCAGCCTTGTGTACATGTACACATGCAGTTCAATCCTGACGCTTAGCTGACAGGGACAGGCATGAGAAGGGATGGTAGCCCCACTCTCCATGAGTTTGCAGACCACTCTGCAGATGACTGGCCCCCAGCTCTCGGGAGTGATGATCCAGTTCCAGCACAATCACACCTTGTTCCTGAGAGTTCCAGGCCCACTTTACAGTTACATCAGTTTTCAAAGGGCTCTAATACATTCCAAGAGTGGCGGAAGGTTCTGAGAATGAACAGGAGGGAGGTAAATGTCACTACTGTGTGGGGCTGAGGTTTGTTTACCTTTCTGAACAGACCTGACTGGCTTTGCTAAGGGCTCAAGGGACAAAGTGCTGTAATTCCAACCAGCTCTGAGGAGTTGGGCAGAAGGGGAGGATTCACTAGTCCTCTAAGAGAAAGGACTGATTAACCATGGGATCCAGAGGTCAGCTGGTAGCAGCCTTAAATCCAACATCCTTTTTTTAGCTGGATGTCCCAGGTCAAGTTGTGGGCAAGGTTGGTTCTCTCTGAGGCTTCTCTCTTTGGCTTGCAGATGGCCATCTTCTCCTTGTGTTCTCATGTAGTCTTCTCTGTGTGTATGTCTGTGTCCCAATCTCTTATTAGGACACTGGTCATACTGGATTAAGTTCAACCTATATGACCTCATTTTACCTTTATTGCTTCTTGAAGGCCCTATCTCTTAATCCAGTCACAGTCTGAGGTGCTAGGGGTTAGGACTTCAACATATGAATCTTGGATGGGGTGTCACAGTTCAGCCCATAGCAGCCTCCAAACCATTCTTGCCATTGCTAACTCTCAGAAACATGCACCAAGGGGAATTAAGTAGTATTAGGTGATGTGCATGAAACAGCATAACATGACAAACACTGCAGAATATAGGCTCACAGATGCTAGCACTGAAGGGCCTTAGAGACGTTTTGTTTCCATTATCTCTTTCATTGATGAGGAAACTGAAGTATGGAGAGGGGTGAGGACAATGCCAAATACTGGTGAGGATATGGAGCAGCAGGAACTCTTGGTCATTTGCTGATGGGAATGCAAATTTTATAGTCACTTGAGAAGACAGATTGGCAGTTTCTTACAAAGTGAAGCATCTTTTTACCATAAAGTCCAGCAATCACACTCCTTGGAATTTGTTCAAAGGAAGTAAATTCTACTAAATATTAAGATACACTAGAAAGTTTTTAAAGACAAGCAATTTGAAATAGCTAAAAAGAAAACTAGTGATTTTATGTTATTTTTTCTATATACATAATTCTTCTCATAGTTATTGCATTGTTTTTTAAAAATATACTTGCATGTGTTTATAACCTATTAAGTATCAGCATCATGAAGGAAAAGGAAATTTCCCTTCTAATGGGCACTTTTTGCATTGCAAATAAAAGATACCACAAAGACACACACAAAGTGACACATTAATGAATTGCACTGTCTCATTTTAGGAGTAAACCTATTTTATTAATGGAAAGCACAAACAATGCTTGATAATCCCACAACATAAGTAACCACTTACATCATGGTCAGGTAGATCTTCCTACCTGAGCGAGTACCAAGAGCAAGGGGAAAATATCTAGAACCATGGTGAGTGAAGAAGCCAATGAGCTTTCCATGTAAAACCCACTAAAGTGTCTGATCCATAAATAGCCAATTAAGAGTTCAGTATCAACATGTTCACCTTGGTAATGGTGCCAAGATTTGATTATGTTATTCCTGGTGGCCATGAACACGGGCTACACACCTTGATGGGGAACACCAAACTGCTCAAATCCCATCAGCAAGAAAGTGGAAGTCTAGGTTGTCAGTGTACAATCTATTGGGATCCCATCCAAAGGATAAAAACTGAGGGTGCACTACCTTCCAAAGACAGAGATAACAATCTCCCTCCAGAATGTGCTTATCTAGCAAAAAAAACTAAATGAATAAGTAGAGTAGAGCATCAAAGAGTGTACATTCTGGAAGACCTAAAGAAGCAAGATTTGGTCTCTGATCTTTGAAGCAGCTAGTTGATCACACACGTCAAACTCTCCAACTTGGCTCTTGAATGGGCAGTTTCTCATTTGCTGTCATGTTAGTTGCCCCAGGCTTCTTCAGGGGAGAGGAACAACCTATCCATGTGAAAAGTTTGTTCCTGAGAACTTGTCTCAGGTTGCTCATTCAGTATTAATATTACCTGAAATACACTTAATTTATTTAATATATATCCTCCAAATGTGGGTGATGTATACTTGGATTTTTTATAAGTGGAGGACCTGAACATTTCTGAAAACAATCCCAGAGAACAAGCAATTGAGAGGCATGGGGATTAGATTAGGAAATTTTGCTATGCACACGTCTTTGCATTAACTAGCTGCATGGCCTTGACTGGGCCATCTCTTCAGACAATCAGGTATATTTCTCTACCTCCGGTGAAGGCATCAGTCATCGATTTCTAAGACCCTTTCAATGGTTCTATTATAAGACAGAGAAAAGTACATAAAAGAGTAGCTGAAAGAAAACATATCAAGCTAAAGACAGGTCTAGAGGACCAGTGTTTATATTAGAAAGGGAAAGAGGTAAATAGTAGAGCCCATCGACAGTCCTCATGGCAGAGGCAAGGGGCACCCTGCCATAAACAGACTTCATTTGAAATCTTATGCTTCATCTTACCATGTGAATGATATATTCTAAAGCATAATATATCCAGGTTTTTAAAAAGTAAAATAAAATTTTCCTAAAATATTTCAGAAAGCAGCCCTATTCTTATCTTACGGCATCAAAGTATCATATGCCTCATTACCAACTACTTCAGTTTGAGGGTTATACAATTTGCTGCTAACCAGAAGTTAAAACCTGAAGTGAAATAATGTTTTTCTTTCTCCCTTCCTTTGGGGGCATACCAAAAACTGCTGTTTGGAGTTCACCTCCTATTTAAAAACATCATTAAAAATTGTTTTTTTAAAATATATTTTATTATGCTATTACAGTTGTCCCATTTTTTTTCTCCCCTTTATTCCCCTCCATGCTGTACCCTCCCTCCCACCATCATTCCTCCACCTTAGTTCATGTCCATGACTATACATATAAGTTCTTTGGCTTCTCCATTGCCCATATGATTCTTAACCTCCCCCTGTCTATTTTGTACCTACAATTTATGCTTCATATTCCCTGTACCTTTTCCCCAATTCTCCCCCCATCCCCTACCCACTCATAACACTCCATGTGATCTCCACTTTTGGGAATCTATTCCTGTTGTGGTTGTTTGCTTGGTTCTTTTTGTTTTTGTTTTTAGGTTTGGTTGTTGATTGTGAGTTGGTTGTCATTTTACTGTTCGTAGTTTTGATCTTCTTCTTTTTCTTAGATAAGGCCCTTTAACATTTCATATAATAAGGGCTTGGTGATGATGAATTCCTTGAACTTGATCTTATCTGGGAAGCACTTTATATGCCCTTCTATTCTAAGTAATAGCTTTGCTAGATAGAGTAATCTTGGATGTAGGTCCTTGACTTTCATGAATTTAAATACTTTTTTCCAGCCCCTACTTGCCTGCAAGGTTTCTTTTGAGAAATCAGCTGATAGTCTTCTGGGAACTCCTTCATAGGTAATTGTCTCCTCTTCTCTTGCCAGTTTTAAGATTCTCTCCTTACCTTTAATCTTGGGTAATGTAATTATGATGTACCTTTATTACTTTGGTGTGTGCTTCCTTGGGTCCAACTTCTTTGGGATCCTCTGAGTTCCCTGGCCTTCCTGGAAGTCTAATTCCTTTGCCAGATTGGGGAAGTTTTACTTCATTATGTTTTCAAATAAGTTTTCAATTTCTGGCTCTTCCTCTCCTTCTTCTTGCACCCTTATGATTCAGATGTTGGAATGTTTACAGTTGTCTTGGAGGTTCCTAAGCCTCTCCTCATTTTTTTTTTAATTCTCGTTTCTTCATATTTATTTCTTCCTTCTGCTCCAAACCATTGATTTGAGTCCTGGTTTCCTTCCCTTCACTGTTAGTTCCCTGTACTTTTCCCTTTATTTCACTTTTCATAGCCTTCACTTTTTCCTCTATTTTTATGACCATACTCAACCATTTCTGTGAGCATCCTGACGAGCAGTGTTTTGAACTGTGCATCTGATAGATTGATTGGCTATTTCTTCATCACTCAATTGTTTTTCTGGAGCTTTGATCTATTCTTTCATTTGGGCCATATTTTTTTTTTGTCTCTGCTCACCTGTTATGTAGTAAGGGGCAGAGCCTTAGGTATTTGCCAGGGCAGGACAACCCAGGATGCTACATTGTGGAGATGTATGTGGGGGGAGGGGTCCGAGAGGGAGCAATGCCACTTGCTCAGCTCTCTGCCGGCTTTCAGTCGCTTGCTCCACCACAAGCCCACAAGCAAATTGGGCACTTCTGGGACTGCTTGCCAGGTGGCTGGGTTTGTGTACCTTCTAGAACCCTGTGGGTCTTTCCAATAAACTCTCCTGTGAGGCTGCAAGTTTCTCCTGCTGCCTCAGCCCCCCACAGGTTTTTTTCAGTCAGAGGTTTTGAGGCTTTATTTTCCTGCACTGGAACCCTGTTTTGCATGGTCTGTCTCACTCCCCAGTTGTTCCTCCCAGTTTATCTTCACACAAATGTGGGGCTGTTCACTCCACCAGCCACCGCTTCACCTGGTCCACCAGCTGCTGCCTTGCTCACCCTGGTCTTTTAGCCGCTGCCTTATTATGAGTTCTCTCCATCTCAGCTGTCCATCTCTGCCCCTCCTACCAGTCTGGATGGATGTTTCTTCTTTAACTCCTTGGTTGTTGGACTTCAATACAGGTTGATTTTATGGCAGTTCTGGTTATTTTTTGTTTTTAAATTTGTTGTTGTCCTTCTTTAGGTTGTGCGGGGAGGCAAAGTATATCTACCCATGCCTCCATTTTAGCCATAAGTTTCCTAAAAACATTATTATAAATTTTTAATGAAGACCAAATACTTTAGCAGCTGTTGCCATGTGAAAGCTTTGTGAATTTTTGTCTAAGAGTTTATTTGTAATGAGATTTTTGGAAGACGTATGATGACAGGGAACTCTGGTGATTTTTAATCTCTCAGTGTGGACAATGGTCTCAGGGTATCTCACTAAATTGTTTTGTATTTATTTATTTTTAACACCACCTAAAGCAATGACTCTTTCTGCACAAAGAACTTTGAAATCTGTTTTAGAATATCACAACATCAGAGACCATGGGTACCTGGGTCTTCTATTTTCTTTAGAAACATAGATTATATGTGTTCCTACACTTATGTGGATGATGGTATCAGTTCTCTTATTTGCTAGACTGGATACCTGGTGTGGCACCCTTCCCTCAGGTAATGCAGAGACAGAAGTGACACTGGAGCCAGGTTGTCTTCATCATAGGCACATGTCAGGGATGCGCAGCTTCTTGTCTACTGAACACACTGCAGGAAAAATCAATTAGTGCCTATAATAAAAAGCTACTTCCTTATGTTTGCTTTTTAAAAAGCAAATTAAATGTTCTAGTCATTGTACATTTAAATTAAGACTAGGGAAAATGACCAAGCAAAAATTAATAAAAATATACTGTAGTTATATAATAACTGGGAAGATAAAAGGAAAAGAAGAATTTAAAAAGAGATATGAAGGCAAACAAATATACAGAAGCATAGACAAAGTGACAAGCAGAGGCAAAGAAACTTCAAAGCAGACAGACATACAGATACTTAATGTTGACCCAGATACATGAGGTACACCCAATCAACATAATACATAATGGCATGTCACACCATTTTGTGTCTTCTGGGACACTGGCAATAAAGACTTTTAAAATCAGATTGCCTTTTCACAATTAGAGAGCTCAAGTTCCTGTTGGTACCTTCTCCATCTTTTGGAAGACTGATTCAATCCATTAGCATGCATTTCCTATTGTTGTCTTATAGTCTTAGGGGGCAGAACTAGCAGAAATGTTTCATAGTAGGAGATATTAAATGGTGAAGCATCTGGTCAGGGTAAAAATTAACTTAGAAGCTAGTTTTATAGTGAGATTCAAATTATTATCGAACTAGAAGTGAAGGCAGAAAAAATATGGATACATGGGCATTCAAATTTAAGGGTGCCATTCTTAGGAAACAGTAAGCTTAACAGCATGTTGGGCTCGGTCGTACCTTCTAGAGTGCTGAACTAGAATGCTGCTACTTCAGATGCTGCATTGAATTGTAGGTCCCAAACATTGGAGTTCTTCTTACTCAGAGAGTATCAGGTTAAGGCAAACCTTCAGAAACTTCAGACCTTTTTGGCTGGTGTTGGAGTTCTCTATATCAGAGCCCATCTAACTTGGTACTTGGTTTTAGAGGCTCTTTGGAAATACCTCTCACCAAAGAATGCCTTCTTTGCAGGCTTCAATTCTTTACTTTATGTTGTTTTTGGCAAAAAGCTTTCCTCATGCATAGTTCCCCTGCCGCAATTTAACCCTGCAGCTCTGCAGCAATCTATTTATCACCAGACAGTGATACCCATTAGTACATTCTTGTAGGAGCAGGTGGCCAAGGAGCATGGCTTCTGGACTCAGGGAGCACTAGGCTTGAATCCCTGATCTGACATTTGTTAGCTGGTGACTTTAGGTTGATTGGGAATACTCACAATTTTTTCCATCTATGAAGCAGAATTACAGTGCTTACCTTTGAGATGATATAGAGGCCCTGACTTGGTATCTGGTCTGGCACACTTCCTTCTTCCCTTAATCCTCTGTCTCCTATCACTTCCTTACTTGGCCTTGTTTATATGCATGGTGGAGTGTTCTAGCTACAAATATTATCAGGGCACACCTTTGGAAGGGGTCATAAGGGGGAGGGTTCACTAAACAGGCAGTGCTGGGAACAGCTGGTTAATAGCAAATGTGTCTGTCTGTAATGCCCCTAGAGAATGTGACCTCTCGTCTACTCACTCAAAACTTCTCTTTGGTTGACTCTAGCCTGAAACAAAATGGGAAAGGAGATCCTAGAAAAGTAGTCCTGGCTCTTCCTCAGAGATATAGAAGAAGTGTGGCAAAGTCATAGAGCAGGAGTCCTGGGACAATGGAGCTGGTGAGACTATGCAGGTCCTGAAGTTTTTCACCCATTGCCTGACCGAGACCCAGGTTTCTCACTTGTGCAGATAAATGATAATTCTCATCCTCAGGACTTTTGTAAGCAGTGAATACTTTAATGTATGTAAAATCCTTAACACAATGTGTATACATGTGTGCAAGCATGTAGTCAATGAATTATACACATACACACAGGCCATAAACACACATACACAAGGCCATACATGAAATGATAACAGTGGTTCTCTCTAGTGGTGAGAGTTTAATTTTTTATTCCCTTTTTTCCTGTGCTCATCTCTATGTTTTTAATTATTTTCTACCCAAGTTGACATTTTAACAAAAATAAAAATAGAAAAGGAAAAATCTCTAAAAATATATCTGCACCTGTTAATACAAGAAATTTTTAAAAGAAAACATTCTTTAGGATGTCTACAATTAAACCGTGAAGTATAAAAATGTAGTCATTGGTCATCCTGAGAAGAATAAAATAGAAAATGCTAATCTCCCTCAGCATAGACTAAGTTGGACCTACCTTTTGCTGATTTCTCTGCAAGCCCAGGAAGTAGGTATTGCGGTTGTTTTGACACATGTTTCTTTGTATCAGGAGAAAGGTATAGAGTTGGGGCTCTACAGATCATGGTGAATGGGGAGAAAAGGAATTGAAACAATTTGGGTAAAGGGTCCTATGATCTCATTTAGAGGTGATTTAGTTGAGCCTGTTAGGATTCTAATTTTTCTGGTGGTTTCAGTGGAAATTCTATGATGGAAGCCTTATGAGCTATCAGAAGAAAAGACTATATATTTTCTTTTTAATTAAACAAAATCACTATCTTTTCATTCTTTCTAATGCTTCTATACCTTCCAGTTAGCAAACACAAATGGATGGAGAACAGCTATCACATACACACAGGCACACATGCTTTGATAGCCATACATTTGGGTCTCTTTGAACCCTTGACCTTTTCAGCCAAGCCTGTTTTGTTCCCGCATTTGAGATTCTTGTTCGACATGCGTCGATAGTGCCTATTTGTTGGCTACTTTCTATTTGCAAAGCATGTAAAATTTCTATGTCCTACTTTTAAAAATGCATTAGTGGTATTTTTTTACTTTTTAAGAATATTTGGCCCCATTTGAAAGGTGTTCTCATCTCTCTTGCAGTCTGTGAGGTTGCTGGAGTAGCCCTAGTAAGAAGTGGGGTGGGGCCTGCATCACTTCTTCTCTTCACTGGGCAGTGGTAAAGGGCCCTAGAAAGGGGTGATGGAATAGCATTTTATGGAGTGTCGGCGTTGAACAAGAAAACCCAGGGGATCTGGAGGACCCTGGGGAAGCTGCTTTCTCCACAACCCGATTATCATCAGGGCATTTATGGCTTGAATCTTGAACCCAGTGCCTTAAAAACTACTGGAACTTTCCAAAAGTTTTCTTTTAACCTCTAGGGTTTACAGAGAGCCAGTCCTTTAGGATTCATTTCTGAAAAATAATAATTGTTTTTTTTTAAGCACAAAAGAAGCTAGGAGTAACAGAACAAAAAATGGCCGTAAGTTACTAAAGTAAATTTGCCCTGTCAGATGGATGTAAACCCTACCTGAGTTCATGTAAGGATTAGACGCTGATCTCATAGCTTTTCAGCATGGAGGATTGTGATGTGTCTTGGTGTTTTTGTATGGTTTATTCTTCCCCACAGTAATTTCAGGGTCTGAATGGGCGTTTTAGAATTGAGTTGTCAAGGGTGAAGACAAAGGCAGGAGCCATAATGATTGGCATGCCTGATGAGACACAGAATAGAGGAATTGCTGGGTTTTCTGTGGTATTTTAAGCAGGTAGCAGGGGACCAAAGGTACATTTCCCCCCACCCTTCATACCTTTATCATCTCTGAATAAAGATTTCTCAAAATTTAGTTTCTATGAAAGACTATGAAGTCTATAATGTTTTAAGGCAGTATTTTTTCTCGAAGTAGTCTAAAGATCTTAGAACTTCTCTACTTGTTTTTAAGTAATTAGAGATTTATAGTCCAAATAAACTAGAAGCCTCAGGTATTTTAAACTTTGAGTTATTTTAAAAAAGATACTTAATTATTGGATTTCTAAAAAATAGATAAATTTTTATGGTCAGCAAAACCAAGAAATTTTACTTAAAAGTATCTGTTAGAGATTTCCTTTTTTTCTACATCACCCTGGACAGTTTCCCCATCTTGCTGACAATTCCTTGGCTTCTTTCTTTTCCTTTGTTTTAACTAATTTTATGGACTTTGAGTTTTATCACCTTTTTAGAAGCAAGAAAAGTAAGACTGAAAAAATAGTATTTTTTACTGGGTTAAGATTAAAACCTTCTGAGGGAAATTGCCTAGAAGATGAGAGGAAAGTGACTTACTTCTGGTATCTCAAGCTTAAAATGAGCACAAAAGAAAATATAGATCTCTGATTCAAGTAGGAAATCCCCATCTGAGATTTCTAAAATTTATTCTCAAGCCATGAACACCTCATGATATTGTTAGTACAGTAAAAGAGGCATATGTTTCTAAATATTTCTTTAATTAAAAGACATTCAAAGTAGATCAAATGAATGATTTTTAACTAGTCTAAAGGACTAACTATTAGAAACAGACTCATAAATAGAGAACAGGCTGACAGTCCTGGACAGGGCAGGGGTGTGATTGAGAGATGGAGGAGCTGAGCAAAAAAAAAAAAAAAAAAAGAACTCATGGACAGGGACAACAGTGTGGTGATTGTGGGGAAGGGTGGAGGTAGAAGAAAGTATAAAGAATATAAATGGTAATAAAAAAACAATAGAAATGAACTATTAAAAATAAAGTAGAATTTCTTAGTTCAAATAAAATACACAAATGTATTAGCGTAGAAAAAAGATTATTAGCTGTCTTTATAGGAGAAAGTGAAGTAAATAATTAGCAATTTGGGGGTTGAGGAAAGGTTTGGAGAAAGGAGGCAACTTTTTAGAGCAATAAAATAACTCTTGTAAACATGCTCTACAGAAAATACATGAAATCAGATATTTAAGTTGAGAAATAGAAATTGTGTTTTCACTTTTATAAACTTTATTTTGTGGTTGTTCAAGTACAGTTGTCTCCATTCTCCCTCCACACACCCCCCAACCCCACCAACCCTAGCCAACCCCACCTCGTATGTTTTCATTCTTTTAAAATCACCTTGATATAACTTGTTTGGCAGTGACATCCCTTCTGCCTGACTGTTGTCCTTTCCCCAGTTTATTTGTTGAATCAGTTCTTGATATCATTTGGAGGCACATTTCTCATTCTTCTTTTGTCTTTTGATATTTCTGTTGTAATTGTTATGGTTTCTTTTTGGTATATACTATTATTTAGAAATAAAGTCAAAACAAAAAATAAAATTAAAACAAATTTTGTGTTTTCTTTTTTAAACAAAAAATACTAGTGTTTACTTAAAAGCCAAGCAATGTTGTAGGTTGTGACTGTGCAGTGTGAGTAATTTATTGTTATTTCTCATTAATCACTGAGCATCTGTGGCTAGGATATATAGAAAATGATGTACTTATAGTCTAGAATCCTCCATATGGCTCTGAAGATCTGAAAAACAAGTCAAAATAAAATTTATGTAATTTTAAGGATGATTATGAAGTTTTTGTGTCCATTTTCATGAGTTTTTATGGCTAGAATATGAAGACTGTGACATTTGTTTCTCAGGCTGTTCTATTACTGAAAAAATAAATGTTCATTATGAAGGAATTTGGGTACCATCTTTCTTTATCAATATCCAATTCAACTGACAGAAAAAAAAATTACTATTAAAAATGAATTAAAGCCTAACAGTGCTCTAAGAAATAAGACAGAAGATCTCTAGAAGGCAAGAAATGTTGAGGAATTTCTGCAAGAGAGAAAGCATTTGGGATCAGAGGGATGGAGAAACTAGATCAGAGAAAGCTACAAATCAAGATGACTGAGGATGGCAGTTTCTCTCACAAGTTCCTTGGAGAAGTTTCAAGGTGGGAATTGAATTAATTTAAAATACTTCACACATCTGGTCTTTGAGGTTTTCTTTTCCCCAAATCTTTTTTAAAAAAGATTTTATTTATTTATTTTTAGACATAGGGGAAGGGAGGAAGAAAGAGAAGGAGAGAAACATCAATGTGTGGTTGCCTTTCATGCGCCCCTACTGGGGACCTGGCCCACAACCCAGGCATGTGCTCTGACTGGGAATAGAACCAGCAACTTTTTGTTTTGCAGGCTGGCACTCAATACACTGAGCCACACCAGCCAGGGCTCTCTTTTCAAAATCTTTAACTAAAGTCTGAAAACTGCTATCTAAAGCAGACCCCATGCCTAACAAAGCCCCTGGGAGGTAGAATGGAACTTACAGTAAACCCAGTTCTCTGCAGAAGACAGGGAAGAGAGGATATTAAAAGCAAGCAAACAAACAAACAATCAAACAAACACAAGCAGCTTCTTCCAAGACAGAAATAAACTAAACCTGTGTTCTAGGTGACCATTGTGGATTCCCTGGTAGTTACCTGCCGACCGCCCTTCAGAGGAGCTTGCTTGCCAGGATTTACAGTAGGGCCCAGTGGCCATGGAGGAGAACTATGAAGAATGTAAACCCTATAGCTCCCAGAGAAACACATGCCAACTACCTGTGCTAGATGCCACAACCTTGATGAAAAATGTAAAGAACAAAAACAAAGATCAGATACTTGAAGAAGTTCAAGACCATGGAAATAACTACAACAACAAAACAGTAAAGACCATCAAATAAAAAAGCTAATCCTTGAGGAAGCAGAGATACTTCATAAGACAGAAAAGAATGTAAAACTTTCTAATTAGTGTTTAGTGAGCAATGAGAATATAATTTGTTAATAAAACATGAATATATTTCTTTAAGAAATTTGAGAAGTGAGAGAAAAAAAGAGTTCTTATTAAATAGGATTGTTGGAATTAAAGATTTCTGGATAGGCTAAATAATAGAATGGTTTTGATTGATGAGCCAACTGTGATCTGGGCAAGAATGTTGAGAAAATTTCAGGTCGTAAAATAAAAGTAGAGAAATTAAGAGATATGTTTATAGGGAAATAGATTCAGAACTTTCAGAGAGGTGAGTGGAGTTCATAAAAGGAAGAGTAGATTAACAAAATAATAGCAAAAAAGTCCTTGAGCTGAAAGAGACTTAATTTTCCAGATGGAAAAGAAAAAGAAGAATTTACTAATAAAAAGCTATTCTTGGAAACATGCAATTTTGGAAGAGCAAAGGTGAAGAAATGACCCTTAGGGTTTACAGAGTGAGGAAAGCACAAGCACATGGCAGGTTACTCAGAAAGGAACACAGATAACACGAGTACCAGACGTCTTTCTTCCAGAGGAGCTAGGAGACAGCGGGACTGTGGCTTCACAATGTATTCATTCATTTAAAAATATTTATTTAGCATTTTCTGTGTGCCAAGCACTGTTCTAGACACAAATCTCCACCTTCATGAAGCTTACATGCTAGTGGGGGGAGACTGACAATGCACAGATGAATGGGTATAAAATATATTCAATGTTAGATGGTGTTAAAGCTTAGGAGAGAAGATAGGAAGCAGGTAAAGGAGCTCTGACATGTTGACTGAGAAGAAGGTGGCAGTGCAGGTATGTATCAGGCAGAGCTTCCCCCAGAAGTTAATTTGAGTACAGATCCCAAAGATGTAAGGAGGAGCACGTGCAACTTCTGGAAGAAGAACACTCGTGTCAGAGATCACAGCCAGCATGGAGGCCCAGAAGCAGGAGCTGGTTTATCCAAGCTCTGAGGAAAATGGTTTTGAACCTAGAATTCTATGCTGAGCCAATAGCCAACACAGAGTTAAGGCAAAGTAAGAACGTGATTTTACACATGCCCACATTTGGGAAGTTTTCCATCCACACACGTATATGTAAAAGCATACACAGGGATTTACTAGAGCAATGAGAAACAGAAATCCAGGGGATGACATGATCTGAAAGATAAGAAATTGTGGTAGCTGAGGATGGCTAAAATGAAACAAAATAAATAAATAAATAAATAAAAACAAAAAATAAACAAGAACATAAATTAATTTAAATGATGGTTCCCCCCAGAGTTTGATGAATGGCATTGGTTGAGTGATGTACGGTGGCATTTCCTGCTCCAGGAGTCTGATCAAACCATTCATTTTCTCAGTGGCAATACTTTTATAATATTAACATTGTGAAGGCTATTTATAGTATTTTAGTTTTAAGATAGTCCTTTAGATAAAGTGTGAATGACTTACCTAGTGTTACAGAGTAGAATATAATTGTTATACACTAATTTAACATTCTGTGAGTGATCCAAATGACATTGCCTAAAGCAATAGAGTTAAATGTGTTGTTTAAAAGATTATAATGGAAAGCACAAGAGAAATGAAAGATAAAAATGTGTACTTTAAAAAACCATATGAATACATTATTTTTATGATTAAATAAAATGAATTAAATTTTGAATTTTTTACAGTGGAGAAGTTTACTTTAAAATACAAGGCATTTCTGATTGTAAAGAAAGCTCTGACTTCTGAAAAATAAAATAAAATACATTTGAAACCACTTCAGCTTTGCAATATTTTGTGAAAAAGAGTTGCTGGTAAACCTCAAAATAATAGAAAAGAAAAAAGAATAGAAAAAGAGAAAACAATAGAAAAAATGAATAGTTGAAAAATTTTAAAAGATTTTATTTACTTATTTTTAGAGCAAGAGGAAAGGAAGGAGAAAGAGAAACATCAATGTGAGAGAGAAACAATGATCAATTGCCTCTTGAACACACCTCAGCCAGGGGCCAAACATGCCCTGACAGAGAATTGAACCAGTGACCCTTTGCTTTGCGGGAGATGCCCAAACAATTGAGCCACACTGGCCAAGACAGAGGTTTTTCATGTATTGGACAGGAGGAATCTATTTCATCAGCAAATAATCCCAATTTTTGGAAATTTTGGGAATTATATTGTAAGATATTTCAAAATGGTATCTACAAAAGTGTGCCAATTCAAAATGAAATTAATATGATGCAAAGAATGAAATATTTCAAGACTTTAGAGTGAAATTCACATTTTCTTAGATTATTCAGTATGCTGAAATGAATGAAATAAGATAACTAAACCATTTACTGAAAGAGCAACTGTCAACTTCTGTGAACTACATACAGAAAATGTCGAATTCTGTCTTAATTAATGAGACATTCTCAGGTGTTTTTTAATGTTGACAAGACAACTGTGGACAATTTACATCAAGTTATAGAAATCTATCTGTAGCAAATTCAAGTCAATGTCAATAAAATAGGTTTCCAGACCAAGGATGACCTTAGGTTCATGCTAAAATGGAAATTTCAATGGAGGTATAGCACAACATAAGGAGGGAGAACTAAAGCTTTGGGTGTAAAATGTCATGTTCAGGGAGTATCTGAAGCAAAAGATTTAGTGACCAAAATCTGAATGTTGGTTGGCTATAAAAAGCATGGTTTGTAAGAGCAGAGAGTCAGGTTCACTGAGTACTTTCAGATGCCTTATGGGTAGATATTTTTGCAAAAACAAAACAAAAAACCAAAATATTCACCCCAAATCCCATGTCATCAGCTGTTTGATGGCATAAAGCATATAACAACACCTTTTATGACACCGTTATTGTACTTGTACTGCATCCCTGAAGGATATCAGGGTGCACACATGGCTAATGGATGCTTGCAGGTTCACTGTGGAGACACAGGGAGAACATGAGTTGAAGATCAAGCTAGCAGTGCCATCACTATGTCAATGGTAGTTGAAATCAGAATGAATGGAATCAGTAAGGGAAATAAATGGCCAAGACTGAGTATGACTAAGTACTGTTTTTCAGAAACCATTAGGTCAGGCATTGGCTCAAGAACCAGCAGAGAGAGAAGGAAAAGAAGTCTAGTTTGGAAGGAATAGAAGAAGGTATTGTGTTATGGAAGTTACGAGGTTAAGATTTCAAGAAGTGGGAATGTGCTTGGGGATTGCTGACAGGGATGGCCAGTGTGAAATAGTGCAGTAGGAACCCAAACTAACGCAGGCTTTTGGATTCTGTAATAAGGGGCCATTGGATTCCTTCTTAGCTCCTGTCAATTCTAAGGTTCTCTGAGCAAACACTACTCCTAATCTTTCCTGATAAAAACAGAGCAATAGTGGGATTAGATGTATGTTTTTTTTCTCCCACAGTGTAGATCACAGACAACTTAAACATTTCCATTATATGAAAGAAAATACATGTTAATTTTAGAGCGGGGAGGGGAAGTTAGTAGAACTTTCATAGTGGCTGCAGTAGGCAGAATAATGCCCCCCTCCCAAGATGTCCACATACTAAGACTTGGAACCTGTGAGTATATTACCTTAAGTAGCAAAGGGACTTTGCAGGTATGATTAAGATCAAGGCCCTTGAGATGAGGAGACCATCCTGGATTATCTGGATGGGCCCAAGAGTTGATAAGATCTGAGACCTTTTCCCACCAGCAGAAAACCAGAGAGCTGGCTGAGTGAGAAGGACTTGGCTTGCTGATGCTCAGTTGCTGTCAACATGGAGGAAGGGGCCTGCAAGCCCAGGAACGGGGTGCTTTCTAGAAAATGGAAAAGGCAAGGAAGCAAATTCTCCCCTAGAGACTTTAGAAGGAATGAAGTCCTGCCAACAACATGATTTGAGCCCAGGGAGGTTCACTTTGAACTTCTGATCTCCAGAACTATAACATAACACATTTGTATTGTTTAGCAAATTACCTAGTTTGTGGTTATTTGTTACAACAGCGACAAAAAGCTAAGTGACTTTTTAAAAGATAAACATAGTGTGGTGACATTTGTATCATAAAGTTTATATGTGAATACATATGTGCAAGAATTGTATCTATTCTTAAGCTTAGAAGGGTCCTGTTTAATCACATGCAGCTGTCTATATACAGTAAAAATTATAGCATTAGAGTTGGAAAAAAAAGAAATCATTGCTAAACAGGAGGCGTTCTTATTTTTCTCAAAACAACAACAACAACAAAAACCTAGCACTTTGCACCCAAGAAGAGAAACACAAAACCTGCCCTAATTTTAGGCCACCTGTGTAACACCACAATTATGTGATGCTGAGAGTATTCCGATTCCTGAGCTAAAAATAAGTTGATGACACTGTGTTCTATTAATGAGTACACGATCTTATCAGAGGAATCTGGGCTTTGATCTAGAGTTCATCTGCTTAAAATATTTATTATTAGTTTTCCTTGGGAACTCTGGACTGACTTTCTTAGTCTTTATTTTTCTCCCATTGAATGATTATTAAGGACCGCTTATTACTGCACATGTGGTTGTTGTTTTTTCTTAAAAAGAAACATTTTTTCCTCCAAGTCTTAAATGTAGTCATCTTGTTCCTGTCTTATTTAAAATGCTAACAATTTTCATCACTGTGGGCAAAGAACTAGATCCGGTTGTTTTCTTCACTGGGGTCAGATTGGTACTCTATTTTTCAGATAGCTCCACCTTACAAATGGATTATGTCCCATAGTTCATGTGCAAGTCTGCCGTTTGGAATTTGGAACAGATTTCCCCAGACAAACAAGGTAATGAAAGATGATTTCGTTCCTAGGCTGCTTTTAAACGTGTATTTGAATGGTTCCAATCTAAGTGCTAGGATCTGGGAATAGAAGCTATTCTGTGCAGGAGGAGAGAGAAATAGGGGAAAGGTTTATCTTTCCTATTTCTCTGCAGGTACCTAGAAAACGTACTGAAATAGGTGGGTTTCATTTTCTTTCTCTGCCCAGGTCTCTGCTACTGCTTTGCTCCCAGAGGAAATCCAGACTCTCAAGCCTTTTTCAACTCTGCATTGTGATATAGGACCCAGGTTTTCCAACACCTGATTTCCAGTGACACCTTAACATAATAATCTTCAAATCAATGGCACTTTGGGGAAGAGTTCCTCAGTACTGTATCTTCCCTAATTTCCCCCTCATTTTCCAACTGCTATGGTGTGAATGATTATGCTCCCCCCAAATTCATATGTTGAAAATTTAAGGCCCAAGGTGATGGTATTTGGAGCAGGGGCCATTGGGAGGTAATTAGGTTATGAAGGCAGAACCCTTCTGCTGGGATTAGTGCCCCTTTTCCAAAAGACCCCAGAGAGTTCCTTTGTTATTTCCACCATGTGAGGACATAAGAAGGTGGTGGTCTGCAAATGGTAATAGGCCCTCACCAGAACCCAACCAGGCTGGCACCTTGATCTTGGACTTTTAGCCTCCAGAGCTGTGAGAAATAAATTTCTGTTCTTTATAAGCCACCCAGTCTGTGGTATTTTGTTGTGGGAGCCCAAAGAGACTAAGATACCGACATTCTAAGGAGTTTTGTTGGAGGAAGCCTGTGTAGTTTCCTGGGTCTCCTTGTTAGCAAGCCTACCATGTTTTGTATGGGTCAGCATTGCCAGATTCCTGCCAGTGACACTAACGGTCCCTGGAGTCTTGGCAATACACTCACCCAATCATGGGCTTCTATGTTATATTTTCTGTGGCTCTGTCAACCTGAAAATAACTGGCTGGATGAAGGATGGCCAGCTGTCTCGAAGAGGTCCTCAGTAGACTGTCTGAGAAGCACAAGCAGTCCCAGAAGGGTGTTCTACACTTGGGCTGACCCTATATGCTGCTTTCCTAGGATTGCCTAAACATATGTCTTCTAAGCTTGAATGAACTATTAAGAGTACTGCTTTTCACATGCAGAAGCAGTCCAGTTCAATCACCCTTCCTGTCCAGCATTTGGCTGGATTGTGAGGCTTGAGGGGCAGCACAGGGTGGTCAGGCTTGGAAGGAACACTGGTGGCAAGACTGGAAAAATCACAGAACCCTAGAGAGAGCCAACGCCATCCAGTAGGGAGCCACAACCATCCTCTTCTAAGGGATACCCTTAAACTAGGGGAATCTGTTCATTAATTCAACCAATAGTTATTAAATCTGTCCTATCAGGCAGACACTGCCAAAATCAGGGGGCACTTCAGCATGTGGGCTAGGTGTGGTCTAACCCCCAAGTAGGAAAATGGACCCACCAATGTGACAAGTCTGGGAGGAGAGGTAGTATATTTTCTGGCAACATAGAAAAGTGGCCCTTATACCGGACTTGAGGTGTCAGGAAAGGCTTTCCAGCAAAGAACCTCTGTCCTGAGCCCAGAAAGGGGTGGTGAGAGCAAATGAAGTAAAAGGACACAATGGAGTGGGGTAAATTCCAGGCTTAGAGGAGAGGCAGCATGGCAAATGGAAGGACATAAGTATCTACTGAGTCACCGGGGGTACCCAGCAGTGGCACCCAAAGTAAGGTCCCCAGACTAGCAGCATCAGTATCTTGGAAACTTGTAAGGAATGCGAATCCTCAGGTCTCACCCCAACCTCCTGAAACAGACACTCAGGAAGGCCAATAATCCGAGTGTTAACGAAGCCCCATGGGGTTCTGATGCCTGTTTAAGACAGAGCACCCCTGCCACAGCCTCTCAGAGTCAGTGCCACTCCCATTGGAGCCACTGCTGTGGGGGAGCTGAGGATTTCCCTGGGTGCCCTCACTTGGACCCCTCTACACAAGGCCTGTGCAATCTGGGAAGCCCAGCTCCTGGGCAGTCCAGGCCTGCTCTCAGCTCCAGGTCTCTCGTGTATGACACTCATGGCTTCAGATTTGGAAACCTCCAACTTTTCTACCATCTCTAGGACATCCTCCCATCTACACTTGGCTGGATGACAGTGAGAACTTTTTTTTATAGGACCATAACCTTAGCAGAAAGGAAGGGAGAAAACGAGTGGTTCCATTTGTTCTTCATTACCATCTTTTCCAAGATGCTGGCTCCTTGGCACTTATCCCTGAGTTTCCACTGGGAAGAGACAGTCCATAAGGAAGAGCCTGCATGGACTGTGGGTAAAGGGCGCAGATTTTGGAATGGGATTGCCTGGTTTGGATCCCAATGTCACCACTCACTCTCTGTTCAGTGAAAAGCAGCGCACTCAACCTCTACAGGCCTCATTTTCTTTATCTGTAAAATGGAGATAATTTTTCTTACCATGTGGGATTATGGTGAGTAATGAATAAATTAATAAATGTGAAACCTTCTGAACAGGGCCAAGTGTAGAATATGTGCTAAAAATATTACCTATTGTTTTCGGTTGTGTGGTATTTCTCCATATTAGAATGTTGTCATTGCTTCTTCCCCAGTACAGTGTTGGGGGCACACCCTCTGGTGCTGCCTCTGTGAGGTTCTATTGCTCACTGACCTAGAGCTTTTTCCTTTTTCCCCAGCCTCTCTAATGAAGGCATCCCCAAATCACTAAGGTGAATCAGCAGCTTTAAGGAGCTGCTCTCCTAGGATATTAGTGCTCAGTTGTTAAGGTAATACCCCATTCCTTGGCTGCCATTTTGATTTAAAATAGCTATTTGTTTTCTACCATGGATTCTGTTGCAGGTTTAGGAGTTTAAACTGGTGATGGCTGTGTTTTGGAGATAGTGCCTTGTGACATTTTGTCCATGTGGAGGGCATGTGAGTTATTAAAATACCCACAGTCTGCTTCTTCTGTTTTCTGGCTGTTTGCTCTCCTATCAGCCCGCTCGAGCAAGCAGCAGATAACTTCACTTTGATGGAATCTTACAGAGCATTATTCCTAAGTGTGTGTTCTGAAACTTCAGTTCTGGGAATGTTACTAGGTAATACAGAGGTGGGCAGAAGTTGGTTTATAGCTGTTCAGATGGAGAATAATACAATAATTAATAAATAATACTGTAAGAATAAACTCTGTTTTCCATACTCACAACTGTGAGTTGGGGGGGGCGGTGAGAAAGAGAGACTCCTGAAGTCAAATAACTTACTTCTCAGAACTTTTATGTATAAATGTGGTGGATGTAATGTACAATGTTTGATCTCTATGCACTTTTTGCTGGGAAGCATCTCAAGATTTGGGGTTCTGTGGGGTCACAACTCAGAAACATGACTTCACTGGTACAGGCTTAAGAGCAGAAAGTTGTGTGTTTGCTGGGGGTGGTTTGCAAAGGGGCTCCATGGACATGTAAGTGACTGATCATGGCCCTGAAGCATCGCTGTGGGCCATGCAGGTCTGGGTCTTGTAAAATGGGGACACTCAAGTCTTCCATAGTCTCAGGGATTGTGAACTATGGGAGGGAAAAGGTGGTTTTGGAAGAGAATGGAAGGACTGGGGAATGAGAAATAGACAAGCCAACAGGAGAGGCAGAGCCCTGTGAGGTTGCCAGGAGGAGAGAAATAGATTGTCCTTTCACCATTGTTTTCAAAGAAGTTTAGTTACCAGGAGAGCAATCACCATGGCCCTCAATTAAAAGCCAGAAAGATTAAAAAAGAGTAACAAATTAATGTGTAATTAATGCTTCAATAGAAAAGTGTTGACGTAAGTAGGTAAGCTTGCCTATGCAGTCAGTGTCATTGAGTTACAACAAAAGTGCTCATGGTTTTCATCAGTATTTTTTTAATGTTGTGAAAAGGTCGCCAATTTAATGTAGGTTGAGTCATCTTTTATTATCATAAAAAATAAATAGCTTATTCTATGCCATGGGGAATTGTGCAAGGATGTGTCTGACCTCGTCTCTCTTGGGCGTCAGAACAATAGAAAGTCATGGTAACACCCCACAAACTCTTCTTGGAGTCAGTACGGTATGTGTTTAGGCTTAGCTGAACCTGTTTGTTTTGATGTGGGGTCAGGGCTTTTCTTTCTCATCTATGTTCTCCTAAGCAAAAGAGTCTCAAATATTACAGCATTATACTTTATTTTATACTAGGATATTTCTAGGATAACTCTGTCAGAAAAAGAAAACTTTTATTTTCATTTTTCCCAAATCACTTGAGAAAATATTAAGTCCAAAAATCCTTTTTAAGTCTATAATTAAAACTATTTTATGAGAGATCTGCAACCTTTAAAATAAATGTTACTCTTATGTTCCACTGATTATGATTGAAGTTCTCAGCCTGAGGCAGGAGTGGGTAAGGTCAGATGGGGCCCTTCAGAGCCCCATTTCCAGAGACTTTCTTTCTCAGGACAGGATGACTTTGCAAACCAGTCATAACTGATGGATATAATGACCTAAAACATTTTATAATTGATTCTTTTAAAAGGTGAATTGGGTCATAAGGATATTTTTCCTATTTTCCATCTACTCCACTTCAAATTCTTTTTGGGGGAACTGGAGTAGAAGAAATAAAAAAGTGATTCACTGAGGAAAGAAATTAATGAATCCAAATTTGGAACTTGTGGGGTACACTGCAGATTGAACTCTGGCTGCAAGCAGGAAATGCAGGAGAAGATAACAATCTGAAAGAGATTTTATTCTTTATATATTCCTTAAAGAACTGCAGTTAGCACCGGAAAACTTTTATTTATTAAGCACAATGCCATGGACTAGCTAGCTTAGGAAGAGACATTCATGTCCAGGAGCAGTGATATAGTTTCTCATCACAGAAATCTATAGGACAGCTGCCCAGAACATCTCAATATGCTTTGCACAAAAGAAAACTGAACTTTGTTCCTAACCTCACTTTGAATGAAAGGCTTGCATTTGGCCTTTCATTTATATTTAATTTAAGGTAACATGATAAAATAAATTCTTGTTAACTTATTGTTAATACACCACTATGACAGATATCCTTCTGTAGTGAAGTGTGTGCTCTAATGTGAGTTGTGAAACTAATCTTACTAAGTCTCACTAATGTGATGTAATGCAGTATGTTAGAGGAAGATCATACGTTAGCTTTGTATCTTAATTAAGATTATAGATTAGCTTAATATCCTAATTAAGCTATCCCATTTAACAAGGGATTCTGGTAAAATATCATGTTAAAGGGGCTCTTTTGCCCTATATATTTTCCAAACCAAGATATTTCTTTAAATTCAGATGTGTTAAAATATGTCAATATACAAGGATTATGTTATTGTTTTAATTTAATTTTTCTAATGTTTAGGTTATTTTCTTATAATAAAAGTAATGTATGCATGCTTCAAATGGGCAAAAGATCAAATGTTACTGAATGACACAAAGTAAAAAAGTAAAATTTCTCTTTTTGACAATCCCTATAAACATTTTTTAATATGTTCCTTCTTTCAGAAATTTTTACTAAGATACTATTTCCCTATGCTTTCTCTTTTGCAATTTGCTTTTCCTTCCATTTAGTATCAGTTAGACTTTTCTCCATGTCTCAATCTTTTGAAAGACAGCACGGTATTCTTTGGGAGGATGGTCTGCCACAAACCTAAGAGACATCTGCTCATGGGCTTGTTTCCATTTGTTTCCCCATCTTCAAAGAATCCTGAAGTAAACATTGTGGAACATAGATGTGCATACATGTTCAAGCAGTGATACATTTTTGGAAGTGAAATTGCTGAGACAAAGGGAATGTGCATTTTCAATTGTTGATTGCTACCATTAAATTGCCCTCCAGGGAGGCTGTACCTAATTTTTCCCAACCTTACTGAAAGTTAAGTTTATCAAGCTCTTTATTTTTTAATATTGTAGATAAAAGCTTATCTCACTGTAATTTAAATTTCCTTAATAATTATGATGTTGAATATCTCTATATATTTTATGTTTATATTTCAAACTGTATCTATTTTTATACAAGGTTAAATTTTGTCTTTACTGATTTGTGAGGAGCATTTGTGTAGGAAGGAAATTAGGCCTTGATGTGCTTTCTATGTTGCAATATTTTTCCAATATATTAAAAAAATTTATGTATGGTATTTTTTATCATGCATTAATTTAAGTTTTTTTCCTCTTTTGTATAATCATATATCATAATTATTTCTTTCCTGACTTCTGGGAGATTATTTAATTTATTTTTCCTTTCCTGAGGACATTTTTCTCATTGCTTTTTAGAGAGAGAGGGAGGGACAGAAGAAGAGAAGGAAATTTTAATGCGAGAGAGAAACATGAATTCATTGCTTCCCATATGTGCCCAGACCGAGGATCAAACCCACAATTTAGGTCTGCACCCTGACCAGGAACTGAGTCTATAACCTTTCCGTTATGGAACAATGCTCCAACCAACTGAGTCACACCAGCCAGGGCAGATAATATACTTTTAACACTGATTTAATTCTGCTCTCCCATCCTTTTCTCCTGCTATTTTTTGTTTCTCCTGACCATATTTTGTTATTTGCTAAAGACAAAATTCTCAACTTTATTGCCCATTTTTTTTTACTCTTTATCCTCCGAGAACGATTTTAAGGAGTACAATAGCCCTGTTGTGTGCAGTGGAGTGCTGTTCATGTGGGCTTTTCATTTGCTAAGAATGTAATTACCTTGTTGGGATCCTCAAATTAATATCATCACAGACCAGAGAGGCTGGGCGGCATAATTAGGGGTCAGAGGAGGAATGCAACTCAGAGACCCAGCAAGATTCCTAAATTTCAGGCTGACTTTTATGTTTGCAGCTCACATGTAATTTAACATTTTTATGTATTTTTTCTAGGTGAATAGTCATACTGTAGCAACCTTAAAAATAATTAGGGTGAGGGAAAGAATCTCATTCTTGCCATCCTGGGGTCCTAGTCTCCCTGTCCTCAGAATGCACCAAATAGCAATTACTGCCATTTTTTGATGATGTTTCCCAGCTGACTTGAGACGGGTCAACTGCATCCTTGTTATTTGCTTCCTTGTTCCTATAGATGACTGAAATCCTTCCCTCTTTCTTTGGCTATTTAAGATAAATTTAGAGGCAAAAATAAGCTTGTCTAATACTGTATGAAGACATGTTTAAGAAGCTTTAAATGAAATGTTGTTACAGAAAAAGTGATAGTCCATGTAAGTTGACGTTTGAGGCAGCAACTGAGGCTACAAATACCAAAGAGCAGCATTTCATCAATTTGAAAAGTGAGATCTTGTTTTAATTTGCATTTCTTTGGTGATTGGCAAGATTAAGTCTTTTTTTCTTAAACATGTTTTTGGCCTTTTGTATTTCTTGCCATGACACTGAAAACCAATCCCTTTAAAACTTGTTTTTATAGATACTTGCTTTGTCAGTTCTTTACTCAATACCACATTTGTGTCACATAGTGCATTGTGCAGGCACAGGAGACAAAGTGCTGTGTGCAGACTCAGAGGCCAGGGTCCAGGTCCCTACTGCACTAACCGCCATCTGTATGATGTTGGGAACATCTTCATGTACATAATGGCCATCCTGACATATACCCTATGCTATCACAAGCTTTTGTTGAGGTACAAAAGCAATCACAGACTTGGAAGTATTATTGAACTTATAAAGTCCATATAGATGCTATAAAAATCATTATCAGAAAACATGACCCATTTCCTCTTGTTCAGAATAATGATTATGTTGAATAAGTAATATCCTTTACAAAGTCTTTTCTATTTTTATAAATTCAAAATCTAAGACTTTATTCCTGCTCTAAGTTACCATGCTTATTCTAGTCTCCAGCTTTCTTAAAGGAAGGGTCTTACAGCTCTACTTTGAGTCTTAGGGTTTCTTCAGGATGAAGTGCAAAGCTACCCCATGGCCATGAAGAATCTTCCTAAATGGACAATTCTCTTTGAATTCTCTTAGCTTACAGGCCTCACATTTTAGCAAATGCTGCTGACTATATAAAAACAGTATTGATTTTTGGCATTTCTTAATAGAATGATTCTAGGATTTACTTTATTAGGTGCTACCCCTGTTTGCTACTTCTGTAGGTTGTAAGATTACTGCAGCGGCTTATTTTGTGTATCAACTTGGCTAGGTTATAGCCCCCAGTTATTTAATGAAACACTAACCTACATGTTTCTGTGAAGGTATTTTTGTAGATATGTTTCACATCTACAGTCAGGTGGCTTTATGAAAGAAGATTGCCCTCTGCTGGATGGGTGGGCCTCATCCAATTAGGTGAAGGCCTTTAGAGCAAAAACTGATGTTTCTCCAGAGGAAGAAACTTTGCCCTGCAATAATGCAGCATTAGCTCCTGCTTAAGTTTCCAGCCTGTTGGTATGCTCTATGAATTTCAGATTTACCACCCCCAACAATGATGTGAGCAAATTCCTTAAATTCTATCTATCTATCTATCTATCTATCTATCTATCTATCTATCTATCTATCATCTCCTATTGGTTCTGTTTCTGAGAAGCTGACTGACACAATTATGGACAAGGGTTAACAGCTGTGTGGCACCTCAAGTTTGGCAAAGGCATGAGGGTTTTGAAATATCTTTTAATGATGATGCTAAAACATATCTCCTTTTTCTTGCTCAGATCTTTTCTATCAACCAGCAGACTCCTTTGTTCAGAAGTACTCTACCACGATTACTTTCTGTTTCATAAGCACAGAGAACAAAGAGTTGCCAGTATCTTAGCCATTCCCGAATCTAAATTAAAGACTGTCACTGGAAGAGAAAAATGGCTTGGATATACAGAAGGGGCAAGTACAATAGTTCACAATTCTAACAAATTTCTTCCGTGCCAAATACCAATGATCCAGGGTCTCCATTTCCAGCCCAGAATTTCAGCTGGGAGAGACATTTGCATGAGCCACTTGACTATACGTCTGCCAAATAAATGATAATTTACTCTGCGGTCAGTCCCCTGCTGCAAACTATTGGCTGAGTTTCATGGGAGGAGAGAGGACCACTGATTTATCTGTTTCCTATCCTTGTGCAGAGGTGAAGGGCTGTGTTGAAATGGAACAAGCTTACTAAATGCCATTTTGGTGAGACTGTGGTTTCCTCACTGAGCCAGTGTTTTAATCTAAAGTCTGCCCTGTCACAACAGCACATTGAATAAATATTGACTGTCTGCCTACATAGAGGACATTGTGCCGGGCTCTGCAGAAGATACAATGTAAATAAGGCACATGGAGGCTCTAATGGAATTTTCATTTTGTTAGAAACATGAGCAAAGTGCTTTCTGTGGAAATATTAGAGAGTGTCCAATCAGTTGAATTTATTCAGAGTGTAGGTAAGGAGAATTTGATAGTCTCAGTGAGACCAGTTAAGACAAGACAAGGATATGAAGTTTAATGATGACAATAGCAATCAAATGGAAGGAATTGATTCTATTCATTGGCTTCTGTGGATTCACAGGTTTTTTACATGCATTGCCCACACATTTCATAATTAAAATAAAAATACGGTAATGGGAAAAAGACAAGCAAAGAAGCAGATTGTGTTATGTTTAATTACTGATTCACTTCTGAGCTTCCTGGTAGCCTGGGAAAAGCTATAGGGACTATATTAACATTAGATAGAACAAACTTTAAAGCAAAGTAAGATCAGAGATAGAGACATTTCATAGTTATAACAGGTTGCTTTAATCAGGAACACACAATAATTATGGACATGTATGCACCAAATGACAAAGCTTTAAAATACATGAAGCAAATGACATAATTAAAGGGAGAAATGGACAAATCCACAAGTGTATTTCAGTGATTTCAACCCTTTTCTTTCAGTGATTGTTACAACCAGAAGAGTAAAAATTCAGTAAGAATATGGACTATTTGAACATTATTATCAAACAATACATGGTTTCTAAAACAAGTCTATAAGAGAAAGAAAGTCATTTTTACAAATTATACTGGACTAAGTATCCATATGAAGAAAAGTAAACCTGAACTTCTACTTCATACCTGTAGTGGGCTGGGTAGTGTCCTCTAAAAATTCACATCTACTAGGCAGCTCAGAATGTGACCTTAATTGGAAAGGGGGTGATTGCACACACAATTAAAAATCTTGAAAATAGATCATCCTGGAGTTAGAGTGGACCCCCAACCTACTAACTGATGTCCGTATGAGAGAAATGAGAGGAAGACTTCAGAAAGAGACACACATAGGGAAGAAAGGCACATGAAGACAGAGCAGAGATTGTAGTGATGCAGACAGAAGCCAAAGGGCACCAGGATCAGAATGGAAGAGCAGGAAGGACCAGAGCTTTTGAAGAGCCTCCTAGAGCCTTTGAAGGGAGCATGGCCCTGCCAAGACCTTGATTTCAGACTTCTGGCCTTCAGAGCTGTGAGAGAGTACGCTTATATTGTTTATAGCCACCCAGTTTGTCCTAATTTGTTATGGAAGACCTAGGAAATAATATGGGGTCATGCATATAAATAATTTGAGATATATCACATATCTAAAACCAAGCCTATAAAGTTCCCATAAAAAATAAGAGAACATCTTGAGGGTAAGCAAGTATTTCTTAGGATGAGAAAGCACCAATCATAAATGAAGATAATAAATTAAACCATCAAAATCAAAAACTTCTATTTATCAAACACACTATTAAGAAAATAATCAGGCAAGTGGCTTACTAGGAGCAAATATTGGTAATACATATATGATAAAAGATTTGTATCTAGAATAAATATATAGAGAATACCATATGATTTCAATAAACAAAATAGAAACAAACTGATAGATATAGGGGACAGACTGATGGTTGCCAGAAGGGAGGGGTATTGCAGGGTTGGGTGAAAAAGGTGAAGGGATTGAGATGAACAAATTGGTAGTTACAAAATGGTCACGGGGTTGTAAAGTACAGCATAGGGAATATAGTCAATAATACTGTAATAACTGTGTATGGTGCCAGCGGGTAATGGCAATATTAGAGGATCACTTTGTAAAGTATATGATTATTTAACTATTATGCTGTATACCTGATACTAATACATAATAATTTAAATGTAAACTTTTATTGAAAAATAAAATTTAAATTAAAAACTATCTACAGCTCAATAATATGAAGACAAATAATCAAATAAATAAAAATCAGCAAAAAAGCTTGACCATGTAATTTATGAAGAAGGGAATATAAATGGCCAGTAAGTAGAAGAAAAACTGCTCAATGTGATGAGGTATATGCATTAAGAAGACCATTGAGATGCCACTACAAATCCACTAAGGTGGTTAATTTGAAAAAAAGGCCCCCAAACAATATATGTTAGTGAAGACGTGGGGCCTCAGGAACACTCACATTTCTGTCTACTCCTGACTGGACTGACCCCTTTGAGGGTGCAGGACATGCCTTACAGTGACACATCCAGCATATCACATTCAAGGTACTTAATAAATGTTGAGTAAGTGAGATCGAAGTTCTGTGGTGTGTTGTTGGCACCTCATGGGGAGTCCTTTAGGAATTCCTCTTTATCATTTTAACGTAAGTTCTTATAACACAGCTTCGCAGAGGGAGAAAATCAATGGTTCAGTTGGCAAGACCACAGTTACTGGTGCACAATGGGTTTGTTGAGAGGGGAGGAGAGCAACCAAAGGGAAGTTACAGTCAGGACATTTAAAAGCCATTGATTGGGCTTTAGTATGAAGTTGATCACAGATATCAAGAAGGAGGGAAGAGCTACCAGCTCAATTCAAGTCAAGAGCAAGGGACCAGATTGCACAGGAGAGGTGTGAAAACAAATTCATAGTGGCAACTGTTTCCAGCAGACCTTTGTGAAGACCTGATGTTTAATCTCCTGTGGTCTTGTGTATTTCTCTCTACATGGTTGTTTCTAAAGCTTGTGTTCTTGACTGTGTGTGTGAGTGTTACTTTCAAATTTCTTACAAGATCACAAGCACTCTAAGAATCTATTAAATCAAACTACTACTTTGCATGATGGCTGCAGAGAGCCTGCAGAAACAACCCTCTAGCACACATGTGCACAGTAGGCACAGTGGTCTGTGTATTAATTACCCCACCTATATGTCTTCCTTCATTGCTGAAGTAGGGAATGATGGTAAGACAATTTTTTTTAGAACTAGGCTTGAAAAGTCATATTTTGTTAATTTGCTATCTTGCAAATAACTATAATACGAACAAGATTATTTATAATGATGATGACTGTGGCTTGGGAAACATATGGGATTGAGTTTTGGATAATTAAAATTGATTTTTCAAATTTGATCAGTGAGTACTATCACTTGTAGTTATTCAGAGGGTATTTTTTAAAAACATTGCCACTCTAATAAAGTTTACAAATACCAGGCAGAATCTAAGCTGTCAATTTTTAACAAGAGTTTTCCAAGACCAGCATTAAGATGTGAAAGAGTTCCTCTAATACTTTCAATCTACTCGGTGCAAAAACATTTCAATGTTTTGAGGGTTCTCAGTTAGACTAAGAGTTCTTGGAAGGTCTGTTCGAATATTTATTTCTTTGGGGGTAAAACAGAGTTTACCTGGTTAGGGAGTAGAAACTATTTTATCCTTTTTTTTAAAAAAATTGTAGGGACCATGATATATCACATTACTCAAAAATAGTTCTAGATGTGTATACATATTTTGAAAGAAGTGAATGTTTGACTCAAATGTCATTATGAGTAGCAATGTGCTACATGCTTGTGCGATAGGTCAGTACGGGGAAAAGAATGCTGAAATGGAGGCAGCTTACTAAGTGAACCATTTTATTCAAAGTATGAGTTCCTCTAAGCTAAGCTTTTTAAAAATTACTTTATTGTTGTTCAATTACAGTTGCCTGCATTTTCCTCCCACCACTCCCCGCCCCCATCCCAGCCAAAACCACCTGCCTCACTTGCTTCCACTCTCCCCCTTGGTTTTGTCCATGTGTCCTTTATAGTACTTCCTGAAAACCCTTCTCTCCACTATGCCCTCCCCCTCCCCTCTGGCTATTGTTAGATTGTTCTTAATTTCAGTGTCTCTAGTTATATGTTGTTTCATGGCACATATAAAATAAGAGATATTCTTCCATGTGGCTCTTATTGACAAACTCTTTCTGTTTGGTCTTGGTACATATGTATATATAGTGTTGTTGGTGAGAGTTGGCCAAGTGATGTCTAAAATCTATATAGTTATTTAAAAGGATAACGATCTGTTTGTATATCACCATTCAAAACCAAGACGAAGCCTTGAAGACTGATGAATTTTGGAGCCTAACACCCAACTTGCCTATGAGTGGGTGGCCACCAAATGTTGGAGGAAGGCTGTATCCTTCCTAAACGTTGTTTAACTGTACTGCCTCCACAGACTCCCTCTGCACAGGACAGATGCTTGACATTTCACTCTCAGAGTCAATCTTTGAATCCTAGGACAGTCCCTGGAAAGTGGTAGATGATCAGTAAATGTTTTTTGCATTTGGTAAATCCTGTGAAATTGCAACTATATTTATCTGTCATCAATGACTTAGAGGGACATTCTCAGACTTTTCCATTGAAAAACAAAAGTAAGTTTTGTATTGAGACATCAAAGCTTTTCCCTCTGGAGTTCAGTGGATCACCCACACAGACAGATTTGGGGGCTGAGAGGGGATTTGATGCCTTTGGGAAGAATGGCAGTGAAAGAAGATGTGAAAAAAGAAAGGATGGGAAGACCTCTGAAAAAATCCAACAGTTTTCAGTATTTTCCCCTATGTTATCAGTCTTGTGGGCCTCTAATCCATTTTTATGAAATTCACATTAAATTTTGAGTGATTATTTTTCAGAGACATGGTTAACCTTCATTTTCTTCCCCACACATCTTCAGCAGTTTTTTAAATTTTATTTTTCAATTACAGTTTACATTCAATATTATTTTGTATTTGTTTCAGCAGTTCTGTGAGGAGCCAGTTAGCTCAGGTGAAGAAGAGGCAGATCTACTGGGTTTCTCCTTCCATCTGTGCAGCTGCCAGAGCTGAAAACTTGTTTAAATAATTTCTTGTGCTTAAATTAATGTACTCTTTAAAATGTGCTGTAAATAAAGTGCATTCTGCATTACTATAGAGAGATTCCAAAGAATCATTAAATGGATTCCTAGAAAGTAGTGTACAGAACAAAAGCATGAGAGGATCCTAGAGACAAGCCAAAGTAGGACAGGTTCACTTTGAATAAAGGGAGATACATTTGGGAATAGTGCATAGAGATGAGTCAAAGGACAGCACAGGATAGCTGTGTTTTTACTGGCCAGCTTTCTCAGGCTGGGTTGGCTCTGCTCTGCCTGTGTTTGCAGTTACAGAGCACTGGTTCTCCTGCTGTGTGCCAGCACAGTAATGTGGCCTAAAAGTGTTAACAAAGCTCCCTAATCCTAAAACTGACAATCATGAAATCACCCTCTTACTAAGAAAACCAAGGGCATTACTTCTTCCTACAATCATATTTTCAGGTTGAGGGAGGCAGGCTAGAATCCCATAGGAATATTAAAGAGTGTTCTTACAGAGCAGGTCAGATTTTAGACTGTTGTTTGTACTTTCTCCTTTAGGGCCCAGAAAGTCTCAGAGAAAACAAGTATGGGATTTGGTATGAGTGATGAACATATCGCATCTTTAATTACTGCTTATCACAGGCGGTGAAATGAGACTGGAAATGATTATTACTCAGCTCAAGAGACTGAGGAAATAGTCACCTGGGGGTGATTAGGTGCACAGTTGCTATCTAGATACATAAGTTAGTGTAAGTCTCAAATGTTGCATTTTTTCAACATCTCATTAATTTGCAAAGTGATGGAGAATGTCATAGGTTTTAGGAGCCAGTTTGTCCTAAAGTCTCCCCCAAATAGTAGAGGTTTAGCAGGGAATTTTAAGTGAATCTGTTTTGGGTTAGATTTCATCAAACACAAACAGTTCTATTTGGCTCTGAAGGTAAGTTAAAGGCTTAATGAAAGTGGCATTTGCTTGTGAGTTAAATTCCCCAATGCTAATGGATCCTGTTGGAAATTTCTTACTAGGAGGGATGAGAGTGGGGGATAAGGAGTGGGACTAGTTGAATGAAAACCAGAATTTCAGAACCCTACACTAGTCTATATTTGATGGTCCTTCTTGTTTTGGCGGTGAGAAACAAGAAATCACAAGATGATATGTGATCTACTTCTAAAAAGTCCATAACTCTCACATCTGTAATTGTATTTACAATTAAAGACCAAACAACTTTAAAGGAACCACCATTAGACTTAACAACAATGATCAACAGGAGGAATACAGGCAGAGGACACAGAGCTTTATTTTTAGTTTTCTTAAACATACAAAATGAAAGTGTGTGATCACTGTTCTTAGAGAGAGTTCTTTAAAAGAATCCTATTAAAAAGGTAAGAATTAATGAGATGGTTCTATTTATTTATTTATTTTTTGTCAAGGAGTCCTAAGGTATTTTTCCCTTTCCTGGACACCATTTGCCAATGCTGCTCAATTGAAGAGTCTTAAACTTTTGCTCCCACTCAACCTGTGGCCTGGGGCAAACATGGAGGGGCCAGGGGATACGGGGAAGATGTTAGTTTTAATGTACATTTATTTTCTACTACTTATCACATAGACTATTCAGGTAATTGAGTGAAAATTTTAATGTTCTGGTTGGAGTAACGTGGAGATTATTAGATATGAACTGTCACCTAAGGAGACCTGAAATATCTATACTAAGACTTTTTCAAGGGTAAACCTAGAATGATTTTTCTAAATAATATGTAAATCAAATCAACAGTCAAGTTTTAAAATCAGATTTACTTTTCCTTAGATTTTGGAAACATTTACAACTCATATAATATGTTTACAGTAGCCCATTTTCTCCTCTAACTAATGTGACTTGCTCACCTTTTAAGAAACTCAAATTGTGTGTGTGTGTGTGTATGTGTGTGTGTGTGTAAGTGTAAATGGACTGACTATTCTAAGCACATTTCTGAGAAGCTGAGCCAGTGGGAAAAGAAGGTGGGCTTTAACTAAAATTGGGGTAATAGGGCCCTTAAGGGGCCAACAGTCCCAAATACAGTATTTGGAAGGTTTACAATGGTTGCCATTCTCCCCTGAGGAGGCTGGAAATGAGAAGGACCTCTTGTCCTTTAAGAGGTAGACTGCCCACGCTCAGGGGAAATGTTTTTTGAAAATGTTGCTGAGGTTGTGGGACTGGATTCAGTTCTCCAGCCAGCAGCCCTGACAGGATTGATCTACTATAGAGGCTCTGGGTCACCCAGCCTGAGTAGAGAATGGACCTGCATCTCCTGCCCATGTGGAGCACCGTGTGTGTCCTTCAGGGGCACAGGGGGAATGAGGGGGGTGAGCGTTCCAGAGCTGCAGAGTCACTGGAGCCGTGCTAAGTCTCCCTTCTGCCCAGCCTTCTAAGCTCTTTCAGTGGAGCTTTCTTTCTTTCTTTACAAGAACAGATGTGAAGGACACAACCAGTCCCTCAGGGGTACTTAAGTGAGGGACTCACAGGAAGTAGCTGACTCACAGGGAGTAGCTTGTTCCTAGGAGGGAACTGTATTTGCCTGTTTGGGAGACAGAGGCTCAGGTATTCTTTTCCAGTGTGAGTTGGGCAGACAAATAAAAAATTTCTCTGGCAAGGAGTGGGGCTTTAAAATCACAGCATCTCTCCTCTTGGCCTTGCGAGTACCCAGAAAAGGTTAACTCCTTGATCTTTGGGTTATCCCATTTAAGGAGGGAAAGGAACACCACTCTGGATGTTCAGAAGAAACCTGAGAAGTGATTCAAGTTTGGGTGACAGAGTCAGACTGTTTATGCTGTTTTTGTTTCTGGAATTTAGCAGATGTGAGTCCCCTAAACACTCTCATCATCCTTCTTCTTGTATGTAAAATGAGGGTAATGCCTAGTTCCTGGGTTAATCATGAAGATTCAATAAGATATTCCAGTTAAAACTGTTGAACACTGTGCGTGATACACAGTGAGCACTTCACAGATGCTGGGATGCAGTGATGTTAACAGGTCCTCTATAGGAGTCCTGCATTTGCATTGACACATGTGCAACTTTGGGCAAGTCACTGACCCTCAGCATCCTCATCTTTTTTTAAATTTTTAATTAGTAAGGTGGAGCTAGTGGAACACAAGTGTCCTAGAAAGCACTGAATTTCCATGAGTCTATAAATAAGAATAATAAGAAAGGTAAGGATTCTGATTCTCAGGACTGCTCACTATACCACCCCATTGAGATTTTTATACATTTGAATAGTTTTTTTTAAATAAAATAGGTAAAGATCAGGACAGCTACATATGTATTTGTCTCCACATATATAAGTAGCTGCCAATTATGTGGAATTAGAATTTTAAGAAAATCTAAATTCTTAAAACACTTTAGAACTGAAGAGGACTTGGGAGTTCACTAGCTTTTCTTTTTTCAAACTTAGAAGTAAAGCAGCAGTTCCACAGAAGACACATGGCTCACTTAGCTATACTCCAGGGGTGTCAAACTCATTTTCACTGGGGGCCACATCAGCGTTGCAGTTGCCTTCAAAGGGCTGAATGTAATTTTAGGGCTGTGTAAAGGTAACCACTCCTTAACTAGGGGCAAGGAACTTGGCGCTGTTGCCGGGTAGAAACAAGGTGCTGGGCCGGATGAAACAAGGTAGAGGGCCTGATTCGGCCCTCAGGCCTTGTGTTTGCCACCTGTGCTTTACGCTATAAGGAGAAATTTGCAGCTCATTTGTTAACAGAAAATGGACCAGCTTATTTTTTAATCCCACTTGAAAATTGGCATTACACATGACTCACCCAATGACTTAAGGAAGAAGATGGGACAATCATGGAGGTGTTATTTCTCTAATTTAGATCTACCTAATGTTTTTGCCCATGGATAGCCTCTATTTACTGTGGGTCATCAAGGATTCCTGTATCTAATGAGGAGCAAATGCACTTTTGAGCCAAAATGAGCCTGGAGTCTTAATACCCAGGAGGGGTGTGTGTGTGTGTGTGTGTGTGTGTGTGTGTGTGTGTGTGTGTGTGTCACATGCTTGCACACACGTGTTAGGAGTTAATCTGGATGGATCCATTTTTTAGGTTAGTTAGTTCCATTTCCCTTTCTAATCAAAGGAGGTACTTTTTGCAACTGGTCATTCTTACGAGGGGAATGTACTTCAGGAGAAGAATTTGATGTTCTCATGTTTTATTTGTCCCCTTAGTAAGTTCTCCCTTCAATTATTTTAAAATTCATTGTTATTTCCTTTAAGTAAGATTGTGCACTTTTTTTCCTAGCCTCCTTTAAAATAATGTATGTGCACGTGAAGATAAATGTGATTTAAATACTCAAACATTAATTTTATTTAGAAAAACAATTCTGAGTCTACACTTGAAAAAGGCTTGATATATTTTGGATCCCCTTAGAAAACTATTCTCATCTAATACTCTCCAGATCACTCTGACCAGAACATTATAATTTTTACTTGATTACCTGAATAATCCGTGTGCCTGGAACCCCTCTGTGGTTTACCAAATCCAGGAAACAGAGGCCAGGGATGTGGTGTGATCAGGACCCAGAGACCAGAGTTATTGGTGGCCTATACTTCTCAGAGGGTCTTGGAATCTTTTATGTGGACCAATAGGTGGAAATCCTAAAGATAATATCATCTTGGTTTTGCATGACTTCAATTCACAGCACTATTGAGATTGAAATGAATGACAAATTCCTTTTGTCTGTTGCTCAAGTGTGTAAAACTAAGCTACATCTCTCAGGACCCTTGCTCTACAGCTGGTGCCTTCCTGCCATTTCTTTCTCTTGTGCTCATGTGAATACTTCCTTCAGTGGACAGACTCCAGGCATTTGTCAAGTCTTGCTCTGGTAATTCTTTGAGCTTTTGCATCTGATCAACCCTTTGTTTTCACTGTGTTTCACTGAGTGGATATTCTAGAGTAACCTTGTATGTTTATCTTCCAAATCAGTACACTTTTGAGAGTGCTAAAATGCTAAACACAATGGAGACCAGGAAAACCACACGACCTGAGATGTATGGGTATCTTATCGTTGGAGCATTGTAAATTGTCTTTTAAATGAAAAGCAGTGAAAAAACAATTAATTGACTAATATGAACATCCCCTGAAAAGAATCAGAATTTTATAATGAAACTGAATGAGGTAAATAAAGCTGCTTATCTGATCTCTACTCGATTATTTGAACTTTATAAAATGTGGTAACTATTTTCACTTGACTTTATAAAAATAAAGGTCGATAAGGGAAGGGATTGAAGTGGAATTCTGGCACTTTTTATGCATTATTTGATTTAACTTCAATTCTTAGAAACCTTAGATAAATCTGTTTCATGTATCAAATCACTGAGTTTAATTTATTGTAGTTTTAAATACACAGCTAGCTTATATGTGAATATATATATATGAATATGAAAAAATCTGTTCCTTTAAGAGCTGTCAAGGGACACCACATAGCAAATATTTTTGTATGTTGTGAATGTTAATATACTCAAAGCACCAATGTCAAATTATTTGACTTGAAATCACAAAATCAGAGTATCTCACTATTTTTAAACAAGGTTCTAATATCTTTTAATCTTGAACACCAGCAAGTTCTCAGACTCCAGCTCTTTATTTTTCTTTCATTCCTTTTGTTTTTTTAATTCTTCACATGCTACTTAAAAAGTTAATTTCTCTTTGTTTATCAAGAATAAAAATAAAGAGTAAAGAATGTGAGTAAGTATTTAAGAGGACATTTTTGGCCTCAGAATGTCCTTGGGGGCAGCAATAAAGTGGCTTTGTATTTGTGTTTTATTTTATTTAACATCAAAGTGTGTTTACAACAATGAACAGTGCATGAATACATTCTGGATGGGGAAAATAGTGAAGGAGTTCTATCTGCCAGCAAAAGGGGTCTGCAATTTTACTAGAACATTGAATATAGTGACTTTATTAGATGACAATTCCTCTGACTAAACTTTTGTGTGGAATTGTAGAATCCCTGTCTTGGGGACACACTCTGACACATGCCATGTGAAGCTTGTGTCTGTCAAGGTCCCTGGGTAGGCTGGTGTTAGCATCGAGGGGCATACAATCCTGTTCCCTCCTGCTTCTATCTGTTGAAAAATGTTTTAAATATATTAGGAGAGAGGATACCATTCATTCCAGTACTGATAGTTTTAAAGTGGCATGTTATATTTTAATGTTGGCATGGTTCCATTGGGGATTAATATTCAGCACCAGGTTATTCAAATTTTCTACCTTAATTTATTTATTGTCTGTCACTTTCTGGGCAAAGGATATGAAGTAGGTAGGTTTCTCTCATAAGAAGGACTTTTTCCTTTCTCTATGACAATACCTGAAAGCAAACATTTGACTTTAAAAAGGTTATAGCACTATGTGAGGAGTAGGTAAAATTCTTTATTCTCACTTTATTTTCACTTTTGTGGGAGATTGCCACCAATATTTTTGATATCCAATTTTAGAAGTTTTATCTTTCAAGCTTGAATTTGCATTATCTTATCCATGCAATTTTTAGTTTTAAGGGAAATTCACCCCAGGGACACATTTTTGCAATAGAATTTAATGGTTGGCAATGAATGAGCAACAGAGGAAACAGCAGGTTTATGGGGTTTTTTTTGGTAAGAAAAAAAATTAATGCCCTCCATCAACTGCCCCTTTCTTCCTCCTTTCATCCCCTCTATCCACCCTGCCTTCCCTTGGGATTGTAACTGTGTGATGGTTTGGTTTCCACACAAAGGAAGATTTATTGCTTTAATGTCTTTGTGATTTAGTTGTATGTAATCTTACTTGGGACACCAGGGAGTGCATTCTCCCCTTAATGTGTATATTGTGATCCCCTTTGGAATAAAAAGAAATGAATATGTGTAAGGGAACAAAACAGCTCTCATCATCTTCTTGAATCTTATCTTTCTAAGCTAAACATTGGGTATTAGTGACAAAATAAAATCACAGTCAGGATAAGAGATGTTGAATGCCAAGAATGCAGAAAACACACAGTAGAGGCATCTCACGCATTTTACATTCTTCTCCATGAACTCTATGGTTACTATGTCTGAAAATGTTTACCAAGTGGAAACACACCTCCATAAAAGGAGAATTCCAAGTTTTCATAACTTCCTACCTTACTTAGATGTTGGAATGAATAATGCAGTTGTAATCTTGATTTATTTGATTCTATTTGAGATTAAAAAATACACAAATTTTTGATTTATTTGAAAGTAAAAAAATACAAGGAGGGGAGACAGTGGAGCCTGAGGTTGTTCAGCCACCCTTGATTTTCATGACAGTCTCAGACCTGGCTCCCTGTGTTGGAGGTGTGAAAAGTACACTTGTGCCACTGACCTCATCTATAGTTTATATGGGAAGTTTTGCAAGTTATTGATTCTTTGCCAAATATAGCAAAAAATTTTATGTGAAGGGGTAAATGGGTTTTATCTTCCATTATTCCACTTACTTAAATGAATACTAGCTCAAGTTTTTAATATTCACCTTTTACCTTATACTTTAACCAAGTCAATCACATTCATTTTCAGGCTGGTACTCCTGGTATATATCATCCCCTCAGTTTTGCAGCTGATGAATCTAAGGCTAAAAATGAATAAGCAATTTCCTAAGATTAAATTTCCCAACAACAATATCAGACCATAAAGTTCTTCAGATGTCAGATCCATTCTTCACTGACATAGAAGTTTCAAGTTCAGGTTTCTCAACACCACTGTTTTTATCAAGGGGTTGGGGAAACACTCAATGATTTAAATCTCTTGAGACTTTCCTCTTATATGTGCATATCAGTTAGGACTCTTTAGGTTTAAAAATAACAGATAAACCAAATCAAACTGGTTAATTCCATGCAGCCAAAACTGCAGAGTACGCTAAATTTCAGAGTTGGTTGTTTCAGAGGCTAGATGCCTCTTAAAAGTGTGGCTAGATGCCACATTTTGGTGGAGCTGTGCCTTTTGAGGTTGTGCTTCATCTAAAAGATGGTTCCCTTGTTTCCTATCCTATAACTTCAAACAACACTCTTGATAGTAACCCCAATTAACTGCTGTGTCAAGTGATGCCATGGGCAGGGAAGGAAAGGTGCTGACATGGTCACCCTCTGACATGGGGTAGATAGAGTCAGCCTCTCCCAAAGTCCATGGGCTTTGTGGAGCAGGGTTGGATGATGTGATGAAAATCCGTGTAGCATCCTTAAGGAGAAACAGATGGGAAAGTGGGAAGTAGGCACAGCAAGAAGATGGCTGTCTGCAAGTCAATGAGAAGGTTCTTACTAAAAACCAACCTTGCTAGCACATTGACCTTGGAACTGTGAAAAAATAAGTTTCTGTTGTTTAAGCTGCCTTGTCTGTGGTATTCTGTTATGGCAACCCTAGCCAACTAATACACCTCTTCCCCCCACCCCCACAAGCAGACCACCATTATGCTCTTTAGTATAGATGTGGATAGAGGGATACCCTAAGCTTCTCATACTGGGTATTTTTCAAGAGTTTGGGGCTGCTCTGTGGGAGATAACCTCTTCTTGAGTTTTAGATACTCTACTCATATTCCTAGTAATTATTTTTATTTTGTTTGCTAATTATTTTATAATTATCATAATAATTATGAATATATAAAAGACTGTTAGCCTGCCACATTTTGTTTGTGCAACTGTTTCTTGAAGTTGCCCCATTTTGCATTTCCCTACAACTGTGTGCATTAATTACAACATTCATGGTCAATAGCAGTCAATTAAGTGGGTCTCCTCTGACCCATGGATAGTGGCTTCTAGGTTTTTAGATAAGTGAGAAACTCCAGAATTTTCAGGCCTGACTGTCCTTGGATAATGAAGATGCCTTCTAGTGACATGCATCCCTCTTAACTCATTCCACAGCAGGGGACATGTCTGGCCCAGTTCCTGGGAAAGGTTTGCACTTGGCGTGGATCTTCCCTTGGGTTTTTCATCCTGGCACTGCCCACTTGTCACGTATTGGTAGCTCAGGGAGTTCTGGGTGATGAGTTATGTCCAGTTGCTGACTTTTCTGCTTATCACCAGTAGCCATGGCCAGTATGCTTCTGTTACCAAGTGGTTAGAAACTTTATACAGAGCTTGAGCATTTAGTTCCTCTTTCTTTCTAAAGAACATTATTTTCATATCAGAAAGTACTAAGGCTGTAATGTGAACAAATGGAAACCTAGTTGAACTCATTCAGATCATAGCAGAGGGTATTTATTCTGCTTAGATAATTTTATAAAACTAAGCCTGGTAAAATTGGGATTAAAAAAAATCCTTCCAGTTTCTTTTCTTTTCTTTTCTTTTTTCTTTTCTTTTCTTTTCTTTCTTTCTTTTCTCTTTTCTTTTCTTTCCTCCCTCCCTCCCTCCCTCTCCCTCCCTCTCTCTCCCTTTCTTTCTCTCTCCCTTTCTTTCTCTCTCCCTTTCTTTCTTTCTTTCTTTCTTTCTTTCTTTCTTTCTTTCTTTCTTTCTTTCTTTCTTTCTTTCTT
>CM052548.1:57203634-57222925 GCA_028533065.1 Trachops cirrhosus | reverse complement strand
CCATAGGTTTTTTCAGTCAGAGATCTTGTGGCTATATTTCCCCACACAGGAATGCTGGGTTATGCGATCTGCCTTGCTCTCTAGTTGTTCTTCCTGGTTTACTTCATACAAATGTGGGACCCCTCCTACCGGTCTGGATGTACACTTCTTCTTTACCTCCTTGGCTGTCAGACTTCCATGCAGTTTGATTTTCTGGCAGTTCTGGCTGTTTTTTGTTTTTAAAAATGTTATTGTCCTTCTTTTGGTTGTGTGAGGAGGCAAAGTGTATCCACCTATGCCTCCATCTTGGCAGGAAATCTTTCTTCTAATAATTCTTGTAATTGAGAAGCCATAGCCCTAGCTGGTGTAGCTCAGTGGATTGAGCAGGGGCTGGGAACCAAAGGGTTGCCGGTTCAATATCCAGTTAGGACACATGCCTGGGTTACAGGCCAGGTCCCCAGCAGGGGGCATGTGAGAGGCAACCACATATTGATGCTTCTCTCCTCTTTCTCTTTCCCTTCCCCTTTGTCTGAAAATAAATAAATAAAATCTTTTAAAAATGAAGAATGAATATATTTAAAGGAAAAAATAAGAAAAGTCCTAGATTGATCTTTAATTGTATTTATTTATTTATTTATTTATTTATTTTATTGATCTTAGAGAGAGAGAAGGGGAGCGAGAGAGAGTGAGAGAGAGATATTTGTTGTTCCTCCTATTCCTGCATTCATTGATTGATCCTTATATGTGACCTGACCACAACCTTGGCATATTGGTATAATCCTCTAACCAACTGAACTCCCTGGCCAGGGCTGATTTATCATAAATTTTAAAATAGTAGAAGGGAGAGTGAATAGAATACAAAGTGACAAATTCACAGAAGAAATGATAGGCCAAGAAAACACTTGGAAGCAAAACATGTTGAATTCATCAGTAAGCAAAGAAATTAAAATGAAAGCAACAACAGACTTATTCTTATGTAATAAATACATCATTGTTGTGGCTAATGAGCACTCTCATACATAGCTGGTCAGAGTTAATATTGATAAAAACTTTCTGGGAAGCATATTGATATTAAGAATCTAATGTCTATAAAACATTTACACCCCTAAACTTCATCATTCCATTTTGAAGATTTCACACTAAACAAATTCATTAGCTAATTATGTTCTCTTCTGAAAAACAGAAAGTTGAAAAAAAGCAATGTTTCCATCCAATAAAAGCTTATTTTTGTTGTATAACATAAAATTTGAAGTAAAGAGCAAAGGGTTTTGTTGGTGGCCCCATGATGCCATTGGAATCCAGTCTTCTTCCTGCTTTCCATGACACTCTGCTTAGTGGGTGATTTTTCAGGTCACAGTCTCAAGATGGCTGTCTATCTCCAATCACTGTGTCTGTTTCCCAGGCAAAAAAATGGGAGTGGATGAAGCAAATGCACAAGATCATGGAAATGATGGGCACCACATCTGCTCCCCTTCAGAAGGCTGTCTCAGAAGTACCACTCAGAACCTTCTGCTCACACTGTATGAATCAGACCTTGTCATATTTGCCAGGGATATTTCCACATTGAATGAAATCAGAGTCATATTAGCAAGAAAGAAGAGAAAATAAATGTTATTTTGGCAAACAACAGTATCTTTGACAATAGTTACTAAAGATTACACATAAATTTGATGTATACATTATTTATGCAAGCACACCTCAGAAATATTGCAGGCTTAGTTCCAGGCTGCTGCAATAAAGTGAGTGTCACGATAAAGGGAGTTACAGTCTTTTTGCTGGTAGAATTTTGTCTTTAGGTTGTGAAAAATGAAACATCTGTGAAGTACAACAAAGCAAAGTGCAACAAAATGAATATGACTATAATGTATGTAAAATATATCATAGATAGATAGTTAAATAGGTGAAATGGGAAACAATCAAAAGATTCCAAAAGTAAGAGATTGGAGAAATGACAATAATGCAAACAAAGGAATACTATGTAATCAGTAAACATCAGGCCAGACAAGGATATTTCAAACTTGGCAAAACTTTAGAAGGTATTGTTAAGTAAAACTATACTTCACATAGTGTGTATGGAAAGACACCATTAGGAAGAGAAAAATTGATGTGTGCAATAAACACAGAAAAATAACCAGAAAGCTGTACCAAAATGTCAATGGTAATTATAATGTTGGGGAGTAGAATTATGCGTATCAGATAATCATAAATATATCTTTGTGTTTTTCTGAGTTTTCCAAGCTTTCTGCAATAAACAGATTTTACTTTTGTAATCCAAAAATAGAAAGCTGTAAAAAAAAATAAAGGTCTGAGTTTAACTTTTCCTGATGGAGTCCCAAGGAAATGAGTCGTGTTATGGAATTGGGCCAACACAATAGAAAACTGGTTTCTGGATTTGGATAGTTTATATTCCAGAAGTTTAGGACTTACTTGTGGTAAGCAATCACTTGGCCTCCTGCCAGATATTTTCAACCATCCGTGTTCACTTTTAGGACAGGTAAACCAATGAAAACTAATGTGCTCTGATATGTTTTTTATTTAGTGTTTTTTCATATTTCATTTAAAGTTTAATATTTTAACTTTTAAAACAGTTAAAACAAAAGAATGATGCAAAATAAATAGAAATACAGGAATAAAAACATAGAATACACTAATCTTAAACTTCATTGTTCCCTATAAAATAATGTTGGTTTTTAAAAAAAGACTTTTTATTTTTCTTTCCAATTGTAATTGAAACAGCAAAAAAAGTTGCATTTCCTGGGGCAAAATCCTCTTTAACTAAAATGAGTGAGTTCTTTATCCCTGTGCAGAGAATACAGCTCGAGTGTTCTGTAAGGGGATCTATATTTATGTTATGTACATGTCTATATTTATATGACTCACCTCCTAATAAGGGCGTCTTATAGCTCCACGACCAGCTGGAACCCTTCTGTTGAAATCGTTTAAAGTGCTACTGACGTCACTTTGAAAGGGACCACCTCACAAGGGCCTAACAGGTGGTGCTGGGTCTGTGCTCACTCACTGTCAGATACAGCCCTCCCAGGGAGCAAGTAGCCCTGTGAACCAAAACAAGGGGTCCTGACAGCTTGGGCCAGCTTATCCCAGTAAATAGGCTAGCAGGTTGAAAACTCACCCCAGGGAACCCCAGTTCTTGGCCTTATTTTTTTCAGTGTAAAATTTATCTCTTTTGTAGGTTAGGAGAAAAAAATGCAAGGGTGAAGCTTTTCTGGTATATGCCTGCAAGCCATATTGGGCTATTTTTCATATTCATTTATTTTTCAGTTATGGCATATATTTTCCATCATACTCTTGGGAGAGAAAAGAGAAAGTACCATATGACATATGGAGAGACAAGAGTGTTAGCTGAGGCCCAAAAGGACACAGCCCATTGTGTGTAGGCAGCCTTTTATTAGCTGAGAGAGCCATGAAGTAGAGTCAGAAAAATCTCATTTTAGGTATGGCAGGGGACAGATCACTAGTTTTGGAGTTCAAGATGTATTTATTCATCCAATAAATAATTATTGAGCATGTTCAGTGTGTCAAGCATGATTCCAGGGTTTGGGGCTCAAAACCAAATAAAGCTAACATCACCCCCACACTTGTGGAGCTAAGATATAACAGGGAAAAACAGAAACAAAATGATTTCAAGTTCTAACAAGTGTGACTAAGAAGAGGAAAGCACTGGGGTAGAGAATAGGAGTTCTGGAACAGTGTGGAGGGTGTGGTGACTTTAGGCAAGATTAAGCAGAGACAGTCCTCATGAGAAAGTGACATTGAAGCTGAGTTTACAACAGTACATGGCCAGACATGGGTAGATTTGGAGGAGGAGCCCTTCAGGCAGAGGAAAGAGTGTGGTGAAGGTTCATGGGGTGAAAGAGACCACCATGATGGAAGGAAGGACTAAAAGATAATGAGATAATTTGTATGGTCCTTTTGGTAACTATTGAAGAAGAGATCCAGAGGAAATAATAAAAGGACACTCTAAAATATTGGCATGGAGAAAGGGTACTGGAAGAGAAAATGGTGGATGTTCTTATGACAGCCCTGCTGAGGAAAGATCCCAGTTCAGTGTGTCTTCGGTAATTTGTAGAATAAAAGTGCATTGAAATATTCTACAAATTAGCTATTATAAAAATAAGTATAATTTATTAGCTAGTTATTTAAGAAGTTTACAGAGCAGTTTTACATATATTATTTTACTAAGTTAATTTAAACTCTCAATCATTCATTCATCTAGTAGTCCAAAAGTGTTATTTCATCTTGTTGGGTTAAATTTGCTAAGACCATGAAACAGGTTCCCATTTCAGTAGGATGTATGATCACACATTATAGCTGCCCCTCCCCAGGCCATCGTTTCACAGACATGTGCTTATCCCAACCAGTTAGAGTTTTCAATTGTTATTACTCTTGGAGTTTTCAAAGCCTATTCTCCTGATAGCAGATGTTCTTTGGGTGTGAAGAGCTGTCTTTTAATTTTTTTCAAGCCTTCTAGATTTATCTCCTAAGTTTGTTGTGAAGATAAATGAGGTAATAGGTGGGGCCACCTATGCTTATTATTATCCTCTTTAATCCTCCATAAGTTTATGGCACTGAGTGAATGAAAATAGTGTAGTATTTCCAGAACATTGTGGATTCTCCATTGGAGAATGCTTCTGATGGAAAAAAATACATATTCAATTTGTTCAATAATCTCCTGAAAAGAGAACACTGCTAAGTGTAGGCCACAAATGGGCCAAATGATGGGAGCTATGATGAGGGCTGGTTGTTGCTCCATCAGAAATCAAGAAATGCATTATATCTCAGGCACTATTCATGTGTACGAGATTGTCATCTTCAATTCAGCTCTCCTGAACATCAAAATAGGAAAAAAAGATAAACAACCCAATTCTGTTTTTTAATACAGTGATGAAAATGATGATAAAGTTTAATTTTAATCCTTTTTAAAAGGAGAGAGCAAGTACTCTTAGTGCTGAGCTCTATAGAAAGTTATTTATGGGAAAGAAAATCCTTAAGAAGACACTTGGGGAAAGGGGACAACTCCCAAAGACACTTGGGGAAAGGGGCTAACAAGTTTTGACCAGGGAAAGAAAAGTTGTAATGACGTTGGGTTTCTTTCTCTTTAAAATTCTCTACTTTTCACTGATGGAATGCTTTATATTGTAAATAAAGCTACATTTAATCCCTTAAAAATGTGCCCCTGGGCCCTTATTATGGGGTCATATTTGCCATGGATTCTACTGAGATATGTTCATTTTGCACCAAAAATATGAATTAGAGGGAGGGGATTTCATGGGCTTCAAACATCAGAATTTATTATCTGCATTAAGAATGAAGAGGCTATGCCAAATGTTTCCTGTTGTGATTACGAACTCAGGAAGAAGAGGAAAAGAACACATATTGACAACTTGTTTGTAACTTGCCCAATGACTTCAACCACAGGAAGGATTTTTAAAAATTCTTGCACTATTATCATTTAGTGACCTATATTATGGATTAACAATTCTCTTTTCCTTATCACTCCTTGCTTCTGTGGCTCAGGATAGACCAGCTACAGAGCGAGAATTGCTGGTGGAGTGGGAGCTTATGTCATATGCACTGGTTGTCAGAACATCTGAATGTGCTTCTTGGATATGCCAGGGGAAAATGTTGTCAATTGGAGGTTCAGCTGAGAGAGCAAGAGATGATCTATTAAACTGAGATTTCCTGGAGAATCCCAATCCTAGCCATTTCCAAGGATAGTAATGTTTCAATCCATCGGCTATTAGTCTTGGAGGAGTGACTATCTTTGCCATCTAAATAAATCTGTTGCATACAATTCCACTATGACATTTTGATATGTTTTTGTTCTTCTTCATGGCTTTCTTGGTGATAGTCAACTTTTATGTCATGGCGTCATCATGTTCCTGAGTTTCCAGACTTTACTGAAGGCAAGTACACTCCCCCCAAATCACTTCTATACCACATAGTTTTTTCAGTTGGCATTGTAACATATTTATTTGGTTTTACTCTCCTTACTAATTTTTGTAAAAATACCAGCATTTCATTTTAAAAAGCAAATAAAACTCATGAAGATTACTCTCCAAGATATATCCTTAATAGTCAAGGAGTTTTAACCACATTTTGTTTCATTACTTCCTTTAGTGTGTTGATATTTTATTACTTAGGGGGAAAAAACTGTTCCTTCAAGTGGCTTGTTTCCTGAACATGAAGAATAAAATTGGGACAGTCTGTCCTCACAGTATTTTCTAGTCCAAAGCAATTCAAAATAAATACAAGCTTTTGAAGAGAATAAACCATTTTAGATAGATTGCATTTCCATTAATTTAAGCAAGGGTACTGGTAAGGAGGAAGAGCACACTAATTTAAGCCTTGGAAACCTTTGCAAAACAGCATCAAGTATGTAAAATACTCAGCAACAGTATGTGAGGAGAGAGGAAGTACCTTTTTTTTTTTACTTAAAAGATTGGACCAAACTCTCGTTTTGAACTATCCTTTGTGGGTTACAAGTGAATTGGCTTCATAATGCCTTCTTACCACCTGCCTGCTGTCTTGCTAAGCAGTTATGTTGTTGCCATTGTTGAAAACAATTATTGGGTGATTTTAAAGACATATGCCTTCAGTGTGTTGTGAGAGTTGAGCATATTTCTTTTTCATTTAAAGAAAACCTACCCTGAGACTGCTAAAATTGCTTCTGTGAGGACTTCGGTGTCTCTATGTGGCAAAGTCTTTTAAATGATGCCTTTTAAACAGGTGTTCTCCTTATTAGGAGAACTCATGATTTGACATCCGTGGCCTCAGAGCAATAGCTGAACAAGGTGTTGTTATTGTTCCTTTTAAGGATGAATGCAATAAATCAAGGTAGTTTCAGCAATCTTAAGGGACAACAGTAAAAAAGAATTAGGAAAAAATGGAAACAAATGACTGCTTTTCAAAGGCAAGAGATAGAAATAGCTCTGCACATATCAGAAATCATATCAGGAAAACTTTTTCAAATCCCTTAGTGAACTTAGCCCTCTTCTAATTGGGGTGTCCTCTGCTAGGCCAGTGTTGGTTTGTGTGGATAGCTCATACATATTTTGTCTTTAATTCCCACAACTGAAGGGGGTGTAAGTTCTTTCTGGCTCATGGCCATGAACAGAACTGAATACTCTGTAAGCATCATGGAACTCACTTCTTAAACGGCTTCCCATTGTCAGTTACATGATGACGACCAGCGACTATCACCAGGTAGGCTCCACCATGACCACCAAATCTATCTTAAATATGTTCCAAGTTCACATGATGATGTAGCTTCAAGGTTTTATTTTTTATGATGCTACAGAGCTGTATTTATTTTTTTTAAAGTACATTTTGTTGATTATGCTATTACAGTTGTCCCGTTTTATTTCCACCCTTTATCCCTCTCTATCCTGTACCCACCACCCTCCAGCATTCCCCCATCTTAGTTTATGTCCATGAGTTGTACATATAAGTTCTTTGGCTTCTCCATCTTCCATTCTATTCTTAATCTCCCCCTGTCTGTTTTGTGGCTACCAGTTATGCTTCTTATTCCCTGTAACTTTTCCCCTCATTCTCCCCCTCCCCCTTCCCACTGATAACCCTCCATTTGATCTTCATTTCTGTGATTCTGTTCCTGTTCTAGTTGTTTGCTGAGTTTTTGCTTTTTAGGTTCAGTTCTTGATAGTTGTGGGTTTGTTGTAATTTTACTGTTCATAGTTTTTGTTCGTCTTCTATTTCTTAGATAAGTCTTTTTAATATTTCATATACTATGGGCTTGGTGATGATGAACTCCTTTAAGTTGACCTTACCTGGGAAGCACCTTATCTGCCCTTCCATTCTGAATGATAGCTTTGCTGGATAGAGCAATCTGGGATGTAGTTCCTTGCCTTTCATGATTTGAATACTTCTTTCCAGCTCCTTCTTGCCTGTAAGCTTTCTTTTGAGAAAATCAGCTATTTACCTCATGGCAACTCCTTTGTAGGTATCTGTCTCCTTTTCTCTTGCTGCTTTTTAAGATCCTCTCCTTATCTTTAATTTTAGGTAATGTAATTATGTTGTGCTTTGGTGTGTGCTTCCTTGTGTTCAATTTCTTTGGCACTCTCTGGGCTTCCCGGACTTCCTGGAAGTCTATTTCCTTTACCAGATGAGGAAAGTTTTCCTTTATTATTTTTTCAACTAAGATTTCAATTTCTTGCTCTTCCTCTTCTCCTTTTGGCACCCCTATGCTTTGGATGTTGTAGTGTTTAAAGTTGTCCCAGAGGATCTTAAACCTCTCCTCATTTTTTGGAATTCCTGTTTCTTCATTCTGTTCTAGTTGGATGTTTATTTCTTACTTTTGTTCCAAATCATTGTTTTGAATTCTGGTTTCCTTCTCATCACTGTTGGTTCTCTGTATATTTTCCTTTATTTCACTTTGTATAGCCTTCATTTCTTTCATTTGTGACTGAGCTCAGTGATTTCTGTGAGTATCCTGATTACCAGTGTTTTGAACTCTGCATCAGATAGGTTGTCTGTCTCCTTGTGGCTTAGCTCTTTTTCTGGAGTTTTGATCAGTTCTTTCATTTGGGCCATATTTCTTTGTCTTGGTGCACCCATTACATTGTAAAGGGTGGAGCCTTAGGTATTTTCGAGGGTGGGCAATCCATGCTGCTGTGTAATGGCACTGTCTGTGGGAGAGGGGTCCAAGAGGGAACAATGCTGCTTGCTCAGCTCTTGCTCCAGTTTTTGTCACTTCCCTCGATTCCCTCAAGTGGATTGTGCCCTTTAAGGTGCTGATTTGCAGGTGGGTGGGTGTATACATTCTAGGACCCTGTGGGTCTTTCCAGTGGACTCTCCTGTGAGTCTGGGAGTTTCTTCTGCTGCCACAACCCCCACAGATTTTTCTAGCCAGAGGTTTTGAGTCTTTAGTTTCCCCACACTGAAACCCTGGGTTTCTTCATATCTTGCTCCCCAATTGTTCTTCCTTGCTTATCCAAGTGTTAATGTGAACCTGTCCAGTCAGCCAGCCCTTTTCTCACCTGTGTGGCCTGCTGCCCTGCCTTGTCAGGCTTGCCCCTGTCTCCAACCCTCCTACCAGTCTGGATGAATATTTCTTTAACTCCTTGGTTGTCAGACTTCCATGCAGTTTGATTTTCCGGCAGCTCTGATTGTTTTGTTATCCTAAATTAGTTGTTATCCTTCTTTTGGTTGTGTGGGGAATGAAGTGTTTCTACCTACACCTCCATCTTGACTGGACAACTTCAAGGTTTTAAAATGAAAGAAGAACCTATCAGCAGTCCAGTAATTCATAAGCTGATTTTCATAGCTCTGTCTTTATAATGACTGGTAAAGTGCTACCATGTCTAAGATTCCTCTAAATTTATATCCATCCTATGTTTCTAAATATATTCACTCTTTTCTTTCTGCCTTAAATGGATTGGCCATGGATGATGATCTGTTCAAATAAGGTCCCAGAATGTTAAAAGAGTAAAGACTTCTAATTGAAACCAAAGGCATATTCTCTTGATCTTTAGCACACTCTTTAGCCATGGTGTAGAACTGAACTGGTGGCAGTAATAGGAAATGAGTGATAATCAAAGGCATCCATAATTAAGATGCAGCTTTATATTCATTTCATCTCAAGCTCCACCACTCTGAGCAACATTCCAATTTCAGAATTCCTCAGAGTCTACTATGGCATAAAAATAATAAAGTGGAGATAAAACAAAATAACTTAACAATGGAAAAAACTGGCAAGTAGCTTTTTGTTCTATGGCACTTAAGGAGAGGCTGAAACACAAATTCTTGTGAGGCCATCGAGAAATTCCCAATTAGACCATGTTGATGGATGGGTTATATTAGATTGAATACATACCTTCTCAAGATTTCTAGAGCTTTATTTTCTTATTTGAGAGCTGGGACTGGTTACTTCTTCCTTTATTAGGGATTGTAAGTGACTAAATCCAGTACTATATTTTAACTAATAAAGATTTCTATCAGATGTTTATAAGGTTGACTATGGACAAACCTGAACGATAATGAGATTTTATTATGGATCATTAACTGAGTGTCCAAAAGATTCTGATACAATGCCTTCTCTCAGAATGCAGGAATGAAAAGCATTTTAAAAATTTAAATATCACATGTATTTCAGGCATAAAGAGCAGCAAATCAGTCTGAAATTCCATGAGCAATGAGCCCTGGAATAAGAATATGCTTTTAAAAGACTGTTTAGAAGAACAAAATGTTATAGTATAATATAACCCTATTTTTTTTTCTTCGGAACTTTCCACCCACTGCTTCTAAAAGGAAAAAGTACTCTTGAGTCCTGTGCTACCCATTATGCATTTACTCTTTCCTTAATAGTAGCTGGCATATTAACTGTTGAGTAGGATGTTCTGGGACTTCTCAGTATGCCTTCATTATTCATGTTTTATTCTACAAAGTGGCATTCCTTGTTAGTTATGAAGTGGAAAATGCAGGTATTATAACTAACCATACTTCTCATAAGAAATAAAACTAAAAAGAAATTAAATTATTTTTGTGAGTGTGTCTGAAAAGACATTTAAAGATTAGCTAGAATAATTCAACTCTCAATTGCTTCACCACATCTAATTGGGATGATTTCTTAAGTAATTATTAATATAATAAAATAGTTTAAATTAATGTGATAGGAGTTGATATTATCTGTTTTAAACTATTAGAGGTTTTATTAGAAATTTAGAATGTCATTGAAAGAATTCCTAATGATTAGGCTATATTTACCTTATTTGGTCTACTCATTTGAAGGACCCGCATTTCTTACCACTGAACTCTAATAATACTTATTGAGTAAAATGATAAGGCATTGAGAACCACACTGGGTATGATTTAATCACCATTACATTTAGAGTAAATTTTAGAAAAAGCACAAATAAAATTAACAGTTTTTATAAAAGTAATAACAACCACTGATCTAATCATGGAGCCATATTCCCATTAGACTTTTTCTCATTTCTTCTCCCAAACTCTTATATAAACCTGGGGAAACTATTCAATGGGCATCCCAATAAGTCTCTAATTTTTAAAAAGTTCTTGTTTTGTGAATCCAACACTTTCGGCAATCTTTTGTAAACCATTTGTCATATGATTTGATCTTGTTATGCTAGATACAGTTTGTGTGTAATCAGTCTTTATTTCATAATAATTATTTGGTCCATATATGTTACAATTTTTAAAATTTAATAGGCATAATAGTTATGCATGACTTAAAAGCAAAATTGTTGCCTGAATAAGACATTTAAGATCCCTTGGAGCTTACATGCACCAATCTGCCTGTGGAATAAATACAGTGGAAATACTTGTTTTGATTTGAGGTTCATCAAATCTACATATCCCATGGACTCACTGAATCTAAGTGAGACTTGGTGGATGGGAGTCTTCAGTGAGTTGAGAAGAGTGGACACTGGAGTATGAATGGGATATTAGTTCTGTCTTACAAGCTTGGGGTTGGGTAATGAATGAGAGGAGGTAGAAACTAGAGACAGAAAGCTGAGGACATATAGTAATGTTTTGGAGGGTTGAGACTGTGCTCCTCTGAACTGTGTGTGTGACACAGACACTAAGAAACTGATTTGCTTAAAAATGAGGAAAAACATGCCATCTCCTTGGCTAGACCAGGCATAATACTTAATACACAGCCTTTCTGGCAGAAGGAAAGTCTCCTTCAGGTGCTGCCAGCATGGAGCTGTTGAGTCATTAGGTGTTATAGAGCATGTCTAGGATGATTACAATAGAAACCATTATGGCTGGGATTGGCAGTGCTATCTCATTTTAGGATCTATTAGTTGTTCCATTATACAACCCAATTTACCTCAGACATTTCAACTCCTTTTTAACTAAAGCATGGTAAAATTTTCCTGGTAGTAAAAACTTCCTTGTGTTTTAAAGTGATTTAGTGCTATGGAAGTTGAGTGGAAATAATTTAGAATGTGGTATGACGTGTTTGTGCTTAAGCACAAGATTTCTTAGTGACATTTAATTGATGTGTAGCTACAAATATTTACTGTGCATGCTAGTTACAGTTTGTTTTGTACTCATCAGTGGATTTTAAGATGGTTTCATGTGAGCATGTAGTGTGTAAGATTTATTTGTGTTGGGAAGTTACCCAATGGACCAACATATAATATGGAGATCCAAATCTCAAAAGCTGTTCTTGTGTTCTCTTTAAGATACTGTGCTTTATAGTGTCAATAGATCAACTCATAAGTCAAGTCAACCTATTAATGTTATAGCATAAATCCAAATTGTTGGCTGATTTATTAGGGCAGTACAGTTAACCACCCAAATGATTAAGCTACAAAATTCTACTCTGAGACACGACTGGATTGTTTTGACCATATATATCAGCTAAACTCAGAGGGAAGTTGTTGGAATCCTTGGATAAGCCTGAGACTCAGTCAGTTTTTTTTTTCCTCTACAGATTGTTCCTCCCTATAGACATCTCCCTCTCTATCCAACACAACTTTAGTCCAGGCCTACACTGCCCAAGACCCAGACTAAGGTGAGGCTGAGTGAGATATGTAGAGAGGCTTGAGGAGGTGCTCACACTTTGGTGCTGACCTTATTCTTGCCCATCCAGGCAGCTCCCTCACCTCACCCAGTCCCAGCCCTATTTGAACTCCAAGGCCAACTGGACCTCAGATGCTCTAAGAACTCAGTGTGGTTGTGAGAGCCAGCCAAGAGACATTCACTGTGTGTCTGGCTGTGATTAGATGTCACATTCATCATAACCTGGATTATATTTTGTTCCTGGCACCCACTTTCCCTGGAACCATCCCATTTTTATACTTAATGTTCACAGTAGCCATGTGTAGTGGCTATTATTATCTTTGATATTCAGATGAAGCTCAGAGGGGTTTTGAAAGTTGCTCTAAATCTCAAAGCTAATAGTGAGGAATCCAAGACTTAAATTTAGCATGAGATCCAGCCATCTCTTGTGTCTGATTCTGATGGCTGGCTCTCAGAGAAAGGGCTTTCCCTATTTCTCTATTATCATTCCCACTCGTAAGACTGGAGTTCTGTCCTCCTTTAGCACAGAAACCATCTGTTAGTTCATTGGGTCTGATCCTCACTCCTTGACAAGTGGTCCTGTTGTCAACTACCTGCTTATGTCTCCATATCACCTACTCTTGGTCTGGTGGTTGAGAGTGGGGTCTCTGAACTCCTGGTTTCATCATTTAATTGCTTTTGACCTGAGGAAGTTACTTAACTGCTCTGTGCTTCACTTTCCTCATGTGTAAAGTGGAAATCCTAATAAATATGTGTCTCAGAGGCTGTCAGAAAGAATCAGTGGGGCATGATTTGTAAATTCCTTAGAACAGTGTCTGACCCATGGGCAACATTCAGTCAACGTCAGCAATTATTATACCTTCTAATGTCTGTGATTTGCCTTCTTCTTAAAAACCACATTTCTGTGGTGGCAGCTATGGGGACCTCCTGTCTACAGGATCACCCTCAGGACCTTACTTCTCTGAACATCTTCAGTTGGACTTTCTCCTGGGCCTCTGCTAATCTCTTTAAGTCTTTGCAATAAACTGGGCCCTGCCTTGACTCAGTGCATAGGCTATCTTCACTAGAAGCTGGCTGATGTGCTGAAATGCACAGTATGAGAGAATGCTGTGACAGGAAAGGGTCAGCTTTTTTGTTTTATTCAGGTCTTGAACACATTGGATGAGTTCAAGGATAATCTGCTATAACCAAAATCTACTAATTTTACATGTAAATCTCATGTAAAAGCTATTTTCACAGAAACATCCAAGTATCTCTTGCCAAATATCTGGGTACCATGGCCTAGCCAAGTTGACATGTAAAATTAACACTGGGCCTTTGAGATGAACTGGAGGTCACACATATTTTAATTCTTTACCTGGGACCCTTGTGCCTCACATTTCTGATATGAGTTATTTTAGGCCCAAATCACTCTTTCCAGTCTTAAGTTTTCATGGCAATTAAGAAAGTATCCCCTTTGGGATGATCATGGGGCTTTTCAAAGGGAGAGATGGTATGCTCATGAAAATGGTGAACTTATCTTTGTAGAATATTTTCCAGACAGGGGGTGAGTTCCGTGACTCTTATCAACAGTAGAATCTCTCTCTCTCTCTCTCTTACACACACACACACACACACACACACACACACACACACACATGATACTTTTGATATTTGAACTGAAATTTCTGATTGAAAAACTTTGTCCTGGATGAGAAATGAATGGAAATTTTAAGTTATAACAATGGGGCCCCACTTCATTGTGACAGATATATAAAGAAAAGACAGGTTTTTTTGTTGTTCTTAATAGTTCTTTGATTAAGGAAACTCAGAAGATTGTGTTATGTAGGGGATGGACATTTTGCTGCACATTTACAGACTATTAGTAACATAATGAATTATGATGATAGGAGAGAACAGTTTGCTGGTTATGATACGCTTCTGAGATTTTATGGATGCTGGAAGGGACAAAAATCTAATGCTTTAATATTCCATTTTGTACATGCAGTACAAATTTTAATTGTTTGGGAAATGGTGCTGTTGTACTTTCATAGGAATGAAATACAGGGACAAACATTATTTTTTATATCAAACAGGTAGTAAAAGTTGTACAGAGGCTGGAAGATCTGAGTGTGCAGGGAACTGAATAGCCTGAACCTACTTGTTATCATTTCTAAGCACTTACTCTTTCCCCTTGTGCGGCTTGCAGCTATTTTGAAAGAATGTGGATGTAGGAGTCAGAGCTTGCTGCAAGTGCAAACCTAAACTCTGAACTCAAATGTCTGTCAGGGTGAAGAAAAGGGAGAACTTAAATGGGTTGCAACTTTGCTGAATGAGATCTGAGACTCTGTGAGGACCTGCTATTTTTCTGTAAAACAACCTGGGTGTTGTTTTCCCGTAGGCTCTTGGTCCCAGATGCTGGGTCTGCCCTCTTACATTCTTACTTCCAGCACCTGGAGGTCACAGTCCATGGTCAAGACCATACACACTTCTGTCAGGAATGGCAACTCCAAGTTATTATGCTTCATATTCACAGGCATATTCCTCTTTCCCAGTAATTCTTCTAGAATTTCTCCTGGAAGCTTCTCAAATCTTCATTTCACAATCTCCCTTGCTTATAAGACCTAAACAAAACCTTCATTCTTCTATCATTCTGGACCATCTTCTTCACTTTTACTTTAAAATTCATACAACTTTTGGTCCCAATGGCCACCTCTTCGTTTCTCCTAAGCATTGTGGAACTTGACAGTGTAAAAATGTTGACAGATCTTACTCCAGGACCTGACTGATTGGAAAGGACTCAGGCCCCTTACAACATTGGCATCCACAGGACATTTTCTCCTTCTTCTCCCATATCCAACAACAACAAGAACAGAACCCAGGGCTCATATCCCTTGGGAACTTATCTGATTCAATTCCCATGGAATGTTCTGCAAAAGGGCATCGATGTGTGTTCTCTTATAGCAGTTCATGGTACACACATAGGCCAGCTCGTATTTGGGGAGTTTGGAAATAGAATATTTTATAACAACACTGAAACCAAAGTCATTTTTATTTTCCCTTTATGATTGTCCTTTCTTTAATTATTTGGGTGGTTTCAATGGATGCTGTTAGTCAATATCCTTTCTTGAGGAGAAACAGATATTTCTGAGATCCTGGGAGTCAGAGCTAAGGTTGCAGGGAAAGGCGGTGAACTGCAGATTGGAGGAAAACTGCATATGTTTTCCCTTTTCTGAGTCTGCATGGACAAAGAAAGAAAGTAGGTTTTATAATGAGCCATAACACATTTTTAACTAATTAAAATGGAATAGACTGGAGTTAGAAGTTATATCTGCTTGGATTGCTTTGGCTCTTCTTGGTTTAGTACATGAAGGTTTAATTTCCAACAGCTTGCACCTGCATCTCTTTGCCATGTGGCCTTTTCTGGCTTCAAGAGCTCACTCTGCCCAGAACAGGTTAGAAATACTAGGGCACTGCCCACCCTGGTTCAGCCCTAAACCACTGACTGTCAGGAGCTGGAGTATTAATACCTCCACTTCCTAGGATGGGGTAACTCAGGGGTGTCCCATGCACTCTGGTTCTAAATTGATTCAGAAGGCACTCAAACCACTTCATCAAGGTGGTGATTTTCATTCTGTCACCGACAGTGAACTTGACGAGTCAGTTAGTTCATATACCCCAGTCCTTCGTCTGTCAAATGATTACATTTCAGCTAAGCTATTCTGCAGCAGCAATGCAATGTATCTATACTGAAACAAAGTTTAAAACGACTATTCTACAATTGTCACTTCCATATGCTATGGCATTAGGATGCGTGTACTGAAATAAGTACCTGACATTTCTGTAGGACACACATTTCAGAGGAAAACACCAGGGCATTTAGTTGGGATGATTGTTTTAAGCAAGTAAAGTTCCATTGGACTTTTTGATTAAAATAAATCAATTTTATTTCACTTCATCCTGTGTCTCCTGCATTGGATTTCCTGTGTCTGCACTCCTAGTTCACTCTGAGTTTGTGTCCCTTCATTTTCTGTCATTGAGTCCTGGTGCTATTGTATATAACTCCTCCAGAGTCCTGGACTTTCCCCTGCTACTCGCTGCCCGCTACAGCACAGGAGGTCTAGTGGGGGACACATGATTAAAATGAAGCAGGGTGGTGGCTTGTTAGCCATTGGGTAGATGGCCTGATGTGACCCTGACCTTTATCTCAGGTGAAAAGCTAACTGGGTGCCAGGCTGGAGAGAACACTGGGCCCCATGCTCTTTGGAAATGAGTGCCTGGAGGCAGCCGTGAGGCGTGTTGACTTTTTAAAACTCCTTGGCGTTTCTTCTGCAAGTCCTCGTCTAAAATAGCCTTTTCTGAACAGGCATTTCCACTCAGCTCCTCCAGCTCCTTTCTTCCTTTAGGGACAACATTTAGAATATGTGCCAATGTGTGCATGTGTCCCTGCTTCACACTGTTTCCAGACACAGAATGATATGATACAGTCCAACAGCCAGGTGTCAAATGACTCAACTCAACTTTCTTCAAAGTCACTGGGATGTTCCGGGCTGATTTACCCTGTTTTTTGCTCGCTTCCTGCAGCACAATATCTGGGACACTTTGGCTGATGTTCCTTCCTGCTGTGCAACCTCTGCACCCACTGGAGAAATCTTGGGGAAATCACAGCTCTTCACCCTCGTCCCTGCCTATCAATTTCATATCAAAACTACACTGAAGCTAACCACTGCAAAGCCAGGGCATGCAAAGCCAGTTTACATGCCCTTTGTGTTGTATGCCACGGCATTCTATTACAAACATGCCCACTTACTCATTCATGGCCTTCAGGAGATAGCAGACCGGGATGCACCGATTAACAATGGAGAGTAACATAACAAGCTGTGAAAGTGACAGCACCCAAGCAGCCTAAACTCTCTTGACATCCTTTCACAAAGTGGTGTTGATTCTTTTCTTACCTAGTCACCAGGAATTAGTATAATTGAACTCAAATATTTGCAAACTTTGCACCTGTTTTCCATTGCAGATTTTGGTGAGCACACCAAAATTCCTTTTAAAATATATTTGAGGGAGAGAAAGAGAACAAATATAATTGAAATTTGGGTTGCATTGAAAAAGTTCAGGACACTTATCAAGTTTTGCTCTAAAATACCTTGAGTTAGTATTTGCTTATTGCAGATCACAGATGTCTGCATTTCTTAGTGCTTTAAGAAGGGATTGCAGTTTATTGTTTTCCACAGATAAAATTGGAAAAGGAAGAGCGTGGGGCCAAACACATTCTCTTCCTGCTGTCACCTTTGGATACACTCCCTGTTTCCCAAATAGCTAGATAAAACTCTTTCGTCTTTAATGAACAGGGAAGTCATTTTACAAATCAGTTAAAAAGTTGAAGAAGGAAGCCATCAACACACATCTGTATTGGAATTACTCATTGAACACATCTTCTTGGTGACAGGGTCATTGATGAGAGAAGATGGGGTAGAAGGAAGGTGGGGAGGGTATGATCTCATAGGTGACTTGTCAGGAAGAAACTCTCAGTAGGCTATAGTACAAAAAATGATGCAGGGCAGAACAACTACCAAAGTGTGTGATGTGGTCAATTGTATTACTCAGGGTGATGCCTTGAACAAATATCTTGGTGTGAGTCAAGCAGAGTGAGAATAATATTTGTTTGATAAACCCCAGGGTCAGTTATTCCACCAAGTGGACTTTTCTCTAAGTTAAGCAAACCTTGCATGTTTCCCCCACTGAGGGTATCTCTTCATTCAGGGAAAAAAAAGATTGTTGGAAACTTCAGACTCCAGGAGGAGATTGTAAACACAAACTTTGCTGTTCGTTTTTAAAGAGAGAGAAGCACAGATTTAAGTCTTGTCTTCACTCAGCCATAAGATTCCTGGAGACTAACATATTCCTATGCTCTGTAAACTTACTTCATATTATGTCTTAGGCAATAAATACATTGTTTTGGGTATGATGAGCAGACACTTTTGTGTTAAGAAGAAGCTCATATTGAAGTTCAAACCTGGTGTGATAAAGTGGGATAACTATTTCTAACATTTCATTATAAAATTTTTGAAACACACAGGAAATTGAAAAAGTTTTAGTCCACACCTATATAGATAACACCTAGATTATGACAATAACATTAGATTATACTTGCTTTGTTATCTATCTATCTCTCTTTATTAATTCAACCTAGATTTTAGTATACCTTCCCCTACATACCTCAATATACATATCACTAACTGGAGTTTAATATTTGTTTACTCATTTGTATAATGTAAAATTTACATTCAGTGAAATACACAAATTTTAATGTATTTTGATATGTGAGTACATTTTTGATACCTAAACCTTTATCAAGGCATAGAGCATTTCCCCTATTACATCAGAAAATTCCTGTATGCTTCTACCAAGTTAACCTTGGTATCTTTTACCCCCAGAGGCAACTATTCCTAATGTTTTTTTAAGTGGGAGATTTTGGTGGACATTTACCTTTCTTCATATAAAAACAGATGCTCAAAAGCATATTAAATATATCATAGAATGACATTCATAAATTATCATATTTACTGCCTATGTTTTAGGAGATAATAGAAAAATAAATTTTGGAGAGAGGGGAAGATGGTGGTGTGGTAGGAGGGAGCACACGCCACCTCCCTCTTCAAAAGACAGGAAAACCTAGCCATACTACATTGCAGCATACATGAAAATAAGAAATCAAAATTGTAGCGGACATAGAAAGACCAGATGGTGGAAGCTGAGAACACCTGGAGACCAGAAGGAGACTATACCACTGAATCTCACAGGT
>CM052548.1:57183513-57203134 GCA_028533065.1 Trachops cirrhosus | reverse complement strand
TTACAGGAACAAATATAGAGGACACATGGACAAAACTAGGGGTGTTGGAAAGGGGAGGGAGGAGGGGAGGAATGGGTGGGTGGGCTGGAATGGGAATAAAGGATAGAAACTGTACTGAATAAACTAAAATAAAAAAATTAAAAAGCAAAATGAAAAGAAAGGAAACCAGATATAAAAATACCCAGTATAGAGAAAAAGAAGCTATAACAATATAAATTACTTTTTTGGCATAAAAGTTCAAAAATGTTCTAATATCTATTGTCATCTTTGTTTGCACTAATAAAGAATATGCCCCATCTAGAAGTGAAAGAATGTGAATTAACTAAGTTCCCTATTACAGAGAAGTTTCCAATGACTCAGTCAATTTTTCCTTGAAATGAAATAATTTAGTAAATAATTATCTGGAAATTCTATGTATTATATGCTCATACTGTTATCTGAATAGGATGTCAATCTTATATGGCTTTATATCATAAAATGTGCTCTAGTTAGCCTGTTTTCAATCAACCATTTTCTCACATGACCTATTATTGTTTTATTCTGTAGCTGAAATATTAGGTCTACATTTTCAAGACTTTGAATAATAGTGTAACAGGGTGCAGCCAAGAGGGGGCCCCCAAACAGGGATTTGTAATAGGGTCCAGAAGAGCTTGGAGATGATTGGCTCCACACCACAGGGCCACACCTGCCTGGAATGTGACAGCTATGGCCAATTGTGGGAGGAGATAGAAATGGGGCTGCAGAGGAAGATTGGCCCTGGGATTTAAAACCAGGCGTGGCAGTCATTTGGCATCTTTTCTGGGACCATGTAGCTTTGGAAGTGCTCCCTTTTGCCACATGGATGGTGCCAGGAGCCTGAATCATGGACTTCTACTTCTTTCCTGAGATATGGTACCCCAGACTGGGCAGAAGGAGAAGGAAGGACTGTGTGTATTTGTGGGTATTCTAAAGGACTTTACTCTGTATAACTTTTAAATAAATCATAATTCCTTTCCTTTTCATGGATCTCTGGCATCGAGAGACCCCTTTCCTCTGGCAGTGGGTAAAGTGAACCTAGTACAGAGGAGGAACCCTGAGAGAAAAAAGGAGGGGTGTCTTTTATATCCTTCAGCCCGCCCCCCCCGTCTGTTCTGTAACAATAGCTTCTGACATTTTGCATTTACTGAATTTAGCAAAACTTGGTCAGAGAATATAATTAAAAAGTCAAAAAGAAATGTTAAGATTCAGGTGGGGCTATTCTAAAATTGCAGAATGACACACAGAAATGTGTCATTGAAACAGAAGAGTGGGTTCCTACAAAGCTGTGGTCTGAAGCCCCTGTGCCTAGCGATATTCCAGGCCAAGTGGCCCTGAAGGCAGTGAGGGAAAACCCATGATGCCCTGCCTTCCACAGTTTCCACGTGGAACCTGAGTGCCCTTCATGGTTAATGAACAACTCAGGTGTTTGCCTAGCTAGCTTTCAGAGGCCAGTCTAGAAACATGTGTTCTTAGTATCTGTTCCTTTAAAAATAAAGTCTTTTCTGCTTATACTTTCCCACTAATCCTTCAGAAGAGAATTGTTGCTGTAAGAAGGACCACAAGTCTCTCCAAGAATTTGTTACATGCTCAAAAGTAATGGGATCCCATTTCCTGTTTTAATGACAATGGTACAGGAAGAGAGAGATTTCAGGTTGTAAATAGATGCTTTCATGATAGGTAAAGATAGAATTATGCTGATTTATTTTATGAGATTATTTACTGTTAGGGGTTGAATGTGTCCCCCCACCCTCGCAATTCACATATTGAAGCCCTAACTTCCAGTACCTCAGACTGTGACCTTATTTGGACATAAGATCAGATGTAATCAGTTAGGTTGAGATAATGTCACACTGGAGTAGGGTGAGCCCCTATTAACCCAATGTGATTGATGTCCATATAAAAGAGGAAATTTGCACAGAGACACACACACATGGAGACCGCCATGTGAAGATGGAGGCAGAAACTGGGGCGATGCCTCTATAATCCAAGGGAGGAACACTAAAGATTGCAAACTCTTCATCAGAGGCTAGAAGGGGCCTGTAACAGGTTTCCTCTTACAACCTCAGAAGGAACCAACCCTGGTGACCCATTGATCTTGGACTTCTAGACTCCAGAACTGAGAGATAATAAGTTATTGTTGTTTGAGCTGCATCCTTTGTGGTATTTGTTATGGAAGCCCTAAGAATTGAATTTAAAATTTATGTAATTGATTATTTTAAAGGGACTGAAGAAGTCAAATGTCTTCTTGATTTAGACATATTTAAGACACTATCCATTCAATCCAACTGAGAGCTACACTTAACTCTGTTGTGACTTTAACAGCTTTGGCCTAATCTCTGCTCAGCCCCAAGCTAATAAATGTATGCTCATTTACATGACTGAACTTCAGTTGAATGGGAATGCCATCTGACCAGCCTCATCCCAGCCAGCAATAACACTTCTCTAAACATTCACATGCACAGGAGCTTTGACTGTTGAGTAGTAAAAATCTCCAGCGCTCAGAGTTGCACAAGTTATCTCCTTATTGACAAAGCACAAGATATCTTAGCTTCTATACTATAAGTCACATCTTTGTTAATTTTTCAATTTTCTATAACTTGAGAATATCCTACTAGATTTAATATACGCTGCCTGCTCTATACCTTGGCAGTTCCCCCAGGTAGGGGAATTTTAGTCAGAATCCTAAAATTAACATCTTAATTCATTTCTCAATATTTATGTGTTTAGAATTTTTAATTAAAGTTATTTCATCCCCCTCACCCCCAATCTCTCTAAGCCCCAGGGGAAAAAACAAGCACATTTTGCTCTTGCTAAAAATATTATCCAGAGGGAAATACCGTGGAAACACTTGCAAATTGAGGAATATTTCCTTCTTGTTCTGTGTTCATTGCTTCCCCCCACACTGACTGACATCACTGAGAGAGATTCGGCTTGTTTATTTGCCTGCTTGTTTTTATAACCTCATTGCTTCTGGGAACAACCAAGATTCAAGCACTTGGGGTATTTTGTATTTTTATGCCTTCCACCTGTTTGGACCTCATCTCTTGCCCTGAGACAAGGCCTCTGCAGTCTGTGGTTGTACGGCCAATCTCCAGACAGGTCACTCCTGGTGTGACTTAGGAAGGGCTGCCTGTTGAAAACAGTAGTGCGGTCAGCTGTGTGTGTGCACGCGCTTTGTTTTTGTTGCAGAAATCTGAGCTGTTTTTATCGCTTTCACTGAAATTAGATATCAGAAGTCTTTAACTTGTATTTTGCTAAAAAGAGGGATTACAGAGATAGAAATTTTAAAGTGAAGTGAATTTAAAGAGATGAATTTCAGGGACAAGGTCTTTGACAGACAAGAGATTGGGATAGGACACCAGAGAGGGGGAATTCTGGGCAGCCTGGGCAATAAAGAGGGTTCTGTGTGTTTGGGATGATGAAACAACAGTGAGGGCCACAGAGAAAGCTATGTGGATGAAGGCATACTTTTGTATTAACACTGGCCCAGTTTGTATCTAGGAAACACCCACATGTCTTTGTTGTTCCTGTCTGTGGCTCCTGCCACCTTGTTGGCAGGGTCTGAAGGGAGGGATATATGGAAACACAGGTATGACCCTTGAAGCCAGGATGGGAGCAGGGGTGCCAGGCCCAGGCATGCTCTTCCCTTCTTGTAGCCTCACCTCCTCTTTCCCATGTCCCTCTCCTGAGTCAGCCTGCTTTGTGCTGCCAGACCTCCAGGCTCAGACTCTGATGATTCCTTTTTTGGTGGTAGATGAGGACTCAAGATGAGTCCCAGGTTCAAGTCCAGTGCGGCCTTGGATAGGTCACTGTTGACCTTGGATAAGTTACTTCTCACCTCTTGGGGTTTTAGTTTTATGTTTTATAAAATGAATCTTAGTTGTTCTCCAACACTTTTTAAAAAAACCATGGAACCTGTTTTTCAAATAAAATTTTATATAAAAACTACACAAAAAGTATAAACTTCTAGTTATAAGGTAAATAAGTCCTGGAGATATAATATACAGCACAGTGACTATTGTCAACAATACTCTACTGTATATTTGAAAGGTGCTAAGGAAGTAGATATTAAAAGTTCTCATCATACACCCCCAAAATTGTAATTTTGTGTGATGATGGATGTTAAATAGACTTGCTGTCATCATTTTGAATGATGACATATATCGAATCATTATGTTGTACACCTGAACCTAATATGTCAATGATATCTGATTGAAAAAAAACATTATGTGTAAAAGCAGAAGAAAATGGATTTGCTCCCAGCTGCTGGTGCCTCCTCACTTTCCCTCTTGACCGCATCGTCTCATCGACCTCAGTGAGTTTTCTCCCATTATATTCTGGGTTATAGAGGAAAAAGCTTGAAAAGCATTGCTCTATGGGACTTTGAACGTACAAAAAACAAAACCCTGCAGTAAACACTTTCTGAATATAAACCATCAGCTTTGAGATTTCCCAGTGTGGGCACTGTCAAGTGATACCCAAGCCCCTGTCAAGGACCATTTGCTGCCCTGCTGCTGGTGGTACCAGTGGCAGACGACCAGAGCTATCCATTCTTTGCTCCCCTCCTGGGAGGCCCACATCCCTCTGATGACCAATGGTGGCAGGACTGGGAAGCAAGACTGCCCCGCTCCATTCTGCAGGGTGCACGAGCCCCAGATACCCAGGCTGCTGCACCACCTGCATGGCAGCTCCATGTCTCCATGCCCAGCCCACGCTGTTCCCAGGGCACTTCTTAAATACATCTGCAGACTTCACTCCCTTTTGGGTTCAGCTTCTGGGGACCTACTCCTCCACAATTCTTATTTTTTTCCTGCACATTGGCTTTTCCTGAGAAAATAAATGTTCAGATTTTTTTAAATCCACCATTTTGGGGGGAAAAGTTTTCATATATAAATAAGACCCTATCTGGGAGCCTGAGACTTCCTCTATATATTCTTATGGCAGAGGCTTGGTGGGTAGAATGTGTAGGGCTGAGCTGATTCACATGTTTCTGGCCCGGAACAAAAGTGCTGGAGGAAACTCTAGCTGGGAGACCAGGCCTCATAAGCCATCCTCTCCACTTTGCAGGAGCTCTGTCACCTCAAATGTGTTACTTCTGAGACTAGTATGTGTCACGGTTTCTTCTGGGGGGCAACGCTTTCAGCTGCAAGAGAATAAAGATTTTTTTGCCAGCACATGATTTAAGAGTCACCACACTGCTTCTCCTGCTTTTTCTTATGAACAGATTTGCTCTGACAATTATAGGAGGGCTCTCACTGGCAGAGAGTATAGAGAAGCATCTTCCAAGGGCACCCACAAATGATTGTGAGTGCACCAGTTTAGGCTTTTCCACCAAGAAGTTCAGCTGCTCAGGTCATAATCGAAGGCCCTGAGGTGTCAGCAAAACTTATGTCCACCTGTTACTATTGATAATGTGAGTCCACGGGCCATTAGGTGTGAAAGTCTGCATGAAAGTACCTATTGAATCACACCATCAGGTAAAAATATGACCAGACATCATCAATGCATTAGTTTGCTGGGCTGCCATATCAGGGTGCCACAGACTGGGAGGCTTAAACAACAGAAATTTGTTTCCTTACAGTCCTAGAGACTGGAAGTCTCATATCATCACATTGTGGGCAGGGTTGGTTCCTTCTGAGGCCTCTTTCCTTGGCTGCTAGTGGCCCTGTGTCTTCACACTGTCTTCCCCCCTAGCAGTCTGTGTCCAAATTTCCTCTTCTTATAAGGATATCAGTCACAATGGATTAAGTCCTAATGACCTTATTTTAACTTGACCATCTGTGCCAAGAACCTGTGTCCAAACATGGTCACATTCTGAGGTATTGGGGTTCAATTTCAATATATGAATTTAAAGGGGACACAGCTCAATGAATAAAAGTCAGCAGGAGTAGAAGGCTGATAACCAGAGTGTTGTCACAGGCATGACGGTCCTTGTCTAAGGGCATGTGGAGGTAGCCTCTGAAATCAGAGTCTCTACCAGGAAGGTTGGTGTGTAGCTGCCACCTTTAGGTTTGTTAAACTTAAAAATGTTTTCAGTCTGTTAGGATTCACAGACATAATGTGCATTTTTACTTCAGATTAGCTTGTGACCCACTGACGTGTTGGGCATCAGGCATGCCCTCTCACGGTGTGGGGAGCCCATGACTAATGCACCTTCTTGGCCAGAATGTTCATGTTGCACAATCACTTGTAAGTCAGTCTATGCCTGGTGCATGTGAGCAGTCTTTTGGGGGCTGTGATGGAGACTGGACTGCTGGAAACCAACACTGGCTCAAGGCTATTAAAGAAAGAGAAAAGGAATAGTTAGATTAAAGTGAAGATATTGTTCGGAGGCTCAACTAAAGCTCTGAATCAGGTTCATGTACCAAAAGAGAGAAACTTGCCAGAAAAACCTGGGGGCAGACCCTGAGGATCTGCTGAAATGTAATGTAAGGGCTTCAATGTGGGTGGCAAAGCCAAAATGGTGAACTTTTGGCTCAGAGGTAGTAGAATTCTGCTTGCTCAAATGCCTGGAGGACAGAAAGAAAGGAAAGTGATCCCAGTCCCAATCGGGGAGCCCTGGCATATAATTGCGGCAAGTCTGGCTCACCCAGCACCCTCCAAAGCCCTGCCCAGTTTGGGGCATCTTGAAGGGAAGTGACAACACTTGGGTATTATTGCAGGGTACACTGCAGGGGCCAATAAGTTGGTCTAGAACAGTGTTTTTCTCATCCAAGGTGCTCACCTTGAAAAAAAATGTGGTTCTCAGTGGGTCAGCAGGGTGGTGGGGGTGGAGTGTGGAGGCAGGAAGTGTGGAAACTCCTCAGTTAAGCTGAAACATTGGCATCTTAGGGAGGAGGCAGTGCATGCAGTATTTATATTTGGAAACAAAAACATGTACATACTGTTTTTGTAATGCAAAAATAGAAAGCAAAGAGCAATAAAATCTTTGTTTTATGTACTGTGTGTTATGCAAGCATGGTGCAATTTATTATATGTCACATATATAACTAGCAGTTTTCTCTTTTAAAGAAAAGTATGTTTTTATTAAAAATAATACTGATATTCTTGTACTTCATTGGAGGAAGAAGAAAGGTAAGGCACACAAAATAATATCTAACAAAGGGGAAAATGGGTTTTAAAAGTAGCAGAAAATGCTAAGAGAGAAGGAAGTTTTCTGTTTTGTATCCCAGGGTTCACTGGTAGCCCTGAGGCAGACACATTAATCAATGACTCAGATGGAAATATTTAATAACAATGACAAATATGCACAGCATTTCATGGGTTATAAGGCAGAGTTTCTTTATACAAAACAGGCTTATTTAATTTGTGAGTAGCACAGAGCTTGAGGGGGAATTTGAACCAGGATCCCAAAAGATCTTGATATGTTGAAATGTGGGGCAATTCTATAATCGGATTGAATTCAATTGTAATAAGCACATTTGCTAACAAAAACCCCAGTTGTATTTCAGGTGTGAGGAAATTATGGCTTAGCTAAATCTTACATGAAATACAATTTAGAGGTTTTAACAGACTAAATGTTAACTATGTTAATTATGTGATGTGGTTGCCAAAAGAGCTAATACAATTTGAGCTGTATTAATAAAGGTATTAACTCTAGACCAAGGGAGGTGCTAATCTTTAATCTTGACTAGAAAGATTTTGTCTAGAGATATGAGACACTGTATACAACATGGAATTTTACAGTTTGGATTCTAGAGACAATTTTCCTGGAGTCAAATTCCACCTCTACTACTTCCTAATTGTGTGAGGATCTTGAGTAATTTAGCCTCTCTGTTCCTCAGTTTCCCTATGTGTCATATGGGGATTATAAAAGAAACTACTTTTTGAGATTGCTTTTAAGCTTAAAGGGGGCTGTCTTTGTCTGCTCAGGCTGCCATAACAAAATATCATAAATTGGGTGGCTTTAACAACAGAAACTTATTTTCCTACAGTTCTGAAGTCTAGAAGACTCAAGGTGCCGGTCAATTTAATTCCTGAATAGGCGTGCAGATGGCCCCCTTCTCACTGTGTCCCCACGTTCAGGAAGAGACCTCTGGTGTCTCTTCATGTAAGGGCACTGATTCTATTGAATCAGGGCCTCACCCTTATGACCTTATTTAACCTTAACTACCTCCTAAAGGCCCCACCTCCAAATGCAGTCACATTGCGGGTTAGGTCTTCAACATATAGGTTTGAAGGAATACAATTCAGTTTAGAGAAGGGATCATATATTCAAAGCAAATGAAAATCATTCAGAATATAATCTCACACGTGGTCAGTGCTCATTAAGTGCTAGTTTATTATTATTTAGATTTTGTTATTTGAGTCTGGGCACCACTTTAATGGGGGGCATGAACAAACTTGATTAGGAATCATTTCACATGAAGGATGTTTAAAGGATGTGAAATATTTAGACTAAAAAGATAAAACTTTGGGGAGATGTGTTAGCTGTCTTCGAGTAGTCACAGCCTGTCAGACTGATGAGCTATGAGATTTATTCTAGTTGACTGTGAGTGTTGGAGCAGGAACACTGGGAGGAATTATAGAAAGACATGTAGGCACAGTGCAAGGAACACCTTCAGATTAGCTGTCTGCAGTTGAGTGTAAATTAATAACTTTTTTTAGAGAACAACTTAGTGGTAGGAATCAAATTCTTAAAAATGTGTATGCCTTTTTTTAACCAGTCATTTTATTTGGAGAACTTTTTGAAAAGAAAATAGTCAAATGCCTATGGACACAGATGTTATTATACCCTTATTTGTGATAACAAAACACTAGAAGCAAACTACTTTTCACCAAATAGGGAATTGAGTAAGTAAATTAAGGTCCGCCAAGAAAAGAGACCATTATGCAAAAATTAAAAATAAGTGTATGTTCCCAGACATATTTTGAAAAGTGGGAAAACTATTTAAAATAATTGTATGTTTCTAAAGTTATTCATGACAAGTTGATAAATTCAAAAAGCAGGACCTGGAAGTGTATGTTGAGAGTAATCCAATTTTTAGAAAGTTAAAAAAGAAAAGGAAATCGTAACATGAGGGCATAAGTAGGTATGTGTATTACTGTAGGATGATGACCAGACAAGACCTCCGATATATTGACATAGATTTAAACAAGATAATGGGATTATGGGTGCTTCGTCTTTTAAATGTGTTCCATTTTTAAAATAATGAACATAGACTATTTATCAAAAAAATAAGTATATGCTTTAAAAATAAAATGAAGATGGTGCTTGGGGATCCAAAGACCTGAAACATTTTAAAAAGTTAAACGATGATCTGATTTTGGGGAAATTACAATCCCAGTTTTGTAGGGAGAAGAGGCAGGAGCAACAGGGACTGTGCTGTGGAGGCAGGCTCGCCTGCCAAGTCACTCCTTCAGTTGGTGCTGTGCAGCTGTTGCCACAGCTCCCCATCTTCTGATACCCTTGCCATTAAAATTATTATTTGTGGGTAGAATATTCTAGGCCAATAATCTCCCTTCTGCATTGTTCAGTAAGTAGCTATTAGCTATATGTGGCTAAATGAGATAAAATGAAAAATGTAATTTTTTTAGTTGCACAAGTCATAATCCAAGTGCTCAGTAGTCACATGCAACGAGTAGTTACCATATTGGATGGTGCAGAATTCCAGAACATCTCCATCCTGTAAGGGGCTCTATGCATTACCATCTTTTGCACACAAGAGGTGTGATGCATAGATGAAAGAGTAGGACTTTGTCAGCAGACTGCCTGCAGATTAGACTTCAGGTTCACTGAGGACAGGGATACTGCCAGTCCTATTCCTGGCTCCTTCTAGTGCTCAGCATAGTTTAGACACTGTATAACATTTGTTAATGAGTGAATGAAGAATGTATGTAAAGAACTGACAGGGTAGGTACTCCATTAATATCACCACTATTTGGTGTATGTTTTTGAAGGAGGAGGGAGCCCCCAGCCTCTCTCTTTCCCAGTATAGATTAGGTGATTGATTATGAAACTGTCTGTTGCATGCTCTAATAAATATCTCAAGGATAGGGTTACTCATTAATACAGACATTTATAATATTGCTAAATGTTTGCTGCCATAATCAATTTGTCAAGAACCCATCTATCACTGAGCATGAGAAGCATTCTAATGGGGAAGTTAAATTGTCTAATCCTTTTCTGCATTACGGGAAATATCAGTTCTGTCTGCTCAGTAGGGCGAGATGGGTAGGCATATCTATGAAGTGAATAATCATCGCCAGTGGCTAATCACATCTTCAGAATCCTGACTCTGTCAGATATGCCTGCCCAATGGCAGAAGACAGGAGCACACGATTAACTGAAATAAAGTATCTGGTAGGTCCAGGATCTGCCTGGGAGACTTGTAAGCTTCCTGGCTGTGCAGCAGTAGACAGATTCAATTACTTCATCTTTTGCTGCTCCTCTTTGCATCTGGCACATCTCTTGTTTGAATCTCTCATTTGAATTCTGCTGGGGCTACTTGTTCTATACAGATGTATCCCTGCCTCATCTGTATATCTGTCACCTCCTTCCCACATCCATTTTAATTGTCCCATTTATGCCACCTTTTCTGGGGGGGCACTGGTGGTCTTTGTAATAGGGCCGGGAGAATATTTTATTTCTTCTGATTAAATCTGTCAGATTTTTTCCCTAAGCCTTATTGGGTTCTTTTAATTTCCTCCTGTTTATTACTTTTATTGTCAATGACATTACTGTCCCTTGAGCTGCTATCATGTGTGTGTGTGCATTTAATTACTTACAAATGAACATATGGGAGGATAAAAGAGATAACTTACAAAAGCAATTCTGACTTTCCAGAAACATTATGTCAGTCTTAGACCTTAGTTCCTCCCATGTTGCAGCACAGTGTTTCCATTTGGGTTGCATTTTTAGAGCAGCTTTGGAAAATAGCAGTTTTAGTTGGGGATAGAGCTAGTCAAAGCTGCAAAATGAAAGAAGTTAGTGGAATCCATCTTTTCTTTTATGCCATCTTGTCTCCCCAAACAAATTGAACTGAATTTATTTCTTTCAGCTATAGCACTCTCCTTTTTCTCAGTCACCTACTGTATTCTAAGCATTCTAATGGGTGTTTTCTTCAAGGGAACAGATGTCTTATTGCAGATAAATTGTTCAGTTTTTAGATGATACATAGCAGGTACTAATCCAGATAAATTAGATAGTATGCTTGTTGGAGATTACATGCAGGCAGTGTCTCCATTTCTGTTTAGTGGGAAGCCATCAGCTCTGCCTACCTGTCAAAGGTAGTATGATTCCAAGATAATGAAAAACGAGAGTGGGACATCAAGCAGAAACAAGTCAGCTAGACACCTGAGATCATTATTGTTTGGGGATCCCTTCTTGGCCACAGAGTATCGCATTATCATAGGAATCATGTGTCGAAAGTCTGGTCAAACCCTTCAGAGACAGGTAGAATTTCTGCTTTAGAATCTGACTGAGGCCCTTGAGAGTCTTGACTTCTCATCTATCACCCAGTTCTTTCTTCACATTCTTTTCTTCACATTCCTTCCATGGTTCACCTTTAGAACTGATCCTTTACAAATGCCATGGACTTCCAGGACTTTTCTCTCTTCCTTGGCCTCATTCACCTAGCACAGCTCAACTTAGGGTGACTTCTGCCACTCCTACTCAAGTAGAGTAGTCAACATGATTACAGAACAACCAGGCACCTGGTCTTTCTCTGAATTCACAATTATAAACCTTCAAATGGGCCATATCATCACTGGCCTGCAATATTTTTTTTAAGTTTTTCCTGATGCCTACTTGATGTTTCCTCTGTGTTGATCCTTTCATGCCCTCTTTCCTGGCTGGTCAGCTAACATCATATTTCGCCAGGACATCAGAAACAATCAAGTGAGAACACACTCATCCACCAGCCCCATAATAGTAAATCTACTGTGTTGACCCATCTCTCTTTCTTTCCATTTCTCTCTCCATCAGGAGCCTGTCTCTTTGTGGATATTCTACTCTACCCACCCTTAACCTCTTAGAGAAATGCTGCTGTGGTTTGGTCCTCTTTGTCCCACATTAATTTCTCCTTCTGTATCAGATAATTCCCAATAGCATTTCCACATGTTCTAGAGTCTTCTGTCTTTAAGTGAGTAGATATGACTCCAGTTCTCCTCTTCAGACGTAATCTCCTGTCCACACCTCTCACATAGCCAAAGTTTTCAAAAGACCAGTACACATATGCTGTCTGCTTTACCTCATGATCTGGACACTGATTGAGCTATTCAAATCTGGACCTGCTCATGTCAGTATCACAGAAGACGTTGATGTGGCCAAATCTAAGCAATGCTTTTGTGTCCTCTTTTTCCTCATGTGTCAGAATCATTCAACACAAACCAATCACATACTCTTGGAACATACATTCTTCCTAGACTGAAAGCTCTAAGAGCCAAGGGATTTTTCTGTCTTGCTGACCACTGTACCACGAGCAATTTAAAAAGTGCCCGACTTTGTGATTGTGCAAACAATATGTGTTGAATGAACAGGATACAGTCTTTGTATGATTCTGCACTCTTGGGGTTTCCCCTTAAATCAAAACCCTCTCTTTCTCCTTCTTCAGCTCCTCCTTCCCTCTGTAAGTTCTCAGTGTGAACACTCTCTGGAGTTCCATCCTGGACCATCTCACAAATGAGCTATTTATTCCAATAGCTTCAAATCCTTCACTTCTAGTTTATATGTTCAGCCCTTTTCCCTCTCCTGAGATCCAGGCCTCTATGTCCAATTTCTCTAATTCAAGACCTCATGTACATCTCATATTTATTCAAAACAGACCTCTTAATTCTTGCTCTCTTCCTCAGTCCTTCCTATTTCTATAAATGATATCACAATCCACCTCAGCTATTCAGGATAGAATTCCATGGTTTATTTTTGTTTTCTCTGCTTCCTTTTTCTTGTCCCTATTGTTCATCTCATCAGCAAACCCTTTCAAGTCTCTTTTTAAGTGATGTGTCATTACCAATCACTTCTCTCTTTCTTCCACCCCTTAACCAAGCAACACTCCTGTCTCATCTGTCCGACTTCAATAGTTTCCTAATATCCCCTAGTATTCCCCCACCCCCTCTCATACTTCCTGCCCCATGGCCACCAGTAAGATCCACAAAGCTCACTGGGCTTTCTCACTCCCCTGCTTGGAACTCTTCAATGGCTTCTCACTTAGGAGAAAACCTAAGCTCTTTCTGTTGCCTACCAGGGCCTACACTATCTGACTTCTTTCCACCTTTCTCAAAAGCCATGCTCCTCAGTCACTGTGTTCATGACCCTCACCTTCTTCCAGCTCCTCCAAACTCTTTTTTAACTCAGAACATTTTACATGCTGTTCTTCCTCCTAAATGCTTTCTGCTTCCCTCTCCCCATGCTGGATCTTAGTACTCCTTCAGTTCTCAGCTTAACTTTCACTTCTTGAAAGGTCATAGTTGGCCGAATCATGAAAAGCACCTCCACTCATTAGCTTTTATTATAGTCATTCTTTATTTCTTTCATAGCACTTGCCACACTTTCATTTTCAAAAATTCACTTACCTATTTACTGACTGTCTTTCTTACTAAATTATAAGTTTCATGAGGACATGGATGATATTTGACTTGTCCACTTCTACAATCTCAATGTCAAGCACTGTGTGGCACAGAGAATGTACCTGAAAACGTTTTTAAAGTAATGAACTTAGTCATTGTGATCTTTTAGTCACATTCACTGATTCACTTCTATTATGGGGTTAAAATTTTGTATTTTCCCTCTTTGCCCCTCACTCAGCTCCCTCTCTATGAGGAATATTATTCTGGAATATTAATGGAAAAAGATAGAAGAGAAAGATTCTAGTTTCTATATAAATGCTGGTCTCATGATTTCTAATAGGCCAAGCATATTTTATTATTTTCAAACATTTGTCTGATCCAGACATGTGCTCCTGCAATTATTTTTGTTGTCATATGATTAATCACCCACACATAATATTTATTGATATTCATTTATAATGTTAATGTTTATTCATCAGTCATGAGACCCCACTGAAAGCTGGTTATGGATCTGAAGTGCCAGATGCTCTGATTTCCTCACAGCCACTAGGCGGTCTGGGCTTGGATGCTGCTTGTTTGCCCATCTTTTATTTAAAGGGTATGTTCTATGGATGCCTTCATAATTCAAGAATCCAAGTCTAGCTTTATCAGCATTAGATTTCTTTTTCATTATGAATAAAAGTAAAAAAGGAAAGACTATTTTAACTGACCTTTGAAAATAGTACAATAGTTCTCCATGGCTACAGTGATTGGAATGCTTGGGGAAGCTATAGAGAGATGTTATGTGAGCCCTGTGTAAATGGAGCCACCCTGCTTGTCAACCTGAAGACTATTTCACACTGCTTTTATCCATATCATAATTGCTCAAATATTCAAATTCCTGAGAGAGTAGTAAAATAAAAAGAATAGATTGCCATTGCTGGTCAAAATGACAACTACAAACTAAAACAACAGCATAATTTAGAGTTTTCAAGTCAGACATTTTCTTAAAATGACCTTCTAAGAATTGAACTGACCACAAGAGATGTAGAGGTGACAATGAATTGGCTGAGAAGACAAAAAGAACGGAAGGTTCATTAGACTTGTATCTGGGTTCTACATTCCGATCCTAGCTATATGAGAACTTAGTTATATCTGTGCCTTTGGTTAGACTTCTGTTCCTCATTGAAAAGTGGTAATAAAATACTAACCCCATAAAAGGGCCATTGGTACAGTTAAAATTACCCTGTTCAGACAGAATGTTAGGTACTTAGTTATTATCTGTGTTTTATTATTAGTGTAAACTCTGTCCAAGGGTGAATCAACATAACACCACTCTGTCATAGACTGATTATGTCTATGATTTTGCACTCCAAATTCTCAATTGAAATGAGATCCCTATGACTGAATCTGTTTAAGAATTACCACTCTAATTTCTTGCTTTAAATGCACCAATTTTTAGACATCCCTTTCTGGAAAGCAATGGATCTGCAACCTAGGTGATTTCACCCCTCACTACCAATGAACACTTATAATATCTGGAGAGATTTTTGGTTGTCACACTGGAGAGAAGGGTGCTACTGACATCTAGTAGGCTGAATCCAAGGGTGCTGCTAAACATCCTGCAATTTACAGGACAGCCTCTATGACAATGATTTATCTGACCCAATATGCCAATGGTTCCAGGTTGAGAAATTGTTGTAGAGCATTCTATGTCCAAGTGGCCCCTTTTTTCATTCTTTCCCCCTTTACATGACTAAAATCATAAATGGATTATTTTGAAAATGTGTCCTTTTGTAATCTGAAAAAAAGGATTACATTTTGAGAATCTAAATCACACACAGATCTGGGCTTCCAAACTATTTATTTAGGAGTTTTAAAATATATTGATTTTAAAGTCATGCACCAGGCAGGGAAAACCATTCCTTTTAATTACTTTACTAAAAAACACAAATAAGAACATTAAGCCCAGAACATTGTGTAGGCTAATGGTGTAGTAATAAGTTTGCAGTTATTTCATATATCAGCAATTAATTTTGAGTATTCAAAATGATTATAAATCAAAGGGTTCTAAAGAAGGGGTCTCACATATCAAAGAAACAATAAGGGAAAAACATGTATTTCAGAGCAAGTGAAATAGAAACTATCATTTTCTAATTTTCCCCCCAGGCATGTATTTATTAAAAATCTATAACCTGTGTCCTTCGATATTTGGATGCCATATTCCCAATGTGTAAATAAGAAGCTTGTCCCAGATGAACTCTAAGGTCTCTTTAGGAATGAAATCCTGGGATTATATAATATTTCACTGTTCTGGAAATGGCACAGATTTGTATAGGCAATACCAAACTTACTTTATTCTTGAATTTTCCTCCAAAACAAAGTGTTTCCCTCTCTCGACTGCTCATGTCTTTCCCCTTGATCTCTGCTAGACTCTGCAGTCTTTAATATGTCCCAGGAATCAGATGTTTTAATGCACTTTCATTTCAAAACTGGCTGCTTTCATCTCTGATCAAATAAAGAATGACATGACTGGGGAGATCCACTGGTTGACACCGTTGCAGAATGACTTTTAGATTTTTATAGTTCTGTGATTTGAAATGTCAGATGTGTCAGCATGGCCAACATCAAGCCCTTGGAGTTATGTTTTGATGGTGTCTCAAATATTCTGGTAAGCTGGATGAAATGACTTTCAGCACAGGCATGAGCTCCTTGGGGAGAAATGTGCATGCATGCCTTGTCAGGTGCTGCATTAGCCCTTAGTAGTACATAGAGCAATATCTAAAAAACAAGCTTAAGTAAATGAACCCTCATGGCTGAAATTCTTTTTCTGGAGTAATAATGATCTCCAAAAGCCCAGTTCGGTATGTGCTCTGCTACTGAACAACTCTTCTGACTGCTTCCATAGTGCTGGGAGCTGGGTCCAAATACAGTTGTAAATGAGGTAAAATCAACAGTGCAATGGATTTGTTTACAAGTGTGACATGTTTTGTGCTTAAATGTGCAATGCAGCCAATTCTAACATTTCATTCATGTTTTCAGAATCATTAGAGTTTTAGCATGGCATTGTTTTCTTTTAAAATAATTTTTTACCCTGTCACTTTAAAGTTATACAAAACACTAGTTCACATTCAGCTTCTTGTCACCTCCTTTTTGTCACTTAATCTCTTTGTAAAGGAGAATTGCAGTGAGTTCTACAGTGAGTGAAGCCAGTGTTTTGCTTGAAATCTGCCCTAATGGCCCTCCTCCTCCCATCTACCTCTAATGGGTATCTTTTCCTCCCTTGGGGTCAACTCTCATTGAGTTTTGGAAAGCCAAAGAAATCAGAGCTTCTTCTGCACAAGGAAGAATCTCTGTGCCCCTCAGTCCAATACAAAGGCCCCCAAGCCTCATCATATGTCCCAAGAATAGCTTTGTTGCCCACTTAGCAATCAGTATGGACAAAGAACACACTGGACTAATTGAGTCCATGTGACTAACCTGTTGTATGTGATAACCTGGTGCCTCAGCTTCTTTCTGATTGAAGAGGTCTCAGAGCCACATTATAAAATTGAGTTACAGTCAGATACTTTTTCATATTTTTGTCTAAATCCATATGGTGTGGCTCTGTTCTTAGTATTTTAAGCTGCAGTCAGTGATACCATTTTCAATATCCTTTTATGGAAGGTATTATTTATAGCAAGATGGTTTGGTTTTAAAAAGAAGAAGCTCAAATGGGAAAATTAAAACAAACAAACAAATACCTCTCGGTGAAGTTCTTGCCTGTCTTAAGTTAAGGAAGACCCTTTGATGACCCGAGAGCTTGATGAGTGGAAGAAAACCTGACTGTACAGAAAATGTTTTCTGTACACACATAATGTTTTGGAAGGACCCATATGTGTAGTGTTTTGGAAGGACCACACTGGAAAAGATGTTGATAGAAATTTACACATTGATAAGAAAAGATTATGATGCACTTTAAAATAATACTCTAAAAAATGGTGAGAACACACGTGCTCATTGACAAAACAGCAGAGGTAGTAGAGTCAAAGCCCTGCTATTTCAGTTATTGAACTCTGCTTCCCATCAGCTTCAAAGAAGACACTGTCTTCCTTCATTCCCAGACAGTCCTCTATTAGTGTCAATTTGTTCTATTTTAATCCAGGATGAAAAACTGACTGTGCAACCCAGTCTGGCCTGATCTTTACTGGCAAATGGAAGAAGGAAATATGTGTCAATTTCCTGGTTATTTCAGACAACACCTTTTTCTTGCTCCAAAATGATGTGGACATTTTGGAGCAAAGCAGATTTTTATTTTCTCCTCTGAATTATCCAGGTAAGGTCTTAGCTCTCTGATTTCCTGGCCATGGGGACTCAGCTTTCAACATTTGACACGGACATAGATAAGTTGAAAAAAACTACATTTTTGAAAACCTTGGAATAAAGGTGGCATTCAGGATAGTTTACGCAAAAACTTTCATTTCTTTAAAACCAGGAGGAGAAAGTCAACTTCATTTTGTTACAGAACAGAGCAGAGGGGGAGGGGCTGAATAATATGAAAGACCCCCCCTTTTCTCCAGGGGTTCCTTCCCACCTGCTGGGTTCGTTTTGCCCGCTGCCTGAGGAAAGATGTCTCCTAATACCAGAGATCAGTGAAAAGGAAAGGAATTTATTATTTATTTGAAATAACACAAACTAAAGTTCCCCACAAATGCACACAGTCCTCCTGGCACCCTGCACATGGCAAAAGGGAGCACTTCCAAAGCCTCGTGGTCCTGACTCTCACCCAAGCCACATGGTCCCAACCAATACCTCAAAGCTGAATGGTCCTAAACAGACGCGTGGTCCCAAAAAGAGAGACGCCCAATGGTTGCCATGCCTCCATTTAAATCCCAGTGCCAATCTTCCTCTGCAGTCCCATTTCCAGCTCCTCTCATAATTGGCCACAGCTGCCAGCATTCTGGACAGGTGTGGCCCTGTGGTGTGGAGCCAATTATCTCCAAGTTCTTCTGGACCCTATTACAAATCCCTTTTTGGGGCTCCCCTCTTGGCTGCACCCTGTTACATTTTCTGTTGATATTGAAGGTCTTGTCTATGTCCTTTCTCCTCTTTTGTCCTAGGATGAGTGTTCTGTGGTGGGGTTGGTGAACTCCTCTCATCTGCTACGCTCCTAGATTCCAAACACATAAGCCCTCAGACCATTCAGCTGGTGGGGAGTGAAGCACTCCATTTTCCCCTTCGTCATTATCTTTTGCCTGTTTTTTGAACCATCAGGTGTGAATCATGAAGGATTTGAGATATTCAGGTCTTCTGGAGTGGCAGAAGTTGGGAAAATACCTTGTAAGTTGTGACTGCTCCTTTGAGGAGCTGGCTGCTGAAAAGAACTCATGTGTTACAGTGAAGTTCTCCAAGGCCATTTTTCACCCTTAACAGTATTTTATACTCTTCTTAGGCACCCAAATTTATTACACTATTACTTAACTCTCTGGTTATCAAATGCATGCGCATAAACATTCTTTACTTTTAAAATAAGAAAGATGACTGTGAATAAGGTTTCATGTAGGAAGTGTAATATTTTGAAATTATGTTTTGGAAACATCAGTAAGATGTTGTATGTGGAATTAAAGTTAATGTTACAGGCTACAGCCCTCTGTGGAATATAGGCAAGAGTGAATTTTTTTAAATATATTTTATTGATTATGCTATTACAGTTGTACCATTATCCCCCCTTCATTCCCCTCCACCCTGAACACCCTCTCCCACACACATTCCCCCCCTTTAGTTCATGTCCATGTGTCATAAGTTCTTTAGCTTCTACATTTCCCCTACTATTCTTGCCCTCCCCCTGTCTATTTTCCACCTACCATCCATGCTACTTATTCTTTGCACCTTTCCCCCCTCTCTCCTCCTCTCAGTCCCCTGTTGCTAACCCTCCATGTGATCTCCATTTCTGTGGTTCCATTCCTGTTCTAGTTGTTTGCTTAGTTTCTTCTTGTTTTTGTTTCAGGGGTGGTTGTTAATAATTGTGTTTGCTGTCATTTTACTACACATGTTTTTTATCTTCTTTTTCTTAGCTAAGTCCCTTTAACATTTCATACAATAAGGGCTTGGTGATGATGAACTCCTTTAACTTGACCTT
>CM052548.1:57156094-57183013 GCA_028533065.1 Trachops cirrhosus | reverse complement strand
TTGTAGCCTGCATTTTTTCATCTAATTTGCAACCAAAATCAACCAATTCTGTGAGTATCCTGATCACCAGTGCTTTGAACTGTGCATCTGATAGGTTGGCTATCTCTTGGTCACTTAAAAGGATGGGTTCTGGGGCTTTCAATTCTTCTTCTCTTTGAGCCATCTTTTTGCTGTTTTTTTTTTTTCAGTCTCCTTGAGCTGCTGTAGTGAGGGGCGGGGCCTTAGGAGGTCACCAGGGCGGGGCACCCCAGTCGCTGGGTTGTGATGTTGTATGTGGGGGCAGGGTCTGAGAAGGAACAATGGCGCTTGCTCTGCTCTCTGTAGGACCTCAGACCCTTACGCTGCTTTCCAAAAGCTAACTGGGCCCCTCTGGCACCAATTCCGGTGTGGGTGGGCCTGTGCACCCTGCAGGACCTTCCTTTGCAGTCAGTGACCCAAAGCTCTATTTTCTGGTGCTGGGGCCCTGAGTTGCACACAGTGCCTTGCTTCACAATGGACGCCTTGCTGGGTCTGCTGGTCGCCACCTGCTGGGTCTGCGGGTCGCCACCCCCTGGCCGGGGCCCACCAGCCACCGCCACTTGTGGGCCCAGGGTCTGCCTGCTATAGACTTGAGTGCTGCCCAGGTTGCTCTGTGCTCTGCTCCACATCCCTCTCCCAGCCCGACTCCGCCCCTCCTACCGGTCTGGATGAAGGTGTCTATTTTTAAATCCTTGGGTGTCTGACTTCCATACACTTCAATTTTCTGTCAGTTCTGGTTGTTATTTTGTTTCTATATTGTTGTTGTCCCTATCTTGTTGTGTGAGGAGGCACAGTGTGTCTACCTATGCCTCCATCTTGGCCGGAAGTCCAAGAGTGAATTTTTTGAAGCATTGGAGGCACTTGTGTTTTGAGTATTCAGAGCAGATATAGAGACTGAGTATAATGTATTTATGTATGGTCCTTTTCTGCATTGATCAGGATTTAGTAACCATTTTGGAAATTAAAAAAAAATTTATTACTTGTGCATGAATGCAAGGAATGATGACACTAAAAAAGAAAATATATATCTCTATATATTTTCCAGAGCCCCATTATATTAAGCTGAAAATAGAGCTACCATATTTCCTTTATTTTTGTTCAATATTGTACCAACCTTTTTAATGGCTTCCTGAGCAGGGAGAAGTGGATAGTTGTAAAGAATTTTAATGATTCAGGCAAAGGCCTAGTGGGTGGGTGCAGTATCTGGAAATTCAAAGAGCAAAAGCATCGTTTCTAAGGCCATAATTCTCCCTAAGCAGTTTTTCTTCTTCTTCAACCCTGGACTTTGTATTTGGAATTGAGGTTGGATGAAGAGTCCAAGGAAGGGATGAGATCAGCTCTGGGTCATGACTAAGACTTCAGAGGTGCTCTCCTCTTTGACACAAAAGGCATTCATTTATTCATCACAATGGATTAGTTCTTTCCTTTTAGTATTGAGTTAGTTTCCTGGGGCTGTCCTAACAAAATACCACAAAATCAGGAGGCTCATAACAACAAAAATATATCCTCTCACAGTTCTGATGCTAGAAGTACAAAACCAAAGTGTCCACAGGGCCAGCCTCCTTCAGAGACTCGAAGGAAAACCCTTCCTTGCCTCTTTCCAGCTTTTGGCTTTGCCAGCAATCTTTGGTGCTCCCCAGCTGGCAGATGCAACACTTCAACTTCTGCATCTGTCATCACATAGACTTCTCTCTATCCTTGTGTTCTTCTTATAAGGACACCAGTCATATTAGATTCAGCTCACCCTATTCCAGTATGATTTTATCTTAACTAATTATATATGCAAAGACCCTGATTCCAAATAAGTTATCAGTGGCTAGGACTTCTACATATACTTTAGGGTGACAAAATTCAACTCACAAGTGTCTTTGTGTAGAGACTAATATAATCACTGCAACATTATGATCATTTCACTTAAGTCATTTGAAACACACATTTAGACAATCTGAGCTCTGGGGTGAAGAAAAGGCCTACAGTAAGAACTGAGAATTGATGAGGGACATGATGCAAAACACATCTGAAATGGTTGGTGGTGTTTGTGTCTATGGAGGCCATTGGAAAATGCAATGGAGTTGGAGAGAATGTGATATATTTTATGGTTCTCTCAGTAATCATTATTGTTCATTCTCCAGTAGGAAATTAGGACTGATTTCTTTCTTGGTGCCAGGAGGACTGGAAGTATGAAATAAAATCCCTCCCCCACCTCTCCATTCTTCCCTCCACAACTCCCCAGAACTTGACTATAAATCCATAAAAAGGCATCACATTGTGTGAGTGCATTTGCAGGAAAAATTCCTGAAGGCATCATAGGGTGCATGCTTTTATAATTTTGATAGATATTGGCACATCACCTTAGGATTGTCCTCATCCACATTGCTATCTGTAGTGTATGAGAATACCATTTTCTCCTAGCACACTGTGACATCACAGTTTTACAACTTGGCTAATCTTGTAATAAAAAATACGATTTTTCAATGTAAATCTAACTTACATTTTCCTTTTTGGGCATGGAGTTTATTGTATTTTGGTCATTGCAAGAATAATCTGTTTTCTTTTCTATAAACTCTTTATATCTTTTTCCATTCCTTTTTTGTGTTCTTGATCTTCTCATTGATTTGTGAAAGCTTTTTCTATATTTATAAAATATATAAATAAAATTTACCCTTTTAATACAAACCTCAGATATTTATTTTAAAAATAACATTTGTCTTTAAATTGCATACACAGTTTGTGGAGTAGTATGTATGTATTTTTCATACAAATTTAACAACTGTAGTTAGTTCAATTAATTGGCTGTTTCCTTAATGTTTGAGTCACAGTTAGAAAGACCTTACCTCTCAAAATTATAGAAAAAAGTCTTCAATTTGTTTTATACTAATTATTTTTTGAATGGTATTTCATTTTAAAAGCTTTTATCAACTTGGAATTCACATTTGTTTATAGTTATGTTGCTTAATTTTATGTGTTAACTTGGGTAGGCTCTAGTACCATTATTCAATCAAACAACAAACTAGGTGTTTCTGTGAAAGTATTTTGTAGATGTGGTTAACAGTTACCATTATTTAACTTTAAGTAAAGGAGATTGCCCTCTATCATGTGGGTAGAACACATCCAATCAGTTAAAGGCCGTAAGAACAAAATCTGAGATTTCCCAGAGAAGACAGAATTCTGCCTCAGGACTACAGCATAAAAAACTGTGCCTCAGTTTTTAGTCTGCCATGTTGCCCTGCAGATTATGGAGATCAATACCTATCTATCTATCTATCTATCTATCTATCTATCTATCTATCTATCTATCTATCTATCTAGGCATGGCCTGACTGGGTCTCTGCTCAGAATCTCACAACTCACAAGGCTGAAATCAAAGTGTTGGTTAGGGCTGTAATCTCGTGTGAGGCTTAAAGGTCTCTTTTAAGCTCATTGGTTGTGAGCAGAATTCAGTTTCTTGCAGCTATCTGACCAAGAAGTCACTCATAATTCCTTGCCATGTGGGCCTGTCACGTCATGGCCACCTATCTACTTCCACAGACAGCAGATAGAACCTGGTCCCAGGGTTTTGCACAATGGAGCCTAACAAACATAAATTGATCACAAGAGTGACATCCCATCATCTTTGACATGCTCCATTAGTGAGATCATGTCCCAGGTGTTGCCCACCCCCAGGGGAGTTAACCAGAAGGCAGGGTCATTGAGTATCACTTTGGGGTATGTCCATCACACCTGCCCTAAATCTTTAAGGTCATGTGAAGGGAAAGCAGTGTTGCTTCTCTCCATGCTGAGGTTGCACATCCTAGTTATGAAGTTTCACCTATACTTTTGCCTATACAGGAACTAATGTACAAAATGATTATATAATGGAAGTCTTTTAATTTCTCATTTCCACAGATGTCATAGTCATTTAAATTTTACATATAGTTGAATTGACTCTGTCTCACTTTCACTGTAAGCTTATGAAACCAGAAAACAGGTTTCATTTAAGTGATTCACATACAACCCAAGACACAGGATATGTGGACAGTTAACTACCTACAATAACATTGAGGAATTCATTTCTTTAGAGAGATGCACAGAAGATTTTGATAGATGGTTAACTTCCCAAGTCATTGAAATTTCTTCTTTTCCATTAAAAAAATTCCATTTTGGAATAAAGTTATATGGTTTAAAGAGAAAAGTGGGATTTATAATTTAGATATGTCTTCAGAACAGGAAAGAAAGAGGCCCAAGAGCAGCAAGAGAAAGAAGATGAACAGAAGAAGGAAGAGGAGAAACAGTGAAATGAGATGAAAAGTTCAGCTGTGACATGTGACACACCTAGAGCTATCTGTGTCTACATAGTAAGCCCATAATGGAAGAGACAGAGTTATGACTTTTGGAAGAATTTGGAACTAAAATAGCAATGTGAATATCATTGTATACATATGACAGTAAACTTTGGTAAGTATAGGTAATTGACCATGAAAGGCATAAACAATGTAAAAAAAAAAAACCAGTCTGTTGTGGAGTGAACTCTCTGGGGAACTGCAAAAGTGAATGGATCAGCAGAAAGGGATCCCATAGGAGGCAGGGAAAGAACAATCAGGGAGCGAATGAGAGGAAAAAGTGAATTGGAAGGAGACTGGTTTTCAAGCAGAAGGGAAATATCAAGTACTCAGGATTAAAGGTAGCAGCGTAACCAGACAGATAAATGTGGAAAACCATCTCTTGAATTTGGAAATAATGAGGTCATTGATGACCTTTGCAATAGGAGTTTCAATGATGTGCAACAGATGACAGGCTTCAAAGAGTGAATGGGAAGTGAGCAAGTGGAAATTGTGGACTAGTTTTTAATGCATTTGGCCGATGGAAGAAGGAAAGAGACAGCAATAGCTACAAAGTAGACACCAAGTCCATGTGGATTTTATTTGTTGTTTTTTTTATTCTATTCTATCTTTTTTTGGATGAGAGGCAGTTCATAGATGGGGAAAAAGGGGAGCGAGAAAAAGAAAAAATTGACAACAAAGGAGAGAGATGAGATAATTGCTGAACCAACATCTCTAAGGACACAAGAGGCTGAAAGGGTTATCCTTGAATATGAGAAGGGTCTGAGCTTCTGAGAGTGAAGAGAGCGGAGGGGAGATGTTAGGTGGGAGGAAGGGGTAAGAAGGAAAGGGAGGGTGGGAGAGAAGGAGGGAGGGAGGAAAGACAGTAGGAAGGAGGGGATGTTACCAAATTTTGTAGGTAGTGGGCAGGAATTAGTAGCAGCTGACAGATTTCCCCACTTTTCCTCACCAGTATGGAAGATGAATAAAGGATGGTTAGAGGACATTGGGGAGCTTGCCATGTTGAATGAAAGTGTTCAGCAATCACTTGACACAGCAGGACATGAACCAACCGTGAGTAAAGAGATTATTAAAGTGGCTTAGTGTGAAGCTGAAGTTGGAGACCAACAATAATTAATGGCTCCAACCTGCCCATTTTCTGAGTTTTCTCCAGAAGGCTTTCCCATCCATTCTGAATTGGAATTTTGCTGGTCATGCTACAGAGGGACAGGAAGAGAGAGAGGTCAGGGCACAGAGGTTGCTTCAAGACAGAAAGAAAACTGAGCATTCAAGATGGGGAGACCCATGGAGCCAAGGGCTTGTGTGAGTGAGGCATGGCTTTGAACATCCTGCAATTTACTATTTCAGGGGGAGAGCAGTAGCTAGGACAGCATCTGTAATGTGACAACATGTGTCTAATGCTGTGACCTCCATAGGAAGCATTCTCTGATACTCATTCAGGGACCTCTCTATCTCTCCTTCCTCGGAGCCTGCACACTGCTTTTTTCTTCGCTTAAGCTCATCTTTGTGTACCAAGTATGGTAGATTATAAAAATGACCCCAATTCTCTACCCCCCCATTTCCAAGCCTTTGCCAATTCATCTTGCAGACCCCTCCCACTCTTACTCTCAATTGACCATGTGACTTCCCTTGGCCAATGGATGTCAGCAACTATGATGTTGAGGCCCAGAAAGTATTTGAGCAGTTGGGGCTGCCCTGGCCTTGGCTGCTGTGCCATGGCCATGAGCACATGTCTGAGCTGACCCTCCAAAGGAGTCAGGACGTATGGAATGGAGATGAGTAACTATCGTTGTTGTGGTTGAGGCCATCAGAGGTCAGCCAGCACACAGCTGACTCCCAGATACTTGGCAAGTACAGCCAAGGTTAGCAGAGTTCTCTAGATTGACCACACACTAGATTCAAGAATGTGCTGAGCACAGATTAGTTCAGAGAAGCCCATATCTACTGAACGCCATGTAAATAATTGTGAGTTAAACATTTATTTTTGTATTTCAATGCTTCTTTTTACTCAGCCTTATTGATAGATAACTGATAACTGATACACTAGATTAACTCTCTCAATATATTCATTAAGGGCCAGATATGTGCACAATGTAAGTGACAAATGTTGAAAAAGAAATGAACAAGGTAATGTCTCAGAGCACAGTGCCCATACCCAGCTTTCCATCTAGCCCCATTCAACCTAATCAGAGCCATGATATACAGTCTGAAATCCTGACTTATAGTTAATTAGCTTAGTACTTGTTGACCACCAAGCTCACAAATGTAGGATTTAATAAAGCAAATATAGGTACTGAATCGCCCAGAATGGAAGGTGTAAGTTATCTCGTTAATGGATAGTCACTCCTCCCTTTTGTTACTTGAATTCCAAGGGTTTGATGATAAATCTCAATTTAATTAAGAAGTTATTTTTCCTTGAAGTCAAGAGAACAAGGTATAGAAAGAGGATGGAATTTTAAAAACACAACAGCATGCTTCATGTTACAAATGCACATGTATTTCTGTTCAGCATTACAGAAGTATCTTTGCATTTGCCAAATTTGCTACATGCCTCTCCATTTAAAAGGCCAGAGAAAGGTGGTTTTAATAAAGGTTTTCTAATGCAATAGAACCAGCAGTAATAACATCCTGTTTGAAATCTCTGGGAAAAAAGTTTCTTTTTGAAATGTTTTCTCAAGAGTTGTTTTCAGCTCACTAGAAGAGGAAGGATCCACGTCAGAGCACTGAAATGGGTGCTCCACAGAATTTCATAGTCACCCCTTTCATCTTGTTGATTGATGATATTATTAGGGGGCTCAGAATTACTCTATAATCAAATGGAATATCCAGAAAGCTAAAAGCAAAGGGAAGCCTTTGAATGTGGTCACAAAGGGAAGCAAGTTTCCCATTTCTGTCATCAATTAAAGGAGCGATTGTATGCATGTGAAATCTATATATGTATGTCTGTAGTTCATGAAACAGCCTCAGTACTTTAAGAAGGTAGATGGCTCATTCTTGTATGAGTACAAGTAATCCTTTAAGTAAAAACAGTTACATAACAGCAAAGAAATTTAATGCTGATCTGTTTTCTCTAATGAATACAGCCCTGGCACCCTGTCAGATATGACTTAAGTAGCACATCATAACACTCTAGGCATATGAAGCTGTGCGTCATCCGCGGAATTCATCAGTACCTATATTTTGTTGCTAGTCAAGGGAGTTAAAGCACCTGCATTTTATTTTTTATTTGCTTTATGAATTCTGTTGGTTTTCATTCACATTGACCTGGATGTGCTGTAATAGGATCTGCTTCATAGACCTACTTTCCTGGGAAAACACTGCATTTCAGTCAACTAGTTGCTCCTAGAAAGGAATTAGGGTTTAAACAGGACTCTGTCCTGCCAAGCATATGAGGTAATAACAACAAGGCTGTGTGTGAGAGTTCTGGGAGTGAGGTACAGAAGGGGAGAGAAACCTCAGCCTTAATTGACTCCATTGAGAGCCACCCTTCTTTTGCAGGCAGAGGTGGACAACCTCAGATCATAATCAGGCACTTGTCTAGTAGCTTGTGGAATTGTGACAAAGTGGGACAGGTCCCAGAGGTGCATCTCAGTGGGAGCCCCACCTTCCAAACCGGAAGTCTGTGCTATCACTACCTTGAGTTAATAAGAGAAAATCGTGTCCTCTAGGGCCAGCACACAAGGCTCACAGCTTGTCCCTATTTTCTCTTCTTCCCCCAGTGTCATCACTGGGACAATAACAAAATCTATCTCTTATTGAACATATTCTTACTTCTTCCAATAATTGTTCTAAGTAATTATTATTATTATTATTATTTCAAAAATAAGATAACTGAGGCTTATAGAGGTGACCCCTGGCCCAGGTTACATAGCTAGCATGCTCACATTCCGGGTCTGCCTAGACCCAAAGCCGTGGGACTCTGAGGCGGTTAATTGTGTTTGTGAACTTCGCTAGGCTATGGTATCCCATAGTTTGGTTAAACACAAGTTTAGAGGTTGCTGTAAAGATATTTTGTAGATAGTGGTTAACACCAACAAATGAGTTGACTTTAAATAAAGCAGATTACCCTCAGTCATGTGGGTGGTCCTCATACAATCAGGTGAAAGCCTTAAGAGCAAACACTGAGATTTCCTGAAGAAGAAAGAATTCAGGAATTCTGTTTTATCTCTGTAGATTAACAGATAGATGGACAGATATATGCAGATATGTAGAGATGTAGATATAATACATAGACAGAGATAAATAAATAGATAGGGATATCTATTTATTTAACAGGGATACCTATTTATTTAACAAATAAATAGATTTAACAAATTGGCTGATTGTGGGGACTAGCAATCCTGAAATTCACAGAACAAACAGTGGGTTGAAAACTCAGACAAGATTTGATGTTATAGTTTTGAGGCAGAATTTCTTCTTCTAGGGGATACCTCAGTTTTTGGTCTTAAGGCCTTCAACTGATTGTATGAGACCCCCCTGCATTATCTGCTTTACTGAAAGTCAACTGATTATAGATGTGAACCACGTTTACAAAGTATATCTCCAATAACACCTACTTTAGTGTTTAATTAAATCACGGGGGACCAAAGCCTGGCCAAGGTGACACATCAGACTGACCATCACAGCATGGACTTCAGGATCTCGGCCTGCCAGGTGCTCTGGGGGCTCCCTTCTGGGGAAGTCTTTGAGGAGTCTGCCTGTTATCTCTGGGCACTTAGGCCCTACTAAAGTTGCCTGGATTCAGCTATCTCTAGGCTGACCATATAATTATTAACTCAACTAAAACTGTTTGTAGAATTAGAAGGATGCTCTTGATAATTCCACCAGGCTTAATTTAGGACACATGGTCATGCTGTCCACATCATTCTTCACAAAGCCTAAGTGTGCCCTTTTAAACTCTTTCCCAGAGCTTACTTTTATGGCTCCTCTACAGAAAGTTTTTCAGCAAAGGAAGTAGATATTTTATATTGTACCACAGTATATATTCCACAGTCATACTTCCAGCCACTCTGCAATCAAATCTGATGTTTTCTAATGTACCTTACTTCATTTATAAAAGTTTTATGGACCACTAAATTGTTATCTGTATTCTAATAATGGATTGCAAACTGAAGTTTGAAAAAAAATCTTGCTCCAGTTAACTGTTCACTCCAAGCAGCCACCCAAGCTGTTCTACATCTTCAGTCTGAGCACATTCTTCTTTCTTGTTCCTTTCCCCTTTCAGTAAACAGAGACATGCACATTCAATCTCAGACTCCCTACCTCCCACCCAGCATTAGATAATGCTGCCCATGATAGGGTGGTCCGTGCTGGGGTCTTTCCTATAGAGGCAAGTACTTAAGCTTTCTCAAATCCATGGTCTTAATTTGTTTTAATATAAAGAATTTTAAAAGCAACATGATAATTGTAGGAAATTTGGAAAATACAGATATGGCCTGATTCTTCATCCCTGTATCAATACCCTTTGCTGTTGGAATTTGAAGGGCCCTTCTACTATACCAGGGATGCTTTGCCCACCACTTAACACTGGACTTAATGTGACTTGCTTTTGCCAATGGGATTTAGGAGATGTAATGCCAGCAGAGGCTTGGATGGGGACTTTGTGCTTGTGTTTGGTCTCTTGCTTCTCTCCCACCACCAAGAGAAGCTGCCCAGGCTAGCTATTGGCCCCAGAAGGAGAAAGAGGGGTGTGGAGCAGAGCTCCAAAACTCCAGTGACTACCACTCTGGACACTGAACTGCAGACCCAAAAAGTCCTCTCAAGGTCAGAGGAAATTTCTCCCCTAAACACATGCTGTTCACAGACTAAATGAAAAGTTAAGGTCTAAGCCACTGGATTTTGGGGAGGTTCGTTACACAGCATTGTTGTGACAACAGATGACTGGTTCAGCAGAAGAGAATACGTATAGACATTCTAACCAAGTATCTAGACAATCTTAATGTCAGTGCTTTGATGACTAAACTTTGGGAAAGTCTAGATGATGACACACTGTTAGAGAAGTAACATTCTGATCCTGCTTTTCTAAAGGTTCTTTTTACTTTATTTTTCTTTAGCCTAAGAATGGATATTGTATTTTGTTTCAGATGCCTTTTTAAGGCATCTTTTTAGATGATCACATGATTTTTTAAATATATTAGCATGATATATTATATTAAAATATCTTTGTGCTCTGAATAATTTTACTTGATCATGAACTATTGTCATTTTAATATAGACTTGGTCTGAAATTGCTAGTATTTTATTTAGAATTTTAATAAGCTTATTCATAGCCTGTCGTTTTCTTTTTTGTGCCACTTTTGTCAGGTTTTGGGATCAGAATTGTGCTGGCTTTGTAAAACAAGCTTCCTGTAATTTCCTCTGCACCAGAGCAGTTTACATAGCATGGTAATTATCTGTTCCTTGAAAGTTGGAAAGAATTTAGCTCAAAATGCCTGGGCTTGGCACCTTTTTTGGGAGTGATGTTTTGATAATCCCTCATTTTTTCCCTATGATCATTATACATTTAGATGGTATGTGATGAGGTCTGTCCAGAAAGAATCCAGCCATGTACTATGAAAAATAGAGACATTTATTGAAGATACAAGATACAAAAAATGTTGTACATAGGGCAATGACACCTCAGTTCCCTTCAAAGTAGGTACCTTGGGACCTCACACAGTTCTCCCAGCATCACTGGCAACTTCAGCATGATGTTCCTTCTGCTCTGGTAGTAGAAGCTATGGAACAAATTTTGCCATGACACGTTTCATGTCAAGATCCTGCATCAAAATGTCGGACACTGGGTTTTTGGAAACCCCAGTAAGCTTCTAGTTCTTACACTGTCATTTGCCAGTCTTTGTTGATTGCATCCTATACAGGTTCAACATTCTCAGGTGTTCTGCTTGTTGTAGGCCTTCCAGAATGTGGCTCACTTTTCAACAGACTCTTGACCATCTTTGAAGCATTTGTGCCACACTTTTATCTGCGCTGCACTCAATGCATCATCCCCAAAAGCCTTCTGAATCATTGGAATAATTGCTGCAGAAGAATGTTCAAACTTAATGCAAAATTAGATGCAGATTTGTTGCTCTATTCATTCCGTTGTTTTGAATGAAATGACCCACAGTATACAACCTCACTCATTGACATCTACTACCCCTGCCGACCAGTGCAGTGAAATTGTCATTGCTCATGCATGTGCAGTTCAGTCCACTCTCCTTAGCTGCCAAGTTATGTGGATGTCATACAAACCCTTCTTGTTACATTATATTAGCATATTAACAATGGCTGGATGTGTTCTGGACTGACCTCATACTTAGTCTTTAATAGGCTATGGAAAATTACCATTCCCTAAAAAACCATCCATTTCTGCAAGATTTTCAAATTGTTATCATAGAGTTAACCATCTTTATTATGACAAGATTTACTATATTATTAATTTAATCTTTTTACCTAGCTATTTTCTTATTCCTTATTTTGTGTATGTGTATTTTCTCATTTTTCTTGAAGAGATTGCCAGATGTTTGGAATTTTATTAGTTTTTTTCTCAAAGTATACACTCTTGAATGTGTATATTAAATATGGTTTCATTCTATTTTTGTCATATATTTTCTTTTTTAAAAATTACTTCCTTCCTCTTGTTTTGTTTTTCTTACATTAGCTTGCTGAACTGAATGCTTTCATTTATTTTCATTTCTTCTTGTTTAATAATAAAAGCTTTCATGGATATAAATCTGTCTTTGAACACAGATTAATTTTATTTCACTGTGGACAGAATATTTGGCCTGCATGATTTTTGCCCTTTGAAATTCAGTGGGGTCTTATATATGCTTTGATGCATAATCAGTTTTTATAAATACTCTGTAGAAACCTAAAAAGAATATACTTTTTATAGGAAACAAAATAAAACATGTTATTTTAATTATCCTTGTAATAAAATCAGATACCTAAAAATTTATTTTATTTTTTATTCCTTATCTGTTAAAGACAGAAGTTTTTGAATACTAAAAATATTTAGTTTAAATGAATAAAAATACATTTAAAAATGTATACATAGGCATATCTTTAAACTTTCTTTTATCATTTCTCTCTCCATCTCCTCAGCCTCTTCAGGCAAAATAAAATAAAATAAACTATCATACAGAATCACTGTTATTATTTTCTGTATATTCTTTCAAGAATTTATTTATGCAAATCAAGGAATACAAATCTATATCTTTATTTTCAAACCTATATTATTTCACATTTATACTGAAATCTTTGAAATTCTAGTCATCATAATATGACTTTATACCATAAGTTACTTTAGAATCATCTAAAAATTTTAAAAACCTTCCTATTTAGCCAATATAGCATTATCACATCTAAAAATTATCACATTTAAAAATTAGTAATTTTTAATATATTCTAGTACAAAGCACACATGCAAATTTTCAAGGTTGCTTCTCCCAATGTGCTCTTCAGCTGCTCTGTCCACATCAGCACGTTTGTTTTACATCTGGTTATTTAATCTCTTAAATCTTTTGTTTTTCCAACTTTATATAATATTTTTTTCAAATATTCAGAAAAGTGAAAGGAAGCAATATCAATTATTGCAGACATAAACCAGGAAGACTTGGACATGTGGACACTGTATGTGACAACTAAGTCCAATAGTTGCAAATATTCTCTCTCTCTCCCTCTCTCCCCTCTTCTCCACAGTTATTTCATCTATATTTATTAAATCATTTTTTTCCAAACAGTTTCAGTCTCTGTGATTCTTGATGTTCTAACTATTCCACATCTTACAAGTGGTCATCCCTTCAATCTGGCTCCTGCATCCTCAGCATCTCTCCATTAATTTTTTAACACTTTCTTGCTTCCCGATGCAAGTGGTTGGATTGAGGGCCTCAGTCCTGGAGCAGCCAGTACCCATTCTGACCCCTTTTTTTGTGGGGGAATATGTCTTAGAAACCAAGATCTTTACTCTGGGGTGTTCTTTGTTTAGGGTGTTACTGGAATGTCCTGCTCTTTACAGTATAGGTAGAACTCCCCTGCACAGCCATCTGGGCTTGATTTTTTAGGGATGAAGTTTTTCTTTATTTCTTTTATGGAAGTTGATATGTTTAGACTCCTTGGTAAATTATCCAATGCTTCTAATTTTTAAAATGTTTGTTTGGAATAAAGGATAGAAACTGTACTGAATAAACTAAAATAAAAAAATTAAAAAAAGAAAAATAAATAAATAAATAAATAAATAATAAAATGTTTGCACCCAAAGCAATAAATAGTTTCTTTTGATTAAAAAATGGCCTCTGGGTTTTCTTTTGAATTTTGAAAGATTTTCTTAAACTTTTTATTTATTGTTGTTCAGGTAGAGTTGTTTCCATTTCCCAGCCCCACTCCCCCCAACCCCAGCCCTAATTTTGAAAATTTCTTATAAGACATACAAATGTATGTCATGACAATTTTGCTATATATCTCTGTACAGATGAACTTCACTCCTTTCTTCTTTTCTTATAGTTCTCCCTCTTTCTATGCCTACTTTTCCCAATTTTAAAATGTTTCAGTTTAGCATTCCAGCAATTTGACTGTACCTCCATGAAATGGAATGGATGACCAGCTCATCCCAATTTAACTGGGACTCTGTTTTGAGGATTATTTCTTCTCAGTCACTTTTAATTTTGTACTCATGCTTTCATCACCTTGTCTTCCCTTTCCTTCCTTGAAGGGGATAGTCAGAAGTGCATCAGTGTAACTGAAATTGCAGGGAATGTTTTTATTTTTTCCCAATTGAGTCTATCTTATTCTCTGTTATGTTTTTATCTGGGTTCCTTGGTTATATTTTAATCGTTGTTAACTCCTTGATTTGGATGGTTTAATTAATTTATTTTAGAGTTTTATTTCTACTGATATAATTTTTTTCTTCTTTTTCAGAATTTTTTGTTGTTGTTCAGTTACAGTTTTCCCCATTTCCCCCCCATTACTCTTCTTGACCTAACCTCCCCCTATCTTCCATATTCAATCCTCCCCCCACCTTGTCTTTGTCCATGGATCCTTTATACATATCCCTTGATTCTTCCTCTTCTTTCTACCCCCTTTTTCCCCTCTGGTCATTCTCAGTTTGTTCTTTATTTCCATGTCTCTGTTTCTAACTTGCTTGCATGTTTGTTTTGTTGATTAGGCAGCAGAAAGAAAGAAGGAACTCCTACCCTTCATGACAGCATGGATGGAACTGGAGAGTATTATGCTAAGTGAAATAAGCCAGGTGGTAAAAAGCATATGCCATATGATCTATTTATATAATTTTTGAGACTATAAGTATGTACTACTTTGGCTGTATGTCATAGATTATAATATACTTTTATTTCATTTTTGTTTACATGCAATAAAATTTGTTTTTCGTGTAGTGTTCTATGTGTTCTGATGAGTACCTGGAGTCATGTATCCATCACTGAAAAAACTGAATAGTTCCATCACTGAAAACTTCCTTTGCTCTTTGTACTCATTCAAACCCTTCCCCAGTCCCCAAAATCTACCAAAAACTGACCTATAGTTTTACCTTTTCCAGAATGTTCTATAAATGAAAACTTACAATATGTAGCCTTTTGCATCTGGCTTCCTTCACTTAACAAAATGAATTTAAGATTCCTGCATATTATTATATACTTTGAGAGTTTATTCTCTTTTATGTTGAGTAGCATTTTGTTGTATGATTGTAACAGTTTGCTTGGCCACTTCCTGTTTGAAGAATATGTGGGTTGTTTCTAATTATTGCCAATTATGAATAAAGCTACTATAAATGTTTGTTACTTGATTTTATGTAAACCTAAGCTATTTTTTTAAAAACAGCTTTTTACATATCCTAAAGTTCACCTGTTTAAATTGTGCAATTTGGTGGTTTTTAGTATACTGGTAGAGTTGCAAGATCTCTTTTATATGTTGCTGCATTTTATGTGCTAATATTTTGCTAAAGACTTCTGTAGTTATGTTCATGAGAAATATTGGTCTGTAATTTTCTTTTCTAATATTGTCTTTGATTCCTTTTGGTATCAAAGTAATGCTTGCTTCATAAAAAATAGCGATGGAGTGTTCTTTATTTCAAAGGGATTGTGCAGAATTGGCATTATTTCATCCTTAAGTATTTGGCAGAATTCACCATTAAAACTATATTGGCCTGGGATATTTTTTATTGGGAAGTTTTAGCTATACATATAATTTCTTTAACAGGCATAAAACTAACCAGGTTATCTGTTTCCTCTTGAGTGAGTTTTTATAATGTTTATAGGAATTGGTCCTTGGATGTATTTGAATCTTTACTAACTCCTTGATTTGGATGGTTTAATTAACTTATTTTAGGATTTTATTTCTATTGATATAAATTTTTTCTTCTTTTTCAGAATTTGTTTTTGTTGTTCAGTGACTGTTGTCCCCATTTTTCCTTAATTATTTGGTAGAATTTATTGGTGGAATTGCCAGGGCAAAAGGCAGTTCCATTTTTAGTTTTCTGAGGAAATTCCATTCCACAGTGGCTGCACAAGTCTGCATTCCCACCAATAGCACTAGGGTTCCCTTTTCTCTACAACTTTTCCAGCACTTGTTGTTTGTTGATTTGTTTATGATGCCATTCTGACCAGTGTGAAGTGGTATCTTATTGTGGTTTTAATTTGCATCTCTGATGGCTAGTGATGCTGAACATCCTTTCATATGTTTTTGGCCCTCTATATGTCCTCCTTGAAGAAGTGTCTGTTCAGGTCCTTTGGCCATTTTTTAATTTTTTTTATCTTCCTGGAGGGGAGTCATGTGAGTTCTTTATATATTTTGGAGATCAAATCCTTGTCTGAGGTATCATTGGCAAATATATTTTCCCATACTGTTGGTTCCCTTTTCATTTTGCTAATATTTTCTTTAGCTATGCAGAAGTTTTTATTTTGATAAAGGCCCATTTTTTTATTCTTTCCTTTATGTCCCTTGCTTTATGGGACATAATAATAAAAAAATTGCTATGTGGAATATGTGAGATTTTCCTGCCTATCTCTAGGACATTTATGATGTCATGACTTATAATTAAGTCTTTTATCCACCTTGAATTTATTTTTGTGTATGGTGTAAGTTGCTGGTCAAGGTTCATTTTTCTGCATGCGGCTGTCCAGATCTCCCAACACCATTTGTTGAAGAGGCTATTTTTACTCCATTTTATGCTTCTGCCCCCTTTGTTGAATATTAAATGGACCATAGAGACATGAGTTTATTTCTGGGCTCTCTATTCTGTTCTATTGATCTATGTATCTGTTCTTATGCCAGTACCAGACTGTTTTGATTACAGTGGCCTTGTAATACAGTTTGGTATCAGGTATTGTGATCCCTCCTACTTTGCTTTTCTTTGTCAAAATTGCAGCAGCTATTCGGGTCATTTATGGTTCCATATAGATTTTTGAAATGTTTGTTCTATATCTCTGAAATATATCATTGGTATTTTAAAAGGAATTGCATTGAGTCTATAAATTGTTTGGGTAGTATGGACATTTTGATGATATTAATTCTTCCAATCCATGATAATGGTACATGCTTCCATTTGTTTGTATCTTCCTTAATTTCTTTCTTCAGTGTTGTATAGTTTTCTGAGTACAGATCTTGTACCTCCTTGGTTAGGTTTATTCTTAGGTACTTTCTTTTTCCTGTTGTTGTATCAAATGGGATTTTTCCCTGATTTCTCTTTCTGACATTTCATTGTTGGTGTACAAAAATGCCTTTGATTCCTGAACATTGACTTTGTATCTCACTGTTTTGCCACATTCCCTTATTAGGTGGAGTAGTTTTTTGGTGGAGTCTATAGGATTTTCTATGTATACTATCATGTCATCTGCAAACAATGACAGTTTTGTTTCCTCCTTTCTGATTTGGATGCCTTTTATTTCCTTTTCTTTTCTGATCACTGTGGCTAAAACTTCTAATACTGTGTTGAATAGAAGTGGTGAAAATGGACACCCTTGTCTTGCTCCTGATCTTAGTGGGAAAGCTTTTAGATTTTCCCATTGAGTATGATGTTGGCTGTAGGTTTCTTGTATATGGCCTTTATTATGTTGAGGGATGCTCCCTCTATGCCCACTTTGCTGAGTGTTTTCATCATAAATGGATATTGCACCTTATCAAGTGCTTTTTCCGCATCTATTGGTATTATCATATGATTTTTTTCTTTCCATTTGTTTATGTGATATATTACATTTATTGATTTGTGAATATTGTACTTTCCTTGCATCCCTGGGATGAATCCCTCTTGATCATGGTGAATGATCTTTTTAATGTATTGCTGGATGTGGTTTGTCAATATTTTGTTGAGAATTTTAGCATCTATCAGTTATATTGGACTGTAGTTTTCTTTGTTTGTTGTGTCTTTATCTGGTTTGGGGATTAGGATGAGGTTGGCTTCATAAAAAGAGTTTGGGATTTTTTTGGAATAGTCTGAGATGGATAGGGGTTAACTCTTCCTTAAATGTTTTGAAAAATTCTCCGGTGAAACCATTCAGTCCAGGGATTTTGTGTACCAGGAGTTTTTTGATTAATGCTGTAATTTAATCAGCTGTTATTCATCTGTTCTGGCTTTCTGCTTCTTCTTCATTCAGTTTTGGAAGATTATATTTTTCTAGAAATTTGTCCATTTCACCTAGGTTTTCAAATTTCTTGGCATATAGTTGTTCATTGTAATTTCTTACAATCCTTTGTATTTCTGTGGTATCAGTTTTAATCTCTCCTCTTTCATTTCTTCTTATCTTTATTTTAAATTTTTTAAAATTTTTAAGTATTTTTATTGATTATGCTATTACAGGTTTCCCATTTTTTCCCCCTTTATCCCTCCTCCACCCTGCTCCCCAACCCTCCAACATTCCCCCCACCACTGAGTTCATGTACCTGGGTTGTACATATAAGTTCTTTGACTCTTGTGTTTTCTATATCATTTTTATCTCTCCCCATCTATTTTATGACTACTAATTATGCTTCTTCTTCCCTGTGCCTTTTCCCCCCATCCCTCCCTCCTCTGTTCCCACTGAACTCCCTCTGTGTGATGTTCATTTTTCTGATTCTGTTCCTGTTCTGGTTGTTTGCTTCATTTTTGTTTTCATTGTCTTTCTTTTATTTTTAGGTTCATTTGTTGATAGTTGTGAGTTTGTTGTCATTTTACTGTTCATATTTTTTCTCTTGTTTTTCTTAGATAAGTCCCTTTAATGTTTCATAAAATAAGGGCTTGGTTATGATGAACTCCTTTAACTTGACCTTATCTGGGAAGCACTTTATCTGACTTTCTATTCTAAATGAAAGTTTTGCTGGACAGAGTAATCTTGGATGTAGTTCCTTGCTTTTCACAACTGCAAATATTTCTTTCCAGCCGCTTCTTGACTGTAAGTTCTCTTGAAAAATCAGCTGATAGCTGTATGGGAACTCCTTTGTAGGTAACTGTTGCCTCATCTCTTGCTGCTTTTAGGATTTTCTCTTTGTCTTTAATCTTGGGTAACTTAATGATGATGTGCCTTGGTGTGTTCCTCTTTGGGTCCAACTTCTTTGGGACTCTCTGAGCTGCCTGGACTGCCTGGTAGTCTATTTCCTTTGCCAGATTGGGGAAGTTTTCTTCATTATTTGTTCAAATAAGTTTTTAATTTCTTGCTGCTGTTCTTCTCCTTCTGGCACCCCTGTAATTCAGATATTGGAACATTTCAGGTTGTCCCAGAGAATCCTCAGCCTCTCTTCATTCTTTTGGATTCTTGTTTCTTTATTCTGGTCCAGTTGGATGTTTATTTCTTCCTTTTGTTCCAAATCATTGCTTTGAATCCTGGTTTCCTTCTTGTCACTGTTGTTTCCCTGAAATTTTGCTTTATTTCATTTTGGGTATCTTTCATTTTTTGACCAATTGAATCAGTTCTGTGAGCATTTTGATTAACAGGGCTTCAAATTCTCCATCAGATAGGTTGTCAATCTCCTCGTTGCTTAGTTCTCTTTCTGAGGTTTTGCTGTGTTCTTTTGTTTAGGCCATATTTATTTGTCTTTGCACAGCTGATAGGTTGGTTGTAAGGGGGCAGGGTCTTAGGTATTCACTCAGGCAGGGCAACCCTCTTTGCTGTGCTGCCTGTGTGAGAGGGGCCAGAGAGGCAACAATGCAGCTTGCCTGCTCATCTCTGACACTTTTTCCAACAGACTCTCATGTCAGACTGGAAATATCTCCTGCTGGGGCAACCCCAGTCTTAGCCCAGAGTCAGCTCTGAGTTTCAGTTTTCCCCTTAAGTCAGTCCCTGCCACGCAGCTCTACGGAGCTCAGCAGTCAGCCTCACCCCTCAGCCTCCTTGCTGAGGTTTTTCTGAGTTGGCCTGCAGGGTCTGCCTTACCAGTCTGGTTGTTCTGGTTGATTTTTTATTTAATTCCTTGGTTGCTGGAGTTCCATGCAGTTTGATTTTCTGGTGATTTTGGTGTTTGTTGACTTTAGATTGGTTGTTATCCTCTTTTGGTTGTGCGAGGAAGTGAAGAGATTCTACCTATGCCTCCATCTTGGCTGGAACTCCTCTCTCCTCTTTCATTTCTGATTGTGTTTATTTTGGTCCTCTCCCTTTTCTTTCTTGATGAGTCTGCTCAAAGGCTTGTTGATTTTATTTATCTCTGCAAAGAACTAACTCCTGGATTTATTGATCCTTAGAATTTTTCCTTTAGTCTCTATGTCATTTAATTCTGCTCTGATCTTAGTTATTTACTTATTTCTACCTCTTCTAGGCTTTTTTTGTTGTTGTTTCTCCAGTGCTTGTAGATGTAGGGTTAGGTTGTTTATTTGAAATGTTTCTGTCTTTTTTGGGTATGTTTGTTTCTCTATGAACTTTCCTCTCAGGACTGCCTTCACTGTGTCCCATAAGTTTTGGACTACTGTGTATTCATTTTCACTTGTTTCCAGAAACTTTTCGATTTCTTCCTTGATCTCATTCTTAACCCATTCATTGTTTAATAGTGTGCTCTGAAATCTCCATGAATTTGAGTGTTTTTGAGTTTTTTCCTTGAGATAGGTTTCTAGTTTCAGTCCCTTGTGGTCTGAGAAGTTGCTTGATATGATATCAATTTTCTTGAATTTGTTGAGGCTTGTGTTGTGTCCTATCATGTGGTCTATCTTTGAAAATGTTCCATGTGCCTTTGAAAAGAATGTGTTCTTTGCTTGTTTGGGATGGAATGTCCTATAGATATCAGTTAAGTCCATTTGATCTAGGGTATTGTTTAATGCTGCAATAACCTTGTTGATATTTTGTTCGGAAGATCTATCCATTTTTGACAGTGGAATGTTAAAATCTCCTGGTATAAGCATGTTGCTGTCTATATCTTTCTTGAAGTCCTCCAAGATTTTCCTTAGATATTTGGGTGATCCTATGTTGGGTGCATATATGTTTATAATGTTCATGTCTTCTTGATGGATTTTTCCCTTGAGTATTATGAAGTATCTTTTTGTGTCTCTTTTTATAGCTTTTGTTTTGAAGTTTATTTTGTCTGATGTAAGTATTTTTTTTCCTTTCTATTTACTTGGAGTATTTTTTTTCCAACCCTTTACTTTCAGTCTGTTTAGGTCTTATGTTCTGAGGTGTGTCTCTTGTAGGCAGCATATGTGTGGCTCATGTTTTCTTATCCATTCAGCTCTCTATGTCTTCTGACCGGAGTATTTAATCCATTAACATTTAAGGTTATTATTGATAGGTACTTATTCATTGCCATTTTACTCCCTTCATACCTGTGTTCCTCTCTCTTTCACTCTTTCTCTTCCCTTTCTTAAAGCAGTCTTTCAGTGCTGGTTTGATAGTTTCTATTCTCTTTTACATGTTGATATATTTTGCAGTAAGTTCCTCATAGTTTGTTTACCTGTAGTTTTTGGTAATTCTCAGTGAGTTCACTGAGCTTCCTTATAATCATTGTTTTGAACTCAGTATCTGATAGTTGACTTGCCTCTATTTCATTTAGCATTCTTTCTGAGGATTCTTTCTTTCTTTTCTTTTGGAGTTTGTTTCTTTGTCCTTTCATTGTTTTTGAGACTCTTCTTGTTTGTCTCTCCTTCTTAAATTGATCTGTTTTGACTCCCTGAGTTTTTTGGTATGAAGTTCTATGGTAGGTGACCTGTGAGATTCAGTGGTGCAATCTCCTTTATCTCCTGAACTTGATGCTCTTGGGATGCCCTTTATGCCATTTATGTTGGCTCTCTGAATGTAATTGGGTTTTGAATGTTGTTGGGTCATTCTTTGGTGAGTCCTTCCCCCCAGCTGGTTGACTGAGGGTTGCTCTGCCCACTACATTTTGTGTGCTGTTGTACAGGTGCTGCCAGAACAAAACCACAAAGCCCAGGGAACAAACGCACATCCACAAAATATCTGCCACCTGCAATCCCACTATCAACAGCTAATGAACCAGTATTAATAAGGGTGTACATAGATTAACACTATTATAAGAAAGGAGAGGAATAAACTGGAGTATAAATTCTAGTCACTTAATATGCACGAACTTGCTGGACAAGAAATTAATGTTAGAAAGCTATGCAGAAAAGAAAATATTGCTAATCATGGAGAAAACCACAGAGGGTTTCATCTAGGTAGCCTCTAGTATTTACCAGTGATTTTTCTTTCTGGATCTGCCTCTGGTGATGTCAGATGTTAACCCCATCTGACATTAGGCAGCCTGTTATGAGACTGCCAAGGATCTACTGTCTGTGGCTGTCTCCTTCAGTTGTTAATCTAGTCACTCTGCACTCAGCAGTGAGGCTTAGGCCCCATAGGGTGGGGCAGAATCCCTCCTGGGTTGAGGCTATTGTTTCCCCTCAGACTGCTTCCACTCATAGGGGAGTGGTCTGCCTGAGCAGGATGGCTGCTGCTGTAGGGTGATGAGTCAGCACCAGGATCCCAGCGGCTACTGTCTCCCCAAAGTTTCTGTCCCTAGTCTCTCCTCAGGTGTCTCTAGCCCACTTGCCCCTGCCTTTGCTGGAGCCCTGGGTAAGTGGCTACAAATGAAAATTTGTGTGTTGGCACTTTAAATGGCTCTTCGTGTCTCTAGCCATCTGTCTCTTGTGTAGAGCAACCCTGCTGCTTTTCATCACTGGTTGTTATGTACCTTTGGGGTGCTCTAGGCTGGGGATCCCAGCTTAGGGTTTATACCCCATTCTTATCAGGGGAATCCATGCAGCCACTTAATTATCCCTCCAGTGCTGCTGCCTGTGGGTGCCCAGCCAGCCCTCTTGAGACTCCACCACACTTCTTACCAAACAGGTTGTGCTGAAACTGATTCTTCTGTTTGTCGAGGTTATAAGGCTTCTCTCTCACTATTGTTCAGTTGTTTGTTCTGGGTGATTTCTCCACAGTTGTAATTCCAGATTGGTCCTGGGAGGAGGTTAGTGTGACTTCCATTCACTCTTCTGCCATCTTGCCTCCTCCCTCAATTTTTTTTAATTAGTGCTATTTTAGGCCACTTATATTTAATGTAATTATTAAAATGGTTAGATTTAGGTCTCCAATTTAATTTCTCAAATTGTCCCAGATTTGACATTTGGAAAGCTTCATAAATTGGCTTCTGTGTTCTTTGACACAGCTTCATTATTTTGTGGGCACTTCCTTGCTTTGTGGCACCACAAGATGTTCCAGGCTTGTCTTATACTTTTCTTGCACCAACTTGAGAATAGCGATTAATCTAAAGAGCTCTAGTTATCATTGGAAACTGTTATTTAGGAACTGAGATATCTATTTTAATTGTGCTCAGTGCTACTTTAGTGTCATTCGTTGTTTCTAAGCCTGCTTCATAGACAGATCAAGAAAATATTTGTATTCAAGTGAACATATACCTATTTATATCTATTTCAATATCTACCTATCCATCCATCCAGCAGTTCATGCCTTTGATTCTAATTCAACAGGCTGGGGTTCATCTTAGCATTTCCCCTTTCCTCATTTGTAACTTATTACTCTAACAATGAGAGTCCTGGCTCTTATTTACTTAGTTTTTGGTCTTCGAACACACAAAAGCTAGTTTCATAATTCTGCACCTACTTGAAAAAACTATTTTACTAACTAGAGTACAATATTTATATACTGTTCTCTTTGTCTTAATTGTAAAGATCCCAACCTTTTTTATTTGCACTGGTGTTTATCAGTCACCCATCTCCTGTGAATCTGCTTCAATGAGATGTGGTTTTCTATTACTGCAGTCATCTTAATTGGGATGAGAATTTACTTTTGGATAAAGTGAAATAGATCTTTATTTGAAAGAATAAACTAACATAGTCCAGGTTCCAGAAGGCATTGCTCCAGTGGTTCTTCCAAACAGTACCTTTCTCTGCCAGTTTTATGTTCCACATGGAAAGTGCTGTCTAAAATCATGTTTGCATAATTGGAAGCAATGGAATAAATATAAATATAGTGTGAGGGAGGGAATCAAAATGGTCCTAGATGCCTTAGAAAGAAGCTGTTGGTGGTAGGGATGTTCTTCCTTACAAGATATGCAAGTGAGGGAAGTAACAAGTGAAAATTGATTGATTTCTTTGTGTATGGTCAACTTATTATACTCCATCCTCAGTTAACTGGATTCTAGAAATTATACCTCTGGTCTAGTGAAGTGTGACATTTCTGTGTCCCATTTCTTTTAAAATCTTTTGTTTATTTCTTTGTATTTAAATTTTGGTCTCAATATTCATAGACCCATTTTATTTTTAAAGAGCTACCATCTCACTCCAGTGCTTGAAAGTTCCTGTTCAGTCTCTAATTTGTAATCCTCTGAATAGTCTAAGACATGCACAGACTTACATTTTTAATCTCTTTTTGAAGGAGGAAGATCATATGTTACTATATTTTTGGGACTTTTAAAGCTAGGTCATATAACATGGATATGGAGCCAACCCACATTATCGAAGTTATCTAATAGTTATTAATGGTCTTGTTACATTTAAGTAACAGAATATCCAAGAATATTATTGGTGTTTAAAAACTTTGTGTTTGTTTTTTAGGTGCTTTCCATGAAATTAGAATATATTTTTACCCAGTACACAGATAATGGGTAGTTTCATAGTCTCAGTATCCTTGTATCATCCATAGATTTTTTTTAACTGAGAGAGATATTAGTCTGCCTTTTAATGTAAAACTGTCTTATGACAAAAAGAAAACTGAATAAAGATGATATTAAATTAGTTTAACAGAGATAATGTATGTAATAGGATTTAAATAAATGAACACCATTGTAAATTTGATGAACTTTAGTAATTATTTTTAATGATTGTTGTTTACCAGTTGTTTTAACCTGAAATTTGTTTCTAAATTTTATAATAAAATTTCTAATGTTTTATTTTAATATGTCCTTAGGACATTTTATTATAAAAATTTTCAAACATTAGAACTGTTAAAAGAATTTTACAATATACTTTGTATATCTAATACTTATTGACAGATTCAACCATTAACATTTTACTATACCTGTCTTATATCTATTGATCTATCTATCTATCTATCTATCAATATTTATTCTTTTTAATTAATTCTTAACCTGGAGTCAGACTGTATCTTCAGTGACCATTGGACTGCAGGTAAACTTGATTACCATATCCTTTGAATAACATTTGTCTTCTGCATCCAACAGTTTTAATCTGCCTCTGTTTACTTTCTTGAGCAGTTAGCACCAATGAAAAATGACTTCACCATTTATGTCTTAGTCTTCTATCTCTTTTCTTACCAGAGGGGCCTCCTTGATAAGAACTGCTGTCACTATGTCCCTTTGTTTTATCTTTCATTTCAGAACTTACCGTCATATGATGCTGTTTTACAACTTTGTGTACCCATACTAGAAACATTAAAATGGGCATTTTGCTTTCCTTCATACATGATGAGAACTTAGAACTGCACCTGGATCTGAGTGTTCAAGTTCATAAACATGGAGAACTGTCTATCTGACTTCTAGTCGCTGGCCTAAACCACTGTTTTTATATAAACATGAAATTTTAAAACATCTTTCTGTCCCCAACAGTGTTACCTAAGACTTTAACATCTATTGCAGAAAGCAGCCCCAACTGTTAATCATTGAAAACTCATTCTCTTTTCAGAAAATTGATTTATAGTGTACTATTATTTAAACACTAAAAGGCAAAGGCCTGGCTGCAAAATCTCCCCAGACAACAACTTCTTCAGCTTAACGACCAAAGTTAAATCTTTTCTCACTTTATATTTTATTAGTTGGCTTTGAATTTCTTTTTGTACTTTAGAGATCACTTCATTATCAATAAACTCCCAAATAATATGTGTGTGTATGCTTGTTCTGTTCCTGAATATAGTCTTTTTTTATTTTAATAGTTGTTGAAGTACAATTTTCTGTCTTTTACTCCCATCCCAGCCCACCCACGCAGCCCCCCTTCCTCCCTCCCCTTTCCAACACCCCTAGTTTTGTCCATGTGTCCTCTATATTTGTTCCTGTAAACCCTTCCCTTCTCCCCTGAAATTCCCTCCCCTCTCCCCTCTGGTCACTGACTACCTGTCCTCTATTTCAGTGTCTTTGGTTATATTTTGCTTGTTTCTTTGTTTTGTTCTTTAGGATCCTGTTAAAGATGAGATCATATGGTATTTGCCTTTCACTGCCTGACTTATTTTGCTTAGCATAATGCTTTCTAGTTGCATCCATGTTGTCACAAAGAATAGGAGTTCCTTCTTTCTGCTGCATAGAATTCCACTGTGTAAATGTACCATAGTTTTTTGATCCATTCATTTACTGATGGGTACCTAGGTTGCTTCCAGCACTTGGCTATTGCAAATTGTGCTGCTATGAACATTGGGGTGCATAGATTCTTTTGGATTGCTGTTTCAGGGTTCTTAGGATATAATCCCAGCAGTTGAATTGCTGAGTCAAAAGGCAGACCCATTTTTAGTTTTCTGAAAAAATTCCATACTGCTTTCCATAGTGGTTGTACCAGTCTGCAATCCCACCAACAATGCACTAGGATCCCTTTTTTTCCACAACCTCTCCAACACTTGTTGTCTGTTGCTTTGTTTTTATGATGGCCATTCTGACTGGTGTGAAGTGGTATCTCACTGTGGTTTTAATTTGCATCTCTCTGATATCTAGCAATATTGAGCATCTTTTCATGTGTCTCTGGATCCTCTGTATGTCCTCCTTAGAGAAGTGTCTGTTCAAGTTATTTGCCCATTTTTTAATTGAGTTGCTTATCTTCTTAGAGTGGAGTCTTGTAAGTTCTTTATATATTTTGGAGATTAAACCCTTGTCTGAGGTATCATTGGAAAATATGTTTTCCCATACAGTTGGTTCTCTTTTGATTTTAATACTGTTTTCTTTAGCTGTGCAGAAACTTTCTAATTTGATGTGATCCCATTTGTTTATTCTTTCCTTTATGTCCCTTGCTCTGGGGGAGATATCAGTAAAAATGTTTCTGCATGCAATGTCTGAGATTTTCCTGCCTATGTTCTCCTCTAGGACTTTAATAGTGACACGGCTTATATTTAAATCTTTTATCCACCTTGAATTTATTTTTGTGTATGGTGTAAGTTGCTGGTCAAGGTTCATTTTTCTGCACGTGGCTGTCCAGATCTCCCAACACCATTTGTTGAAGAGGCTATTGTTACTCCATTTTATGTTGCTG
>CM052548.1:57132907-57155594 GCA_028533065.1 Trachops cirrhosus | reverse complement strand
TTTTTTGGAAGTCTATTTTGTCTGATATGAGTATTGCTACCCCAGCTTTTTTTCCCTGTCCATTTACTCGGAATATTTGTTTCCAGCCCTTCACTTTCAGCCTGTGTAGGTCTTTTGTTCTGAGGTGGGTCTCTTGAAGGCAGCATATGTGTGGGTCATGCTTTCTTATCCATTCAGCTATTCTATGTCTTTTGATTGGAGCATTTAATTCATTTACATTTAAGGTCATTATTGATAGGTACTTATTCATTGCCATTTTGACACCTGTGTTCCTGTTTCTCTCTCTCGTTTCCTTCCTTTCCTTAAAGCAGTCCCTTTAGCATGTCTTGCAGAGCTGGCTTGGTGGAGGTGTATTCTTTTAGACTTCTTTTGTCTGGGAAGCTCCTTATTTGGCCTTCTATCTTGATTGACAGCCTTGCTGGGTAAAGTAGCCTTGGTTGCAGGACTCTGGTTCTTATTACTTGGAATATTTCTTGTCATTCTCTTCTGGCTTGGAGCGTTTCTGTTGAGAAGTCAGCTGGTAACTTTATTGGGCCTCCCTTGTATGTTACTTCCTGTTTCTCCCTTGCTGCTTTTCAGATTCTCTCTTTTTCTTGGTTTTGCCATTTTAATTATGATATATCTTGAAGTGAGCCTCTTTGGGTTCCTCATAATTGGAACTCTCTGTGTTTCCTGAATTTGTGTGACTTTTTCTCTCATCAAATTATGGAAGTTTTCCATCATTACTTTTTCAAATATGTTTTCTATCCCTTGTTCTTCTTCTTCTCCTTCTGGTATCTCTATTATATGGATATTATTACATTTCATATTGTCTTGCATTTCTCTTAATCCTTCTTCATTCTTTGAGTCTCTTTTCCTTTTCTTGCTCTTTCTGGGTGTTTTTTTCTACTTTGTCTTCTACTTCACTGATCCAATCTTCTGCTTCATCTAGCCTGCTTTTGATTTCTTCTACTGTGTTTTTCAGTTCAGAAATTGTATTCTTCATTTCCTCTTGACCCCTGTTGATAGTTTCTATTTCCTTTTTCATGATGATATAGTTTGCAGTGAGTTCATTGTAGCTTCCCTGTAGTTTCTGGTAGCTCATTGTGAGCTCATTGAGGTTCCTGACAATCATTGCTTTGAACTCAAAATCTGATAGTTGAGTTGCCTCTATTTCATTTAGCATTCTTTCTAAGGCTTCCTCCTTTCCTTTCATTTGGGGATTGTTTCTTTGTCTTCCCATTCTTTGTGAGACTCTTCTTGTTAGCCTCAGCTTCTTAAACTGATCTGTTCTGGGTCCCTGGGTTTATGGTGTGAACTTCTGTGGTAGAATACCTGTGAGATTCAGTAGTGCAGTCTCCTTGATCTCCTGAACTCACTGGTCTTGGGCTGTCATTTAAGTTGGCTCTGTGTTTGTCTTTGGGTTTTGATTGTTGTTGGGTCTTTCTATGGTGGTTCCTTCCCACTAGGTCATTAAATGAGGGTCATTCTGTCCACCACCTCTTGTATTTTGTTGTGCTTGTGAGGGCAGGTTGTGTTGAAGCTGGTTCTTCCATGTGTAGAAGGTTTTGAGAATTCTCTCTTGCTCTTGTTCAGTTGTTTGTATTGGGTCGTGTCTCCACTGTTTAGTTGTATTTCCAGATAGGTTCTGGATTGAGGTTTGTGTGGTTTCCAGTCCCTCCTTCACTTCCTTCTGTTGTTATATGTTGGTGGTTCCTATGTTGTTGGGTTTCCTCTTCCAGTGGGTATCCTGGTGTTCACCACTTCCACCTACTCTTTTTTTGTGATCATTTGCAGGGGGAAGGCAAAATGGTTTAAGACAGCAATAGAGTATTCTATGATATTTACAGTAGCAGCTGGTAGAGAAGAGATAGGAGATCCTTTGGCTATGCATTGTGTTAACCATGATCTTCCACCCAACTAGCTACTTTTTAGAAAGGATGGAAAGAAGATAAGACTGTTGTTGGGGAAGGCGGGATTGTGAGTTGGATCTAGAAAGCAGTGAGGTTGTGGGAGGCCAGATTCTGAGGTAAGGTGAGAGTAAAGGATAGTAAATAGTTGTAGTGTGTGAGAGAATAGGGTTAACCACTACAGTAATAGAGTTCAGGAAACTGTGAATTGGGCTAAGATTTGGGAGGGGTATTGTGAAGTATTTATAATTGCATGGAACAGTAATTATTTACAATAATATTAGAGCAACAATCATATGACAGAATCTATGCAATCTAGATAACAGGAATAAGGTGTATAGTAGGTAATAGGTCCTAGATAATAGGACCTTGAGTAGTGTGCTAATGGCACACAAGTGAAGGACAGTAAATTAGCAATACACTATGAAAGAGATATCAGGGGAAACCTTTCAAGTGATACAGTATAACCAGCCTAGCAAAGCAGACTATACAGAAAGGAGAGCAATACAAAAATACTATTACAATAAAAGATGTAAGAATAATGGAAAAATAATAATAATAAAAATATGCAATCACTTGCAGGTTCTCTGTAATAGCAGAGTGAAATTTGTCACTGTCGCAGCTGTTGTGATGCTCCTTCTTTGGGTTCAAGCCTGGTCTTTTCACAGTTCCAGGTTTTTGGTTTTGTTTTTTTGTCTCACTTGTAGGTATTTTAAAAAAAAAGGTAGATGAAGGAAGGAAGAAGAGATAAAATTGGAGGAAAGAAAGGAAGAAGGAATAAAACAAGAAAGAAGGAAAGAGGAAAATGAAACTGAAAGAGAAAAAATAATAAAAATTAAAAAATTAAAAATTGTTAAAAAATAGAATAAAATTAAAAAGCTTCTTGGTTTCAAAGTCACCAAACTGTTTTTTCTGGTCTTGCTGGTGGCAGCAGGCTAAGGGGTGATTGGTATGGGTTTTCTTCCTTCCCTATCTGCACTCAGTCAGTCGCACACATGTCTGGGGAGCTATAGTGGCACCTGTCCCCTGTGCCTTGGGTGTGGGAACCAGGCCTTTCCCCAGGGTTACTGCTGTGGGCTAGGGTATGGGGGTGTGCCCCCATGCACACACCCTTGGCCAGGCTGCCTCACCCTTCCCTGTGCTATGGGGGTGCCTACAGTGTTCCACACAAGCACAACCTTCTGCACAACCTCGAGATCGCTGCACAGTTGGGTAGAGATTGCTGTAGAATTCCCCAAACAGTGTCTGTCTTTTCACTTTTTCTTTTTGAGAAATTCCTCTTACTCAAGCCTGCCACTCCATACAGTGGCCTGGCCTCTCCTGCAGCCCAATTCTCTAGCCAGACTGGTGACTATGGGGGCCAGGGTTGCGTGACTCTCAACTCTGCCAGTGTCCACAGACTCTGAGGGTGCTCACAGCCCCTGTGTGTTTGCTAACAACAGGGTTTCTCCCGGTGTGCTCAGACCTCGTTTGGCTGGGGAGGGAGCAGTTGCCCCGGCTCTCTCCCAAGGTCTTGGTGGCAAACCCAGCAGCGGGCACCGGGTCTTGGGCTGCCGCCTCCCTGGACCCCGTGCTGGTCTCTGGGACCTTATTGTCCTGAAGCATTCTTCTTACTGTCTGGTTGTTCAGTTCCACTACAATTTTTGGTCCCTTATTTTCATATATGCTGAGGTACGTTGGTTTGCTCTTTTACTCTGTAGATTGGCTAGGATTTTCTCCCATGTGTAGGGGGAGGTGGTATCTGCTCCCTCCTACCCCAATGCCATCCTTCCTCCCTGAATATAGTCTTTACCCAGCAAAGTTTCCCCATTGCACCTAAAATTTCTTTTTCTTTGTGGATTAAATTTTAGGAAATGAAATTAAATAAAAGAGATAAATTACCTCAGTGAAAATCTTAAACAGTTTAACAACCCTCATCTTTCAGAGAGGAGAAAGTCTATTTCCTGATATTAACTTCAGTTGAACTCATAGAATACATGCTGTATGAGAAGTAGGTAGTCATGTGCAGAGTAGTTCCCAGTATTGGGACAGAGGAAGGCCCCTCAGGGTGGCTCACAGACTGCACAAAATCCTGAGACCCAAGGTCAGGGCTGCATCTCAACAGGAAGAGATGAAAGCCCATTTCTCAGGGAATCTCTTTAAAAGAAAATAAATGTTCTCTAGCTTTGCTCCTCCAGTTAGTAGAGCTATAAGGTCATACTTCATTCTTAGCTAAAATATTATGTATCAGATGGAGAAGAACATAGAGTATGACCTAGCAAATTTTTAATTTTTTATCTTTTACAATATGATATTCCAAAGCAGCAGACTTAAAACTTTTTGCCAGCCATAAGACAAGTTTGAACAACTCTGTAATACTTACTTTTTAAAAAGATGATAGCTAAATATTTTGTTCAAAAGTTTTAGTTGTGTGGAAAATTATAATTTCTGGTATACAATGAATATTGACTTTGAAAAATAAAAGTGGTACATCGTTAAAAAAATAAACCCAGTGGAATCCAAGTATCTGAGTACTTTGATACCTACCATCATCCATTTAAAAGTCATATGAACAAATGTTTTAATGACTGAATGGTTTTCCTTTTTCTTTTTTATCTCAATTGTATTTTCCCATAGAAGTTTATGTTCATGTAATATATTTTACTGGTCAGTGTATATACATCTTTTCAAAAACTGTATATAGAAATTTAAAAAATTCTCTGAATTTGCTAGTCATTTCTAATGACTACGGTGCTCTTTGTTTTTCTTTTGAATTGAATTCATAATTATAATTAATTGTAGAGGTTGATCAAAACAAATATAATATAAAATCTTATACATTATTATTAAATGTAAAAAGTAAACTTCTATTGGAACTGTATCTGTTATTGAAATGGATAGGGCTTTTTATCAATTAGTTTATGTAATTATAGATGACTACTATCTATTCATGGATTGAAACAGGGGTCAGCATTAATTCAACTCCTAATTTTATTTCTATAGTATTAAATAAAAAATATCTTATTGAAATATTTGTGGGTTTTTTTGCCTTGATAAAATAAGGTACTCATTGTCTTCAGTGTTTCTGCTTCTTACTTGCTTCATTGTATTCTCTTAGTAGACTACCACAGGTGAGCACAAATTAGACAAAAAGTTGGAAGGTGAAAAGCTTTATGCTATTTAACCAAAACCAACATTGTCCTTATCACATACTACTCTGCAACAGTTTAAAAGTCAGAAATCCTACCATGGGCCAAAATAGTCTCTTTGTAAGTTTACACTTGGTTTTTATGTGAAATAAGATGAATTAGATGGAAAATGACATAAAACAGTACCCATACTGCTACTTCCCTTCTCTTTCTTTGGCACAGGAGGAGGAAAGGTTTATGTCCTGGAAACTGTACCATAATGAGGTTGAGAAAGAGAGCAAAGGAGAGCTTTCTTATATGAAGTGGAGGATGGTTGATTGTAAAATGGGTGTGGAAAAGAAAACGCAGTGTATGTAGCTGCAGGATTTTGGTGAAAAACACCTATAAAAATGGTATGTGGATATAGATTAACCCATATACATTGGAAAACATTCATGGAAATGCATATGCTAATGTGAAGCCACTGTATTAAAAAACTAGGTAAGCTCTAGGAGAAAGGAAGAAAAATGAACATTTTTCTTGAATGTTAATTTAAGAATGTGAGCACTGCAGAGGGAGTAATTTGTAACTATTACCTAGTAGTTGAATATTGTTTATCAACACATGTCTAAAACAGAAAATCAGCCAAATAATAGAAGTTCTGAAAACATTTAAAAATACAGATCTTTTAAAGAGTCAAATGACTATAGTAAATTATGGAAGATGTATTTGCTATCACTCATGGCCTATAAGCAGGTGTGCCCTCATGGCTGTGTATACCTGGAGGTGAGGTATAGCTTTATGCGCCAGGTGATTTGGGTAGAAGGTGAAGTGTTATTGGAACTCTGCAGCGATGCAGGGTCTTGCTGACATTTCTTGAGTTGCCATAGTTTTCTTTCCTCTTGTGTTTTGATGAATAACTACTGTTTCAATATATTGATTGCAATGCTTCTGGTTCATGTTCTATACCTAAGTATTAATCCACGTAACTGAAAGGGAAATCAAGATAATGTATCTGTGTGTTGGAGCTGGGTCATATCTTTTCCAAACATAGTGCTCATTTAAACACATAAACTCTAGAAATAGCAATCATATAGACAATGCCACATCTCAGACACTTGTGGTATACACCTTCTATTGTATTTTTTCTCAGTAGAAATTATTCAAATTAAGGACACACATACATACACACACATACACACATACTGAGAAAAAAATCTAAGCCTTGGCAAGGTAGGTAAATTGTTTAAGATCTTAGAACAAGTAAGACTCCAAGCTGGAAATCCTACTCCTGTCTGTGTGATGCCAGGATTCTTTTTCCATTACACCACAGGGAGTAAACACTGGAAGGGCAACACAAACATAATACTTCTAACTCAGATATTTTTACACCATGTTAATTAAAACAGTTTTTGTCGTTTGTAGGAAATATCTGAATGGCCAGGAGACCAGGTGCCCTAGGACATGATGAACTGGAAGCCTTCTCAGAGATTCAACTCTGGGATGGCAATATCATGTCAATGTCAATATCAGCTGAATGTTGTTCCAGGTTGTCATTATCACTGCCATCACAAGAGACAGTTTCAGAAATCTTTATTAGGTGATCTAAAAAGTAGAGAATCTTATCAATGATGGAAATTTACAGAGATGGATTTGACTATGGCAAATTGAAAAGGCACACTCTTTTTGACATTTCATCAAGAAAGTTCTCATTGGTCTCATAGTAGTAATTATTTTTCTCCTAACAAGTTGGGCAAATTGATGCCTTCAGATTATAATCCTACAAATGTCAGGCTTCACAGCCTGTAATTACATCTTCATCATATTTCCTGGTTCCAGATCCCTTTTCTTGCCTTAAAAAAATAATAATATAGAACTTCGGCCAAGATGGAGGTGTAGGTAGATAAACTTGGCCTCCTCGCACAACCAAAAGAAGGATACCAACCAATTTAAAAAACAAAAACCAACCAGAACTGCCAGAAAATCAAACTGTATGGAAGTCTGAAAACCAAGGAGTTAAAGAAGAAATATTCATTAGGACTGGTAGGAGGGGTAGAGATGGGCACCCAGGATTGAGAGGACATGCTGTGAGGCAGCAGCTGGTGGACCAGGCTGTCCCACATTTGCATGTGGATAAACTAGGAGGAACAACTGGAGAGTGAGACAGATGGTGCAACCCAGGGTTCTAGCACAGGGGGAAAAAGCCTCAAAACTTCTGGTGGTATATAAACCTGTGGGGTTGTGGTGGCGGGATAAACTAACAGCCTCACAGGAGAGTTTGTTGGAGTGACCCACAGGGTCTTAGAACATACACAAACCTACCCACCTAGGAATCAGCACCAGAAGGGCCCAATTTGCTTGTGGGTATCTGAAAAAGTGACTGAAAGCCAATGGAGATCTGAGCAAGTGGCATTGTACCCTCTTGGAACCATCCCCCACATACAGTGCAACAGCACAGTGACAGGGGTTGCCCCGCCCTGGTAAATATATAAAGTTCTGCTTCTTACAATGTAACAGACACTCCAAGACAAAAAACAATATGGCCCGAATGAAAGAACACAGCAAAGCTCCAAAAATAGAACTAAGCAATGAAGAAATAGCTAACCTACCAGATGCAGAGTTCAAAACACTGGTAATCAGGATACTCACAGAATTGGTTGAGTATGGTCACCAAATAGAGGAAAAAGTGAAGGCTATGAAAAGTGAAATAAAGGAAAATGTACAGGGAACCAACAGTGATGGGAAGGAAACTGGGACTCGAATCAACAGTTTGGAGCAGAAGGAAGAAATAAGCATTCAAGCAGAACAGAATGAAGAAACAAGAATTCAAAAAAAAATTAGGAGAGGCTTAGGAACCTCCGGGACAACATCCAAATCACAGGGGTGCCAGAAGAAGAAGATGAAGAGCAAGAAATGGAAAACTTATTTGAAGAAATAATACTGGAGAACTTCCCCAGTCTGGCAAAGGAAAGAGACTTCCAGGAAGTCCAGGAAGCTTCGAGAGTCCCAAAGAAATTGGACCCAAGGAAGCACACACCAAGGCACACTGTAATTACATTACCCAAGATTGAAGAGAGAGAGAGAATCTTAAGAAGCAGCAAGAGAAAAGGAGACTATTACCTACAAAGCAGTTCCCATAAGACTATCAGCTGATTTTTCAAAAGAAACCTTACAGGCAAGAAGGGTCTGGAAGGAAGTATTCAAAGTCATGAAAGGCAAGGACCTATATCCAAGATTACTCTATCCAGCAAGGTTATCATTTAGAATGAAAGGGCAGATAAAGTGCTTCCCAGATAAGGTAAAATTAAAGGAGTTCATCATTACCAAGCCTTTATATGAAATGTTAAAGGGACTTGTCTAAGAAAAAGAAGATCGAAAATATGAACACTAAAATGACTACAAACTCACAACTATTAACAACTGAACCTAAAAATAAACAAACTAACTAACTAAGCAAAACTAGAACAGGAACAGAATCACAGAAATGGAGATCACATGGAGGGTTATCAGCGGGAAGGTGGAGGGGGCAGAATAGAGGAAAAGGTACACGGAATAAGAAGCATAAATGGGAGGTAGAAAATGGGCAGAGGGAGGTTAAGAATAGTATAGGAAGTGGAGAAGCCAAAGAACTTATATATATGACCCATGGGCATGAACTAAGGGGCAGGAGGATAATGGGATGGGGGTGTAGGGTGGAGGGGAATAAAGGGGAGAAAAAATGGGACAACTGTAATAGCATAATAAATAAACTATATTAAAAATAAATTAAAATATAATAATATAATAAACTACTTATTACCCACTTTCCAGCTGTCCTTTGAGAGGTTCTAACATAGAGATGAGATTTCTATTTTGATTGTGAAGAGTCAATAAAAACTAACTTCTAAATGGCGGGGACTAGATGAATGCACGTCAATGAATTGGTTTCTGGGTGCAAATATATCACTACGAAGAGAACAGCTGTGAAATATGCCAGTCTTCCTCTTGTAACCACATATCAACAATCTGTTCTTCCAGTTCCTTCCAGGCCACCAAAGAACAATTTAGTGGCCCAAATACTAATAAGTTCATGGTTAGTACACAAAACATGCTATCTAGTTAATTTATCTAATCCTTCCAAATAATGTCCTAGTTACTGAAACAGTTTTGAATTAAAATAAGAGCATTATTCATTGACACCTAAATGATGCCCTATGTTTTTCCATGAATGGTAATAGTCTAAGCTTCCAATTATGGGCATTTCATCATAGAATGTGAGTTTAGGGTGCTAATACTGCACCTGCACTAAAAAAATTCTCCTTCATTTACCCAAGACTTTCCTCCAGAGATGTTTTCCTTTGAGTTCAAAGAATATTTTATTAAAATACATGTTTAATAGGAATGCTAGCACATTAACCCAGATTAGTTAACAACTTTGTAGGTTTTAGTTGAATGTTCTCTGAAAGAAAGATCGTCATTCTGGAGGTGAGCCATGTCATGTGAGGAGACCACATGCCAGCGTCAGGCAGAAAACCCTGGAAATTGAAAGGGATAAGGATATGGCATCTATGGAATCAAGGATGTACACCTGAAATGTTGCATTCTACAGGTATACAAAGTCAATATCCGAAAGCCTAAGAAAAAAATATGTCTTTACTGAATATCTCAGAAGGGCACATCACATGACACAACTGGGCACAGCTGAAAGCTCTTCAGAGACTATCTCTCCAAAGGCCCATTCATCATAGTGTCATGACCTTGGCTTCAGCCACGATGAGCCCAGCACATGAGGGGTTGGGGGCACATGTGCTATCATCTTAATCAGTATTTTTCATACCAAATATAATGTTAATTAGCTAGTTAACTGACTGCATTCATTAACTATACTCCATGGACCAGCCTCTGTGCTAAAACCAAAAGAAAAAGTCTCTGTTTTCTCCTTCCTTAAATCAATCTGAAGGCAAGAAGCAAACAAATCAATTCACGTCATTCATGTTTTTCACATTATGTCACACAAAAATTCTGGCAAAATGTGAAAATGATGTGTCTGTGATCTCAGTTCATCTAAATGTAATGGGCTTGGACAAAATAGTTCAAAGTAACTTATGCTTGAAAAGTAGGATGGTATGTCTGCTCACTTAAGGTGCATTCTTTCCAATTGAAACAAAAGCATGAATTATTATTTCCCTTAATGAAAAATACATGAGATCATATTCTTCCTGCTGATTCAGTGCTGATGTTGGAAATCAGATCAAGACAGTAATCTCAGAAAGTCCGAGCCCCTTTCATGTGATTCTGAAAAGGTAGCATTACCAGCCCTCATAGACATCATAACACTAGAGCCTTATCCAACTGGGGCCAAGCTCCCTCTTCAAGTACAGGTCCTGTCCCAAAGGGCAGTTGGTGTCAGTTGCTTGAGAAACTTTTTTGAGAGAGATACTGGTTGATTCAAGCCTAAGTGATGTTGGCTTTAAGTTTCCTTTCTCCACTCTATATTCACTGTCTTTGTGAACTAGTTATTGATGAAGCAACAGTTGTCTCTCACAGTCTAAATCTGATGCTTAAATATAGATGACTTTTCTTTCCTTAGCACTGACTAGTTAGAAGAACAACAAAGCAGTGCTAAATACAAATGTTTCTCTCCTCCACGCTGTAATGTTCTTTATGTAGTAGACATGTTAGTGAAAGTGTAGACAAATAATTTCTTATAAAATTGACTTATATTTAATTTTTTAATTTAATCTTTATTGTATTTTTCACATTATCATTTAGTCATTATAAATGATAGAATCTTTGGGATTCATATTTGCCTTTCTCTAGTTTTATGTGTTTTGAGATAAGAAGTTCAAGGTATTTCTCTTATTTTAGTACAACCTACAACACTTTATTAGTTTGTATTATGCAATATAATATTTACTACCTTTCCAAACTTAGGATGTTTGGGGGAGCAATATGGGAATAATTAACAAAACTCCAAAATTTCCTGACGTTGTTCTATAGGGAGTAACATAACAATTCCTGTTTACTAACTGAACGACAAAAATATTTCCTGATTGAGACCCAGTTTTTCCATGAACTAGATAATAAGCAATACCAGAGGCATCTCAAGTGATAGAAGAGCTTATGCTTAAAGCTTCCTTGGAGCAATTGTACCCATGCAAGCAGTGACGAAACTTTGAACTCGTCTAGTTTATATCAAAAGTGCTGGTGGCATTGGCCCTGAGAAGTTGGACCCAACCACATTCATACTCCCAATCCATACAAGGAATGCATATTCCGTTTCTCCTGGAGTATTTTAAAGATCACACTTCTAAATCATAAAGATACCTGCACCATTGCCTTTTGAATAATTGCATTGGTTTAGAAGCCACTATGAATGACTGAAGCCATGATGCAGCCATCACTGCAAATGTTGTGATATGAAATTCAAGGAGAATCGTCCTTTCACTGGGACTCAGACTGACTTCCTGGGTATGTCTGGCTCTAAGTTACATCAAGATGTGGATTTCTGATTGCTTCAGCTCATAAATATGCTAATTATGAACATCAAGTGACCAGGAAACACATATCTAAAAAAGATTTACAGGCATATAAAAATAAAATTAATGGCACCCTCAGCACTAACAGAATGTGTTAAAATTGAGGTTAGCCACCTTGTCTGCAGTCAGCCAGGGAGACAGAGACTTTGAAGAGTGTGATTTGTGAGTCTGAGCCCGAGTGGAAAGGTTGTACTTTGGAGGAAATGCAGACTCAGATGATGGGCACCACCAGGAAGCATCTCGTGCCAGCTGCAATGCCAGAGTCAGCTGCAAGAGTGATGAAAAGAAGTGGCTTTAAGGATTATGTGTGTGGTAACTCCTGGTAGGGAGAAGGTTAGCTCAGGGAGAGGCTTTCTTCTTGGCATGACTGGAGGAGCTGCTGGGCCTGAACCCTGGATGTCCCAGTGGGTAGCAACGGACACTCAGAGAAGGTGGATTTTGGCCATTGGTTACGCCCAGTTTCTCCTTTGTGTGCACTGCTATTTCAGAATGGAGACATTTCTTTTCTGTGGCCTTTAATTTTACTGGCATTTGCCATTGTAAAAAAATCATTTTATAGAATAGTTATGAAGGGGCTTGGGATTTCCACTGAACAGAGATGTTGAAAGCCAAAAATGTTACTAAATGTCATCAGTGGACAGAACATATATTAAAAAATAGATTGTATAATGACAGTAATTTGTTTGTACAGTATATTTACATAGAACTACTTCCCTTGAAATTGGTCTAAGAAATAGAAATTAGAGAAACAAAACCAAAAAAATCACAAGCCTTTACAAGGAAATCAAGTGTCCTAAAAATTAGTCTGGCTGGGTACCCCTGTCATCAGCTGCCTGATTTTGTGTCTTAGCATTTCTGAGTCTGCATCTGTTTATTCTATTCTGCCTCTTCACTATGGCTTCTCACCTTCTCCTCTGCATGTTTTCAGTTGTTGTTTCTCCACTCTCTTTCATCACTGCTCCCACTAATCTCAGCTCCCTGTGACCCGTGATGGCCCTGACTCTACCTCATGAGATTTTCCAGGTGCAGATCTTGCTATTAGTTGCTTTATTCTCTTGTTATTTCCACATCCAATCTCCCAAGAGAGAGATTATGACTGGCCCAGTTTTTCTGTTTGTGCCACTTCTCAAGTGAACCCGTAGACTGCATCCCTTGGGTTCCACAGGGATGATGGATGGGTGGTATCAGCAAGAAGGAGGAGTCAGACAGGACAAGCACATTTGCTAGGAGGGCACAAGAGAAGGCTAGGTGGACAGAGGAGAATTCAGAGCACTGGGTTTCCATGGGAGGCTACCCTGAGGAGCTGTTTTGAAGACAGAAAAGATCAAGAGTCCATAGAGGCATTTCAAAGTGATAAGAGAAGGAATAATCTATGTCAGGTGCTATATAGATTTGTTCAACAGGAGGGCATCAGTATTTTAAAAATGATGATACCAAAAGTGGGCATAAGCCAGTGTATATTATTTAAAGTATAGTTACCTATAATGGAAAAGTGGGAAGAGCTGGCACATATTTATTAACACAGCAGAGCCTTTGCATAATAGTTAACTAAATCAGTGACTTACAATGCATTCAAATTTTAGAAATAAAGGTAGATAACTGTTAAAAATGAGCGAAGTCAAACCATTTGTTCCTCTTGCATACATCACCATCATACTTAATCACGATCAAAACTGGTACTCTATGTTTCTAAACTGCTGTCTTAGTTGGTATTAGTTCTGGTAACACTGAGTAGCAGACCCCAGCCTGTTTCTCCCACAGTGAAGCAGCTATTAGAGACTCCAAAAGCAAATAGTAGCAGACAGACTGGGGAAGAAAACCACATTTAGGTGTGTCACCAAACCAGTAGGGAGTTTGCCTTTATTAGTAGCAATATTTTGCTCTTGTCCTCCTGCCACTTGGCCTAGGCCTGACTGCAGTTGCAGGAGATGTGGGCAGAATGAGGTAAATAAAGATCCATTTTGGGGGGAGTGGGGATGAAATATCAGAGAAATCTTAGGAAACTGAAAGGTAATGGGAAACTCATGAAGGGTATAGACTCTGAGAAGGTGACCTTGTAAAGTTGTTTATGAAGTCTTGGACTCATCTTTTACCTTTGCAGGCAAAACTCTGACTCTATAGAGTGAGAGTGACTTTGAGAACTGATCACACTGTCCACACCCCAGAGAGGCTACAGGGTGGTGTGTTCATGCAGGATAGATCTTAGTAGCACTGCAAGACCTGATCTGACATTGGAATCAAGATTGGAATCATTGGTTGATGAGTTGAAACCTGGACTCTGGAATCTAACCAGATCAATGACATGCCCAAAACATGAGCATTTCCAAAGGAGAAAGACATGAATCTACAGATTCAAGAAGCTCAGGGAACCCAATCCATACTCAGAAATGTCATAATCAGTTATCTGAAATTTAAAGATAATGAGAAATATTAAAAATGGCCAGAGAACATCACATTATCTGTAGGGAAACAATGATTAGAGTGACTGAGATTTTATTATCAGAAACAATGCAGATCAAAAAGAAAGGAAGTGAACAACAGTTTTGAATTGCTGAAAGAAAAGAACTGTCAGGATTCTATGTTCAGTGAAAAATCTTTCAGGGAAGATAAAGTAAAGACATTTTTCAGATGAAGGATAACTCAAAGAACTGTTTGCCAGCAGACCTACTCTAAAAAAATTGCCAAAGAAAGTTCTTCAGGCATGAAGAAAATAGGACAAGAAGAAAACTTGGAACATCAGAAATAAAGGAAGAAAAATAGAAATGGAAAACATCTGGGCAAATATAATAGAGTATTCTTCTCTTGAGTTTTAAAAAATATGCAATATAGTAAAAACTACAATAGATCATTTAAAATAGAATACTAGAAAATGTTTAAATAACTAAGAAAAAGGCAAGTAAAAGGAAATAAAAAAAGCAGAGGTAGCAAACAGAAAACAAATAATAAAAAGGCAGATCTAAAACCAAACATACCAGTCATTCCATTAAACACAAACACAATATAAACATACCAATTAAAAGACAGAGATTGTTAGAATGAATTTTAAAAAACATGACCCAACTATATGTTGTCTGCAAGAATGTCATTTCAAATGCAATAATAAGTATAAAGTAAACAAACAAACAAAAAACAACATATACCATGCAAATACTAATTAGAAGAAAGATGGAGTAGCTATATTAATATAAGACAAAGTAGATTTCAGATCAAAAACATAATTGTCATAAATAAAGAAGCACATAACATAAAGATAAAAGGGTCAACTCACCAAAAAGTCATAGTAATGCTAAATGTATGTATACCTAATATCAGAGAATTAGAAGTGTTTTCATTTTCTTTGGGTATATTCCCAGATGTGGAATTGCTGGATCACATGGTAGTTCTATCTTTAATTTTTTGAGTATCCTCCATACTGTTTTTTTTTGTAGTGACTGTGCCAATTTACATTCCTACCAGCAGTGTGCATGGGTTCCCTTTTCTTCACGTTCATGCCAACATCTGTTATCTCTTGTCTTTTTGATGATGGCCATTCTAATAGGTGAGAGGTGGTATTTAATTGTGGTGATAATTTGCATTTTCTTAATTGCTAGTGATGTTGAGCATCTTTTCATGTATCTGTTGGCTTTTTAGATATATCTTCTTTGAAAAATTATCTATTCAGGTTTTTTGCCTATTTTTTCATTTTTTTGTTGTTATTGAGTTGTGTGAGTTATTTATATATTTTGAATATTAATCCCTTATCAAATATATGGCTTACAAGTAATTTTCCCATTTCACAACTTGTCTTTTCACTCCGTTGATGGTTTCTTTTATTGTACATGTGGACTTATGAATTTAAAATCTTAAACTTTGTATTCTAGAAATAAGTTGTTTGGTAAATATTAGACACTTTTAGTCAGAACAGTGCTAGAAGTATCATTTTCTTCTTCCTGACTCACCTAAGAAGATGTTCTCTAAACCCTAGGCTATTAATGGCCCAGCAAAGAATTCTGGAGCATACTCACTGTTCCTATTACCTTGTCAGTTGGCTTGTCATAATCCCATCTTTTTTTTTCACTATAAAATGCTCATACAGGGCTGTTGCAACTGTAAATGGGTAAGACTGCATAAAAGAGAAGACATCTTAAGGAAAATTTTTTCATACTTTTTCTTTTTTAAATCATTTTTCTTGCTATTCTATTACAGTGGTCTCAATTTTTCCCTATTTGTTCCTCCACCCATCCCACCCTTGCTCCCACAGTCATTTTCCACACTGTTGTCCATGTGCATGGGTCATTTATACATATTTGTTGTCTAGTCCCTTCTCCTCATTTCCATGATTGTTCCCCTTTCCCCTCCCCTCTGGTCACTTTCAGTCTACTCTATGTTTCCTTGCCTATGGTTCTATTTTGTGCATTAGTTTATTTTATTAATTAGATTCCACTTATAGATGAGATCATATGGTATTTGTCTTTCACTGCCTGGCTTATTTCACTTAGCATAATATTCTCCAGTTCCATCCAAGCTGTTGCAAAAGGTAGTAGTTCCTTCTTTCTTTTTGCTGCTTGGTATTCCATTGTGTACCACAGTTTATTGATCCACTCATTTGCTGATGAGCACTTAGGCTGTTTGTAGCACTTGGCTATTATAAATAGTGCTGCTATGAACATAGGGGTGCATATGTTCTTTTGAATTGGTGACTTGTGATTCTTTGGGTATATTCCAAGTAGTGGAATTGCCAGGTCAAAAGGTAGTTCCATTTTTATATTTTTGAGGGAATTCCATACTGTTTCCCATAGTGGCTGCACCAGTCTGCATTCCCACCAACAGTATACTAGGGTTCCTTTTTTCCATAACTTTGCCAGCATTTTTTGTTCATTGAGTATTAATGATAGCCATTCTGATAGATGTGAGGTGATATTTCAGTGTGGCTTTAATTTGCATCTCTCTGGTGGCTAATGATGTTGAGCATCTTTTCTTATGTCTATGGGTCATCTCTATGTCCTCCTTGGAGAAGTGTCTATTCAAATCTTCTGCCCATGTTTGTCTTCCTGGTGTTGAGTCATATGAGTCTTTATATATTTTGGAGATCAAACCTTTGTCCAATGTATCACTGGCAAATACGTTCTCCCATACAGTTGATTCCCTTATCATTTTGATGATGGTTTCTTTAGCAGTGCAGAAGCTTTCTAGTCTGATGTAGTCCCATTTGTTTATTTTTTTCTTTATATCCCTTGCTCTAGGAGATATATTGGCAAAAATATGTTTCATCGGATATCTGAAATTTTCCTGCCTATGTTTTCCTCTAGGATATTAAGGGAAATTTTAATCTTGAAAAGTTAAAAGCTTTTAGAGCTCAACACATGTATGCTAATGACATACAAATTACATACAAATTATATGCAAATCTATCACTCATCTATACAAGTCGCCTGCTTTCATGTGGCCCCCGGGAAGCGTCCTCCTGGAGATCATTAATCTAAAGAGTTGATTTAACAGCTTTCTCATTCTTTAACCTTTGGTTATCTAATCGCCTTTATTAGCTTGGATAATGCATAAATGCATTTCCTAGGATTTCATAAATAAGAGCTTGTAATTTTCACAAAGGGATTTTTATTAAGTGAATAGTCATATATATGTCTCAAATGTACTATATATTTATGTATTCACACCCAAAAGGTCTATTTTGAAAGTAGAATGCAAGTAGAAGAGATATATGTAATAGTTATCACTTTCCAATTAAGCACATTGAAAGGAATGACATCTTTATGCCACCCTTAAGAATTGCCCTTTAAGGATTTACAGGAACAAATATAGAGGACACATGGACAAAACTACGGGGCTTGGAAATGGAAGGGAGGTGGGGAGGGATGGGTGGGTGGGCTGGAATGGGAATAAAAGATAGAAACTGTACTGAATAATCTAAAATAAAAAAATTAAAAAAAAAAGAGTTACCCAAATTTAGTCTCTGTTCCTGACTTGTATTTGGTTTAATCTCATTAATTCTTTTATGGCCATTTTTCTTTATACATAAAATGAAAATAATCATAACCTGTTTTATGGGGGGCTCTTGTAAAAATTAATAAAATGAAAAGTAAAAAAAAAATTTTAAAAAATTGCCCTTTAAGATGTATTACCCTATGTCTTTAGTAAAACAAAGCAGTAATATTTAGGTACCAAATGTGTCTGACAAAAGCTCTGTATCAACAGATAGTGAAATCATACTAATTTAAAAAAAATATCTCTTATGTGTATTGTTAGATGTCAGGCAAGTTGTCCACGAATATTTTCCAAGTATTTCTAAGGTCACCCTGGAAAGAAACAACTCTGAGGCTAGGGAAAGGACTCCTTGCTTTCATCTTGTGTTCATGAGAGATGCTCAGAAAGCACTCAGTAAATGTTTGAGGGTGGAAGACAAACCCACAGACAGACCTGTTTACATAAGGCTCATAGCTTCAGGGGACAGCATAGCAGCAACCTCCAATAGCAAATTAAACTAACAAAAATCCCTGCTTCAATAAAATCACTGGGAAGCTGAGTGTGCAGAAAAGGTAACCAAGATTCAAGCAGCTGGCATCCTCCCCCACACCCCAGCTTCATTTTGGCCTCAGCAAATCAGCACATACTCACTGAGCACCTCCTGTGGGTGAGACCCCATAACATGCATGGGGGAAAAACAAAGATGTGAAAATATAAACTGTCACCATCAATTAAAATCACCTTATAAATCAACATCCTTTAGCTATTGTACACATACAGAGATCTCACCCCTGAGTTTTTCTCTTCCTGAACTTCCGCCAAGAGATGGAATATGAAAAAAATGAAAAAGTATCCCATGCAAGAAGGTGGACTTTCTCTTGTCATTCCATGGGCCATCGTCCTGGCCACTTAATATAGACTGCAATGGGTAGGAAAGCAAGTGACTCTATTCAGAAGTGTGATAGTCTGAAGGGTCTTGTTAACATTGTATTGCATTTAAAAGAGATTAAGGAGAAAGTTTTATTATGAATGGACACATTTGTGAGTGTATCTGCAAATATTGTACTTACCTTTGTACTTGTCAATTTATTTTTTACTCCCACAATTATCACAAAGCTGAACATTTCGTGAGTATAAAAAAGAATAAATCCAAAATAGTAACACCCTTTTAAAGGGAGCTACCATCCCAGGCACTGCACTGATCGGCAGACAGAGCTAACTGGGTATGAAAAAACTGACTTTATTTTGCTTAGGTTCACACCATGCAGACTCAAATCCAAGACAATCTAGTTGCAGAGTCTAAGCTTTTAATCACTATGCTATGCTGCCTTGCTTTAGTAGACTAATATGTTTTGCTAAAAACTTCTGTAATTTGCTAGTCAATTGCAAGAGTGACTCCACAAATTAGGTACTGAAGGTGATCCACAGCAAACTGGATCCTTCCGAACTGGGAGGATTACTCTCATCTAAATGTCCATTAAGAAAGGGGAAAAAACAAACAAACTTTGCTTGTAATCTCAGTGCAGGAAGTGATGGATCAATCTGGTTATCATCTGAACTGTAGGATAGTTGAGTTCTGTTCTGCTAAAGATATGAGTGTGCATTGCAGATGAAATGCTGAGCCAGTTATTCCCAGGGACCAGACTAAAGATTTCAGCTGAAGCAGAACAGAAAATGCCTAAGGTTTTGAAATCTGCAGCCAGAGAGGAAGATAAGGTGGAAAGCAGCCAGACAAAAATCAAAGAAGTCCAAAGCAGCCCCTCCAGTGCTTCCCTGTGATCTGCAATGCTGCTGAAAGGCAGGCTCAAAAGGGAAATTAGAGCCATTTGTCAATGGGCCGGCATGCTGGGTCTGGTTTGCAAAACAGCCACATGCTTCCCCTTGGAGAACATTTGAGGAAGTCACCCTTGATTATCTACAGTACTCATGGAGGGGCTGGGGGGCTCCTTCTAACTCAGAGGAAAGCTTTGAAGCCCCTTAATCTATCTTTGGTCCCTTCTTTAACCTGACTTCTACTTTCTCTGCTACCTACATTTTGCCTATACTTTGAAATCAAATATGCACTTAATTTTCATTAGTTATTCTCTGGCAGGTAAGATATTTTAGGCAGGAATCAATCTTTTTAAGAAGAGTCAGACTTAGCCAGTTTTGTGTCTAGGCAAGCAGAAATTATTACAGGAAGAGGTACCAACTTAGAGTATATCAGGTTTGGTCCTGAAGGGTAAGCTGGAATTCGTTGAGAAATTTAGGTTGAGTTTACCCAAGCACACTGGATTTTGTGGGTTTATACTCAGTATTTACTGAGCATCCAGCATGTGCTCATGTCACATTGGAGTATAATCACTGCTTCTAAAGGGAGAGACCATATTGGAGAAGGGTAGGCTTAGCTGGGCAGTCTTGGGGGTGCACAGGCCAGAGGGATGGCACATCCCAACACTACCAATGACATTTTTTGGCAAATACAGAGCACCATGACTAAAGAACATTGTCTGGGTTGATTCAGCCTGGTGAGTCCAACCTGTTTCAACAAGGGGAACCCACCTGGTATCAGAACTATATATGTACTGTTGCTTGGGTCAGAGAACTGGGAATGGAGAAACTGAGGGTTCATGGTTTGGGTGGCAGTGACCAGGAGGTGATCTGTACAAACTTCCAGGCTCTGTGTCTGGGATTGATTTATATAAACTCCTGGTGTAAATTTCTACCAACATATCAAAGTTCTTAAGCTTTTTGTGGCATGGATACTCTTTGACATTCTGTTGATGAGTATGGACCCCTTTGCAGATAATGTTTTTAAATGCATAAAATAAGATATAGGATTATAAGTGACTTTTTATATTAAAATATACTTCCATCCTTAGGCTCCATGGGTCCCAGCTAAACCCCAGGAGGTCAAAGTAAGAGAAAGATCTAGTTGTTTTCTACCATCCTGCCTGGGAGCAGAGGGTTCTATGGCTGTGTCATAGATAAGGTGAGCGGTGGGTCTCAGAAGATAAGTCACCTCCTGAGACCCAGAGACCTAGGTGTGAGGGCTTTCAGCCAGGTTTCAGATACAGCTTTTCTGATTCTAAAGGACTTAATCTTACTTCTAACCCATGTTATGACGGAGGGACAGGCTGAGGCTGGCAAGGGACCCAGAGTCAGTGTGCTCTGTGGATCTGCTGAGCAGTCAGGTGGAAAATGGACACAACAGGGATAGGGGTTCCAGTGCATAGACATACTACTCTTCCATAGATCAGTGCTTCTCAGTCCAGCACCGTTGACATCGGGTGGGTACTTCTTATTGCGGGGGCTGCTCTGTGCACAGCAGGATGGTAGTGGCATCTTGGCCTCTACTGTCCTTGTCTACAGGACTTTGCCATTCAAGGAAGTTTGGGGCCACAAGGACTGTACCTTCATCTTTACCCACCTCCTGCAGTCCCACAACTGCAGTATTACTGTATATTAGCTTTTTTCTACTCATAGCACTCTCATGCTTAATACTGAGTTTGCTCTTAACTAAGATTCTTAGGTGCAATTCTAGAACTCACATCTGTTCGGGTGGTTAGAACTTTTCACTTCAGTGTAGGAAGCTGTGGGTGGTCTTAAAGGAAAGCACTGTATCTTGTGTGTGTGTGTTGTTGTTGTTTTTTATCACCATAATTCAGTGTCTGGTGCTATCAATCAATGAGTTCACTGTATTGTCTAGTGAATTTCATTCTGTGGTTTGGCCCACAATTCAACTTTTAACTTCCCTTTTAAAAAGTTATATTCTGGAAGAATTTTAGATTTACAGAAAAGTTGCAAAGATAGTACAGAGTTCCCCTATATTCCTGCCCCAACCCCCACATTGTAAACATCTTACCTTACTGTGGTAAAAGCTAAGAAACTGATATTGATGCATTAGTTTAACTAAACTTCCAGCTTTTTTTGGATACCAATAGTTTTGTCATTAGTGTTATTTTGTGTTCTAGGATCCCATCCAGAGTACCCTACTGCATTTAGTCATCACGTTTCCTGTCTCCTCTGGTCTGGGACAGTTTTTCGGTTTTTCGTTGTTTTCCATGACCTTGACAGTTTGGGGAAGTACTGCCCAGGTATCCTGTAGAATTCCCAAAACTATAATTGCATGATTTTTTGTAGTGATTATATTGGCATTTTGGGGTCTAAAATGTCCTTTATTAGACATCCAACTCATTTTGTCTTTTCTGGCTTTGTGTTAAATGCAGATCATGGTTGAGCCTTTTTTCTATGTCATTATTTAAGTAGCTCATAAAGCTAGAGGCATGGATAAGGATAAATGTCTCTAATAGCCTAAACCCTATTTTATAAATGAGGTAGATTTGATATAGTGATCCCTTACTAGTTTCTACTTATCCAAGTTTTCCTTTAAATGGTCCATTCTAAAGTTGTTTTATTTATTTTTTTCTGAAGTAGGCATCAACTTTACCTGTTTGGACCATGTTTTCCCACCTTTGAAAATGTATAATGAAGTTTTGTCCACAAGATTGTGTGTGTTAATGACAGGTACAAGTGACTGTGTTTGAATACACATATGGTAACAAGGGTTAAGTCATATATCTGAGCTACTGAATCAGCACATGGAAGAATTTTGTTGATAGAGTTTGTATGGATTTCAGCAGCATTTAACGTGGTGTCTTAACTTACTATGGACAAAATAGAATGACATGGGCCATCTAAGAATAGAATGAGGTGAATGCGGGACAGTGTGGGTTAATAAACTTGTATTTTTTAAATATATTTTATTGATTATGCTATTACAGTTGTCCCATTATCCCCTCCTTCATTCCCCTCCACCCTGAACACCCTCTCCCACCCACATTCCCCCCCTTTAATTCATGTCCATGTGTCATAAGTTCTTTAGCTTCTACATTTCCCCTACTATTCTTGCCCTCCCCCTGTCTATTTTCCACTTACCATCCATGCTACTTATTCTCTGTACCTTTCCCTCCTCTCTCCTCCTCCCACTCCCCTGTTGCTAACCCTCCATGTGATCTCCATTTCTGTGGTTTTCTTCCTGTTCTAGTTGTTTGCTTAGTGTTTGTTTTTGTTTTAGGTGTGGTTGTTAATAATTGTGAGTTTGCTGTCATTTTACTATACATGATTTTTATCTTCTTTTTCTTAGATAAGTCCCTTTAACATTTCACACAATAGGGGCTTGGTGATGATGAACTCCTTGAACTTGACCTTATCTGAGAAGCACTTGATCTGCCCT
>CM052548.1:57114447-57132407 GCA_028533065.1 Trachops cirrhosus | reverse complement strand
GAGATCATATGGTATTTGTCTTTCATTGCCTGGCTTATTTCGCTTAGCATAATGCTTTCTAGCTCCATCCATGCTGTTGCAAAGGGTATGAGCTCCTTCTTTCTTTCAGCTGCATAGAATTCCATTGTGTAAATGTACCATAGTTTTTTGATCCATTCATTTACTGATGGGCACCTGGGTTGTTTCCAGCACTTAGCTAAGAACCATAAATTGTTGATACAGGCCAGAAAGCAACCCTTACTCCAAAACATTCATTCATTCATTGACTTGCCCTGAAGTGGCCACAGCCCCGACAACTCTCTGTTTTAGGCAGTTGTTATTTGCAAGTGCAGCTGAAAGTCTGTAGCCTTTGATGTCTGGCAGCCAGTGGCACCACTTCTTATCATCTCAGCCACATCAAACGAAACCCCTGTTCAAGTGGAAGTGCGTTGAAAATGCCTGCCCAGTGCTGGCCCATAGTAAACACTTCTGACTCTGGTTCCCAAGCCAGTCTGCATATTGCAGTCATTTGGAGGCTCCAGGAACTACTGGGGGTTGTGACCCCTACAATTATGATTTAATTGGTCTAGGCCATGGCTTAGAGTTTGAAAAAGATCCCCAGGTGGTTTTGACCCATATGCATTTAAGAACTACTGGCTTAATAGATAGCTATTGTTGCCACTGCTGCCATTACAATTACATTCAATATAATAAATAATAATGTTTTTAAGTATATTTTATTGATTATGCTATTACAGTTTTCTCAATTTTCCTCCTTTATCCCCCTCCACCCTGCACCCCCTCCAACCCTCCAGCATTCCCTCCCCTTAGTTCATGTCCATGGGTTGTTCATATAAGGCCTTTGACTTCTCTGTTTCCTACACCATTCTTAACCTCTCCCCATCTATTTTATGCCTACCAATTATGTTTCTTATTCCCTTTACCTTCCCCCCCAATTCTTCCCCTTGCACTCTCCACTGAAAACCCTCCATGTGATCTCCATTTCTGTGTGTTCCTGTTCTAGTTGTTTGCTTAGAATTTGTTTTCGCTGTTTTTTTTAGGTTCAGTTGTTGATAGTTGTGAGTTTGTTGTCATTTTACTGTTCATAGTTTTTGATCTTCTTCAATTTCTTAGGTAAGTCCCTTTAACATTTCATATAATAAGGGCTTGGTGATGATGAACTCCTTTAACTTGACCTTGTCTAGAGGGGCAGGTGAGAGGGAACAGTGCAGCTTGTATGCTCAGCTCTAGCCCCACTTTCCAACGAACTCGTGTGACACTGGGAGTTTCTCCCACTGTGGCAACCCTAGCCATAGTCCACAGTCATATCTGAGTCTCAGTTTCCTGTTCAGCCAGACTGTCCAGTGCGGTCTTCTATCTCACCTCAGGTCCTTTCAGTCAGCCCTGCCTGCACTCTGTTGCCTGGCCCCGGTTTTCTCTGTCTGCCTGTCTGCCCATCTCCCTTCTACTGGTCTGGTAGACTGTTTTTTTTTTTAATTCCTTGGTTGTAGGAGTTCCATGCAGTTTGATTTTCTGGCACTTCTGGTTGTTGATTTTATATTTGTTGTCATCCTCCTTTGGGTTGTGTGAAGAAGTAAAGGGTTTGTGCCTATGCCTCTGTCTTGGCCAGAATTCCATAATGGTTTTCAATATATCATAAAATATGTTTAATATACATGATATAATTTAATCATGTCCAGAGATGTAGGAAAAGTTCAAGGCAGATTTTACTTAGGAGGATAAATTTATTAAGATAATTGTATTATTTTTATGAGTCTGGGTTAGTTTATCAGATTATTTCTATTCTCTCTGAGGGAGAAAGATCAAGGTTGTGTAAACCATACTGAGAAGAGGAAGGAAAGGGGCAGAGCTGACAGCATGGGGCAGCACTGGAGGGCCGTCTCCTCCAGGCTCATCTCGCACTGCTCAGTGGGCCTTGGGGCCTGTGAGGGGGAAACGGACTGGCCTGAGGGAGAACACAGATCCCCAGAGGGTCACTTCAATCCTGCTTACCTTTCAGTTCATGAAAACAAGATGGCAGCACTACTGAAGTCAAATCTGCAGTTAACAACCACCTGAAACTATGCTGGCCTTGTGCTCAGGTGGCTTGCTAAAATATGCAGTTTATACCCAACAGGCATATGACAAACCATGCAGTTCATCCTAGCTGAGCCTGTGACCAGGCTTAACTCTATGTTTTATAGAATGACTTCCCCTTCTTTCCTATCACCCTCTTAGTATCTATTTTATATGTCTCTTTATGAGCAGAAAAGTTTTCACATTTTTTGTCATTATGCTAGTATTTTATGTTGACTCACCTTTATTACAAAAGAATGCACTATATTTTTCTCTACTAAAAGGGTAGCATATTAATATTTACAGTTGTTAGAAGTAACACTTGCTTTATTTACACAACTGTATTTTTCAGAGACACAAAAATTCATACATAGAATCAATTGAATTACTTAACTACAGTTTTTTCCTCATCAATATTTGATATATTTGTTGCACATCTGTCAACCTAAATTATGTAGAAAGGCAAGAAAGCTGTCAGTATTTTAAAAGTCTAACAATAAGAGTTGTAAAATTACAGAGAAACTTACAAACATTAAAAAATCAGTTGATAAAATGTTTGTGTTTGATAATAGGCATGTAAAAAAGAGATATGGTGCTACCATTAATACCACGGCCCAACTTCTGATAATATTGGGAGGAAAAGTCATGTTTTTATGTGTGTTTTTTTTAAGTAAACACCAAGGTTGGAGATGACAGATCTGGAAATGAAGTATTCCCCTTCTGTGAAACATGGCCTGGGGAAGGGAAAATGAGTTATTTTGAGCATGTGAAGATGTCCCCATTTCCTGATTCCCAAGACCCTGCTAAGTAGAAGGAGTTGCAGGCTGGAATCTTAAAAAGAAAATTAAATATCTATTTGGAACAATATAAACTAGAAATACTGAAGGGAGAACAAGCTCTATAAATAGCTCCTCTATTCTAGCTTCTGACCACATCATATCTGTGACGTCTGAAAGCCTTTTAAGGGACAGAGGACTGGACTTGGGTAACTTTGATGAGTTTTTTACCCACACACAAAGCTGAAGGGAGCTCTGGGGTCTCCACGTACAAATGCCCCACAGTAAGGCCACCCTTCCCTTTCTGGCTGTATCTGAACTTGTGCTCAGAATCTTTTCACAGTGTAGACACAAACCTTGCTCCAGGTGCTCCTGAACTCCCAGGGTAACCTCTGTAGGCCTTCACTACAACATTAAACTCATGACCGAAAACTGTCCCCATTCTCCACAGGAACTGGGTTTCGTGTACCTCCATGCTGCTGGATCTGCCCGTGGCACCTGGTGCACAATGAATGGGCAATGCGTGTCCCTTGAAAAGAAGGCCATAAATCTTCTGAAGGCCTTGCTTCTCAGCATGTGGTCCAGACACAAGAGCATGAGCCTCACCAGGACCCTCAGAGGTACAGACTCTCAAGCCCCACCCAGACCTATGGAATCAATCTGAGTCTTAACCAGCTCCTGGGGATGTATGTCCACGTTGAAATTTGAGAAGCGCCATCCTAAGCCTTGCAGCATTAGCTGGAATGTACTAGGTGAACCTCTGTTCAGCTCAGTCTTTACTTTCTGAATGCTTCTTAGATAATGGGAGGTGTGGAGAGAAACAGTAAATATGTGAATCTCTTATTCCCACATTTGACGCCACCTTAACGTTAGCTAAGAAATAAAGGCTCTTGATGTTAAAATGGCTATTTCTGTAACTTCACTGAACTCTTTTTTTCATTTCAAAGAAAGATCACTCTAGTCTGAATACCACTTGTATGTTTGTCCCATTTTCAGCTCAATATGTCACCTAGAGAATTAAATACTTAAACCTGAGTGTCATGAAATACAGCCTGTCACTTCCTTGGAAGAGAAATAAAAAAACAAAACACTCACCTTAGCTATCAGACTAATTTTTCTTGAAACTTAACCTATGACCTAATATATCTGCTTATTTGTTTGTTTATATTCTGTACCATTCCAAATTGCATTTCGTTTGCCTTACACACACACAAACACACAAGCTAGTACAAAACTAAGAATATGCTACTTTCAACTGAGCTTGAAGATGAGTGATCTCCATTTATATAATAATATTTCTATGGAATTATTCAATGATTGTGTTACATGTTTTTAAAATTTGAATTGAATTTGAAACTAAGTTTGAAGCTAAACTCCTTGGGCCGCTGAGCTGTGTTTGCAATGTTTTCCTTAGAATGACTCACACTCTGTGACCAGGCAGATCTTGCTGGACTTCTCACGTGGAATTCTCCATGTACCCTTGTGTCTAAATGTAACACCTGGAATGTTCCGGCTGATATTTCCTTTCATCTAGCCCTTCAGTTAAAGAGGAGGGAGTCACTTTGGGTTAAAATACAGACGCAAGCCCTCAGATACTTGGTCCTCACTAATTGTAAAGCACCAGCCATCTCTAGCCTGGTTGAATCGAAATCTGCTCACCTGCAGGCATGGTCAAAAGCAGTGAACTGAACTCTCCTAGGACCCTGACTGGAATAAAGTGTGGAGCTGATGACACTGTGATCTGTTGTCACTGGAAGCAACACCAAGAAAAATAAGAACACCAAGGTCTTTGAGAAAGCACCACATACGGTCCTGAGTATGCCTTAACTCTGCCTCTTATGAACGTAAGAAGCATATAATGCATGTCTTTTCGTTAAAATTCTCTGAAATATTTTATTTGGGGTGGAATTTTAACCTTATGCCTGGCATCCCTAATTGTGTGACATTAAGCAATTTATATAAAATGTTATTATATACACTATTTTAAGCTTTGCCTTCAAAGGGGAGTATGAATGAAGAAGAGATGCCTGGTTTAATCAAGAAGAGGACCAGAAAGAACAGATCTTAAAACACTAGAAATGCTAAGAGATTTTATTTTTTTAGAGAGAGAAAGAGAGAATCATCACATTATTATAGAAGGATGATGATTTGCCATAAATTGAATTTATTTAAATATACCTAAAATTACATGCCAATTTTTACATGAATATAGAATCACTCCCTGCCATACAACAGCCTTAATGCAGTGAAACAGATCAGCACTGGGCTTGCCCCACATCTGACTGTTGCTTCTTCTCTAGGTGAACAGTTCAGGCGGTAACAGGTCTATTTTAGGATCTACACTATGGGAGAGCTCTACGGACTGAGCTGACAGAATTAAGACCTGGAAGTAAGCTTAAAGTTGATGTAATGAACTCTTTCGTCCACAGATGAGGAAGATGAAGCCTAGAAACTTCTTCACAGGCCTCAGGTTACTTGTCATATTAATGTCAGAGTCAAGCTTCAATGACAATTGTCTCATTCCTTATCCAAAGTAATTGGATGTGAAATACATACTGGATTTCAGATTTGTAACACCATAACTAACAGAGGGAAATGTCAGTAAAATGCACAAAAAGAAGCATATCTGGGTTATTAATCTTATTCTACAAGTTAGTTTCTGTTTAATTTTTGACCAAATCTCTTCAAGCTTTTAGCACACAGTTGCCTCATTGGGCAAATAATCTTATAACCCCTTACCTGCCTAAAAAGGCAAGCCTGCATCCATTAATGTATTGACGTCACTTCTGACTTGTAGACAGAATATTCAGGGCAAAGGACACTCTCTGCTGCACCCAGACAGGATCTCTGGTGGGCAGGTACATGCCTGTGTGACATGCTGACCAGCATCCTCACCAAATGCTCAGGATCAATGTGAAGGGGTTTTTAACTGTTTTTAATATTACCCTGTGTACAAGATGTCCTTTTTTAAGTGTGTGAATTTGAGATAAGGGTTTTTCTTTCTGTTTGAAATAATCTGACCTAATTTGATCTTCAACTCCTAGCAGGTACATTTTCCAATAAATTCTGGACTCTTTAGCAATTCCTTCATACAACACCATCAACAGGTCATCAACCTATTCCATGCATTTTATTTCCAATCAGAAAGTTTCCCATCTCTCCAACAATATCCTAGACCTCTTTCCAAGTTTTTCCAGGATGCATCTTAAAGCTTCCCCAATCCATACATTTCCCTGCCTGGGCTAAATTCTTATAACATAACTATAATTTCTTTTTACTTTCCTTTGGAAAAGAAATTATCCTAGATTCAATCCATATGTATATTTGTTCTTGAGTTATCTGCAGCAAGAACTTAATCTTTAACTTGAATAGGGTTTATTAACCTTTACAGAAACAAATTTTTGCAGAATAGAAAATGTCACAAATTTTAGTAAGTTTAATACTAGAAATACATTGCCCAAAAGAAAGAATTTTAATTTTTTACAATTCTAAATATTTTAAGAAAAGATAAAAAAGTAGCTTATTAAATATTTAAAATACAGCTATGGGTATACTCAAGCAAGTGAATGGCCAGGTAAACTTTGTGGCTCACCATATTTTCCAAGAATTGCCACACTGGTATATCTCCCATCTCATGCATCCTTACAGTGCAGTGTTCACACCCTTCCATTTGGAGATGGGGCCTCCTGTTCCTTCCCCATGTATGTAATTGCGTCAAGCAATAAAATGTGGTGAAAGTGACTGAAGGCTAGATGGGAAAAAGCATTATTGTCTCTCTCTCTTTCTCTCTCAGTGATTGCCCGTAAAATCCAGCCACCACGTTGTGAGGAACCCCAGATTACATGGGGAGTCCATGTGTGGAACTTCTAGACAGCTGTTGCAGCATAAACTACCCTTCACATGAAGATCGGTCCTCAGATGTTTCCAGCCCCTTGAATTGGAGTGTTCTGGATCAGCTCTGCATATCATGGAGCAGAGATGTGCCACCCTCGGTGTGTCCTGTCTGAGGTCCCGACTGACGCACAGAAAGCATGGAAGATAATAAATTACAACTAAATGTAATTTGTATGTAATTAAATGTGGAATACATTTAATTGCAAGTATATAAATTACATTGCCTTAATAATGGCCACAGAAAAACATATAATATGCTTATTTGCACACTGGTATTGCTATTTAAGTATAATTCCAGTTCGAAAATATATATGTGCATGTGTATTTAAACACAGTTATGAAATTTTAAAGAAGTATAAACATAATTTTTGGGAGCATTTATCTTATTGATGCTTTTGTTTATGAATTAACTTTGTTCTTTAGTTGTAGTTGCATGTTAAATGGCTATACATGTAATAGACTAAAATTTCATACATTACACTGATAAAAAGTGCCTTCTCAGGATAAATTAATATTTATGCTGTGGGAATACTATTTTCTTGAATAGTTATGTCCATGACTAATTAGAGTTTAGTGGCACTTTCATTTTACATACAATGTATATGTATTATATTCCATGTAAAGTAAAAGTATATATACACAGTGGGACAAAAGTAGGTTTACAGATGTTCATATGGAAAATAATACACAATCAATAAATACTAATACAAAAATAAACTCTGTGTTTTTCACACTCCAACTATAAACCAACCACTTTTGCTCCACCCTGTATATTTCCACATGAAATATGTAGGTTAACCACATTACAGCTGACCTGATAATGATCCATTATAATGATGTTTATGTGTTATACTAGCATACTGTTATATATATTGTAAAGTTCAACTCAGAGAGAATTATAGTATACATGTACATTTAAGCCACAGATTATGGCCAGAAATTTATTTTTAACATAGCTAATTTAAACTGACTGTGCAAAAAAGTTAACCAAAAGTTTATTGATCCGACCAGGTTTCAAAATATTTTAAGAGTTCATGGAGTTGAAGATATACCTCTTCTTTTTTTGACAATCTTAACAATTTTTTTCTTTTTTAGTAAAATCTAAGTTTCAAAATTAAATTTTATTTAATTTTATAAGCAAGGTATTTCTATTTCTTCTAAAATAGCCACCTTGATAAAATGTTTAAGTATCCAATCAGAATAAGTGTCAAGACATGGTACTGGTTTCTTCTATTAAACTCTCACACCCCACTTGCCCTGCTGGGTAAAACAGGGCTATACGGCTCCCACATGGATACCATTTCCTGCCCACACTTAGATTTGCAATCTTTTTAAAAAGTAGTATGCCCCAGGTGCTCATAAAGTGTTGTTTTGGACTATTTTCATAACAGAGATGTTTATCCCATAAAGAAAATAGCAGTGTAACAGTTGCTTCTGCTTTGAAGCACTGTTTTCTTTCATTTCCTTGACTAAGTATCATGGGGACCTGGGAAAAGATGTGCAGTGGGGGACACTGAGAAGAGCACAGAGGTGTGCCCTGCTCCTGAAGGCCCCTGTGTGACAGCAACATAGCTGAACAATGAGTGTGTCATGAACAATGCTTGAGCTCACCTGATGGGTTTACAGGGCTGCTCTTCACGACGAGTCAGTAGGGCAGTGGCACTGTTACCAGCTGTTGGGTTCCATTCAGAGAAACAGAGATGGACTTCCTTGAGGTCAGCCGTGGGTTATCAGGAATGAACAGAAGGATACTTCTTGGTTATCCGTCTGCTGGTTGACCTGGTCATCTGCTGAGATTCATCCTGAATCTCACAGAAATTCCTTTTACTCATGTAAATAAAGTGATAGCATTAAGCCCTGACTGGTGTGGCTCAGTGGATTGAGCGCCAGCCTATGAACCAAAGGGTTGCTGGTTTGATTCCCAGTCAGGGCACATGCCTGGGTTGTGGGCCAGGTTCCCAGTAGGGAGAGTATGAGAGGCAACCATTGAGGTTTCCCTCTTTCCCTCCCTTCCCTTCTCTAAAAATAAATAAATAAAATCTTTTTTTAAAAAGTGACAGCATTAATAAGGAAATACATTATTAACTAGATCAACTTATGCTCTGTCAGTTTTAAATACTTGGGGTGAAGAGAGGGTTAGAAACTCAAAGACAGCCCATCTTGCCCCAAGTCTTGGCTTCCCACAGGGCCACACCTGCTCTGCACAACGATCTCCCCAAGGCCAGAACCCCATGTTCTTCCTTACTCCGCGGGACAGTGTGGCAGGCACAGTGGCTGTAGAAGTGTGAGAACCTGAGAGCCCAGGACAACTTCTAGTGACTGTTGTGACTAGAAACCCAGTTGTCCGTTTTCCATGGGCAGATCCTGGCATATGTCTCTCAGTGAAAACAGCATCAAATGAGTGATCCTTCCTCATTTCCATGGTCTTTATCTTCCTCTCCTCTCTCTCCTCCTCTTCTTCCCTTTCTCCACCCCTCCTTCTTTCCTCTCTCTCCCTCTTTTCTTTTCTCTCCTCTCTTTCTGCTTTGCTTCCTTTTTTCTTTTTTTTTAAATTTTCTTTTTAGTCAAAACACTCAGTGTCTCCATTAAATACATTCCAAAAATGTTATTTTGAAAGGCATTATGCATTAACTCAGCTATGGTTTCTAACTAGGGCAGACTGTCCTGTGTCATCAGCATGAGGCTCTTGCTCAGCAAGCCATCACAAAATGGAAAGGCTGTTCATGGTTAATAGTCTTCACTTTACTCATGTGGAGATGAACTGGGTTCTCATTTTTTGATACCTGTCAAAACCTGGCCAGAAACGAGGCACAGTCAGGCCTGTTGTGGTTTTATTTTACTCATGAATCAGTATCAGAAAGTGTTGGTGTGGCTGGCTCTTAAGTTTCTTGGATTTTTGAGATGTTTTTCATACCAGTTAAAATGATTATTTTATCAGTGACCTTTGTAGACTAACTCTGTAGTAAACAGGAAAATATTCAGCCACTATGAATTATGTAATACTTTGAAATTGTCTAGACAGTGTTAGGAGGTCAACAGATGGAGCAAATTCTTAGAAATGAAAAGCTATTTAGCAATAGAATTCCCAACCAAGATGATTTCCATCTCTTTCCTGCCACAATCCCTCTTTCCTTCTCCTCTGCCCTTTTGCTCCCCAACCCTTTGGCCTCAAGACACAGAAGAATTTTTTGGAGTTGATTATGACCTACCCTTTCTACTGATTTAGTAACGGGTGCAATGTCAGCTATGTGCTCATCTGTCATATTTCTTTCTCAGTCTTTTTGCTGTCTGGTGAAGTTTTAATAGGTGAAGGGTCAAGGGTTTTACATAGTAAGTGGAATCCTCAACTGTGAAAGTTGCGGCCATGGTGGTTTCTGTACTTCGTGAGGAAAAACAGGGAGGGCAACAAGTAGACCTCTTTGGATTACACAAACATCTTCTTCCTCATAAAGAGAAGTGCTTTATTCCTATCATAGAAAGTGGTATGTGTTCCTAAGTCTGTCTTTGAGCATATCTGCATGGTGGGAATGAAATAAAAAGATAAGAAAAAGATGCAGTAATCCAATCAACATTTACTGAGCAGTCAGATGAATGTCTGATGAAACTAGGGTCCACAGAACTTTCTTCCCCAGTGGAAAAAAACGAATGTATATGCAAAAGTCTGTGGAAGCTAACAGGAAATATAGAATATGAACCTGCTATAAAAAGCTTATTCATCCATTAGGGAGCAAGGTGGCATGCTTATGAAGTTGGTGACCAAACTATCTATCATATGATCTCCTCAAAGGACTGAAGCGACCAAGCAATATAAAGGACCAAGTTCCCTGTGTGGCGAGGTTTTCAGAAATAGATTTGCAAGGGAGATGAAAGCAGAGCTGTCTCTTGAAGGAGGGTAAACTCTTGATGGATAAAAGGGAGGGGCACAACTGGTGGCAAAAGTATCAGCAAACTTTGAAAACAGGAAATAACACTCAGCAGGGAGGAGCAAGCATGGCAGAGGAAAGACCATGAAGGAAGGCTGGGATTCTGAGTCGTTGTGGAGCCCAGGAGTGGGGTATGGAGCATGGGTAAGTGTCCTGCAAGTTTCATGTCAGCTGTTACACACATGTATGCCCTCCAGGACCTGTTGCACATACCATGTGAACTCACATGTGAACCATCACAGGGTTAGTGCAGTTACCTGTTTCCCTCCCTACTCTGTCAGCCTGGAGGGCCCCCCACAAACAGATAATAAGACAAGGATTTGCATGCAAACAGTTTATGTGGAAACATGACAGCAGAGTGGGGGCAGGCAACAAAGAATGTATTATTCAAGGACACATAATGCATTTCTGCATGTGGCCACCTCCAGTCATGGCTCATGGCTTCCGTTATCCCTCACACACTCAGGCAGGGTGATCACACACCCACACAGTGCTCCCAGCCCCTCTGCTGCCAGGGGCCCTCCAAATGCAGTAATAGCCTTCAGGAAGGTGCTCAGGTGGTTAGGCCCAAAAGGCTGGAGTTTGGGCGTGAATAGGTAGGGAACACCTTTTACCTTCATGGTAGCCATGATACCCAACACAGTATATGGCCACAGAACTTGCTGAGAGTCTAAGGAATGAATTAGTGAGGAACAACTGTCAGCAGAGCTTTATTCCCCAAATGAAAACAAAGCAAAACAAAGCAAAATTACTATTTCCACAGAACTTCTTTTTTTGGAATTTTTTTCCTGACTGTGGATCCCTGAGGTCTCTTATTTGTTGCCACTTGACTGCACCACAGATTATCTGAGCTCCAGCGTCAGGGTTTGGAGGCTGGCCCCCTCCCTGGGTGGCTGCCACAATCTTCTCCACCCTGGGTGAGTCTATGCAGGGTGGATGGAGAGGAGCAGGGTCTGCCCTGTTAGGGATTTCCGACACTCTCTGCAAAGACACTAATGGAAGGCTAATGTGAAAAGATACCCAAAGTATGTCAAGAAAAGCATTTGGGAACATTATTGAAAAATTGAGTCTTTGAATAACTATTTCTTGGAAAGTTTTAATTCCAGGTATGGTTACTTGTGGCCCACTGCCTGCTCTTTCTCCACTGGGAAGAAATTCAACATTTTCTGGAAACACAATGATCGATGCTGACGTACCATGAGAAATGGAGAGTGTACCTAAACAGAGACCTGCTTCCATCATTTCTATATCCCCTTTTAAAAGGATGTGGGTGATTCAATTAGTGGATTCAATTAAAATTGATTGAGAGCCCCCAGACGCCACAGGATCAGGTGTCTTTTCCAGCCTTCTCACCTTTCATTGTCTGGAAATTAACCTCCTCGGGGTTGTTGCACCAGAAACATTAGCAGAGTCTTTATGCAATTACTTGAGAGAATGAATGCATCCAGAATTTTCCATAAGCCTTTAAAAAATAACCTCCCCTTTCAGCTGTGCCCTCCCAAAACCAAGAGACCGCTCCTCCCTCACTTTTAATTTCTTATCCTTTTGTGCCTGCGGAGTGAGCAAGTGGCACACGTTGCATTTAGAGAGGAAGGTCAGCTAGCCAGTCAGGCCACTGGTTTCCCCTGGCTCCTGAGGAGGTTGTATGCTATTGTCTGAGTCTTCCAGTTCAGAAAAGACTTTTATATGAGACAAGCAGAAGACAAAAAGAGGATGAAGGTGTCTGCTTACCATTTAGACAGATACACATATTAAATATATGTCAGTGTTTACCTAGGTAAGATTCCATTGGACACGTACAATTAGTGGGAAACTAACTTACATGGCTGACTTCAGAATAACAACTGAGAAAAAATATGTGTATATATTTATGATGTCCTGAATTTTGCCAGGTTTGAATAACTGAAAGATGTTTTATCATTTAAAATGTGCATCACATACAGGATTGCTGCCTTCATACTTGATGGTGCTAACCAGCAAAAACACCTGGCAGGTTGGGTTTACTTTTTCCCCACCTGTATAGGGCCTGGAAACAGAATTGATGTCGATTTGTGTCTTTTTCCTGGTGTCTCAGGCTGTGGTTGCATGTGTCATCATGGTATACTAGTCAGCACTCTCTGCTTTTTTGCAGGAAGAACCTTTGAGTTTCAGCTATAAAAATTTTTAAACAACAAAGCCACCTCTCTTGATGCCCTCTAAACTATATTATATGTGCCCCCGCTGCCATGCCAGTTGTTCATTTAACCATTTATTGAGCACTTGCTAGGTGCTGACAAGGCAGACCAGATACACACGGTTGACTCTTTTGAGGGGCTTAGGGGTTTTTGAAGGGGATGGCTTTAGCCTACTCTCTGGGATCCCCTCCTCCACATTCACCTGGTTAAGTACTCCTGAACTGATAAATCTCACTGAGGCATCATTTCTCCTAGGAAGACTTTCCTTATTGCCCAAGGTGGGGGTCGTGTAGTTCTCTCTTCATGGTTGTCATGACACACATGTTGTCTTCTTGTAATTGCCCTTGATTCATCTGAATTCCTGTCCTACTCCCTTCACAGAAGTGGGAGGTGTTCTGCCCTGTGTTTAAGCATATAGCAGAACATGCATACATGTTGTACGATGGGATGAATAAAGTTAGCAAAGTGCAGTACACAGTGACGAGGTACTTGATGGGGTGTGCATGCAATGAAGATTTCCAAGTCCAAAGCATCACAGAGAGTTACGACAATAAATAAAAGTTTGTCCAACAAAGAGCAGAGAATAGCCTCGCAGGCAGAAAACCAATACACACAGAGGCGCCAAGCTGTGAAACAGTGTCTCCAAACAAGTGAGAGAGGAAGGTGAGTCCTGAGGGACAGGCAGGTGGCAAAGTAGAAAGGGCATCGCAGGGATAACTGGTGGAGCTGTGGGAGGACATTCTCAGTTCTACAGTCACCGAGGAGTTCAGAGACTTTGGGCAGGTCACATAATCCAAAGGTTCTGAAATGGCCACGGAGTAGCTCCAAACAAGCTCTCCTGCAAAGACTTTGTAAGACAAACTTCCCTAGGCCTCAGTCTCAGAGGTTCTGTTCCGCAGGTGTGAGGTAGGTCTCCCAGTTATTTGGCAAACACTGACATGGCAGTTATAACACAGAGGTGCTGTTCTAAAACTTTATACCCGTTATCAACTTGTTTAACCATTGTAATAACCCAGTGAAGTAGTTCTATGTGACTCAGGGTACAATTGAGGAGACAGAGGCTAAGATGTCAAGTGGCTTTTACAAGGCCAAGGAGATGATGACCTACCATGGAGTATCTCAAGGTCATTCTGACTGCTAGCCAGATTTGGGAGAACAGGTAACCTGTGCCTCTGCCTCCAGAACACAAGCACCTTCTGCAGCAGCCTCACACTGTGGTGAGGGACACAGAGGGGAGGATCTGCGGGTTACCCTGAGCGATGCCGGCCAGGTCCTCCTGGCAAACAGATGCTGTTATTGTATCATTTTTATGAATTATGGTAGTTACAAAATTACTAACAGTTCTGTCTGGGAGGGTGGAATTAATCATCCCATGTTTCGTGTGAAGCTTTCTTGAGAAAAGGGAGTCATCTACACTCACCCCTTCCCTTTAGAATCGGGCGGGATTCCTTTTAGATACCACGTCTGTTTGGAGTCTGGTTTCTGCTTGGTGCAGTTTTTCAGAGTCCCTAATTTATTCTCTCTGAGCACAAGAAGGGCCTTCTGGGGATCAGTGAGAGAATGGCGGTCTCCCCTTTGTAAAGTGAAGCCAGCCGCAGTTCTCTGCAGTGTTCGGAGGCCTCCTCCCAGGCCCGCAGCATCTGCTCTTTTGTATGCGAGCGAGCAGAGGCTCAGCCCTGCCGCCTTTTGTCTGAGCTCCCAGTCTGTGCTCATTGCCTGGCAACATGCTGGTGCCTCCAACTTGAGAAACCACTTTCTCTTCTCCTCATGTCATGTGTGTACTCACCCAGAAAGATGACAAAATGACTCCTGGGTCGATCGCCTTCTCCTCCGTGGCTTTTCTTCGCCTAGTGGTCTGTGTGCTGCAGATGGTTTATTTGCAGCTGAGGCCTGATTATTTTTCAAGTGACTGTTCCGTGTTGTTTCCAGAAGCGTGGCCTTCTTCTTTCCATCTGAACGGAGGCTGCACTATCTGCCCCCAAAAACGAACGCACGGAGCACTGTAAAAGGAATGGTGTTTTCCTCAGCTTCCAGATAGCAGAGGCAACTGGGCCGGGTCTGCTCTGCGTCTATCCTGAACCACCCTGACAAACGGCACCTATGTGAGCCGGGACCTATTTCTGAGTTTCCAGTGCAGCTACCCCAGGCTGGGATTTTCTTAGAAATTACGATCACAACTAGCGTTTTCTCTCACATGTCTTAAGCAGACACTCACATAACAGTGGATCCAACTGGCTGACAGAAATCGGCATAAAGCCATTACATTGTTTATCTAGATGTGACTCTGTGGTTACTTAGGATTCTTAATCTTGTGTTTCAGCCTTATTATTTTTAATATTTCAAGGCAATAGAAGGACTTTTTAAAGTCAGATGACCTACGGTCCAGTTCTTTCTTGGAATTTTATGAGCCACATAATCTTGGGGAGGTAATACCAATACAAATTGGTAATAACTCAGGCTGGATATGTTGAGTTATTTCTATGTGCCAAGTTTTGTGCTAAGCACTTAACAGTAATGGTCACATTTAAGACTCACAAGCACCCTAGGAGGCAGGTGAGCCACTCACCTTACCTGTTTAATGTAGGGACAAAGTTGCCTTACTGAACCCAGAGTATGTCCTGGGGATCAAAACAAATAACCTACATGAAAGCACTTTGCTCCCTCCAGAGTGCCATACAGATGTGAAACACTGTTGTTCTGGTTCCTATCTGATCACATTATTGACTCTGTGTTCACAGTATAAGCATGCAAAGACATTTTGCCAAGAGCAGGGTAAAGTTTATGCTGCTCAGCTCAGCCTATGCTTCTAGGTGGAGCTCTCTGTGTGCAACCCCCATGACTATAAGCCAGGCTGCCAGCACAGGGCAAGAACTCACCTCTTATCACCCACAGCCCTGCATTGGAATGACCTGCAGACACGAATCAGAAATTCCATCGCTCATGACTATTTGATATTATTAATTCTAGTAATTTTTTCTTAATTGTAATAAAAAGCTGACATTTTTCTGTGTAACTAAGTCTGAAATAGCAATTGAATCTACTTATAATTTCTGCTAGTGACATGATTTCCTCCACTGAGTAATTTTTGATTAAAGACCAATAATTCTGCTTAGAAATGATGTTGGACTCCTTTCAATGTTTTAGTCATACAGCTAGAGCTAAAAGTTATTGTGGCTGCATTTTTTCATTGTCCCAGGTTATGTGTTAAATAAAAAATACATTTGTACTTTGAACTTAGGTATAAAAATTTGCCACTGGGTATTGGAATAAAATTGTATTTTCTAAGAACAAGCTTTGATCAAAAGCCAGGATTTTATTAAAAGACTGCAAGTATTTTATGGCCCTTCTTATGTGCGTGCCTGCATGTGTGTGCATGTGTGTAGACATAAATAGTGTTCTTGGTTGAATTATGTTCCTCCCAAATTCATATGTTGAAATCCTAACTCCCAGAACCTCAGAATGTGACCTTATTTGGAAATGGGGCCTTTGCAGATTTAGTTAAGTTGAATGAGGTCATTAGAGTGGGCTCCAATTCACTATGACTGTGTCTTTACAAAATGGGGAAATTTGGGCACAGAAGCTCATACACTTAGAATGCAATGTGAGGAGGAAGGCAGTGACACGGATGATGTGTCTACAAGCCAAGAAATGCCAAAGATTGCCAGCAAGCCACCAAAAGCTAGGTGAGGAAAACAGATTCTCCCTTACAGCCTCAGAAGGAAACAACCCTGCCCACACCTTTATCTTGAACTTCTGGTCTCCAGACTGTAAGAGATTAAGTTTCTATTGTTTAAGCCACCCTTCTGGGTATTTTGTTATGGCAGCTCTAGAAAACTAATATAAATTTATAGATGAATAGATAGATGATATGGATGATAGATGACAGATTCAGCAACCCACTTTGTATCCACAATTTTTGTCATTTTACTATTTCTACATTTTTAATGAAGTAAAATATATATTCAGATGAGTGAACATACAATAAATAAACAGATTGATAACTTTCCCCAAGTGAAAACACCTGTTAACTACCATCCAGATTAAGAAACAGAACACGGTTTCTGTGGACAAACTGGCAGTAACCAGAGGGGAGGGAGGAGGGGATACTGGGGGGAAAAGGGGAAGGGTAGTAAGGAAACATGTATAAAGGACACTCAGACAAAGCCAGAGGGGGGTAGGATTGAGGGAGGGAGGTGGGGATGGGCAGGGTGGGGGAGAGTAGTGGGGGGGAAATGGAGACAACTGTACTTGAACATTAAAAATAATAAGAAACAGAACATGGCTGGCATGCCAACAGGCCACTCTCATGTGCCCTCATAGTCACCCATCTCCCCGAAGGCTACTGCTACCCTTGTTTCTATCAGCATTGATTAGTTTTTTGATTTTGAAACATAAACATGAAGTCATATACTATGTGATATTTTGTGTCTGATATTTTTCTTAATAGTATATTATACAATTAATTTATAGAGTTGGGTATAGCTACACATCATTTATTTTTATTGTTAGTTTTCTACTGTATGAATATATTACAATTTAATTGTTATTATACTATTACAGGACATAATGATTATAATTTGGGACTATTACATACAATATCACTAGAAATATTTTTATCTAAGTCTTTGGTGTACTATTGTATGCATGTTGGATGAATATATTCTAAGTAACAGAACTGCTGAATTGTAGAGTATGCATATGTTGAGTTTTAGAAAACACTACCAGTTTTATATGAGCATTCTATTTCTTTCTCTCTCTCTTTTTCCTTATTCTTGTTTACATGCTTCCTTCTGTTCTGCCTCTGCCTCTCTTTCTTCCCTTCCCTTCTTTCTTTTCTATTTTTTATAACTGTATTCACTCTGGTGAGTATGTACTTTTAGTTAATTTTATTTTCATTTCCCTGCTGAGTTTGAGCATCTTCTCATACACTTATTAGCTACTTGAATAGATTCTCTGTGAAGTGCCATTTCAAGTCCAGGATTCTTTCTCTTTTTTTCATAAATATATTTTATTGATTATGCTATTACAGCTGTCCCATTACCCCCCCTTCATTCCCCTCCACCCTGAATACCTTCTCCTACCCACATTCCCCTCCTTTAGTTCATGTCCATGTGTCATAAGTTCTTCAGCTTCTACAT
>CM052548.1:57092404-57107612 GCA_028533065.1 Trachops cirrhosus | reverse complement strand
CGTGAAATATCTGAGATTTTCCTGCCTATGTTCTCCTCTAGGACTTTAATGGTGTCATGGTTTATATTTAAATCTTTTATTCACCTTGAATTTATTTTTGTGTATGGTGTAAGTTGGTGCTTGAGTTTCATTTTTTTTGCTGACCTTTTCTTGATAAATAATAATTGGGAGATAATATTTTCCTGAGGTTATAATTAGGACCATTGTATCTTCTGGATGGGAATGTGATGCTTTGTTTATATATTACCATTGGAGTATTCCCTAACTCCTGTATATTTAAAAATAGTTTATAAATGCTCATAAAAATTATTCTTCTCTTTCATTTATCTTTTGGTTCTTTCTATAAAATCCCACCCTTAATATTTATTAGTTATGTATATCCCCAAAGTTATTAAACATTGATAACTGAAAAAATATTTAAAGTTAACAGGTAGTCACTTTAAATGAGTCAATTTATTTGAATTCTTTATTCTGTCAGTGAAATTAACTAGCCAAGGAAACATAAGAGCTTTAATAAGTCTAATTTCGCCAAAGGTGGTATCAGAAATAAGGGGCCAGGAAACCCTTTAAGGAGAATATTGTAAACATGATGATCCCTTGGCTCTATAGACCCTGTCTTTGGTGTGGTTTTTGCACAGGGATATTCCCTACAGCTTTTCCTCTCTTAGAAATCATACACTCAAGGGATGAGATGTTCAGTTAGAAAGAAACTAAAGCTTGGGGAAATTTATTTCTACAGCAGATTTAATTTTGTCTTCCTTTTTTTCTACAATTAAGTAATGATCTTTCAATGGGAAACCCCTCAGCTTTGAGGGCAGGTAGTCTCAAATCCTCCCATGGCAACTCCCTCTTTATTTCAAAACAGTTCTCCCTATACCTTCTCATCCACCTCAAAATGCTTTAAAGTTTTACCAATGACAACATTCTTCCCCACTGTCTTTCTGAGGCCAGCAGTCCATCCAGTGGTCATCCTGTGGCATTCAGTGGTCATGTGGTTCAGTCATCTCTCTTCTGGGGGTGTTTACAATGGCCAATCACCTGCACAACCAGGTGTGCCTCCTCTCTTCTCTACTGCATCTTCCCTCCTTGCTTAGTTCTCTTTTACATGTAAAACTACTGCTAAAATAGAATGAAACAAAGTCACCACTCAATAAGCAACTCAAGTTGCATTTCTCTTGCTTACAATGTAACTTCTCATCAGTGTCATCCTCACTCATGTCACCCAGGGTTCCTGTTTCTCTCCATGCTCCTCCCCTTAACTCCTTATACCATAGGTGTAGGAGACTGCTTTCTCCAGATACCCAGATGGCTCCCAAATTTCCATACTCTCTTGTGGAATCTCTTGGTCTTTGGCTTCCCGAAGTCCACCCTCCTGTTTCTCCCAGCACCTCACTAAGTTCTCCATCTCTTCCACGACCTGAGATCTTTTCCTAACACCTTTCCCAAGCCTTCTAGAGGATATTATATGTATATCTCACCTGAGGATATGTATTAATTTTAGAAAGAGAAGAAGGGGAGAGAGAGAAACATTGATGTGAGAGAGAAACATTGATCGGTTGCCTCCTTTATATAGCCGTACTGATTGAACCTTCAACATTTTAGTGTATGGGACAACACTCCAACTGAGCCACTTTATTTTTTAACACAAAATATACTTCAATCGTTCTGTACTTTAAGTCAGCAATTTTCAACAGGTGTGTCAGGGCACACTGGTGTACTGCGAGAATTTTTAAAACATGCAATACCTGATTATTTTTAGTCAGGGGCACAGACCTCTTTTCTCTTAGATTGTCCAATTAAAAAATAACAACAGCTAATACTACAATAGCTGTTCTGTGTGAATGAATCAAAATTATACCTACTATTTTGTGAAATCAGTGAAATACATATTTTTTGGTCTGCCACAGAATTAGTAACTAGTTTATGCATGCCAGGAGATGAAAAAGATGGAAAGTCACTGTCTTAAACTAATTCAAGTATAGTCTGGCGTGCTCATGTATAAATTACCTGTAAGATGAATTTTAAAAAATAAAAATACAAGTGTATGTACTTTTACTACACATACTATTGTAATAGGTAATCTGAAATTGACATCCAAAGACAACATATTAATTTCTATTCCCAGAAACTCTAGGTGCCTTTTCTTCATACTCTTTTCAACAGAATGTGTTTTTAAACTTCAATCTTTTTCAGTTTCCTGAGTAACTTAATGATAGTGGAATCATCTTGTGGTTTTAATCCTCAATTTAAATGATTGAATAACTTTTCATGTTTAAAATCTACCTGTATTTTAAAAATTGTGAATTGCCTATTCATATTGTTTACCCTTTTTTTCTCTTGGGCAGCAGATCCTTCTCTTATGAATTTTGTAAAATACATTTTTATATGTTACAGAAAATAAGATTCTTTCTATCAATATATTGCAACTCTCTTTCTCTGGTTTTGCTTGTCTTTCAACTTTGTATTTGTTATCTTTACCAAGAAAATATAATCAACTTGATCAGTCTTTTTTTATGGCTTAAGAGTTTTATATCTTCCCTATATAGGGAGCCTTCTCCCACACATATCTGCCTGTAGGACCTTTCCAAGTGGATCTTCTATTGTCACTTCCAGTTCACACATACAAGAATTGAGTCCATCTTTTCTCCTGAACTTGCTCCTATGTGGACTTCTGCATTTTCACCAATGTTTTCATTGTTCTACTAGACACTCAGTGTTAAAAGCTTTTCTATATAAGGATACTCTACCTTCTTTTACAAAAAAAGACATCTCTGAATTGTAACAAAACTTGCATGGAAATATTCTCCTCATTTGTAATCCCCCTTGAATTTGCATAGTCAGCAAAGTAGCACAGTCTCTCTCCTTGCAATCCCAGACCACTGGACCAGGGACAATCTCCCTGTACCCAATCCCATCCCTGCCCCCATCAATTTGAAGGCAAGGGTGTTATCTCACAAATGTTTATTTAAGTGTGTGTTGTGTGTTCAACATCTAGAATAATTATATGATCTTCTTTGAAGTCAGTTCCATTTTTGACTGTTATAAATGACAAACAAAATGAGTTGGGAGCCAATAGAGGTTCATCCTGCTCTCTCTGTACTGCACAATTGCAGAGTTTTTCCCAGTGCAACACCAAATATATAATGTGATCCTATGAGATTGATCTGAATATTCTCACCTTCAGTGACAGAACTACCTATTTGAGAAGACAACCAAAATAATCTTATGCCTTCATACTGTTTTACTGCTGAAACAGTGTCTGTCCCATGCAGCAGTCCTAAGGCTTACAATCAAACAAATAATACTTCATAGGGTTTTTCTTCTTGACAGGTTTCAACTAGAACATGTGGGTACATAAAAAAAGTGTGCATATATGTGTTCAATTCAGGTTTATGAGTATAAGATTAGAATTTGACATCAACCTGGAAAAGAAACCACTGAAGAGAATCATTTTAAAACTTTGTTTTGAAATGTAGAAGCATAAAATTACTGTGCTTTCTATGCCTAGGAAAACACATTTTCTTTTTGTAATGAATTTACCCAGACCATCCATTCAGGAAAATCACTGTAATAAGTGGATTGCCCACGTGGCACATTCTCTTCCAAAAGCATTATCCAAACAAAGACCCATCGGGTGCAGAAACAGACCGATGCAGTAAGTTGAGCTGGCTCCCACAGTAGTAAATTAAGAAGTTCTTAGGACAACCCCAGCTCCGTGGTAAATTCCCCCCTTAATTAAAAGAAAACAAAACTGTGTGGGCTGACATGTTTACCTATACTATTGACATTTATTTCCTGTTTGGAAATGTCATAGGACTCGGGGAGTTGATAATGTTCGCACCTGCTCTCCCTTCCCGGGACAGGTGCTTTGATGTTCCAACAATGAGCAATGTGCTTTGTGGTCACAGTCAGGCTCACCACGGCCTTGTGTGCGTTTCCTCATCCTTCTAAAATGAGGAACTAGTAAAAATTGAGGGCCAATAAGTTGCAGCATTGCAAGTTTTCTTTAGTTGTGAAAAATAAAGTTTTTTTTTTAAGTTTATTCTAGGTATTTTTAAAAATAGTAAATGCTATGGCACCAAAGCTGGTCACTTAGCTCTTTCTGTGTGAAATTAAACAATGAATTTATTGCTAAGGAAGTTAGATTTTCTTAAAGACAATCAAAATTGATTGAAAAAAATCATGGTTTTCCATCTTTTAGGTCAGAAAATAGACAAGGCTTAACTATTTTATGCATGTTTAAGTGTGGAATTCCCCAAGAAAGAGACTTACCAAAAGAAATAAGTGGTTTATTGTACTAAAAGTATAATTGGGAAGAAATAAATGATTATTTACTCTATTTTTATTTTAAATTTTAAAATGTATAAATTTATTTTATTATCTAATTAGTAACAAACTTTAAAGTCCTATAGGTAATTTTCCAGAAAGGGTGTTATAAGTAAGAGAATCTCCAGAGAGGTGATTACAACTAAACCAAATGAGAAAAGTCTTGGTAAAGAGAGTATGTAAGATATTTCCACATTTTAAAATTTCACAGAACATAAATGGTTTCTTAAAAAATAATAAAATGTACCACCCAAAGTCATATTTTAATTTACTTTTAAACTTTGTAAGTGCCAAAGTATAGCAATATCTTAGACTTATTTTACTTTCACGGAAATTGAAGAAAAATAGCAAATCAAGGCACTATTTTTTACAGAAAAGAATAACTGATGCTTCTTCCTTCCTACCTTCCTTTGGGACCTCACCGCCTTCCACATGCCTTGGGAATTGTGCCCATATGGGACCCCCTGCTGCTCTTCTCCAAGGCCCAAGTTCACACTGCCCTGCCTTTGGCTTCTGAAGCACACGTTGACAGCCCGACCTAAAACCCTGACATGACACTTCCACATACCATCATGTCATATTGAATAAAGTCCAAACTGTCTCCTGGCATCTAAGACCCTCCAAAATACAGGCCTAATCTACCAGCCACATTGTCAATGCGGAGGTAGCTTCCCTAGGCCACTGTCAGTCAGGGTACTCACCATTCCTATGCCATGGCTTCTAGTCAAGACATTCTTTCCAACAGGAATGCTCAAGCCTGCCTAATGAAAGAAAATCCATGCCCATACACCTGGACTTTATTCTTCTAAATTTCTATGAAGTATATAAATTTATAATTAAAACATTTAAAGGTAGGCAATTCCTGCCCACTTTTCCCAGCCCCTGCTGCTGTGGTCCATCTCTCTGATACCTCCAAATTGTTCAGCTAGCACTTCTCTCTCCCTCTCCCAACTCTTAAGGAAGTTGCTTTACAATCATGCTCCTATGCCAAGAGCCATGTGGTGCTTTGCAGCATGGATGAATCTCAGGGGTCTTGTGGATCCACACCTGATTCAGGTTTGTATCCACTGAGGTGAATCAGGACACATTTTGGACCTCAAGGCCATTATGCTAAATGAGATAAGTCTGACAAAGATAAATACTGTATAATCTCACAAATGGAATCTAAAACAGCCAAACTCATAAAAACAAAGAGTAGAATGGTGTTTACCAGGGACTGGGGAATGAAGGAATGGGAGAGAAGTTTTTTCAGGGTGAAAACTTGCAACTAATGGATAAATAAGTCATGAAGGTCTAATGCACAGCATAGAGATAATAATTGACAAGTGGTATTACACACTTCAAAGTTGCTAAGAGACTAAATCTTAACTGTTCTCACCACACACACACACAAAATCATAATTATGTGACACGATATAGGTGTTGCTGATACGATGATGGTAATCACACAGCAATACATAAATGTATACAATCATTACACTGACACCTTAACCTTACACAATGTCATGTCAAATATAGCTCATTAAAATAAATAAAGACAGCAAGTAACCTTTGTCCTAGAAGTTATATCCAAGTTCATATATCTATTACCTCCCAAGAGAAAAATTAATATTTCAGCAAAAATTGGTGATTTTTACTACAGAATGAGGAGCCAGGACTTTGCATCTGGGAGTATGTTGACTTGAGCTCCTGCTTGGCAAGGCTCTACTAATGGGAGCATCGCCTGTACCTGGTTACCACAGTGAGATGGAGTGAAATGGTATCTTTTTGTCTTCTAACTAATCTTAAAGCCTCCAACTACCTTCAGATGCATTCAGTGTAAATGGTGATCTACTAGGAGATTTTTGTTTCAGTAACAAAGTAAACCCTTAACATTGGGGTGTGTCCTCCGCCACCTCAGACCCACCAGAAAACAAGGTCTTACAAGAGGGTAAGAACAGGTGCTAAGAAATGTCAGCTGGCATGCTGGAGAAGGGATTAGGTCATCAAGAATTCTTGGTATTTTATAAAACACTTGTGTGGTTTTAAGCTTTTGCTTGGTTTTCATCTGCTGCCTCACTTTGCCATCCCTTAGACACTTTTGCCCTTCCACCAGCTATTCAGAAGAAAAAAATGTTGGAGTTCTGGCCTATTATTTTAAGAGATTTTTTATAAGTTGGAACAACTAAATAATGGGCTTTATCATGAGGCAATGTGGGGCATTGAAAAGAATAGATTGTGGACTGACAAACCTGGGTTTAATTGCAACTCTGGCATTTTTAGCTGTGAAATTTTAAGTGGCTTTATTGACTTCTCTGAGCTGCAACTTCATTAACTGTCAAAATATGGATGACCACAACCTCCTGTTGATTTGTAGAAGAGAATCAAAAGAGGTCAAGCACATCCAGGGGGCATTCCTGAGTCTTAGCTTCCTCCTTCTTCTGTGTCTTTCACTCAGCCTTGCCACCTCATTACCATGGATAATTGAAAGAGGGTTATAGCTTTACCTATCTTTAAAATACTTTAATGTTCCTGTATATATCTCTGGTCAAACATCAACTGACTCAAAAATCCTCTTGCTTAGAAATGTGTGACTGCAGCACCCAGGATGACATATTTTTATACCTTGTGGTATGCAGGGGTTTGGGAGGGGCTGGGGGGGACAAAGGGTATTGTAGCCTTCACCTCAGACCAGCCAGACCAGCTGACTCAGAGTGAGCAGGGGGAACTGCTCTTCTTTCGCTTGCACCCCACCTGCCAGCCTCAGTCTCCTCCACGGGTTTCCCTTTTCCCATCTTGGGTTTCATGTCTGTCAGCTGGGGTGGGCACTCAGCCACCCAGTGGTTTCTCTCGTGACACCACACATAATTTATGTCTTTCCCAAATATGGAAAAGCTGAGTTCCTTCTAAAGTGCTGACGCTGGCTTACTTATGCTATTATTTGCACATGGTTTGAGATCTATTTTGTTTTCCTGTGAGTTACATGACTAACACTCACTAAATGAATTTCATTTAAATGGCTTTTACAGAACAATGTATTGGATATTTTAAAATTAAGAACTAATATGAAATAGCAAGTAACTTAGTGCCAATTAGTTAGGTGTAGAAGCGTGATGTTATTCAACAGGCATCTGGATGGTTTACCTTCTTCAGGAATCAGACTGAACACCTTGGGGTTTAGGATTTCTTTAAGGACTAAGGTTATGTCTACCTGACATTAGGGTTAGTGTTATTGGGAAGATGAGTGCTGAATAAAAGAGCTCTAGTGATTCATATCCTGGAGCATGTTTGCAAAATGAAATGCAGCAGTTAGATTTAGTGTTCCAAGCCGTTCCTATGCAAGAGCAGTTGAGACCTAGCTTACCACTCTATTTTTAATAAATGAGGTCACAGAGTATTTATATGCACTCTTGGGGCAGGCCCCGATTGAAACAGGAACCAACAACTTACACTTTAGTGACCCCACTGCTCACCAACTTCTAGTTTTGTTACATTTAGATCACTTTATTATTTTGGCACAAGGAAGTAGAGAAATAAAATAAAAGGAAAAAAATGAATGGATAAAGGAGGCATTTTCTTTTTACCTTTCTCCAAAATTGTCATTTTCTTTACTTAAAAATAGAAGACAGATTAACGGACTTGGGTACATTCTTACAATGGAATATTATTTAGTGATAAAAATGAGCTATTAATCCATAAAAGGACATGAATGAACCTTACATGTGTATTGCTATGTGAAAGAAACCTGACTAAAAAGGCTACACACTGTATGATTCCAAATACATGACATTTAGGAAAGGCAAAACTACAGAGACAGTGAAAGATCAATGGTTGTCAGGGATTAGGCAAGAGGAGTGATGTATCGGTAGGGCACAGAGAATTTTGATGGTGGTAAAACTATTGTGCACAATACCATATAACAAATACATGCCATACGCATTTGCCCAAGTTCACAGACTATGTAATGCCAAGAGTAAACCCTAAAATAAACTATAGCTCATAACTGGCTCACCAATTGTCTGGAATGTACCACCTGAATCTGGGATGTTAGTAACAGGGGAAACTGTTAAGGGTGTGGGGTGGTTAGGGAACACAGCTGTCCCCTGCTTATTGGCAGGGTATACATTCCAAGATCTCCCCAGTTTGATGCCTGAAACCGCAGATAGTACTAGATGAACCCTATATATACTATGTTTTTTCTATACATACATACCTACAGTGAAGTTTAATTTATAAATTAGAATAAGAGATTAACAACAATAATTAGTAATAAAATATGACAATTGCAACAGTATACAGTAATAAAAGTTATGTGAATATGCGTGCGCTCTCTCTCAAAACACCGTATTGTACTGCTTCAACTTTCCACGGAAAGGAAGCACTTTACAGATTCTATTCTGGCATATTCAAACTGCCAGCACCACTGCTCTTGCACTTTGGGACAATTGTTAAATAAAATAGGGACTCCTTGAACACAAGCACTGTGTCACCAAGACAGTGGACCTGACAGCTGAGATGGCCACAAGGTGACTAACGGGCAGGAAGCGTATACAACATGGACCCGCTGGACAAACAGATAGAGTGGGCGTGGTGTGAGATTTCATCATGCTACCCAGAACCACTCACAATTTAAAACTTATGAATATTTTATTCTGTAATTTTCCCTTTAATATTTTTGCGCTGTGGTTGAGCATGGGTAACTGAGACCACCAAAAGCAAAACCACAGGTAAGGGGGATTACTGTATATGAAAATTCTGTATTTTCCACTAAATTTTTCTGTAAACCTGAAGTGACACTAAAATTACAATCTATTATTTTTTTAAGTGTAGATGTAACTTGGAATTCTTAGGGGCTTTGCTCTGTGCTTTAAAGGGAACATTGAGGCCACTTGCTTCTCCCCCTTCATTGCTCCTGCATTTCCCTGCCTTACTGCCCTAAAGGATTTCTCCCAGGAATCAAGAGTGCCATGAAGTTCGCTGCAGTTTTGTTCCTGTGACACCTGTTCTGGTCCTCAGTGCACCAGGAATCTGAGTGCCCAGCTAGAGTTCAAGCCCACTTTGGAAGTTTTAAGCCCCTACTCCACTAGGATTTCTAGTGAAAATGTATTGTCACCTTTAGATGACTTCAGTAAAAACCAACACTTTCTGCCACATTCCTGATATCAAATGGAGCATGGGCTGTCTTTCTTTTCCTTCCAGATGACTCACCATGGGAGGAGGGGAGCCACAGGTGTGTAGTGACAATGTCTTCCCACACAGGTGGTGGTCCCTGACACTGCCAAGAAGTGTCTGGATGGTGTCCCTTAGCTGGCACTTCTGTGGGCAGAGTCTGGCTGATGCTGACCCAGCCCCAGGCCATGGGTGTCTACTAGTCATCTACTAAGTGCCAAGCTCTGTACCAGGCAGAGGGGAGCACACAGTAGGACACCAGATTTACCTCCAAGTGACTTGGCAGAAAGGATGAATCCAGTAACAAGGGAAGTGCTATGCAGAGAAAGGGGTTCTGTAATAATGGGTATGTAGGGACAGACCTGAAGGATGAGTAGAAGCCAGCCAGATCCCGGGGAGAAGAGAGGGAAGCTCTCCCTGGCTCCAGATGGTGCCCAGAAGCCCCACAGACACTCTCCCTGAAACTCACGAAGTGCCAGGCTGCCATCTCCTGTCCCACCTGTTCCCCCAGCTCTGCTCAGCTCTGACATCCCAGCAGCACCTGGGGTTGGGAGGAAGTTCACAGCAGGCCAGAATCTAGCTTCCCCCTCCAGTGATACTTACCTTGTTCTAGGGAACTTTCATGGATTACTCTTCAAGGGACCATTTCCAAAGTCTTTCAGGGCACTTGAGTTACAGAGTAAGTTTCTGAATCACCATAACATGCCATATAGTATGAAAACCTCCATGCAAACTAAAGCTGAGGACCTGAAGCCCTGAGAGGCTGTCTGGTTAGGCATTTTACTACACTTCAGGGATATTTCTTGGGAGCAAAGCAAATAGAACAGAGACGTCTTATGGGCCTATCAACTCACTGGGGGCATATCAGACTTGGGCCACAGATCCTCTGATTTGAGGAAAGCTCATAAATTACCATGTGTGTGTCTGATCTGATCTTTCTCAGGCTGCTACCCACACTCTCTCATTCCTGCTTCACCTGGGCAAACAGCACAGGTGTGGGAACTTTTGGGGGCATGTGACATTCCCTGACTCCCCAGAATAGTGACTCCAGCTAAGTTGCCACCACTTCTTCACCACTGGTAAGCACAGGGGTGCTGGCCAGAATTCCCAGTGCAGATTCCCAATCATCTAGCAATGATTATGAGCAATGTCCACCAAAGAAATCACCTTTATTTTGCCTTGATTTATCTCTTAGGCAATATCTGTTGCTTTATGTTTGTTCAATTAGTTTCCAGTTTTCTTTGCCATGTGGCCTCAGTGGAAGCAAAACTGAGAAAAAAATACTGGCTTTGACATTTTGGGTAAGCGGCATGGTTGATGACATCTTTCAGCAAAAGTGTCTGAAAAGCGAAGATCTAAGTGCTTTCTCCAGGCAACGTCACCAGCAAAAGAACTTGTAATATTATAGTGTGTTACATTTCCAAACTTTTCCATGAGTTTTGTAATTGCAATAAAGAGAAGTTATACTTTGCTGTGTACATGCACCAATCTTGATATCACTAATGAAATATGTTATCTAATGAGGTGGCACCCCCAAAATGAAATTATCTTCTGGAGAGTGGGCCCTTATAGTACAGGCTTTCCCTGCAAGGTAAGTGTTCTAGGAACCCATCTGTATCAGTGCACCAACTGGTGTTGTTGTGAGAGGCTGCATTTGGCTTCAGTGAATTTTTTTGAAGACTCTTTAATGTGTTTGCCCATTTCATGATGGGTGATTTAGGAGCACACCTGCCCACATCGCACTGAGTGTTCAGCAGTTTTTGACCAGAATCGGTATGAACCCTGTTCCCCACCCTCCTTATTCACCTGATCTTGCCCTCAAGTGACTCGTTTTCTGTTTCCTGGATGAAAATGTTCTCCAAGGGAAACATTTTGCCCATTGGAAGATGTGAAACAAAAAATGTCAGAAGCACTAAAAGTCATCAAAATTGATGAATTCAAAAATTGTTTTGAGCAGTGAAAAAAATGTCTCGATAGCTGTCTTGCATCAAATGGGGAGTACTTTGAAGGTGACAAGTTTAAGCATGTATGAATAAATACACATTTTTTTATAAATAAATTCCAGGGTTTTTTTGGGTCACCCCTCGTAAACTCCATGGGCTTCTGATGCTGAAAGTATTTTGTCTGTATGAGTTCTAGTAACATACAGAAAGAAATCACACAGTGTAGGGAGAAACAGAGCCTGGGTGGCTGTGCTGGGCAGGCCCCTGTCTCACACTCCTAATGACTCCTAAGGCACAGACTACCTCTGCCAAGTGTACTTCTCAAGTTACAGCTGTAAAGTGGCTGTAGCGTAAATGTCACCATCACGTAAACGTCACCACCCAAAGTAAGCAGGGACTTTTCACAGAATAGAGTGAGATGGAATAAAATAACATGCAGTTGTTCCATGTGAATCTTAAATGCACACTAGAGAGAGGTGTAGACCAGATATGCAAACAGGTGTGTGTGCAAAAAATATTGGTCCTCTAGAATTAGCGGACTCCATGAGTCCTTCTCAAATGGTGGCTGTAAACATATTTGAGAAGGAAGTGGGCTCAGGAGGTGGTTAAGCCCTTTGCACGAATAAGTGTAAAGGACACATGGACAATAACAATGGGGGGAGGAAATGGGAGGGAGGTGGTGAGGGTTGGGGAGTGGGCTGGGATGGGGTAAAAGGCAGAAAACTGTACTTGAACAATTTTTTAAAAAAGGCAGTGGTTAAGCCATTGGGAATGTGGCTTGGTAATCCTGAGGACAAGGCTCAGGTTTGCACTTGTCTTCCATCTTCTCTGGAACTTAGAGTATGCGGTGTGCGCACTACGTGTGACCCCTGGGCACTTGCTTTAGTTTGACTTTCCAAAACCTGGCCATTCTTCTGCTTGCCCAGCAGTACAACTCATTCTATGATTCAGTTTAGATAATATCTCTAGGAAAACACCCCATCCCTAAGACACCCTGTGAACTATTTATTCTGTGTTCCTCAAAACCTTCATTCAGGGTGGCAATGTCACTATGTATCTATGTCCTGCTGTCCCACTGCACCTGAGTCCTGAACAGCAGAGGTAGTGTCCTGTATCTGTGTCCCCAGCACCAGCAAGGAGCCTGCCACATTCTAGGTGTTTAACAAACACTCTTCTTTAAGAGGTATTTGAGATGCACAAGAGCCTGCGATTAGCATTAGCAGGATACAGACACTGATGGCCAGCTCACAGCCCCCACACTTACTCTTGTGCAGGCCCCACAGTTATGCTTCTGATTCCTAGCCCACAGGAAGTAGACCCCTCACTTAATGGTGGCTTCATCATCTCACACTCAGACTAATCATTCCTAAACACTCTTCCTGCTTTCTCGTAAGTGCCTCTTGTCTTTTATAACTATATATTTTAAAATGCTTCCTGTGCCTTTGTTCTTTTGATATTGATTGTCTCAATTATAAAAAGAGACTGTCCTTTTAGATTGTTATATATTAGCCTACTATACCAGTTAAGTTATATAACAGATACCATTTGAAATTTAATACTAATGAAAATGTTGCCTATCATACCCCTCACAATTTGTACCAAAGGCTGGTGCTTGGGTTAATTTATCTACAATACATTTAATTCATTCAAGACAAGTGCTATATACTAATTTTTATTTTGCTCTCATTATTTCAATTAAGTGTCTTTTATTTTAGTATATGCTCTGCCCAAAATGGATACATTGTGCTTAGCCACTAAAGAAAGATATTATACAAGAATATCTACTGACATAGAAAAAGCTCCCCATATATTACTTATTAAATAAAAAGTGTGTTAGAACCTCTATTACATTTTGATCCCAAATATAAAAAGATAAAAATTAGTAATTATCTTGGGTCTGTAGGCTTATGAATAATTTTAATTTTCTTCATGTTCCTCTGGATTGGGGAATTTTCTTTGGCGAATAGAAATTTCTATGTATCCAGGGTGGAAAAACAATTGTTAAAAGTCTTTGGCATTTTGGTAAGCTTAAACTCCCCTTTTTCTCAAATATCCAGAGTGGGGGGCTCTTAATTCACAGGAAGAATTAGGAGATTGCTGCTGCTCTCCAGGAGTGTGGGTGATCTCCGATTTCACAGTAGGTTTATGGCAGGTGGGACGTCATCAGGGTTACAAGGCTGTGAAGCTGGATTTGGGAAAGGTAAGAGTGTTCTATAACTAGGTAAGTCATCAATGTGCAGTAAAACCCATACATGTTCAACCTATGTGCCATGAAGGGGATCTCATTTGTCATTTGGGGATCTCAGATATCCAGGTTAACCTTGGCAATCAGCTCCCCAGAAACAGTCACAGAGTCTTACCATAGATCACCTTCCTCACATGTGTACATACAGTTACCTCATTAGTTATCTTCTCAAGTAACTGTAACAAACTCAGCACGGCCCAAGGAAGGATCACATCAGATGATGGCACAAGGTGCTGACTGTGTAAGAGGATGACTCAAGGCTGAAGTCAGGCAGGTTGTTCCAGCACATCTGCAGCTCAAGATGCTTTTATATAGAAAGGGGGGAAATAACATTTCTAAATATTTACTCTATAGATCAGTCATTTAACTACAACTTTTTGTTTAATGTCTGTATATCATGTCTTTGTTATACAGAGGAGGAAACTGAGGCCCAGGAAGGTAATATCTCTAGTGCTAGAAAGAGGCAGAGTCATAATTCACAGTGGTCTCAGATTCAATCCAAATTCCATGTTTTCACACTATCTTGTACCACGTCTGCAAAAACACGTGATGGCTGGATGGCCTTAATGAGATAAACTGAGTTAAGTGGATTTTGAGGTCCTCTTTCACTCTCTCATTTTATTACGTTAGCAATTCTCCTCATATACTAATTAGAGTGATGACTTAATACAATTTTTAAGGAAATGCTACATTCTTTCTTTTTTTAAATTTTTTATTTTAGTTTATTCAGTACAGTTTCTATCCTCTATTCCCATTCCAGCCCACCCACCCATTCCTCCCCTCCTCCCTTCCCTTTCCAAACCCCCTAGTCTAGTCCATGCGTCCTCCATGTTTGTTCCTGTAAACCCTTCCCTTCTCCCCTGGAATTCCCTCCCCTCTCCCCTCTGGTCCCTGACTACCTGTCCTCTATTTCAGTGTCTCTTGTTATGTTTCATTTGTTTCTTTATTTTGTAGTTTAGATTCCTGTTAATGGCGAGATCATATGGTATTTGTCTTTCACTGCCTGACTTATTTCACTTAGCATAATGCTTTCCAGCTCCATCCATGCTGTTGCAAAGGGTATGAGCTCCTTCTTTCTTTCTGCTGCATAGAATTCCATTGTATAAATGTACCATAGTTTTTTGATCCATTCATTTACTGATGGGCACCTAGGTTGTTTCCAGCACTTAGCTATTGTAAATTGTGCTGCTATGAACATTGGGATGCATAAGTTCTTTTGGAATGGAGTTACAGGGTTCTTCGGATATAGTCCCAACAGTGGAAATGCTGGGTCAAAAGGCAGATCCATTTTTAGTTTTCCGAGTAAGTTCCATACTGTTTTCCAAAGTGGTCTTACAAGTCTGCAATCCCATCAACAGTGTACTAGGGTCCCTTTTTCTCGACAACCTCTCCAGCACTTGTTTGTTGTTTTGTTTATGATGGCCATTCTGACCGGTGTGAAGTGATATCTCATTGTGGTTTTAATTTGCATCTCTCTGATAGCTAGCGATACTGAGCATCTTTTCATGTGTCTCTGGATCCTCTGTATGTCCTCCTTGGTGAAGTG
>CM052548.1:57060322-57091904 GCA_028533065.1 Trachops cirrhosus | reverse complement strand
GCCTCTCCTCATTTTTTTGAATTATTGTTTCTTCATTCTTTTCTGTTTGGTTGTTTCTTTCTTCCTTCTGGTCCACTCCATTGATTTGAGTCCCAGTTTTCTTCCCATCACTATTGGTTCCCTGTGCATTTTTCTTCATTTCACTTAGCATAGCCTTCATTTTTTCATCTAATTTACGTCCAAAATCAACCAATTCTGTGAGCTTCCTGATCACCAGTGTTTTGAATTGTGCATCTGATAGGTTGGGTATCTTTCTGTTGCTTAAAAGGGTGAGTTCTGGGGTTTTCAATTGTTCTTTTGTTTGAGCCATCTCTCTCTCTCTCTCTCTCTCTCTCTCTCTCTTTTGGTCAGGTCGCACCTGTTACATATGAGGGGCGGAGCCTTAGGTGTTCACCAGGGCGGGGCACCCCAGTTGCTGGGTTGTGACGCTGTATGTGGGGCAGGGGTCCAAGAGGGAACAGTGGTGCTTGCTCCACTCTCTGCTGATTTCAGTCCCTTCTGCCGCTTCCCCCAAGCAAACTGGGCCTTTCTGGTACTGATTCCCATGTGGGTGGGCTTGTGTGTGGGTGGGCTTGTGCACCTCGTGGGTCTTTCCAATGACCTCTCTTGTGAGGCTGGGAGTGTCTCCCTGCACCTCAACCCCCACAGGTGTTTTCAATCAGTGACCCGAGGCTCTATTTCCCAGCACTGGGATCCTGGGTTGTGCGCAGTGCCATGCTTCCCACAATCGCCACCTTGCTGGGTGTGCCGGTTGCCACCCCCCGGCCAGGGTTTGCCAGCCGCTGCTTGTGTGCCCACGGTCTTCCCGCTGTCCAACCCTGCCCCTCCTACTGGTCTGGATGAACATGTCTATTCTAACTCCTTGGTTGTCCGACTTCCATATAGTTCAATTTTCTGTCACTTCTGGTTGTTATTTTGTTTCTATATTGTTGTTGTCCCTATCTTGATTGTGCGAGGAGGCATAGCGTGTCTACCTATGCCTCCATCTTGGCCGGAAGTCTGGAAATATTTTTATGTGGTATAATTTTATAGATGCCAAGGCTGGCCTCTCAATTTTTGTTGCATATTAATTTGTTTTACTGAAGATTTTAGTTGTTAAACCTAATTTGTGCTCATTAACATCATTTTAAACAAAAATATAAAGCAGGCGTTTTTTTTCAAGGGGGTATATGTCCTCCAAAATATCTGACAGATATTTGGAAGGAGTTGTTGCACACACTGATGAATTAAACAGTCACTGAGGATCTGCCAGGACACAGATAATTAGTGTGGTCGTGACACAACACATGTGGAGGTTCAATTCTAACAGTGGCAAATGCTTCAAACAGTGAAATAATAAATAAACATTATGTTGCAAGTTACAAAGTGACTTCTGTTATGAAAAATAAAGTAGAAATGGTAAGGAGAACCAATTAAGTAACATGTGAGCAAAGCCTTGAAGGAGACAGGAGACAGAAAAGTGTCCAGGAGTAAGATCAGCAAGGTTGAGCCATGTTCCCAAGGTGAAGTGTGCCTGGGGTGCAAAGATACTAACTTCACTGAAATAGTGAGAGTAGTAAGGAGCAGAGAATTAAAAAAGAAGGCAAAAGAGGAAACAGCTCCAGGACCTCATAAGCCATAGAAAGGACCTTGGACTTTTCCCCCAGAATGAAATAAGGAGTCAAGTGGCCATCTGAGAAAAAGCAAAATATGCAGAGGAAACATAAGATAACAAGTCTGCCTATAAGGGTTTGAATTGTGTCCCCCAAAAAGATATGTTGAAATTTAAACCCTAGTACCTGTCATTTGGAAATAAGATCTTTGCATATGTGGTTGGGTTAAGATGAAGTCATTGTGTAGACCCTAGTCCTATATGGCTGATGACCTTACAGAGAAGGTCACAGACATTCAGGAAGAACATCATGTGAAGACAGAGGCAGAGATTGGACTGTTGTGTCTTCACGACAAAGATCCAAGGCTACCACCAGAAGCTGGAAGAGGCTACAAGGATTTTTCCCTAGAACCTTCAGAGGGAGCATGGCTCTGCAGGTACCTTGACTCCAGACTTCCAGCCTCCAGAACTCGAGAGAATAACTTTCTGTTTTTTTAAGCACCCTCCCACCCCCCCCACCCAGTTGGTGGTATATTGTCATAGCAGCCCTGGGAAGCTCACGCATCAGTGAGAGTGTGGGTGGGGCAGGAGGTGGTAGAGGTTTCAAGAGAGAGGAGAAGGAGCAGGAGAGTGGAAGGGGCACTGGACCACAAAGATGTTGAATGGCCTTCCAGCCATCTTGGGCTCACTCGATGTTTGTGCTAGTGAATTTCATGGAAGACCAATCAATGTGGTCTGTTGTTTTCTGTTGCTGCACTCAGCTGTCTGGTGCAGTTGCCCAGTGGTGGAGAATTGCATTTACACACCTGTGCATTACAGGTGATTAAGGGGCAAGGCAACAGGGGGTATTTCCAAGGGAGTGAGTGATGTTAATAAGTTGATCTTGACAGACAAAGAAATCTTTCTCATTCTTTTTCATTGATGCACAAGGTGCTCCTTAGTATGGAGACCTTGCAGTTGATTTAACCACTTCTTTATTGATGGGCATTTAGATTGTTTACAAGTTTCTGCTGTTGTGATTTTATGTTTTTAAAAATCTGTATTTTTATGAATGCAAATATATGAAAGCAGTTGCCTATTTTTTGTTATCTAAAATTTTATAACATGCATCCATATTTAACTTATAAAATTTTTTAAGTGAAAGTAAAATAAAAGTAGTTCTATGACAATAAAAAAGCAAATTTATCTTTGGATTTAAGTTTGGTATAGAGGGAAGTAATGGCTTGAGGGAGAGGTGAGAAACCACTCAAAAGTGGGAAAAGCAATGATTTTTGGAACCCAGTAATGTTAATTTTTTATTTTGTTATTTCCTGGCATAGTATCTCACATGTAATTCTGTCCAATAAATTAGCTAATTGAAATACTAAAGCTCAAGAGCTCTATTGCTTACAGAATTAGGTCCCTGGATTTAAACATTGTAGAATAATGCAATATTTTAGAACAGGAAGGAGCCTTAGCAAACATCTAGCCAGACACCCACATATTTTTAGGTGATGGAATACTTAGGGTAAGTATACTGTCTATTACATAGCTACTAAATCATAGAAGCAGAAGCAGAATTCTGGTTGTTAGCTGATGTCTAGTGTTGCTGCCACATCTATTACTTACTTGACTTAAATGTCCATCAAATCACCCATGCCGGCAACAACTTTGAAATGTTCTTTTAATGTGTCTATTAATGGTTATTTAGAACACCTTGCTTTACATAACATACTTTAAAAATCAAGTAATATTAGAATAGGGAGTAACCAAATTATCTATGTTCTATTTTAACCTATTTGCTTTTGCTACTGTTTTACCACAAAACGAAAAAAACTACAATTATTTTTGTGCCTTTTAGTAATGTATGGAAATGTAGAGTTACTAGGTGATTGCAGGGAGTGGGATGGGCATGGTGAGAAGGAATTGTATTCCCATGTAGTCATTTGCATTAAAATGTATACCAGATACTTGATGATAATTTATGGACAAAGCCTTCCCTTGCATTCCCTTGGTTGCCACACACTGAAAGAAAAATATTAGTCATATGTGAGAAAATCTGCACTACTGGCCACATCTAATTTTGTGTTTCAATAACTAGTTTGGAGCACTCTGGCATTTCCAGCACTGCTGAGCATGTTTGTCGTTGGTCTTCAATACACTCTTCCTTTGAGCAATTCACCTATTTTGAAAGTGTTAACACAACCTCAGTGCTTTCATTTCCCTCCACTCAGCATCTCACAGCTGTAGACACCAAGGAACAAAGACTAGAGAGGAGATGGACCACATTTTTCTTCCACTGAAGATGGCAGCAAAGCGGATGCTAAAATGTAAAAGTACTTCTGTCTTTTCTGTAGTTGAATCAAGAGCCTTTTGTGGTTGGCTCTTCCACAGACTGCTCCTGTGCTATGTCTGCTGATGCCTAACTCTCAAGTTCATTGTCCTAACAATAGATGAATGTTATTTTATTGACTCCAAACTTCTCTTTCCACTGGGGAACATTCCCTCACTCATCCCATGTGACTCTGGCTAGATGGTTAAGTCTAGGACCAACTATCTGCAACCACAGAAAGGGGATAAAAGTGAGTCTGATGAATCTTGGTATCCCTTTTACCCTCTGCAAGGATGGGTTCAAGGGGTAGAGAAAACTTCCAAGTAGGACCAACCAGAGTCATTCTGTGACCAGTAAGAGAAAAGGGATAACTTGCCTTCAACCATGAGCTATGAAGATGAAGGGGGAAGTTGCCAACACCATCTTTTCCACTACATGGACACAAGAAAGCTAACAAGAAAAATTAAGCAGATTTGATGGAATACTAGTAGACCATAAAAAAGAAAATTTTACCTTTTGTGACAGTATGGATGGACCTGAAGAATATTAAGCTAAGTGAAATAAACCAGTCAGAGAAAGACACATGCCATTTGATTTCACTCATATGTAGATTCTAATGAACAAATTGAACTAGCAAATAAAACAGAGACAGACCCATAGATGGACAGAAGATGACAGCTAGTGGCTGGGGAGAGGCTAGGGTTTGGAGGGACTGAGGAAAAAGGACTCATGGACATGGACAACAGTGTGGTGATTGCTGAGAATAAGGAGGATAAATGGTAATGAAAAAAATACCATAAAGATTAAATTAAAAAATAAAAAAATAGAGCCCTGGCTGGTATGGCTCAATGAATTGAGTGCTGGCCTGCAAATCAAAGGGTAACTGGTTGGATTTCCACTCAGGGTACATGCTTGGGTTGCAAGCCAGGTTCCCAGTAGGGGGCGTGTGAGAGGCAACCACACATTGATGTTTCTCTCCCTCCCTTCCTTTCACTAAAAAATAAAATAAAGAAAATCTTTAAAAACTTATTTCCATCATGAATTGTAATCTCTCTCATGATGACTCTGACTGTTAGACTTAATTCTTTAAAGTAAAAGTTTATAGAAACACAAAAAATAAATAAAACAGAAATAAGCTGAGAGGGAGAGAGAGAGAATATTATGCCATTTAAACTCTAGATCTAAATGTGCATTCAGTCCAGTTAACTTACTGAACTAGGTCAGAAAGTATTCTTTTCTAATTAAGCTAATGCAAATAGTGGGGACCACTGACTTCAAACACTTTTCTACATTGCCTGCCCCCCCACCTCCTAAATATACCTTAAACCAGTCCCATAACTTTTCTGGTCACTCTTGGTTATTAGAACAGTCACATTCTCAGATATTAAAAAAATCCCACTCCAATCTAAACAAAACCTTCCTTTTTCTTCCTGTTCAAACATCTCTGCCTCTGAGCTCAGGGATTCCCTGAAAACCCAGGACCAGCAATAAAAAAAAAAAGGGCTGGCATTTGTCCATCCACTCCTGGTGTTCCGGCTCTCCTCTCACTACTTTGGCTCCTCTAGAAGAAAGGGGAGAAAGCATTACTTAAATATATTTCATAATCTAGCTGTTTACTCCTTCTGTTTGCAAATGTCAACCCACTGGGTGTTTCTCTCTATATTCTGGATTCAGGAGCCCCACCCTCAGCTGAGGACTGTTGCCTGACACTTCCTTTTCCCGGCAGCACTCTTGGGAGAAGTCTTTGAGCTAAGCTCTAGCTCAGTGGACTTTCCTGGTATCCATCTGGTCAACAGGCAAACTTGGCAGCCTTGCCCTTCTCCCCACAAATTTGGAAAGAACACGTTTCTCCCACTGCTGCTGTCTTTTGGTCCTGTCACTATGGGCCATACAGCCTTCCTGCTTTCCTGTTTCTCCAAGTAACAGGAAGTCAACAGTCTCTGTTCAAATATGCCCACCAATTCCACAGGGCACTTTTTAACTCCCTAGAAACTCCTGGCTGCACACTTCTTGATCCAATGCAGGACTTGTGAAATTTTACATGTTAGGAGGTCTTTCTCTTCTTGAAAGTATATCCTTGGTGCTGAAAGGTTTTCACGAGCATCCATTAGTCAACTTGGGAATGCAAGTGACATAAAATCCAAACTAGACCAACAACTAGCTCCCTTTGAGGAAGGTGAGCTCAATAATTAGCCTCCTTGAATTCTCCTCTTGTGGTAATAGGTGAAGGATCTCAGAAAGGACTTTCTGCAAAGCCTATGGGTTTTCCCATGGATAAGGGCAATCCTGTCCCATTGTCCTGAATCTCTGAGGCCCTAGAGAGGTTCAATGTAGTATTCCACTACAGTGATTTCAGGTTAAGTTGTGTCAGTTATAAACAAAGGAGTCCTGACATGTATGCCTCCTGTTTCTCATTCATTTCCGAGGCCTTGGGGTACTGTTTACAGAAATTCTCTTCTCCCCTGGAAGGCCCCTATAAATGCCAAGTTTATTACAGCTGTGTTTCAATTCCCTTCCATCCACTTGGCATCCCCTAGGAATTCCCCTCTGCTTACAAAGAGGTCCTGAATATTCTCTTCCCCACTCCTTGGCAACAAATGCTTGATGAATGCATAAATAGACAAGTCAGCACAGGAATCCATGCACTGCTATCATCCTGATGTACTCAGGCCAGTAATTTTCCATGTGAGAGTTCATGAACAATTTTCACTACTACCAATATACTATTTTCCCTATCCACACAGAAAGAGTGAGCATCTGTTTCAATAAAGACATATTTAACATGGAGCAGTAAACTCTATCAAATGATCAAAAAGACAATGAAGACTCAAAGAAAGGGCAATGAGTTGCTACCAGCTAGAATACAATAAGAAAATAAGAGTATTCTTTTGGACAAGCTCATAAAACACAGATATCATAGTACACTCCAAATGTGGAGCTTAGTGAACTCTTACAAAGCCATTGTGTTTGTAACAGCTACCAAGTCAATAAGTTAAACCATGTCAATCTTCCCAGAAGCCCTGCATTTGTCCTTACCCCACTCACAAGCTCTCACCCCCTCCAGACACCAGTATCCTCACTTTTATACTAATCATTTCTTTGCATTTTTATTGTTGTACGTAAACTCAACATGGTCTTAAATTTACACATAAACCCCATACCATCTTTTTCTTTAAAATGTAGGCAATTTCTTTTCCTTATAGTCCATTTGTAGAAGAATGTAGGTCATTTATCCTGTTGTATTTTCCACAGACTAGACCTTGCTGATTGCCGGTTGCATACAGCAGTTATCCTGTGTCTCATGTAAGCAGCTGGATTCAGAGGTTTGATCAGATTCAGGTCTGATTCCTTTAGCAAGACCAGTGGTGGCCCTATGCTTCATAATTAGGAGGTAATTCATGTCTGGTTTTCACTCCAACAGCAGTGACCATTAGTACTCAATGCCTCAATTCATAGATTCATTGGGGATCAGAAAATAGTTTTTTTTGAATTCTATCATTTTGTTTTTATTTACTAGCTAGCATAATTCTGTAAGAGACTTTTATACTCATCTAATCATTAGATGTATGAGGGGGGAACCCCCTCAAAAGAGGAATTTAATTATTAAAAATGTATTTATCATTACATGTTTAAACTTCAGTCAACTTCAAAGTACTCTCCATTTGATGCAATATACCTACTGAGATTTTTTTCCACAGCTCAAAACAGTTTTTGAACTTGTCAGTTTTGATGTCTTTTAGTATTTCTGCCATTTTTGTTTCACCTCTTCCATGTTGGCAAAATGTTTCTGTTTAAGGATGATTTTCATCCAGGAAACAAACAAACAGTCGCTCAGTGGCAAGATTGGGTGAATAGGGAGGGTGGGGGAATGGGGCTCATGCTGTTTTTGGTAAAAAACGGCTGAACACTCTGCACAGTGTAGGCAGGCGTGCTCGTAAATCACCCATCATGAAATGGGCAAACACACTGAAAGATTCTTCAAAAAAAATTCACTGAAGCTGAATGGAGCCTCTCACAACACCAGCTGGTGCACTGATACAGATGGGTTCCTAGAAACACTTACCTAGTGGGGGAAGCCTGCACCACAGGGGGCCTGCCCTCAATAAGATAATTCGAGTTTTTTGGGGGTCCCTCTTCATATATTGTTTGTGTAGGGTAAACATAGTAAGTGCTTGAGTCTTTCCTTTTATTACTGAGGTTTCCAGGTAATAAACTCATTATGCATGCTCCTCAAAAAAGTGACCAATTTGGTTTTAAAAAATATTACTATAATCACAGGATTTAAGCCTATGATATATGTCAATCTGCAATTCCCACCCTATTAAAATTCAAATCTTACCCTTTTGTCCAGTAGGAATGTGTCAAGCTGACTCCTTAGATCTTTAGAAATAAGCTTAGTCATCTTTTATTGCTCCTTAATTATCTGGCATTTAAAGATGTTTTTGGCTAATTGTGTTAGTTTCCTAGGGCTTCTGTAGCAAAGTATCATAAAGTGATGGTTTAATGCAACAGATATTTATTCTCTCAGTTCTGGAGTCCAGAAGTCTGAAGTCAAGGTACCGGTAGGATCATGCTATGTTCCATACCTTTCACTTAGCTTCCGGTGTTGTTGAGAATCCTTGGTATTCCTTGGCTTGTAGTTACATCACTCCCATCTTGGTTTTCATCATCACGTGATTTCTCCTTGTGTGTCTTCATATTGTCTCCCCTCTGTGTGTGTCTGTGTCCATGTCTCTTCTCCTCCTCTTCAAGAACACAAGTCATGCTGGATGAGTCCACATAATATACCATCACCTAGGTTGTGGTATAAAAGAGAGACACATGTGTCCATCTGCTCTCCCACTCCAGTGGATTTTTTAATCCTCACCTGAGGATGTGTTTATTAATTTTAGAGAGAGAGAAAAGGAGAGAGAAAAACAGACAGACAGACAGGAACATTGATTGGTTGCCTCCTATATTCACTCCAACCTGGGATCGAACCTGCAACTCAGGTATGTGCCCTAACCAGAAACTGAACCAGCAACTTTTGGTGTATGGGGCGACACTCGAACCAACTCAGTCAACTGGCCAGGACATCTCCTCCACTGTTTGAGAGTTCTGCATGGTATGCTAAGACCCCTGAACTTCCAAGAACATATGCATGAGTGCTGGGAAGACATCATCCTGCATCTGCAGTACCAGAAAAGCCCAGGGAAGATCAAGAAATGAGTACCTTGCATGTGAGTTGAGGTGCTGTCAGAATGAGACCAGCTGCAGCCTCACTGATCTGCTAACCATCACTGTGGCTAGAATCTGAGATGAATTTGAGAGGATTTGAGGTTTTGCACAAATGCGTCCTAAACAGGGGTCTTAGATGGGCTCAATATCAACCCAGATGTAGGTAGTGAGAAATTGGCAGGGCAGTTCTGCCATTCTCAACCCAGATCATTCACCTCTGGTCCAAAGTGGTTCCAGAAGGTGCAGAAATGAGGGAGCTCATGCCCCTTCCCCAGAAAGGCCTGTCCTGAAAGTGTCACCCACCACATCCCATCAGCCAGAACTCAACTACTCTTGTACATTGGGCTCCAAATGAGATTAGAGAGCCCTTAGCACACGTAGCCAGGTGGTTTTGTGCTTCCCCAAAATCCCTATCAAAGGGAGGAGAATGGAAACAGTGGACCTGGATGTCAGGACCTACAGTGGCAGCAAGCAAGAACAACCCATTACCAGGCAGAGGACTGCTGTTGGAGTCCTGAGAAGGAGCAGTGACACTCAGGATAAGACTGGAAGGACCCCAGCAGATGCCAAGGATATAAAGCTGATGGAATGCCTTCCTTTTCATTAGTTAAATGTGATTCCAGTGTGAAGGAGTTGGTATTCTCTGTTTTCAATACTCAGCCTAACTTGTGCTGATTGATGCCCCTCCTTCCCTCTTGGCCAATACTCCTTTTGGTCTTCACCAGGATCTCAAAATAACTTTTTCCCAGTCCACCCACCATATATCCTGAGGCAAAATATATAGCAACTGTTCCAAAGACTTACAGACAAAGAACAATAGTTTAAAAATATTTATACTTAGGCCAATTTTTCAACTAAATTTGCAGCCAGGTACTTCCAGGAACCTCTTAGCTGGTCACATTGGCAGCCATCACAATGAGCCCAGTGCTCAGTGCCAAGGCGCATTCAGTGATATTTGGAGGGGTGGTTCAAGTCCACATTTGTAATCAGACTCCCTAGAGTGCCTCTCACCAGGGGCTGATAGGAAGGTGCCAGACAACAACCATCTATGGATGAAGGTTCTGAGAGGCAGGTTAAGCCCTGAGGTCCTCTGGGAAGTCTGATTGTCACTTGGCTTGCTGAAGAATCTATTTATCGTACCTTGAAATACAGGGCACTCTACAAACCAAACTCAGCTCCTTCAAGAATTTTAGGGGTAAAAGTGGCCTCAGGTTGGCCAGTAACTACTAATTTCCCTTCTGTCTCCCTCCCTCCTGGTCTTCCTTGCCCAGAGCTGCTCCACTGGGAAGAAAGGGGGAGGCACAAACCCAGGATGCTAACCTGGGTTCCTGGAATATAACAAAAGCTTGATCAGTGTAGCTATTACTATGTCATCTCTTTCCTAACTAATTTTATTATAAGATCCTTGGGGAAGAGTCCATGTGGCATGTTTCATTGTCTCTCCCCTCCCCAATGTGTAGCACAGTGCATTGCATACAGTAGGCCCAATGTGATACTGTTTGCTTAGCTAATCATGAGAAAGTAGCAAATCACATTATTGGCAATACTAGTTGAGTATTGGGTCTGTATCTGCCCCTGTGGCTGTGTGTATCACACAGCTTCAGGAGGACACACCCCGTCTGGCTTGCAGAGCTTAATCTCCCAGCCCTCAACCTCCTCTCTGCTACTTACAGGTCATGTTATTTTAAGGCAAGTGCCTCAGTTTCACCATCTATTAAGTGAGAATAATGATACATGCCAAATATTAAGAAGAATCCTTCCCTGGCATACCTTCTATTTTCCAGACTCAGTTTTGTATCTTTGAGAGAACGAGTCCTATCTCATTTCTTTTGGGGTCCTCAGTAGCCCGGGTTCCATCATGCAGAAAGTTAACAAGTGTTTAGTGAATCAAACAAACCTGCACTTCCTATTTCAGGTGTCAGTAGTGAACTTCTCAGCATCTGTTGAATCTGCAGCATCTTAGGGAAGCTGACTATCAGGACTGTGGTAGAGATGGCCATGCTCCTGGGTATCTGGCTCTTCTTTCCTTCCAGCACACAGGAGAGTGCACTTCCAACATACCAAGGTTGATGGGGCTGTGGGACAAGTTCTAGACCATAGGCAGCGAGAGGAGGAGGTATGTGATGCCACATGTAATTGTAGGTACCAGGCCCTCCACTCTCTTTTCTGTTAGTTGGGGAATTACGGGCTACAAGTTTCAGATGGCAGAACCTCCTCCATTCTATTCCACAAATTTTACAGAGCTGAGACTACACCAATCTGCAAGGACAGTACTATGAACTAACAACCTTACGTTCAGCCATTATCACAATGGTAGTTACCATAGCATAGCCTAGTCTGATTCACACACCTAGAAAGGAACACAAACACATACACGTGAGTGTACACACAACTTAGGGGTGAGAAAATTGAAAATGGAGAAACAAAGGATTCTGACTTGCTCAAAGTAAGTGACTGATCTTGTGGCAAGAATCTAGATTCTCCCAATCCTAAATCAGTGTGTTTCTCCTTTCCCCAAGGTGGTCCCATAGTAAATGTTTCTCTCCACATTTACTGTTCTCTCACTTGTGTCTAGACTTTGCACACATCTTTTCTTCTGCCTAAAATATAATTTTTTACTTCTTCAGCTTATGTCAATTCCAGACTACAACGTACTTGTCCTTTTCATCTCAGCATAGATAGCACTCCCCTGCGAAGCATATTTAATCCCCTAAATCTTCTCCTTGCAACCCAATAGTGATCCATAGCCCCGCTCTTAAAAATAGAAAAGCCTACACTGACGTGTATTTATACATTAACTCTTCTATAATCTCTGACTAGACTGAAAATTGTGCCAAGTCAGGGGCCACACCTGTCTTTGCTCACTGTGACATCTTCCGGTCCGGACACTCACCTGTACATAGTGGATGCTCCATGGATGTTGATTGAAGGAAAATATGGAATGGTATAGCTACCATCTACTAGGTGCTTATCAAATGCCAAGTTCCATGCCTGCCTCTTCACATAATGATCTCAATTTTTAAAATAATTTTATAAGGTAGATATTGCTATTCCATATTTAAAAATCAGGAAAACATCTTTAAATCCAGACAGGTTTAAGATTCAAGATTTAAAATTTAAAAACATCTTAAGCCTAGAGAGATTGAAAAACTTACTGAAAGTCACAAAACCAAGAGATGGTAGATATGGGATGTGGACATTGGTCTTGCTCCACTAGGCTACTCAGCCACACAGCGAGAGTACACACAACAACTGGCCCATGCTGCTTTGTGAGAGAGAGGCTGAGGTAACCTACATGCCTCACAGTCTACAGTGCTTTCTCCAAAATAGTGAAGATGAATTTCAAGAAGGTATAGCTCGAATGTTATTTCACCATGAAGCTTCTCTTGCCCATTATAGGCATATCATTTCTCCTTCTTTGATTATTCATGATCTATCCTTCTCAACTTATGATTATGCAATTGACTATTTCTGTCTTTATTCAGTGCACACCCATTTCTAACTGATGGAGAACACATGCTCATGAGTGCTTCCATGGATGAGCCTGTGCTTCTCCTGTCCCCACATGACATACCAGGTGCCTGTCAGGGGAGAGTGTGCTGAGTATGGGACAGCTAGATGGAGTCATGATCAGACAGGGCATACCTCCTACCTTTCTTCTGACAATCCTGACATTATGTCTAAATGCTTTCATCCAAAAAACAAATTATTCTATTTGTCTTCTTCTTCAGACCACAAAGTATGCTTTGGGATCAAGGAAGCTATCCCCCTAAGATACTCCACTAGAAATAAGCTGATGCAGTTGGGCTTATTGGTATGTCAGATAATGAGGAACTGCTGGCTACCGGAAGAGCCTCTCCCTCTGGCCCTGACTGGTGTGTCTCAGTTGGTTGTAGTGTTGTCTCCTAACTGAAGGATTGCAGGTTGATTCCTGGTCAGGGCACGTACCTGACTTGCAGGTCCAATCCTCAGTCCAGGTGCATAGAATCCCAGGTCTGGCATGTCCAGGGGGCAACTAAGCTGGGCATCCTATGATCTGGGGTCCAGGTGTTCCAGTAGGCAGCCAATTGATGTATCTCTCTTACACTCATGTTTCTCTCTCTCCTTTCCTCCCTCCCTTTCTCTCTCTCTAAAAACAAGGGAAAAAGTGTCCTCAGGTGAGGATAAAAAAACAACAAAGCAAAACAAAAAAAACACCTCTCCCTTTGGAAGGACAGTTGGTCAGGGCCATCTCAAGACACCTGGGCTCCTATAATGAGGACCTATAATGAGGCTCCTATAATGACGTGGCCACTGCCCACATCAATGAGGGTGGGGCAGGTGCTGGCCCACACCTGCCGATTGTGGCCTCCTGCAGTCCCCGGAAATCCCACTGAGAACCATCAGGTGCTATGCAGCTGAGCTCCTGCACTTCACTTAGCAACATATTGTCACCTTAAGAGTGCCAGACATGTCTACCACAGGGGCCTCTGAACAACCCTCTTAGGTCAGTAGAGGTCAACAGATATTGGATTTCAAAGATTTTTAACTTTCATATGTTCCATTCAACATACCCCTACTTCATACTAGCCAGCAAGAGGTACTGCTATTGCACACGCGTTACTGAGAATGTGATATTTCTACCACCTCCGGCTCTGTGTTAGGTCCTGGGATGTCTGCTGGCCCTGTAGGTAGGGGTCCCAGCCAGCCCTTGGCACAGTGACAATATACTTTGGGGTAGCAGGGGAGCAGAAGGGGATCTTCAAGTCTGTGTGCTAGTACTTTCCAGCACTTTGTTAGGAGTCCCACATAGGTTCTGTTGAGCTTGAATTGCTAGGAAAAGGCCAGACAGTAAATATCCTAGGCTTTGTGGACCATATGGTTTTTGACACAACTATCAACAAATAGGTGTGCAAACTGAAGCACAGAGAGTGCTAGTAACTTGTTTGGGTCACACAGCTGATTGTGCCAGTGCTGGGATTTGAACCTAGGCAGCCTGCCTAGAGAGTCTGAGCTCCTAATCACTATGCTAAAACACAGGTGAACCAAACATCCACAATAAAAGATGTATAATTTAATGTTAAACTGGCTAATAAAGACTCCAAGTGAGCTTGAGTTTAGAGAAAAGTTATGTGGATAAGAGCTGTAGTGGTAAGGAGGAGGAACAGACTCCAGCCGGGGAGAGCAATGTCTCAGTGGCAGCAGGGGACAGTGCTGGGCTCCATGGAATGGAGTCATCTGGTTCTTGTCCAGACACACTGTATCTATCCATAACTAAAACTTATCGAGCACTTACAATGTGCCTTACCCCATTAAGCACTTTCCTTGCCCTAAAAGACAAATTAATCTGTTCTACTGCATAGGTAATCAGAAGCTATGAAAACTAAACATGGCTTTAAAAACTGTCTAGAGAGTTCCAGCTGCCCTCCTGAAGGGAAGACTGGCTCAGCACACTGGCATTGACACCTGACAAATGGTTTTGCATGCTGCACTACCATTTTCTGACAGGCTTATCAGGTAGAGCTTTTCCTTCTGTGGGTGGCAAACCAGACACTTCAAACTGGCCTAAAGCAAAAATTTGGAGTTTATTGACTGCAGACCACAAGGTCCAGAGCCTTTCCCTTAAAGCAAAGTCAGCCATGCTCATGAAGTGGGGTTGGAAGCTGGTGTCCAGAGAGCAATGTACCTCTGCTCCATTCAATAGTCCTGGGCTGGTGCCTCGTCCTTGATTCTCTCTAATACCTTCATCAACTTTACTCCAAATACCTTAAGAGATTGAGATACTGAATGTAAAATCTTTAAAACTGAGTTGTCATTTTGCCCCCCACCTGCACATTTTGTGATTCCTACTGTCTCCTCTTTACCTCTGCTGCCACCACCAACACAGCAGTAGAGGCTTTTTTGACATGGCCCAGACATTGGAAGGTTCCTGGGGCTGGGAGGATGTGCCCATGAGAACATCTATCACCCCCCTACCCCAACACTACTACTTTAGAATGTGTTCCAAAGATCCTGGACTTGCCCACCAAACACGGCAAAGGCATAGACATTCTTCTTTGGCAGGTGTGAAAATGTGATGCAAAATGAAGGGTAGTTACTGTTCCTGTGATTTTATCTTTGATTTTATCTTTGATTTCATGTTGCACTGAGCTAAGGAAATGTTATACGTAGCCAAGAAAGAAAGAGAGAATGGAAAGAATAATGCTACCTAACTCTCTGTGAGATTAAAAGAGAGTGGAACAGTAGGAAACTAGGATGAGCAAATTTCTTTTGCTGGTGACCTTGGCTTGAACCAGGTTATTTGTATGACTTTATTATGTAACTTTAAGTTTTTAATGAAGTTGAATGAATTGCAAAAATCCAGTAGAATTGGTAGCAACTTTGTAGGTTCTCTCAAAGATGTGCACAGAGATTATAATAACATTTAGAGAGTAACTTAATGCATGTTATTCTGTTTGTTCATTGCATCAACTCCACCACCATGATTCTCATTTCATAGGTGCATAGCTAAATGCTCAAGAATGTCATCTGCCACAAGACCAGGGCTACCACTCTGCACAAATCCAGGAGCCACCATTTATAGTGTACAATGACCTTGAAGTTGTGTGTGACTTTAAGTGGTAGTCCCGACTAACCAGAGGTAAATGGTAAAAGGTGGTGCTTAAAACTAGGTTTTGTCAGCTTATTCCAGGGTACATGTTACTTAAATCTGGAAGTAAGGGAAGAAAAGTTTCTGCCCTGTCCTTTGTCTTCCCTCATTAGGGTATATAAGGTATACTGCAAATAAGTTTTCATTCATATGTAACTTACTGTGGAAATTAGTCCTCCTTTTAGACTTAATATCTTCAGAATTTTAAGTCAGTTTGTTCAAATATATTTTGCTTAGTATTGCTATCTATTGGTGTGATATAGTATTCACATCAAATATTGTTTTAAAACTATGTATAAAATAGTTATTAGTTTTTTCTAAGTATAAAAGCAAAGGTTTCTGGATTGAATCTATATATTTGAAATTCTCTAGTTTTGCCTTTCTAGCTAACTTATAAATTTGATACCCTGAAAAATTTTTGCTATAAGATACATGCCAGTTATAAAATATAATAAAAATCCACATCTTTTTAAGTTTATGTGAGCTTGAAATAAAATAAAAGAAATCCCCAGAGGAGAAAACCAAATGGGGTGGGAGTCTAGTGGTGAGCCAGTGCTATGAATAATGGTTTGCTGGAGGTACCTGCCAATTTTCCGCAACTTTGTGCTTTGGGTTTAACATCCACAAAGAAGCAGAAGAAAATACCCAGGGATCTTGGAAAGGGAAGAATCTGACTGGATCTTCTCATGCAGCTAGAAACTCTAAGAGCCCCACTCAGTGAGAGGATCTAGGCACAAAGACTGACAGCAAACAAACAAACAAGGACAATTCGGACACACATGCAGACACAGAGTCCGATGTGGGACTTAGCAGACACAGAGAACTTATCATAAGGTCTGTTTTTATGGGAATCCAAAGTTAAAAAATGACCAGGTTAGATCTATTCTAGAAATGCAAATGTGATTTAACATTTGAAAATCTATCAATGTAGTTTCCCGTACTACTAAATAAACTAGAATATCCTAAGCTCATCTCCGTAGATGCTGAAAATATTTGATAAATGTTCACATCCCTTAAGCTTAAAATAATCAGCAGAAAAATTGAATCTACCAAAATCTTAGAGCAAACATTGTACCAAATGGTAGATTAATGAAAATTAAAAATGTAAAAACTACAAATAATCTAAATTTCCATTGGTAGAAGTGAAAAGTTGTTATATATTTATTACAGTTCAAACAAATGAACTGAAGCTGCATGAATAGAGACATAAAGTGGATTGGTGGTCAACAGGGGCAATCAGAAGTGAGTTACCAGTGGGTACAAAGTTTCTTTTGGGGGTGATAAAAACATTCCAGATTTAGATAGTGGTGATGATTTAACATCTTTGTGAATATGCTAAAGCCACTGAATTATACCTCTTTATGATGTGTGAATTATGTCTCAATAAAAATATATAATATTCAGTAAAAGATGCAAGTTGCAAAATAATACATATAGTATGATAATGCTTATATAATACTTAAATATAAGCATAATGCAGAAATATATTATTTTGTTTACATATGTATGTAATAAGGACAATCAAAGAATAATAAAACAAAATTTAGGATAGTGATAAGTCCAGTCAATGGACTTCAAAATATTGGTAACATTCTATTTTTTTTAGCTTGGAGACGAGTATATTGATTTCAAATCATTATTTATAATTGGCATAAATGTTAAATATAATTATGTTGCATAACATAAAAAAATTAAAGTTAACAAAACAAAATCCCATTAAATATGTGAGAGAAATGCTGGAAGAGGAGAAATGATATCTACCTCTTGAGTGTAAAATATAAAAGAGATGATAAGTCCCTAGTATATTACTTGACCAATAGGGAACTCAAAAATATTACCACATGGTGTTGACACAGGGGTGTGTGGCAGTGGAAAGAAGTGAATAGGCTTCTGACAGATTTTGGATGGATTGGAATTGGGAGTGAGAACCATAGGAAGAATGACCAGTAAGTTTTTAGCTTACATAACTAAATGTATAGTGACCTATTTACCAATGTACAAAACACCACAAAATGCAGGGGTGGGCAAAAGTAGGTTTAAAGTTGTTTGTATGGAAAATAGTACAATAATGAATAAACAATAATATAAGAATAAACTCTGTGTTTTGCATACTCCCAACTGTAAACCTACTTTGTTCACCTCTGTAATATTTAATCAGTTCAGTTTAATATTTTAAATATATTTTATTGATTATACTATTACAGATGTCCCATTTCCCCCCTTTATTCTCCTCCACTCTGCACCCCCCCTCCCACCAGCATTCCACCTCCTTAGTTCATGTCCATGGGTTGTACATATAAGTTCTTTGGCTTCTACATTTCTTATATTATTCTTAATATCTCCCGTCTATGTTTTACCTATTTATGCTTCTTATTCCTTGTACTTTTTCTCCCATGCTCCCTCCTCCCCCTCTCCACCGATAACCCTCCATGTGATCTCCATTTCTGTGATTCTGTTCCTGTTCTAGTTGTTTGCTTAGTTTGTTTTTGTTTTTGTTTTCTTCAGATTCAGTGGTTGATAGTTGTGAGTTTGTTGTCATTTTACTGTTAGTTTTTGATCTTCTTCTTTTTCTTTGGCAGTCTCTTCAAGTGTATTTTAAGACACTGCAGTTGTATGGTGAGTTGCAAAGCCAAACGTGAAACTGTGCATATGTTGCAAGATAGTGTAGGAAATCAATTGTAAAGAGAAATGTATGTTTGTTATGACATAATTACTTGGTTGAGGTTTAAATGCCTCTTTGGGCAATTAAATTATAGCTTTCAGTCAGACACTTTTAATGCATGATCATAATGCCTTCCTTTCAAGAGCATCCCAGGTGATTTACAGTGAGTATTCAGCACAGCACCTTCTTGCACAAAACCACCTTACGAAATAAGGCTTGTTAATTTATCAGAAGCATTAAAGAAAATTTGGTGGGATTATAGGCACTGCATGGTTTTTCTCTTTTTAATTTTGGAATGTCAGAGCTTTGCATGTTTATCTCAGTATTGCTTGTTTTTCTTAATTTTCTCTACCCTTCTTTTCTACTCTCCTTTCCTTTGTTCTTTTTGAAATAAGAACATCTTTTGGAATAAATATTATGCTTTGGTTTGTATATTCATTAAAGTAGGGAAACTATGGTGTTAGTTGAACCCTCTCTGTAGAGGTGATGTGCTTTATTCATGGCAGCTGTATTTTCAGTAAAATAGACATAGTATAAAATAACTATGTTAAAATATAAAATACAGTAACATTTAGTACTTTCTTATGGTAGTTTTTGTTGTTATTTTTTCCACTTTAAGACTTTTTTTAGAGCAGTTCACAACAAAATTGAGAGGAAAGTAGAGAGATATGCCCCTGACCCCACACATACATAGCCTCCCTCATTGTTAAACATCACTCACCAGAGTGGTACATTTTTTTTTTTACCAACACTGATCCTATATTGACACCTCATAATCACCCAAAGTCCATCTTTTACTTAGGATTTACACTTGGTGTTTTATATTCTATAGGTTTGACAAATGTGTAATGACATAGATCCATCATTATTTTCATTGCCCTAAAAATTCTCTGTGCTCTGCCTATTCATCTCTCCTCACACCCCAACAAGCACTGATTTTTTTATTGTTTCCACAGTTTTGCCTTTTCCAGAATGTCATATAGTTGAAATCTTACAGTATGTAGCCTTTTCAGACTGGCTTCTTTCACTTAGTGATATGCATTTAAGGTTATTTCATATCTTTTCATGGCTTGATATGTTAATCTATTTGAGTTTTTCTATACCCACAAAATGTTATTTAGAGGAAAAAGTATGCAAGTATAATCTAAAAATTAAGAATGATCCTGACAAGCATATATTGAGCATATCTACTGTATGGTAAGTTGTTTAGAAATAGTATCAGGTAAGAGTAAATCAACAAATATCCAGGGCAGGTTCAAGGGGCCATCAGGAGAACCTCTTTCTGGATGTGCAGTCAAAAAAGGACAGCCTGTAGCAATGAGGACAGGATGAAGATCGGTCATTAGTTTTCATGTATACTTAAAATGATGTCCATATTTGGTCCCACACATTTGGTGGCATCTGACAGTCATCTAATGGAGAAATCTCTGGAAATTCTTGACCTGAAGGCATATAAAGGGAATTTCTGAATATAAACAAGTTCCATCCATTCTCAGGTATTATATGAATAAGTTTTAACAAGCTGTCAGCTTGAAAGTCAAGGAAAGGGGGAGTTTGATCCATATTCCCAAAATGCAAAAGCTGAAGAGAAAGGTTAAGATGATAGTCACTTTGGGGGCAAGTCAGTAATAGGGGTTCCCAGTTTTACAAGGAAACCACAAGACAGATGAATGATGGAGACCCACTATGCAAACAGGACAGCTGGGTGCGGGGATGCTGGGGCACTGCCTCATACAGAATGACCCCAGGCACATGTGGATCTTTGCTCCTCTCTATCCCACACCAAGAACCCCATGGCTGGAACCCCTCTACTCACCCACAGCAGGTTTGCTGCATCTGTCATGGGTGCCAACATAAGCAACACAGAGAAGGTGGGTCTTTAGTGCTCCCACTAATGCCAGGCCTCAGTTCCTGGCTACAGCTTAATTAGCATCTTCACAGACACTATTAAAACTTAACCTGCCAGGCATCCCACTTCTGCCCATAGCAGAAGCCCCTCTAGCCATCCACCTACTTCCACAGAGTTATCCTAACTGGTCCTTGCCTTTCAACCAGCCTGATTTTTCCTCCTTTATTTCCTCCTTGTTTCCTCCCAAACACTTGTAGCAGGTTCTTTGAAGTGCCTATTCCACTATAAATCTGAGTCTTATCTGAAACCTGGTTCCAAATGTTCATTGCTCTCTGAGGATGCTGCTGTTCCCCAACCCAGCTTTCCTCAGAATTCAGTGCCTTTCTTGGTCCTCACTTCTCCTGCCAGTCCAGGACTTTCAACTCATAATGAAAGTGCTTCACTCATTGAATGTCATCTCCAGGGACCCTAGCCATCTTTCATGCTGTCCTTGGGCTGCATTCCAACCTTCCCCATCACCATGAACACTGCACATGAGGAAACTCAGCATGTCTAGATCAACAGTGGCTTCCACGTTGCCAGACCCACCTCACTGAATTACTCAGCATCATTATCCATAGCCCACTGGTCCCTCTGCCATGGTCTCCTCTGCTCACTCCCATGATTCCTAGTTTTCTCCTGCTTCAAGGACTGTTTCTTCCAGAGTGTTCTCTGTGGGCTCCTCTTCCTGTCCCTGACTTTAAATGTTAGAGTGGTCTGGGCACAATCCTGGGTGGTCTTCTCTATATTGTCTCTTGAACTATGGTGTTTGCTAACCCCACAAACTCAAATGCAGCTCTATGCTCCTGGCTGCCAAACTGATATCTCCAACCCAAACCTCTCCAGTAGTCTACCTGACACCCTCTCTTGCAGTGCGACAGTTATGTCAGTCCTCCAGTGTCTAGAATCACTCTCTCAATTCCTCTTCTGGACTTTTCCTCCTTGGCCAGTCTACCCTATTTCAGGGGAGGGAGCTGCTGGCCACACAGTTCCTGAGCAATGCTTTTCCAGAGCCATTTTGGATTCTTCCCTATCTCCCTCACACTCAAACTTATCACCTAGGTCTACTGAGCTTTTAACAATTAAATTCTCTCTACACTTTGAATAGTTAATAGATTAATGCATTACAAAAATCACAAAGTCGAAAAGGTTACTTATTGAAATGTGAGTCCTCCCCTGTCTCCAAAGCCCTGTCCAGCCCAGGTCTGCAGTGTGGCCTGCTTTGTGAGTCCTTTTGTAGAGTGTCTGTGCTTGTACACACACATTTCTTTTTTAATAAAAATGTAGCACCCTACTATATATGCTCTTTTGTGTTCCCACCTTATACTGTATCCTCAAAGATTATGAGTGCATAAATAGAGCTGCCTCATTCATGTTAGAGTTGTACAGTACTCTGGTATGTATATATACACATAGATAGATAAATAGATAAGATATATGTAGATATATCTACATACACACACACATATAATTTGACCAATTCCCATTTTTTGGCATTCAACTTGCTTCCAAATTTTTGCTATCTTAGACAAGACTGTAATGTAGAAACTTCAATATATATTATTTCACACATGAGTATAAGTTTTTATTCTAAACAATAATGCAATAAATACCCTTATAAAGAGATCATCTCATATCTGTACAAGTAATTCCTAGAAGTTAAACTGTGGGTCAAGGAACGTGAGCATGTGCCATTTTGATAAATATAGTCAAATTGCCTTGCATAGATGCTCTTTCAGTATGCTGGTGGTGCACCACCAGCAACCTTGTGTGGGAACCTTTCCCAACATTTTGGCAAAGACATCATGTGATCAAACTTCTCAACCTGTGCCAATCTGATAGGTGAGTGATTGTAGCCCTCTGTGGTTTTAATTTGCATTTATCTTATTATGAGAGAGGTTAAGCAAGCTTTCATGTTTAACACTTTCTTGCATTTATCTTCATTATTATGAACTTTGTGTTTAGATCCTTCACCCATTTTTTATATGTGTTTTTGGTCTCTTTATTATTCTCATACAGGACCTATTAAGGTATTAAACAGTCAATCTGCAATGTATCACACTTCTTCCCATGAAGAAGCCCCTCAAGCCATGAACTTGCTCCCACAGGGTTATCCTAACTGAGCCTTGCCTTTCTTCTTTATTTTAATGTAAAATTAAATGTTTTTTAGTTTTTCTTGCAGTTGACATTCAATATTGCATTAGTTTCAGGTGTACAACACAGTGCTTAGACATTTACATACCTTACAAAGTATTTATCCCCAATAAGTCTAGTACCCATCCGACAGCATACATAGTTATTACAATATTACTGACTGTATTCCCTATGCTGTGCTTTACATCCCTGTGACTATTTTCATAACTGCTGATTGGTATTTTTTAATTCATTTTATTCACCTTATTCACCTAGTCCCACAACCTCCCTTTCATCTGAAAACCATCAATTTGTTCTCTATGTGTAGGCTTGTTTCTATTTACTTTGTTTATTTTTACTTTGTTTTTTACATTCCACATATAAGCAAAATCATATGGTATTGTCTTTCTCTGACAATTTTCAACAATATGGATGGACCTAGATGGTATCCTATTTCCCTTCTTTATCTCCCCAACACTTCTGTAGGTTGTTACAAGTGTCCATTCCACTGCAAACTTTTTAAATACATACATACATACATACATACATACATACATACATACCTAGCACTTCATCTGTGATACTGGCTGCAATTTCTTCCAAGTTTGCTATCTTCACTTTGATTTTATTTTACTGTATTTTTTCCCACAAAATTCTATTTCAGAAAGTCACATTTATCAATAGTTCTAAATTTTATGGTTTCATGTTTTAATATTTAAATATTTGATTCATTTGACATTTTAGTGGAAGACATGGATCCAACTTTAATGTGTCTTCAGATATATTTTCCAGTATGCCAACCCTATAATCTGTCTTCTTCCCAATGAAATAAAATGTAAAATTTATAATACACTAATCTCCCCTATGTAATTGAACCTATTTCTGAACTTAGCATATTAGCACTTTGATTTGGCTATGTGCCTCTAGGTTCTCTCTCTCCCACTGCACTGTGAGCTTCTTGAGGGCACACTGTGGGACCCAAGATTTCATTTCATTCTTCCTACAAACTGATCGATGAACCTGCTGCTGTGACATACATGCGAGCAGAGGACATGAGCTTTTCAGATCAGGGATTTCTAGCACAGAAACTTCCTTCTGTTCCTCTTGCCTCCCCACCCCCAACCCCAAGCACCATGGAGGCAACATGGAGAGGCCCAAGGGATGCCTCGTAGCAGGGGCATTGTCACAGCTGACACACTATGTTTGGGGAATCCATCTCTTTTGTAGCAGGAAATAAGTAAGCTAGCTGTTTATCCTGGAGGGAGCCATCACTTATATCTCTGAGGGTGATTGTCTGCAAAAGCAATCCCTAGAAATGGCTTGAGTATAGGGAGGCAAGGGACATGCAAATTTTATTTGCCTTGAAAAAAGTTTGGTTACTGGAGAAACCCATGGAAGCTTTCCTAGCCACTGGAAAATCTGCAGGTCTGTTGTAGGTCTGCATTTTGGTGCCCACAGGACCACACACAGTGTTTCACACAAAGCAGATGCTTGAAACAAATTGATAAATTTAATAGAATCAAATATTTCATGGGATTAATATGAATTTGCCACCAGATGACATAACTGGGAACTGTCTAGTCACTATTATTCCATACTAAACAGATAATTCCTTGTACTATAGATTAGGCAGGATCAGTAGTACAAAACATTAGCTTTTAAAAAATTAACTTAAAAATAGACTAAATAGAATTACTGATGTTCGACTAATTAAAACTAATTTCCATGAAAAGAAATTTAGAGACTTTATTTACAACTTCATTCCCTGTGAAGTATTCAGCTGATAACTTTGAAAGCACGCACTGAGTTTAAGTGCCTTTAATAGCTTTTAAATGGACGTGTGTTATTTATAAAATGGGCACTTGGTTATTATCACTAAAATGTTGTAATTATGCATTATTATGTTTGAAATGGTTATCTCATCATGACTAGGAATACCACTGAGAAAACAAACTGGGAGACTAAAAAGGATTTTCCCCTCCTATGAAATTAGTTAGAATGCAAACACCATTTAGAAGAGAGGAAAATGAACTTGTTTAAAAAACTCAGAGGGGGGAAAAAGGAACCAATAGGAAAGAGCAGTGAGGCACAACAGCAAACAGTTTCACTATATTTAAGGAAGATTTTAAAATGAATGACAGGGACTCCAATATCATTAAAAAACGGAGTTGCGGACGGAGTACTGAACGATGGAAGGACCGCAGGCATGCGTCCATGGGGCCACTGAAGGTGTCTAGCAGTCAGGTGGATGGTCAGAGGCCACATGAAGCTGCAGTGCTGAAAACAGCTCAGGATCACTTGAACATCAATGAAAATGCTAACTGCTCAACACCAAACATCAATAAAATAAAAAGACATTTAAAGCAAGATTAATTAAAGTTGCCTCACTTTATCTTGATCACCTTTCTTCTAAGTGCAAATAGAATTTTAATTAAAACTTAGTTCTATTTAACCAAATGAAGTTCAATTCTCCTTTCTTACTACATTTTCATATCACCTTTTCCTAGAAGTTTCCTGAATATGTAATCTGATGTGACATAAGATACTTTATGAAACTTCCTGGGCTCAAAGCTGAATATCATTTTATCTACCATGTATCATTAGTAAGAAGAGGTTAATATAGAAACATTAGTAATTAAAATAAAGCATTAAGAAAATTGAGAAAAATGCTAGATGGTTGTTACAACATAATAATAAGTTTTGTTTCCAAATTATATATGACAATATTACCACAAAGGTACAAGAAAAAGTACTCAAACATAAATAATTTAAGGAAAATAGTGTCTTATTATTTAAATAGAAAATCCAAGGGGCAAAGACCTGTTCTCGATAATTCCTAAAATATGTTGGATATTTAACAAACACATCACATATGGTTATTAATTCAATGTTTGCCAATGTTTATGTCTTGAATTGAGAAAGATATGAATTCGCCTGAATGGTAAATGATAGACTAGCTTTTTTATTACTCTGTAACTGAGAAGTGATGAGGTTCAATGACAGTCTGCATATTAATTCCCTTTTGAAAGTGTACTGTGAGCAATATGGGTATTATTTTGAAATTGGAATACACTTTCAGTTTGTAGAAGTTTTAAAATCAGGCACACATTTACCAAAATAAAAACAAAAAATATAATGTGTCAAAATATTCATATATTTCATTTTCTGTGTGCTTTTCAGTAGAACGGAAAAAGTGACTTTTTAATTCCTACAATTTACTATCTAAAAACACGTTCTTACAGTATAAAATGTAATTTTAAGAAAATTTTAAGGTAATTCTTATTTTTTTTCTCTTTTTGCAAGACAATAAGCTGACATCTTAATAAAGAACTAGGGAACTTGAAAATGCAGGCTCATATTTACACTTCCAGCAGTAATTCTTAGAATGTGTTTATCTAAACTGAAATCTCCATTTAACATTTAACAGTATTCAGGAAATGGCAAAAGGTGGCATCTGGTTTAATTTCACAAGTTGTTGCTTTATTTATTTTCTTCTGAACCTTACTAATCCATATTTCTTCAAGTTACTTTAGTTTTGTTAGTATCATTTGTGTGATATGTGTTCTAAACAAGGCAATAAGTGTAATGCATATTACAAGTGTAATGCATATTAGCAAATAGCTAATCATGCTTCTTAAACATATGTGGACTCACAGGACAGGTTAGTAAAGATTACCAAGTAGGGGAATTAAAAGATCTGTTTTCAGTTGTGTTATTATCATAGATTTATAACACTGGCATTATGGTAGAATAATATATTTTTTACTTATCCCACAGACTAGTTAGAATCAAATGCCTTAACATATAAAAGCACTGATAAACTTACTCTCACTATTTATTATTATTGCTATTTTATATATAAGCTTTTTCAACCCACATATAAAGGTACCTGAAGAACATGTTTGATAGCAAATAGTCTTCTGATGCCCTCACTTTATTTGGACAACTTAACTCTAAATACTATCACTAATTTAAATGTCTTTATCATGTGCATTACCTAAAAATTGAGACTAAAGTAATTAAGAAAGAAGATGTAATTTATACATTCTGAGTTGATAAATAAGTCATTGAGTACATAAGTTAAAATTATTTTAATCAAAAAGATAGCTACATTTGACATGTAACAGCCCTTTATTATTTATAGCTTTAAAATGTTCTTATTATATATAGTTTTCAAAATATATTTTATTTTATAGTTTTTTCAAATTTTGTTTCTCAATATCTCTCCAGAAGGCTTTGACTTTGGCTTATTCTAAAAAAATAAAAATAAAAAAGAAACTGATAGGCCAATTTAGTGGAGAAATCTATTAAAAGTTTACCTGAGAGACAAGCAAATATTGATTGTAGCTTTTTAAGTTTGCTATAACAAACATTCCAAAACAATCCTTAATTTAGATTCTTGTTTATTTTTATTTTGTTGGCTATTGAGGTTTCTAAAATCTTAAATGAACATTGATGCACATTTTTATACAATACCTGTCCTTGCTAATATGCAAATTGAGATGTAAAATGTATTAGAAAAGTGAACATATTAGTTTGACATGTACTCAATCATAAAAATAAGTCCTTGAACTTACTAATATATCCATCCCTCATTTGTCATCTTATACTGTCCTTACTCACTCATTGTTTATCTCACATAGTTTCTGTCAACTTACTTAAAGATTTGTGCAAAGAAAATATATGTTAGTTTGTAACCAACTTTCTACAAAAGCCGCACCACCCAGGCTGTGACAACTCACAGGAGAACCGGGTTCAGTCACGGAAGACACTTTGCCGGTTGGTGGCAGCATTCACAAGAGTGGGTCACATTTCCTCTGTTATCTTTGGGTTGGATTTCAAAACAACTCTAGAAAACAGACTCAAAGGCAAGCCTGGAAACAGCACGTGAACTGCAGAAAAGTGGAAGATTTCTGATTATAATTCAGTTCCACAAAACACTAGAGCATCTGGCGAAAAGAATGGCGTGTGCCCCTCTTTACCTCCTGAGCAGTTTTAGGAAAACAGGGTGAAAGCTTGCTCCTAGAACAAACAGTGGGATCAATGAACGCGGGCTGACCTTCCCCCTCCCAACATTTGCTCTCCGTTCAAGGACGCTGCCAGCCATCCTCACTGCTCATCCCCCCTCCCTCTCCTAGAAAATGTAGCTGTGTCATTTTAGAAACTACTTCTGTCATCTGCTGATGAGCTACATATTGGGAAGCAGAAAATTTTGTTCTGCTCTCCTAGAAAACAACAAAGGTTTTCACCCGGGAACTAGAACACTAACAAGGAGCATTATACAAGACATCAGTTTAGTCATTAAAAAAGTGGTTATTACGGGACCAGCATTCCAAGAAAGAAGGATGTTCTAGAACAAATTCATTTTTCTTTGTTTGTGATTCAATAAAGTCATACAGTGAATAATGTAAAATTTTTATTTTAACCATGGGAAGCCTGTGGGAATTCTTTTTTAAATCCAGAAATACATTTTCAAAATTCAAACACAATAAAATCTAGAGGTGAATTAATAAGAATTTTAAGCTACTAACTGTAGTCACCTTGTAATTGGTTGTCACATGTTTAAATTTCTTCAACATAATTATATTTAAAATAAAAAGGTTTTGAATATTGGGTTAGCTGTTTTTGTGCCTACTGAGTATTCTTTAAAATAGTATTAATTCCTTTTATGTTTTACAGAATTCTTATTATAAAAGTTATAATAGTTTGCTTTAATACATATGCACGTGAAATATTCCTTTACTTTAGAAAATCCTTCCTCCCTAAATGAATATTTAAAAAAGAGTCTATTTGAAATACATAAGTGTTTTTAATGATCAGAATATATACTAAAGTGGAAAGTCTTTACAATTGCCAAGGAACTGATACAATCTGTTAACAAATCCTAATTCTTTAGACATTTGGAATGCCATACAGAAATACTAAGTTATCCAAACAACAGTTACATTCTCTCATATAATGCACTCTGTTGCTCGGAATTACCATGTTACAAAATGCTTGTGAAATTTCAGTTGAAACATATTAGCAAATATATTTGTGAAAAAAACCTCGCTGCTAAAATGTAGGAAGTCCCCTATGAATCCTAGATGAGGAAAAGTCTGCCTTTGCATGGTTCATTCATCAGAGAAAGAGAAATTCATTAAATGAGCTACTAAAGCACATTATTTATAAAGCAAAATGTGATGAAATTGTTGCCATTCTTTTAAAAGGCAAATATATCTTGTGACATAAACCTCTAAAGGTAAAATCTCCTCATAAAATACACTTTAATTTAAAGCTTTTTAAACTGGTCACATAAGTATTCCACTTAATGATGTCCCTAGTCAGTTTTTAGGTAGAGCTCATCTACATAGGAAATACCATCCAATAGCTACACGGTTATGAATTAAAAAGGAAAGAAAAACCTTAAGCACTGAAATGTTATTTACTCTTCTCATCCTACCCATGCCTTTCTTATATGAAACAGAGAGGAGTATAAATGATGCTTACTATTATTAGTAGCAGTATGGATTTTGATGCATTTTTAACAGCTACATTTTAATGAACTGAACTGTTTTGTGAAAAATAATTAAATTATTCCAGAAAGGACTTTTTTTTAAATGAGGGAGTCATGGTATACAATTAACTCCCCCGGCTGCTCCCCCAAAAGACCACTTCTTGCTAAAAGATATGGCCATTTTGTTACCATGAAAAGAAAAAGAACTTCCAATGCAAGATCTTGGACCATGAGAAAAAATTTCATCCAGGCTGCTTGCTGGCAATAGGCCACACAAGCAGTACCAGCCCTGCATGGAGAGCAGGTTAGCAGATGTTGTTAGCTGACTTGCTGAAAAAGTATGGGAGAACAGTTGGAAAATCACAAGGTGTTGAACAAGCTTTAAAGAAATAAATAGCTTATCTGGCAAGTGAAAGGGAGAAGACAATGAGTTCCTTCGTTGAAGAAGACTGGGACATTTCTAATTACAGAGTTTCATGAACTGACTTCTTAATGAGAATGAAAATTGTATTTAGAGGTTCTAAGACTTTAGAATGATAATTAGTTAGAAGTTTTGCTATAGAAGTGTGATCTTCTTGTATGAGAACACCCGTGATACAGGTGATAATTCTTCCTTCACCCTTCCCTCTTCTGCCCCTAACTGGTGGCGGAGGCAGTACATGGGGAAAGTGCAAACTGCCAACTTAGAGCATCTGACACTGTAACTGCATACTGGCATTTTACACTAGAATAAGTCCCAAGGGGGGAAAACAAACAAACAAACCCAAAATGACACTGTTAACATCTGATGTGCACAGCAAGTAAACATGTGAAAATCAAATTTTACTTTGAAGTCAAATCAAAAGGAAAAGAATGAAACAATTGCAAAGATACTTTTCAGAAGAAATCATCATTGCACGATGCTGAAGAGACTGCTCATATCACTGCCTGCCCGTCAGCGTTACTGAACACATCCGCAGGCCCATTTACATCCTTGTAAGGTGAGATGTGAATTATCACAAAGGCATTAAAATTGAGCCACATTTTCTTCAAGCTCTAAGATAAGAATCCCTTCATCTGAGTAGACATATTACTGGGCAACATTTGTAACAAAGAAAGAGCAACAGGATCTAAAAAGAATAAAAAAACAGGGTACAATACCCATAAACGTGGTTGGCCCATCACACACATGATCATACATGTGCATGCACGCACACACACCTATATGCACATACATACACAAATGCATACATACGCACATACATGCACACACTTAACAACGGTATTCCCAAAGGTATTTTTAAAGCATGGTTTAAAACAGAGGTGCAACCTCAAATATACTTGTTTGAGCAAATTCTATTATATTTGCCTCACTGATTATTCTTCCCAAATTTATGGTACTCACAAATGTATACATGCTAAAAAATCAAAACACTATGATTTTTGTGTAAGTGGGTTCTTTTGGCACACAATATTAACCAGCAGAGTGAAGTCACATTCTTAGAAATGTGTTAAGGGTTATACCACCCTTTCAAAACTTGCAATCTTTATTTTCCTCAGATTTAATATTTCATTACACTTAAATAGATTTTTATATACTACAGAGGATATTCAAATGCAAACTTCCAGGCTTAATAAAAAATAACCAATGTTATTGCTTCAATTATTTCATGAAGACACAATTTTTTTCAAAGACGAGGATTTGTTTTAGCTTAGTTTCTGGAAGACCCGGAGTCTGCTAGTATCTCAACCCAGGAACTCCCATCTTCACCAGTAGCCCTCACTTTTGTCATTTACGAGAAGCCACCGTCTGGGTCCTTATTCGAAATCCACTTTTAAAGTCACAAAAGCGGTGCAGATGTAAAAATTCGAAGCACTTATTCAAGGGCATCTTCAATGCAGCAGTCGCTGCCTGGTAAATACACACAGGTTGGAACCGCCCATCTCCACCGCCTTAACGCTGGGTGCCCAGGGCCTGGTGGGAGGGGGGCACCCCTTCGGGGGACCCGGCTCGGAGGCTGTTTTCTCGCTGGAGCCCGCCCTCTTCCCGGCACTATGGAAACTGCATTTTTTTTTTTTTTTTTAAACTCCTGCCGTCCTCCTCTTTCTCCTATTACATCCCTAACAGACGATTTCAACTTCTGGAGAACCTGACAAGTGAATGGCGCTGGTGACGCCCGGGCAAAAGCCCACGATCGGGTTGCAGGGGAACGGCACCCGCCTACGGGTGAGACCCCAGAAGGCTCCTGCGAGGAGCTGCCGGGATCTGGTAGCGCTGCGTCCCCTCCCGCACCCTGGTTCTTCTTCCAGGAAGGGGCACAAAGCTGCTATCGATCCGATCGGGAGCTCACCGGTGACTAATGTGATGTTCGTAAACAAGCCTCCAGCAGGGCACCAGGGAACCACCCAAGCGCAAACCCGCCTCGGGCAGGCGGGCGCGCGCCCACCCTGAGCTTGAGTGCCAGGTCCGCTCGCCGTAGAGTGTGTGTTGGTAGGAGGAGGTTACGAGAGGGCAGCCAAGTTCATTACCCCTTCTTGCCCCTGTCGTGTGGAGAGGTGGCGGGGGAGATGAGGCGCCAGAATAGGGTGCTACCGCCCCATTCTCTGCGCCCAGCCCCCGCGGGCAGTCTCCGGCCTTGATCGCCACCGCCCCCGCCTCCTGCAGTGTCTCCCCCCC
>CM052548.1:56938558-57059822 GCA_028533065.1 Trachops cirrhosus | reverse complement strand
GGGCGGGGGGGGGGGGGGGGGTGTTCGCCCGCCCTACACCCGCGCCCATTGGTCACTTGCCCCGTCCATCGGGGGGCGTGTCGCCAATTGGGGCAGTGGGGCGGGGCGGTCGCACAGTGTGTGTCTGCGTAACGCCGAGTCACATGTTGTTTTGCTCTTCTTAGTTCAGTCACTCGGTGCGCGATGTGTTACTCACTGTGCGGCGGGGACGGCGACGAGCCCGGGTCGCCGTTGGCAGCAGCAGCAGCCCTGGCAGCGGCGCAGACCCTGAGTGCCCAGGCGCACCCCAGCACCTCGGAGCGCGTTGCGGCAGTGGGACTGGTGCGGCCCTGCGAGCCTTAGTCTCGGCCCCTCGACTTGGGGACCCCGACTCTCCGCCCAGCCAGCGAGTCCCTAGGCGCCGCCCGAGAGCCTGAGAGGCAGCAGCCGCGGGCAGCCGGGCCAGGAGGCGGCCACCGCCGGCGCTGGGCATCCTCTGGGGGCCCGGAGCGTGGAGGGCGCTGCGCACCCCTCGGCGCCGGCCCCCCCCGCGGGCCTCTCCAAACCTTCCCCACCTCCTGGGCCCAAGGGACGCGGGCTCCAGAGGACGAGCTGGGGTAGAGGGAGCCGCCCCCGCCTGCGCCCTCTCTGCTCCCCCCGAGCCCCTTTACGCTGGACTGGGCAGCACGGCCTGAAGCGCCAGCGATGGCGAGCCCGCCGCTGCAAGGCCCCCCCGGGCCAGCGGGCAGCGACGGCCCCAACCTCAACAACAACAACAACAACAACAACAACCACAGCGTGCGCAAGTGCGGCTACCTGCGCAAACAGAAGCACGGCCACAAGCGCTTTTTCGTGCTGCGTGGGCCCGGCGCCAGCGGCGACGAGGCAACAGCGGGTGGGGGTCCGGCACCGCAGCCGCCGCGGCTCGAGTACTACGAGAGCGAGAAGAAGTGGCGGAGCAAGGCGGGCGCCCCGAAGCGGGTCATCTCACTCGACTGCTGCCTGAACATCAACAAGCGCGCCGACGCCAAGCACAAGTACCTGATCGCCCTCTACACCAAGGACGAGTACTTCGCTGTGGCTGCCGAGAACGAGCAGGAGCAGGAGGGCTGGTACCGCGCGCTCACCGACCTGGTCAGTGAGGGCCGTGCTGGTGCTGGTGACTCGACCCCCTCCGCCGTCACCGCTGGGTCCTGCAGTGCCTCTTTACCCGGCGCTCTGGGCGGCTCGGCGGGTGCTGATGAGAGCTACGGGCTGGTGACCCCCGCCACGGCAGCCTACCGCGAGGTATGGCAGGTGAACCTGAAGCCCAAGGGTTTGGGCCAGAGCAAGAACTTGACGGGCGTCTACCGCCTGTGTCTGTCCGCACGCACTATTGGCTTCGTAAAGCTGAACTGTGAGCAGCCGTCGGTGACGCTGCAGCTCATGAATATCCGCCGCTGTGGCCACTCGGACAGCTTCTTTTTCATCGAGGTGGGCCGCTCCGCCGTCACCGGCCCTGGCGAGCTGTGGATGCAGGCTGACGACTCGGTGGTGGCCCAGAACATCCATGAGACCATCCTGGAGGCCATGAAAGCGCTCAAGGAGCTCTTCGAGTTCCGACCGCGCAGCAAGAGCCAGTCGTCGGGCTCCTCCGCCACACATCCCATTAGCGTCCCCGGCGCTCGCCGGCACCACCACCTGGTCAACCTGCCCCCCAGCCAGACGGGCCTGGTGCGCCGCTCGCGCACCGACAGCCTGGCTGCCACCCCACCGGCTACCAAATGCAGCTCATGCCGGGTGCGCACGGCCAGCGAGGGCGACGGTGGCACGGCGGCGGGAACCGGGGCAGCGGGTGGAAGGCCCGTGTCGGTGGCTGGGAGCCCCCTGAGCCCAGGGCCGGTGCGCGTGCCCCTGAGCCGCTCGCACACCCTGAGCGGCGGCTGCGGTAGCCGCGCGAGCAAGGTGACGCTGCCGCCGGCAGGGGGCTCCCTGCAACACAGCCGCTCCATGTCCATGCCCGTGGCGCACTCGCCCCCGGCAGCCACCAGCCCAGGCAGCCTTTCATCCAGCAGCGGGCATGGTTCGGGCTCCTACCCACTGCCTCCGGGTCCGCACACGCACCTGCAGCATCCCCTGCACCACCATACGAGCCAGCGGCCCTCCAGTGGCAGCGCCTCAGCCTCTGGCTCCCCCAGCGATCCCGGCTTCATGTCCTTGGATGAGTACGGCTCCAGCCCTGGGGATCTGAGAGCCTTCTGCAGCCACAGGAGCAACACACCTGAGTCCATTGCTGAGACACCCCCGGCCAGGGATGGGAGTGGGAGCGAGCTATACGGGTACATGACCATGGACAGGCCCCTGAGCCACTGTGGCCGCCCCTACCGTCGGGTCTCAGGGGATGGAGCTCAGGACTTGGACAGAGGGCTGAGGAAGAGGACTTATTCCCTGACCACACCTGCTCGTCAGCGGCCAGTGCCCCAGCCCTCCTCTGCATCCCTGGATGAATACACTCTTATGCGGGCCACCTTCTCTGGCAGCTCCGGCCGCCTCTGTCCATCCTGCCCGACATCTTCTCCCAAAGTGGCCTACCACCCTTATCCCGAAGACTATGGCGACATTGAGATTGGGTCCCATAGGAGCTCCAGCAGTAACTTGGGCACGGACGATGGTTACATGCCCATGACCCCTGGCGTGGCCCTCATGAGTGGTGGCAGTGGCAGCTGCAAGAGTGACGACTACATGCCCATGAGCCCCACCAGCGTGTCTGCCCCCAAGCAGATCCTGCAGCCACGGGCTGCTGCTGCAACCTTGCCCCCCACTGGACCTGCAGTGCCAGCACCCGCCAATGCGGCAGGCAGGGCCTTTCCAGAGAACGGGGCCAGCTACAAAGCTAGCTCCCCGGCCGAAAGTTCTCCCGAGGACAGTGGATACATGCGCATGTGGTGTGGCTCCAAGCTGTCCATGGAGAACACTGACAGCAAGCTGCTTCCTAACGGGGACTACCTCAACATGTCCCCCAGCGACGCGGGCACTTCAGAGACCCCACCTGACTTCTTCTCAGCAGCCTTGCATGGCGGAGAGATGATCAGGGGCGTCCCTGGCTACTGCTACAGCTCTTTGCCCCGCTCCTACAAGGCTCCCTACACTTGCAGTGGGGACACTGACCAGTATGTGCTCATGAGCTCCCCCGTGGGGCGCATCCTGGAAGAGGAGAGGCTGGAGCCTCAGGCTAGTGTGGCGACCACGCAGTCAGCCAGCGTCCTCATGGCTGGGGTCGGTGGGATTGGGCACAGCCAGCCTCCTCACTCCGTAGTGCCTTCTCCAGGGAGGCTAGGTGGCAGCAGCAGTAGCCGCCCAGAGGGCTTCCTGAACCAGCGTTGCCGGGCAGTGAGGCCCACGCGCCTATCCCTGGAGGGGCTGCAGACCCTACCCAGCATGCACGAGTACCCTCTACCACCCGAGCCCAAGAGTCCAGGAGAGTATATCAATATTGACTTTGGGGAGGCGGGAGCGCATTTGTCGCCGCCTGCTCCTCCGCTGCTGGCTTCTGCAGCCTCGTCCTCCTCGCTGCTGTCTGCCAGCAGCCCAGCCTCTTCCCTGGGCTCTGGCACACCAGGCACTAGCAGCGACAGCCGGCAACGCTCACCACTCTCTGACTACATGAACCTCGACTTCAGTTCTCCCAAGTCACCCAAACCTGGTACCCAGGCTGGTGACCCGGTGGGCTCCTTGGATGCCCTCCTATCTCCTGATGCCTCCTCCCGGTACCCACCACTGCCCCCACGCCCTGCTGCCCCCTCCTTGAAGTCACAGCCACCTCCCCCACCCTCCCCAGGAGAGTTGTATCGCCTGACTCCTGCATCCACATCCCAGGGCCCCAGCGCTGCCTCCTCTTCATCCTCAGAGACTGGGGACAATGGTGACTACACCGAGATGGCCTTTGGCGTGGCTGCCACCCCGCCACAACCCATTGTGGCCCCCCCAAAGCCAGAAGGTGCCCGTGTGACCAGCCCCACATCTGGCATGAAGAGGCTGAGTCTCATGGATCAGGTGTCTGGAGTTGAGGCCTTTCTGCAGGCTGGCCAGCCCCCAGACCCACACCGGGGGGCCAAGGTCATCCGTGCAGACCCACAGGGGGGCCGCCGTCGCCACAGCTCTGAGACTTTTTCCTCAACTACCACTGTGACTCCTGTGTCTCCATCCTTTGCCCACAACCCGAAGCGCCACAACTCAGCCTCGGTGGAAAATGTCTCTCTCAGGAAAAGCAGCGAAGGGGGTGGCAGCGGTGTCCTCGGTGGGAGTGATGAGCCCCCTCCGTCTCCCCACCAGTTGCAACCACAGCTCCCCCAGCAGGCTCAGCCATGGACACCAAGTCAGCCTGGGGGCCTGGTTGGCTGCCCTGGGGGCAGTGGCTCTCCAATGCGCAGGGAGACGTCTGCTGGCTTTCAGAATGGCCTCAACTACATCGCCATCGATGTGAGGGATGAGTCAGGGTCCTCGCCATCCCAGCAGCAACACCCCCAATCGCAGCATCCGCATCCCCAGCCAGGCGACAAGAGTGCCTGGGGTCGGACCCGTAGCCTTGGGGGTCTCATCAGCACTGTGGGGGCTGGCAGTGCTGGTGGGGTGTGTGGGGGGCCAGGCCCTGGAGCCCTGCCTTCCAACACCTATGCCAGCATCGACTTCTTGTCCCATCACCTGAAGGAGGCCACCATTGTGAAAGGTGAGGCCCTTTGAGCTTATGACTGGTGGGAGGAAGGGAGGGAAAGTGGGTGAGCTTCTGTGGGTTCATTCCTCTTCCCTTTTTTGGTACCTTGACCTAAAATGCCAAAAGTTTGGCCCTGGCTTTTTGTTTTGTTTTGCCTTTGGCTCCCGTGTCTTCCTATTTCCCCAAAGACCTTGCCAAAAGCAGACAAGTCATCTTTGAGTTGAATGTGAAGCTTCCTACTCAGGAGACTACTATTTGCTTTTTGGCCCAACATTTCTTCTTTCCCACAGTCCTCTTCCCATCTGTTAACACTGGAGACATGCTTCCCTGGTCACCACCCCTAAGAGGTAGCAAACAGAGACTTCTTGATCTGAGAGTGGGAAAGTTCTGCTAGGAAGGGCCCTGAAGTTCTGACTGCTCCCTGGCTGGTAACCTTCACTTTTTGTTTTCCTGGAACCACACTCCAGCTGATTCTTGCTGAGCCTAAAGTTTATAAAAACAGGCCTGAAAGTCACTTAGGAAATGAGCATCCATCTTTTGTGACTGCTAAAGGGAACAATTAACCATTTATAGTTTAAACATAAACTATAGGGGCTCTTCTATCAGAGACATTCTTTTTTTCCTAAGAGGCTGAAATAGTAATCCTGCGGAAACATAGCTTAAAAGAAGCTCTCAAACTTGAGCTTACCTGGGAGAGTCTGTTGAAACCAGAGTGGCCGGGCTGTGTAAAGCCTTAGAGATTCTGATGCAGTGAGTCTGGGGTGTGGCCCAGACTGTGCATTTCTAAGTTGTCCAGGGGTTGTGCTGATGCTACTGGTTGGGGGACCCTCTTCTGAGGACCTTGCCCCAGTTTAGACCGACCTGAGGAGGTTTGAGGAATTGCCTATTGGGCCTCACCCCAGACACATTCAAGTAAAGCATCCAATGGGCAGAGCCCAGATATGAGCATTTTCCAGTTGCCCAGGTGATAATGTGGGGCCAGGATTGAGAATCAGTGCTCTAGAGAAGACAAATGAAGACAGCAACATGGGGCTTTTCAAGAACAATTGGATAAGATGGAGCCCTGTATGTTCTTCATGTTCTCATCAAATATCCATGAGGAGAGAGGGACTGCTTGCTTTGCAGCTGGTGGTACATTCTGACTGTCTCAAACTTTTAATGATGAGAGGGGGAGAGAGAGAGAGAAATAAAGGGGTTGAGGATGTTTAAGCGAGTTTGTTATTTTTGTAGCTGTTTCTGTTCAGGGTTGCTAGTAAGATAGAGGCTCTGTGGGAACCACGGAGCGCATAGTGGATGCCCTCCTCGATGTTTGCCTAAGGTCAGTAGTCTGCATGGGGTTTCAACAAGATGATGATCAAGGTGGCTTGGGGATCATATGCCTTTTGTTCTTAAAGTAAACAGACTAGTTAAATGCTGTCTAAATGCAACATATGTTTGATGATATCCATGGGATTTAAAATTGTAGCTGTAGGCCAAATGCTCAGTTATTCTAATGTAACAGAGGAAAAGCTATTTATGTTTTTATTAAAACCATAGGATAAAAGATAAAAAGAACCACAGAATTGTCAGGAGTGTGGTGTTTCAGCATCTAATTAAATCATTTGGAAGTTGTAAGACTATGTCCCATAAATGTTGACTCTCAGCTGAAGGTCACTTTACCTGGAGTTACAATAAGCACTACAGGTATCTCTGAAAAACAGCTAGTGTGTCAGAAAGTTAAGGATTAGTTGCCTTTCAAGACACAGACCATATAAACACACCAGCATAATTAGAATTATACACTAAAAAAGACACACACACACTTACTTGGTATGCCCAAATGGGTATATGCCACAGTGAACATGAAAGTACATTTTGCTGAAATCTGATTCTGATCAGAAAAACAGTCTGAGAACATAACACCTTTTACTGCTTCTGGTGGAGTAGGCGGTTAAAACCTGGACTGGATTCAGGAGGGCCCCAGGAGTGGGTTCTTTCAGTAATAGGAGGAGTGAGCTGGAGTGTGCATCTACAGGCCTAAAAGGATTCGAGGCTTTTTTGATAACATGGATACATTCAGAAATGTGATTCATGTATGATATAATGCCCTTTTCAGACTAGGGAAAATTTTAAACTGCAAGAGATAAGTTTAGTTAGAGACCCGATTTAGCTTGTTTTGTTTAAGATTTCCCACCAGTATAAAATTCCTTTCAACCTATAGGATTCAGGATACTGAAATCAAAAAAGCAGTTTGTATGTTTCACGGTGGCTGAACAAAGATGAGAGATCATTTTGGTTGCTGTTTTTCCAAAGTCTGTGTGGGCATGATGGTAAATACCCTTTTAAGAAGGAAAAGGGCTCTTTTTAAGCAAAATTGATAAATGCAATTGATCCCTTGTGCCAAAGCCACATTTTAAAAAAGGGACCACATGCTAAATGGGCTTCTAGTAAACTCGTTTGAACACAGAGAACAGTAGAGTAGGAAACACGAGTATATGTCATCTTAATGTGGAAGCTAAATTGGTCTGTGAAGCCAGGAGAATATTTAGAAACTCAAAATGAACATTGACTTTTATCTAGCTTGTGCATGCCCATGGACATTAGTTTGGGGTGCTCGTAAACAAAAAGCTCACAGGACATTAGTGTCCTCTGAGAAAATATTGCTGGAAGGAAGACTTAACAAAGCATTTCTTTGAAGAGGAAATAAAAAAAGAACTTCCTGGGTTGTTGTGTGCACTGTCCTGGCTCTCAGAAGTGGCATATGTTTGTTTCCACTTTGAGCTTCTTGGGTTCTGCGTGGAAAAAGTACAGATTAATTTGGGGTCACTTGGGTAGTGTTCAGTATTTGCATAAGTGGTGACAAATATTAAGGTTCCTGCAATGTTTAATAGCTGTTTACAAAAGAATTGGGAGTGAGGTTTCAATGCTAAAGCCAATGAAAAGTTAGTACACTTTAGGTTTATGTATATAATATAAATGTATTAGTCCAGAGAAAATAAAAATTTAACTCTAAAGTATATATCTCATTTGGGAGTAGGGAAAGGTTATTTACCATCTGTTTTGTGTGTGTATATATGTAGAAAAATCAAACCAATCTGTTAGCGTGTTGTTGAAGTAGAAGTATGTTACTAAATTTACTATTTTTTAAAACTGCTTTTTAAAATCAACGTATATATTTTTGTGTTTTCATTACAGACTGATACATATCATAAAATACACTATTTTAATACTCCATTTTTAGTGGGATTTTTATTCTAAAATTGTTTTTTCGGTGTGTATGTGGCAGATTAGATAAGAATTGCCACTGTGAAAGCATCTGTATTTAAATTTTGTTTGATAAAAGGGACTGTTTATTCATATCCTATGCGAATGGAATAAGAAAAATGTTTTTACTGGAACAATAGAGTTATGATTTATGTTTAAAAGTATTGCCTGTTGAAGTCTTAAAACAAAGAACTTGAATACTTTTAGAACTCCAGTGAGATTGCTTGACAAAGCAATACCCTTTATTTTTTCTGTTGTGCATGTTTTTGTGCTTTTGCTGGCCAGTCCTTGTCATAATAAGATGATAATGTGCACTGGTGCTGCTCTTACCCTATTCCCAGGAACAGACAACTAAGGTGCTAATGACAAAGCTGTCATTTAGAATGGAAGGGCAGATAAAGTGCTTCCCAGATAAGGTCAAGTTAAAGGAGTTCATCATCACCAAGCCCTTATTAGATGAAATGTTAAAGCAACTTATCTGAGAAAAAGAAGATCAAAACTATGAAAAGTAAAATGGCAACAAACCCACAACTATCAACTGAACCTAAAAAAACAAAAACAAACTAAGCAAATAACTAGAACAGGAACAGAATCACAAAAACAGAGATCACCTGGAGGGTTATCAGCTGGGAGGGGACGGGAGGGAGAATGAAGGAAAAGGTACAGGGAATAGGCATAATTATTAGGTAAAAAAAGATGGGGAGGTTAAGAATAGTATAGGAAATGGAGAAGCCAATGAACTTACATGTACGATCCATGGACATGAACTAAGGAGGGGATGCTGGTGGGAGTGGAGGTGCAGGGTGGAGGGAAATAAAGGAGAGAAAAAAATGGGACAACTATAATAGCATAATCAATAAAATATACTTAAAAAAGCACACAGAGGCTTTCGTGAATGAAAGTCACATGACTTGTTCTATTTCCTTTATTGAAAGAGAAACCTTTACAAAAATAATACTTTGCAGAAGGAAGCATGCACACACAGCCTGTGGAACACTGAACCAGAAATCAGGAAACCAGGTTTCTAGTTGCTGATCTTAATGAGTCATTGCGTGACTAGAGGGAAGACATTTAATTCCTTTTTCTCACTTTCTCTGTCTGTAAAATGGGATAATTATAAGCCTCTCCCTTCTGTGTCACAGGGTCACTGGGAGGTCCAAGGGATAGTAAACATTAAGAGTGGTTAAGCTCTTCTAAAGAAATGTGCTATATTTTCAGTGATGCTATTGATACTTAGTACCTTGAAACTATGAGCATATATAGGAAAGACACTTTTGTAAATCGGTGTCTTTAATTTAATTTAAGAAATAAAGCCATTCAATACCTTCTTAAGAAATCTTTGCCTTTTCTGCTCGATTGGTAGTTCCACCTCAGTCTCCAAGAACCATTGTTTTTTCTCCCTCTTTATTTAACCTGAGAATTTTTTCATGGATAATTATCAATTGTAAGGAAGGACCGTTTTAAATTACATAGTAAATGAACAAGGAAAATAGCGTCATAATCCTGAAACTATACTAAGACCATACTTTTGATTACCCTGTTTGATTTGTTTACATATTAAGAGATATTGTCAAGCCTGGAGTTTCACTCTTGGGGTTGATTTAATTAGGGTGGTCACTCCTGCGCTGTTTTGATTTGTTTGGTTGTCAAACACAGCAGGAAAACCTCTAGTGTTTGGTTCTTCTGTTCTTCCACAGACCCCTTCCCCCCAAAAGAAATGTTAATAGATAATTAATGTCTTATGTTCTTTTGAACTATTAGTATCAAAATGAAGCTCTTTCTGAAGTAGAGAACTTGGAGAAGTTTTAGTAACAGCTCAGGTATAATGGGTTTTCTGTTAGAATTCCCACTAATGCATTTTCTGTAGAAGCATAGTTCCAAGAGCTAGTTAACTTTTGGTATCAGATTTGGCAAGTGGAGAGGTTTCTTTGTTTAGTTTTTTTGGGTAGCACAGAATCAAGTGTTCCCGTTTCACCTTAGAAACGTAAGGGAAAATGTAACTTTACTCTTTTATCTGCATTGCCAAGTAGAGTGGGGGAAACACTCAGAGGGAAGCAAAGCATTGGGGCTGCCCCGAAGCCAGTTCTCCACGGCCCCTGTAGTGGTGAATTCTCTGCAGACTTGACTACAGCCATGAGTAGGATGTGTGTTTCAGTACAAGTTGGGCAAGGCATTTTCATGTTGGCATTTTAATAAACAGATGAAGGAAATTTCCAAGTTTCTGTAAATGAGTTCATACTATTTGTCAGTGGCAAGTTTTGTGAAAATAGTACTATCCAAATTTAGATGGTAACATTTTTTCTGTGTTAATTTTGTTAATTTGAATGTGTTCTTTGGGATTGCAATGGTTATTTTGAATTGTTCCAGATAGATTACTGTAGATAAGAGTTCAGTGGTAGATTTTTTTTGTGAATTGGTGAAGTCATCACTGAAGGTGGAGGAAATGCTGAGGTTGATAATTGTTACTTATTTGATTTTTTTCTAGGTAGCTACAGAGACTTATATTAATTGTGCACTAAAGTAAAAGACACAAAAGTGACTAGAGGGAGTTAGAGTTTGTGTTGTGTATTGCTTGGTGGGTACAGATGATACAAAATACTTTTCTCCATTGTATTAGAACTGAATTTGTTGAATTGCGCTGAGATAAAATTTGGTAAAACTTAAAGGCTGCCTGTTTACATATGATAAAATAGTCAATTTAAGGATTCTCATTTCTATTGGATTAGAAAAACATTAACTTTTTACAAAGTTACTTAACAAAGTTACTTATACATGTCCACAGACTTTATAAAATTCAATCTGGCAATTATATCTTCAAACTTGGCCCAGTTTTCTTATGCTGTCTGCATTATTTATAGCCACAGACAAGATTTATAGAATACTTTTTACTTATCATGCTGTTACTGGAATTTGGAATATTTGGTCAAATATTCTAATCCGTACTATAATTTAGAGATAAATGATCACATGCATAGCGCTTTGTAAACACCAGGTTTTTAGTATTGATTTAAAGAGTATCAAATTTTCTAGAAATAAATTATTTTAGAATGGTGTATATGTGTGTTTCTGTAGTTCTGCTCTAAAAGGCTTGATGTGGAGGTTTTCATAATTAAAACTCAAATACTAAAGAATGATGTGTTCTATAATTATGTTAAAACTTTATAACCTTAATATAATTGTAGTCCTAGAGTTACTTTAACCTATTCATATGGTATTGATAGAAATAATTCAGTGAATAATTATGGTGTAGTATTAAATTTCAATTTTTCAATGAGTAAAACAGGGATTATGATAGATTTCATTATATTAAGCGATTTGAATAGTTACCTTAAAATCCATATGTTTATGTGAAGAATAACTTAGGCTTTTGCATAGCATTAATGGATAACCTGTAATACAGGGTGGGACAAAAATAGGTTTACAGTGGTTCATATGGAAAATAATATAATAATTAATAAATAGTACAAGAATAAACTCTCTGTTTCACATACTCACAACTGTAAACCTACTTCTGCCCCACCCTATATTTGTGAATGTGACATAGTGCTATATTTATGCAAACATAGAAGTAGTTACTTAAATCAGTCTATCTTTTGCTTCCAAATTATAAGTATAACTAACAATCCCAGAACTTGGTGGGCAATGAAGGGTTTTTGAAAGAATGCTACTGAAATTGGAGGTAATAAAAATGTAACCATTATTCTGATCAATATTAAAAGATAAGAAAAAAATAAGTATAAGCCCCTCTCCCCTTTGGAGCAAAAGAATTGTTTAAAATTCAAAAGGTGTTTTTCTTCACTTCATAGTGGTAAGACATTTTTGTAGACGTAGTATCATGTAATACTCCTAAAACCTTATGACATGGGCAGGGCCACTTGGATCACCACTTTTTTTTTTTTAATTAAACATGGAGCCTGCAGCTTGGAGAGGTCCAGGGACTTCCCCAGGATTCTGGAGCCAAAAGGAGTAGTGTTGGGCTTAACTATTCAAAGATGCTTCCAATCCCTAGCGGGTATTCTTTATGTTATATCATATTGTCTCCAAGTTATACACATTGTGTCTGCTTTGGAAGCTGATACACAATAGTTACATTGTAACTAAGTTACATTAGGATTTTATTGTAGACTCTACCTTAGGCAACTTGCAAGTTAACATTTCATTTTTTATTTCACTTGGGTTACTTAATTTCTCTTTCCTTTATGTGTTATTCATTCAGAGAAAATTGGGGACATTTAATCAGAAAGACAGGACATTGAAGGAAAATCCCCTACTTTTTTAAACCACTTTTTACACCTGACCGTTCTAAAAGCTAAGGATTTGCTATTACTTTCAAGGCTCTCATTTTGTCAGTGAATTTTAGGGTCCAATGAAGTGGTTGGTTGGTTGTCTGTTCTGAGGGTCTCCTGTCTCCCATCCTGGACTTCCGAAGTGATCTGCAAGGTGGAAAATTTATATTCCTTCCCCCATATTTGTTTCAGTAAAGCAAACTATATATCATATTTGATAAGATACCTCTACCCCTCCCTTCCCTACCAAATACATTAAAACTCTTTCCACACAATGTGGTGACAATCAGAAAAAAAAGTTTTTACACACACACATACACACACTCTCTCACACACACACACACACACACACACACAAAGGTTGTTTTGAGGGAAAAGGGTTTGGAACCATTGGTGTAATGTAACTTATTTTAAGGTTGTGAAAACAGAGCCCGAGGGAGGTCGAGAGTCTTTTCCAAGGTCACTGATTTAATTAGTTGGTAGAGATGTTTGTAAATATTACCAAGAAAGAATAGGGAATTCTCTGTCTCTGTGGGTTTTTTTGTGTACTGATGAATAACTTTTCTCCCAGGATGTGGCCTGTTCCCTCTAGAACAGAATTTACTAGAATTTAGTATTTGGGGAAGTGGTATCCATCTGTTTACTTTGGAACTTGTTAGTAAATCCTTCCATGTGTAGACCAGGTATGCTAGTGGGCAGAAATACAGAGTGCAGAGGCCCCCAAATAAGGAGTGTGTTGTAAGTCAGGGAAACAGGACCACTCACAACAGTGTGTGAGCAATGTTACTGACGAGGCCAAAAGATGAAGTTTTTTGGTACACACTCAAGATCATGTGCTTGCTTGTAAAAAAAAAAAAGAAGAATTATTGGGATAATTCAATGTGAAAGACCTCTATTTGGGAAATGTGAATCCTTGCTCTTTTTTAGATTGGTTCACACTGGACCACTGATCTGGTACCTAAGGGAGTCGTGTCTCAGTTGCTGCTTGAGGTGACCTGAAGAAGCATTTATTCTATGAGTAGAATATCATATACTCATTATGCATAAGTCCATTAACAGTTTTCTAAGAAATGAGTCATTAACCTATTTAATGATGAGTTTATTTGAAAACTAACCACGTGGAAATTGGCCTAAGAACCCATAAGTAAATCATCAGTTGTTGCCAGGTGTTCTGAGGAGTGGATTATTTCACCAGTGCCCTCTTTTTAAGATTTTTTTTTTTACTGAGAAAAACATTTAACTGAATTTTTATATGAAGAGAAGTAGTTTTTCAGATGGTGCTACCTTTCTACTGATATGACTGTAACCCCGCATTTAAAAGAATAAAGAAGACTTAAGCAAATAAAAATTCATAAGCTATCCATATTTTTCAGAAATACAATGGGGCATCTTGGCCTTGTGCTCCTGCAAGTGACCCAAGGTTTTGTTTACATTCACCATCAGTCTCTGCAGCATCCTAGGAGAGAGCACTTCCTCCCTAGCAGATGGCAGCCCCAGGGCCCTGTGCCTGCCATTACACGCAGGGTGCAAGAGTAATCTACCCAGTGTCTCTGTTGACAACAGGCATGGGATTGGAGACTGTCTGCCATAGGGGAAGGCTTTTCCCTTCTATCAGGGATTAATGGAGTTATGAAACTACTCTCCAGGTTAAGAAAAGAGTTCAGAACCCCTTACAGTATTGTATTTGTTGATCACTTACTTACCAAGTTAGGTAGGGAAGCTGACAGGGTAAAGATTCTGATGTGTTCTCCAGGGAATATTCATAAATAAGTCCAGGAGGCTTTCCCCTGGGTGAGGTTTGGATTCCCGCTGTGAAATCTTGCCTTCCTCTGAGGACCCGGGCATTGAGCACTGGCTGCACTACTCAGTGCTGGTAGGAAGAAGTCACCAAAAATAGGGACTGAAGTAAGTGGCCACCTGATGCCTCTGGATTCCCAGGTCTGTTGTAGAGGCCACCCTCAAACCCGTCATGTGAGTGCCTCCACCCAGCCCCCAGCCCTGCCAAGGCCCACTTCACAACCTGGCAGGCCTCCTGCTTCCCTTGCCTTGTTCAGGGCTTCCAGAGCCCTTGGTGGATGGATGAATTGGGGGAAATTGTGAGGTAGGGGGAGAAGTTTGGAAATAGGCCAGGATGTTCTTACTAAATTTAAAAACAATACAAATAATGCTTTAGGAATCTGGACAATAAGCAGGATTAAACAAGGCATGGATTAGAGTATGATGAGCAGCTTGAACTTGTGGGAAGTTCACAAGTGCAGGCACTAGCACTCTGGTATACTGAGGACATTGTGGGGTTCCTGAACTTACAAGACAACAGGAATTCCTAGAAAGGTGTTAGTGGCCAGTTTCTTATACCACGGCCTGGATGCATTTAAAAAAAAAATAAATTACTAAAGTGACTTGTGGCAATGTGACGCTTCTGTTTTAGTCTTACATGATAGTAGGTTTTTAAAATTATTTCCCAACATAAAAGTAACCTAAAATAACATTTTTGTATCCAAATGAAATATAACAAACCTGTAAGCTCTTTACATGCTTTTCCAGTTATACATAGCAAGTAAGTTTCATGAAATCTCTGCAAAAAACTTTCGTTCCTTCACCAAGTAGACTTCTAATAAGTGTATAGTTCAACTGAAAATATTCAGGTGTGCTTTAGAAAAATATATTAGTTGCAAAACTGTGCAAGATCTAATCTTTTCTTTCTTTAGGATATTATAAATCTAGGAGTGTAAATTTATTATATAGTCAGTTTCAGAAACCTAACTTGAATTAGTTGAGTAAACAAAAACAAATTTAAAACTTTATTAATGAATGATGTAGATATATAAGATATGAAAGCCTGACAAGCTTATACACATGAATGAATTTTTAAACATTCTTTAAATTTTATTTATTTTGGCAAATTTTTGAAATAAGCATTTTCTTTTAAAGTTAAACATTTACATAGCTTCCAAATGACATTTTGATGTTAGGGTCATATCAAAATATTAAAGGTGCCGTAGAACTGACTCACCATAATTCTGTTTTACTCCTTATCATTATTTACTGTTTAGCTTATCAGTAATGCTGGTTTATTAGTAGTCTTAGTTCCAAATGAAATAACCACTGCAGTAAAATATTCAAGTTTCCCCAGCATGGAGCATTTAATTAAGTTTCTGGAATAACTCTGGGTGATAAGCATTCATCTTCACAACTTGAGTCCCTGCAGTTCATTTGGAACATTCAGGAGTCATGGGGTCTTCAGCCATTTCCTGAAGCTGGAAGATGGTTGGGGTTTAAGCCAGTCAATTTACTGAGAAGTCTTTGTGTATCAGCACAGGAGTAGGTGTGTCGGGGGATTACAGAAGATTCGAAACAAGCCTCTGTCCACTCAGCACCTTTGTAGTCAACTTGGACAGCATCTGACTCGAGCTGTTTTCTGGGCAGCCACTGTGAGCCCTTCATTAGGCGCCCACTCTTTGGGCATCCTTCGCAGAAGACAAACAGGAGTGTCCCTGTTGGGGCTGTGGGTGCACTTGCCAGAAAACTCTGAAGGAACCACTCAAATGTTTAACGCACTTCCTACACAAATTCAGGGTGCATTTGTAGAGGCTGAAATTTATGGATTAGTTTTCTTCTCTGAGAAACTATCAGTTTGATTTTGCTGGGGTCCCAGCTCCTTGGGGTTGGCCTGCTCTAAGCTCTTGGCAGCCTTGCCTCATAACTATTCCAGTGTTTCTCTTAGTGCCCAGCCTTTGTTGGCAGTGGTGGTATTCCAGAAACTTCTCAATGCTGGGTTATTGGTCCCTTTTCTTGTGCATTCTGAGTCTGCTCTGCTCACCCTTAACTATTGCTTTAGAAAGATACTTCCTCTTTAATCTGTATGGTATGAATTCTTCCTGTGGACTCATCACTTCTTTCTTTGTGCATTCAGAGCTGCACACGTAAGAAAGCTCCCACTGAAAATGGGTTTAATATGCTGCTTGCACACAACTGTGCCTTTCCACAAAAAGTAAACATTTATAATTTAGTTAATAGTTTTCTCATAATCTACAAACATTTAATATAATCTTTGTTCTTTTTCTATTTTATGCTTTAAAATCACTTAATTTTTAATCATCCTATTAATTTCCAAGTAGAATTATGTTTTCTTAAGAAACACCTATAACAAACAACGTGCAGGTGGCTCTGAAGCCTTTTCTTAACACTGTGTATCCCATCCTTTTTACAGATATCCATGATCTGTCCAGGAAAGCCCCCTTCTCCTCCTGTGCAGAGGAGGCCTCCTGGCCCCCAGCAGCCCCCTCCACTCATAACGCCTCCTGTTCTGAAAACCTGCCGCTGCTGGATGCCCTGCCCTCCACCACAGTGGCCACTGTGGTTGGAGCAGGGCAGTCCCATTTGGCGGGGCAGCTCTGTGTTACCAATCCGTCAGGCTGATGGAGTCAGTTTCAGGTGAGTTTCCTGTCGTTCTTACCTTTTACCACCTTTTATCTGTTCTTTCCAGAAAAAAGAAACAACAAAAAAAAAAAACGACAGGAACTTCACTTAAGGCCACTTGGGAGGGTAAGTGGGTGGGCTGTGGGGCAGGAGGGATGAGCAGAAAAGGTTAGATACCCTTTCACCTTTCAAATTCAACCAAATTGTTTAATTTTCATCACAAAGAGGCCACTTGTTACATGCTAAATACTTTTTAAAAATATTTCACTCATTTGAAATATATTAAAGTACAGGCTAGAAGAAAAAAATTTGGTTTCCAAGCTAAAAAGATGAAAAGTGAAGGTACTGAGTCTGTAAGTCTACCTTTGAAACCTGGGAAATAAACTTAATTTTGAAATGTGTTCAGAATATGAAGTATTGTAGGTGGCAATGAATGCTCTAGAAAATAAAGTGAGGAAGGGAGAGGAGGAGAAGATGACAACTTGAATGTGGTGAAGAAGTAAGTCTTGTAGATATTTAGAGGGAGAAACCATTTGGGCAAAAGGAATGAGTACTCATGCAAAGGCCCAGGGGCAGAAGACGGCTAGTGTATGTTCCAGGATAAGAAGTAACCTGTGTAATGAGTAGTGTGCAAAGGTCCTGGAGCAGAGGATTGATAGTATGTTCCAGGGTCACAGTGAAGGGAAGGAAATAATAGGGGACCATGTAGAGTCTGGCCAGCCGTTCTAAGACGTTAGTTCATATTTAACAGTGTAAAAGAGAACTGTGGTCTCTTTGGAACAATATATAGAGCATTTTAAAACTTTTCTACTGGAATCATCTCATTCTGTCATAGTGCCTTTTTACTTAGTGAGGTATATGTCCGCCTTTCAATTTCTTTCTCAAAAATAATACATAAGATGTTAAAAAACCTAAAAGTTTTCTAGTGGATTGAAGATACTGAGATATAATTGAAATAGAGAAGGCAGCCAGAAATTTTCACAAGATAAACAACAAAATCAAAGTGTGTGTTGTCATAGAATTGCATACCTGATTACACAAACATACTCATAAAGCGCCTTGTAATTTATAAAACATTTTTAAATAGCATTTAATCCTCAGAACCTCCTTGGAGGGCAGGTTCTTGTTGTTGTTCTTTTTAAGAAAAAGCCCCAGGATGGGGAGATCTAACCACAGGTCCGCTGAGGCCATGCTAGGAGGCCTGCTGTTACCCGGTTCTGTGTCTTCTGGGTAACACAGTGCCTTCTTGTGTGTGTGTGTGTGTGTGTGTGTGTGTGTGTGTGTGTGTGTGTGTGTGTGAGAGAGAGAGAGAGAGAGAGAGAGAGAGAGAGAGAGAGAGAGAGAGAGAGAGAGAGAGAGAGAGAGAGAGAGAGAGAGAGAGAGGGAAGAAGAAGATAGAGAGAGAGGGAGGGATGGAGGGAAGGAGGGAAATCCTAGGACAAACCCTGGACAAAGCTCTTGGAGCTGTGTGGCCTCTCACTTCTAACTCTCCCTGACCCAGGGTTTTCAAATATTCTGCCTTCTTGTAAGGAATTCTAAATTCAGACTATAGAACAAATTGATTTGATACTTCAGCTGGTTTGGAAACTAAAATAATTGGTGTATTATTAGTCTGTATACGTATTTCATAGAAATCCCACATTAAAAAAGCTCTGATGGCCCTGGCTGGCATAGCTCAGTGGATTGAGCTTGGGCTGCGAACAAAGGCATCGCAGGTTTGATTCCCAGTCAGGGCACATGCCTGGGTTGCAGGCGAGGTCCCCAATGGGGACCACATGAGACTCAACCACACATTGATGTTTCTCTCTCTCTCCTTCTCCCTCCCTTCCCCTCTCTAAAAATAAATAAATAAAATCTTAAAAAAAAAAAAAGCTCTGATGGAGGGAGTTTGGAGCTAAGGGTGTAAAACTTGAGAACTGCTGGTTTGCTGCTTGTAAAAGACCCTACTCTCCTTTTAGCCTGTCTGTGAGGAAAATACACATTTAATAAATGGACTTGGGTCGATTATGTCTCTTATCTGCACCAGAGGAATTTAAATGTCAGTCTCTTGGTGCATCTTTGTATATAAGCCAGAGAAAACAGAAAAGCAGTGCCCTGTGGCCCTGACTAACCAGAGCCCAGCTAGTTGATGACCCATCATGTGGGCTGGGCACATGCGACATGAAGAGGAATTTGCACGTTCTCTTTTGGTGCAGCTGCCTGCCCAGGGACACACCGCCCCTGTGCAGGCACTTTGTCCCATCCACAGGGTGTGAAGAAAGCAGCTAGGCAAGGCACTCTGTGCAGCGTTTGAGCACTATTAGCTTTACATGGCCTAGAGTTACCCCCAGACAAACAATTCTACTTCTGTACTGCTCCTCTCCCATTAAAACAAGTTTATTCATTTTATTCTGGGAACTATTTGCCATTGTTTTTGTGCATTCATCAGTTGTTTATGTGCTGCTGAATTTGCAATTGTTCGTGATGTCATTCATGGATATAATTTTGAATGAAGAAAAAGCTGTGATGGCAAATGTGCTCAGAGATACCATGGCTGTGGCTCCACAAATTAGCCTGAAGAACAGGGTGGGAGGAGCCAGCTTTCCTTGGCAGCAAAGGGCTGCTGGGGCTTAAGAAGTCTTTGTAGTTCAAAACAAAACATGTGGTTACATGTGTATATCATTTAAAGGTGCATGAAAAAAGCAAAAGGATCCAACTACAAGATCATGTCATGCCAGTAGCATGTGCTTCGTGGCATATGAAGAAAACATGAATTGTTTATATTATTTATTTACAAATTTCATATATAAAATTTCATTTGGTAGTTTCACAGTGGCTCAGTGAAAAATTCAGGACAGGAGGCTAATGTCCCCATTTTCATAAGAGAGAATAGGCTGGTATGGTGGCTCCTGGGCCCCAGGACCCTGAAGCTGGTGGGGCCCGTGGCTTTCCACACCCACGGCTTCTTGAGCCATGAAACTGGCATGTGGTTTTAAGGTGTGAGCACAGCTTGCCCTGAGTCATTCCTAAGCTCCTAGGAATGCTTTTGTGGTGGCTGATTGTGGGATGAGTACTGTGACCTGTGCAGGAACAAAGAGAATGTGTGCTTCCTTTCCTGAGTAGGGTTTGACCTTGAGCTTTGACCTTACTGGTAGATCTTGAAGGGTGCCCATTTGCACACGGGCTTCTAAATTAGATACAGTTTTCCTCCAAAGAGACAAAGCTAACATCCTGTATTATGCAGATGTTACAGACCATACTTCAGGAGGGAATTTACCTACATTTTAGAAGCAGAGGCTGCTCAGGCCACTGTGTTTGTGCCCAGTGGAAGCTCAATATCTGGAAGGATTAGCCCTCTCACTGGCTTAGTGGAGTGGGGTCTAGGGGGTGGCAGTGGGTTACACAATTCTTCTCATTTTCTTTTATCATTTTCTTTCCTATAATGAAAGACAAGCACTTCACTGTACCGATTTTCAAATTACTGCATTTTTGTTAAAAATATGAAACCCAGACAGTATTTTAGAATCTTAAGGGTATACCTTCTTAAGTATACTCATAAGTATGTGCTTATTTCAGAAAATGCTTATTTCAATTTCAATGGTAAAAACAAAAAGGAATTGAATCATAAAACCAAAACAAAAAAAATAGCACCTCTTAAATATTTAAACATTTGAAAGAAAGAAAGGTTCATTTGTAATGATATATAACAACAAGCTACTGGGGATGGATATATTTTGAATAAACTGTTATGGTACCTTAATTGCATAAAAAAATTAGGTTGGAGACCTTCAGATGTAAGAAACAAACATTTTTATAGTGTAAATAACATACATATTTTTTACATCAGTATAAAATCATAAGTATAATGTTAATCTGAGGTAAAAATTATATTGTACATAGGATATTTGCAATTTTAAGGCAAGCTATTACTTAGCCCAAATATTCTTATTGTTTTGTACAAAAGAAACATAATTCTTACTATATTCACATTTTCAAATGACCTAAGAAAGATTTGGACCCTTTTGAATCACAGATCTAATATGTATAATTTTTGCCTCTGTTAAAGTTGTGAGAGTAGTAGTGTGGGGTGTATTTAGTAATAATAAGAGTTATTCATACTTTTGAGTTATGCATGAAAAAGGACATAGAAGAACCATAAGTAAGGGAAAGTAATTCCAAAAGTGTGCTAGCTTCAGACATGGTTTCATGACTTGCTTCCTCATTTTCAGTAAGGTCTGTAACTGTATAGCATGGTTTTTAGTAGATAGTATTGCATTTCTAAAGTACGTAAGCTTGCAGATAATTTTCAAAGGGGGTATCAATTAGTCTCCAGGTGTAACATAGAGATGGAAATATACAGTGTTATTTTGACAAATTAGCTGTTCTTTCTTCTCATTGTCTTCCTTATGTCATGAGCCATACATTCTCTGTCACAACCATTCAACTCTGCTATTAAAGTGTGAAAGCAGTCATATGCAAATGAATGAGCATGGCTGTGTTCCAATAAAACTTTATTTGCAGAAACAGGCAATGGGCCAGATTTGACCATATTTTGCTGACCTCTGTCTTAGAACACCACCGTCACATAAGGTCTTTTCTCTTGGGCCTCAGACAGTTCTAAAATTTTGCTTTCCTTTAGAAGATTTTTTCTTTAGCCTTTCTGACTATGGGAAATGGCATAAACCACATGGGTTCTTGTTTCAAATTAATTCAACAAAGCTTTATAAGGACCAAACATTGTTCCAGATGCTGGAGACAGGCACGGTCCAATTCCTTGACTGGCAGAAGAGACAGACACACAAAGCACAAATTCATCGTCTGTGCAGTGTTTTGTGTCATTGGGGAGAATTTTATAAAGAGCTAATAGTACCTTGTAAATGTTTAAACTCTGGGCCCCAGGTGAAAATTTCAGACTTCCCTCAACTCTCCTCCCCTGGCCCCATCCTTTTCCTTATTTGCAGAAATTGACAATGATGGCCCCAGGTGGAGCAATGAGAAACTTCTGAGAGAAGTTAAGGGCTCTCTCCTTTCCTGCTGATCATCTTCAAGGCTTTGGGCAAATCACTGATATGCTCCCTCACCTGGATTTTACCTAGAAAAGACTAACATTTTATAATTAAAGAGTCCACCAGTAATTCAGGGGGAATTTTTGCCTCTTGGGTGTGTGTGCTGAAAAATAATAGTGTTTCTCCTATGATGCTAGACACTTCTGCTGTAGGTACGGTGGGAAACCCTTTCCATAGAAGAGTAGCTTTTTAATAACAAGCATGTAAAAGAAACAAATACTTAAGAATTCTGATATGATGTTGCCTAAAGCTCTGTAGAGGTGGCTGTGTGTGAAAATTTGACTATGTGGAGGAAATTTAAAGGGCAGTAGTTAACAGTCCAAGAGGTCTGGTTACTCTGGTCTTTGGTGATTAAGACAAAGTCTTATGTGGAGAAATAGGTACCTTTTATTAGCCCCAGCCTTATATGAAAACTAGATTTTCTCATTGTCTCATCCTGTTTCATGTTGTGTCATTAACATCAAGTTACAGCGTGATGCTAGAAAATTTCTTAAATAACAAGCATTCAGAATGAAATGATTTTAATTGTCAGTGGAAATGATGAGCTCATGTAAAAGAAAGTTTTAAATCTTTCACAAGTAGGGTTGGTAAAGTAATTTACTGTCCCTGATTTGTCTTAAGGAACTTGTTCTTCCATATTTTCCTTTTAAAAGGAAAAATAATTTTTTTCCAGTTTTAAAAAGTTCCACTAACTGTTTTTCTTAGAATCTCTGGCTTGTTTGTTATCACACCCAACCTTAAGTTGTTTTTTTTTTCTTGTATATTCTAAGAATATTTTGCTTTCAGTAAAGTAATGAGATAGTGCATTATCAGGTTTATTTTTCTAGGAATTTCTCATGTAACTGAAAAGCTTGTTTTTTCTCCATAATTGTATGTTTAACACAAAAGGTCTAAATGGGCCTGAAGGACATGTTTTGACTCACAGGAGTTTATTTCTTAATCGTAGTTGCTACAAAAAAAATTTTATTTTAAGTGTATTGTTTCATTTTGTCATACAAATCAATGTCTGTAGCATTCTTCATTCAGATATGCCTGAAAATGTTACTGAATGGATTTGCACTCTGTTTGGCCCAGTGTTGCTTACCGAAGGCCCATGAGGCCCTGTACCCTTCAGCAGTCCCATGGAGCCCTCCATGGGACTCTGTCTTCATGGGGCTTCATGTGAAACTCTGCACTGAGCTCCAGGGGGCCTGTGTGGAGCCTTACATGGGATGGAATGTGGACTCTACCTGGATCTCTACAGGAGCCCTGCATAGGACTATACGTGGAGCTCTACATGGAGCTGTACCTTCTAGACCTGATGTTTCACTCTGTTGTCCACTAATACGATGGGAGTCATGGAGCCTAGCACCCAGGTGGTGTGGATGTTAGTGTTTTGACATTTGTGTGTCTGGGGCAAGGGGGCTTTCTCACTTGTTTTAATGACAAAATTTTTCAGTGTCCTTCCTCCCTCCCTCCCTCTCTCCCCTCCCCTTCCTTCCTTGTAAAATATAGTATATTGAAGGCCTGGTCTTTACAGGACCCCACCTTTACTCTAGTCATTTGCATTCTGATTGCTCTTTAAAATGGAGTAGAAAAGAAGTGGAATTATCACTAGTCTCCACCGTTGTTATAACATTATGATAACTGACACATGAACATCATTCATCATATGTGACAGAGCAGAAAAATAAAGTAATGGGGAATAGCTATCCTGCATGACCTATCATGTGGAACAACTTCAATCTCTTTTACTGAAAGTTTTGTTTTAAATCAAATGACTCTAGATCAATGCTTCTGTGAATGGGATTCTTTCCAAAGCAATGTCTAAGCTACAGAATTATACTATGTAATTATATGACAAATTCAATGAGTATCAATAAGTTTATTTTTAGATTCATTACCTCTAGGAGCAGAATTGGTGTAGGTTGTACTGTAATTGCATTCATGAGCAACACATGCTTCTTGCTATATTCCTTTTTTGTTTTGCTGCTGCAGCTAACATATTCAAAGAATGTCTCCCATCTTAATGAATATTCAGTGTGGAGTGATCCTAAAATTAATCATTTGTTCTTTGCTTCTACTAGAATTAATATAGATAATAAAATAAATAAAATTTTGCTGAATCTCATCATTAGGAAGCATAAATATTTAAAGGTTGAATTTGTCAGATCAGTGGTATTAGAAGACATTTTTTTCCCTAGTCTGGATGAGTCAGATAAATTTTCAAGGGGAGGGATAATTTAACTTACTTTAAAAGTAAGTAAATAAAAAGGCAAAAGTATGCTCACCTTCCTAAGTTCCAGTTCCTAAAGGATGGAGGAGTGACACCCAGGAAGGGGTTTCCAGTGGCCTCCAGACCTGGGTTTGATGTCTGGATGCCCTGTCTGAGTTCGAGAGCCTGAGTGACAGCTCCCGCTAGTGCTTTGAGCCCAGGCGTCTTTCCCGAGTAGTCCCCACACCACCTTTTCCTTTTCCTTTGGCTGGTTCCCTCCTTGTGGTCCCAGTTCAGAGTCTTGCTGGCATGCGCAGCAGAGATTTACATCCAGATTATATTGGAAAGGGTGCGTTAGATCTCAGTTGAGGTATATATCTTCTGTTCCGGCTTTCTTTCCATAACATTAAAAAATTGTTGTTAGGTTTCTAAAACATACCCTTCTTTTTCTCTGTGCATTCTTAGAGACTATTTACCTCCCATAGGTTTTTGTTGGAATCCTTTTGCTCAGCAAGTCATAGTCATCTCAGTCCGATTTGGGGGTATTCACACTCTTCCTTGCTAAACTTTTGCATCTCAGCAAGGATTGTTTTTGATGGCTAGCTCGATTTATGTTTGGTGTGGGTACTTCACCTGAGGGAGGATGTCCTTAGTTGGTGCGCAGGTGTTTCAGTGAAGGGCTGCTGGGGGTGTGGATTGATGTTCCATGGGCCATGAGTAGGCCCACAGGTCTCAGCTGTTTCCCTTTGCTGTGACGTGAGACATCCATGGAAAGCAGTTGTTTAATAACCTAATAGGAGACAGGTTGTGTCCACATCGTGTTTGCTATAGTGCACATCTCTATATTTAAAAATGTGTTTGAAGCACTGCACACTTCACGCCCAAGCAGCTGTCTGAGCTGGTGGCCATCCTCCTTCTGGTCTCCCTAGCCCAAGCCTGTTCGCTCCTGTCCCAGGTGCCATGAACAGATTCCTTTCCAGTGATCAGTACGTATGTATGTGTGTGCGTTTATGAGTGTGTGTGTGCTCAGTCATCATAGGCTCTCCCTGGCCCATGTATGGGAGCATGTCTCCATCTACTCCATAGAGGCCTGGGACTGCTTATCCTCCTATGAAACTGGATTCCTGACTGTCCAGACATTAAATAGCATCACTGGGTCCCCAACAGGCCCTCACTTCTGTTGTGCCTTTTGAAATAGCTTTCTCCTTTGCCGATAACCACAGCCAGGCAGCCCTTCGTAATCCAGGTGTTTCCGGAGTGCTGTACACATTTCAAAGGGCTGCTTTCACTCCCTCCCAAGAGAAGAGCTGTCATGGGACTCCCACTGGTGGGAATTCTCTCTCACTCATCAATATCCCACATGCCTCAGTGAGACCCAGCACCAGAGTAGAACTTTTTTTTTAAATCTTGAAAGATTATTGCATGAATAAATGCATGAATGAATGATTTCTTTGCCTTTATCAGCTCTTTTCTTTCATAAAGCTAATGCATAGAAATTAAGGTCTTGATAATTGTACTTTAGAAAATAAAATTACACGTTCAAATTGATGAGTACTCACAAACATCTAATGATAGGACTTGTTTCATAGCAACAAAGTATCCTTGAAAACGGAGTGAAAACAGCCGTGGCCTTGTGAGTTTGCAGATGAGAACGGAAAGTAAATTTCCAGCAATAATTAGCCCCCCCATTTATATGACTGTGTTTTAAGTTTGGGGAATTAAAGAACTTAACTTGTTTTGCTGTTTTCAAGATAATGGGTGTAGAGTTAACAGGAGACAATTTAGCTAATCATTAGTGTAAAAATAAAATACACTGTGAATAGAAATCTTTCTGTAAGTATATCCACAGGGTCTGGATTACCTGCTCTGGGGGCTGGTGATGGGATTCATCTGACAGTCAGGGCTTGAGCAACAAAATGCAGTCATTTCAGGGGCAGAGGCAAATCCAGGTGGATTTTAGCAATTGCCTCCTTTTTAAGGGATCTGGACAACGTTTAGATTCTCACTGCAGTTTCTTAAAACTGGAAATAACAGTGACTGAATGAAACAGCTGGAGGGCACATCTTTCCTTCAGAGGACATTTTGGGCCCTGTTTTTTGTTAGGTGTCATTTACAGAATAGTTTATCTATTAAAGTTTTTGAAGGGCCCTAAGTAAGGCTTTTTAAAAATAGTAAGATATACACTAAGCGCTACCTCAAAATGTCACATTGTAGGGAGATTTTAAGAAGTCACGAAAAGATGCAGCATTTCTGTTACATGTTGATAGCACACTGTCTGTTCAGGCTTTTGTTTTTTGGGGCACACTCACACAATGTGGTCAGGGCTTCCAGTTTGTACCAGGGAGCTGCCTGGCGTGCAGAGCCCAAGTGGTTTCACACTCTCACTCCACTCCCAGTTGTGGGACACACTGGAAATTTCTCTCTTGCTGAGATCTGTCTTCTGAACTCAAGATGAACAGAAAAGAATGAGATTCACAAAAAAGTAAACCAGAGAGTGTGGTGAGCATCTAGATTAGAATTCCAAATGATGAGAAATACATGTTACATAAGTGCACCTGCAAGGAAGAAAACTTCCCTGCTTGAGATAGGATGTGACCCACAGTGCTCATGTGTAATCTAGTAGCTGCAGTTAGGGAGAACGGTGAAATGGAAGACTTGGCATTTTTGTTAAAAAGCCTAGAAGCTTTTTTTTAAAATGGTAATATACTGTGAAATGTCAAAGTCTGTCCCTTAAAGAAGGACTACTTCAAGTAAGAGTATGTTGGAAACTGGAAAAAGTTAAAGGAGTTAGTCTTTAGCCTGGAAGGGTGGTGACTGTTAGTGCTGGTTGGGGGCCCCACAGCCATGTCTCCAACTATGCTAAGCATGAGAGTGCATTACTTAACCTGGAACATGGGGAGTGTGGGGAGATGAAGGAGGCTATGTAGCCAAATGTGTCATTGTGGGAACTTTTTGAAATCTCGGATTGTTTTAGGAATAGGATAGATTATCCAATTGGAAGGATTTTTTGAACCCAGTAAGAAACGTGGACTCATTACTTCTCCCACTTTCTTACTATAATACACATTTACGCAATAGGGATAGTTTACAGTGTACTTTAACACGTGTTTTCTCATCTCAGCAGCCCTCTCAGCAAGGCAGTAGGGTTTTTTCCCCTCAAAGAATGATGATGTAGGCAGTTAGAGAGGCCGTGGTCAGGTCGCACAGTTCCTTTTTTTAAAGGGGAGATTATGCCTCTGTCTCCTGTTCAGTGGAATGACTCAGAAAAGCACATGCAAAAATTTTCATTTTCTTAAATTGAAAATACAAGCTTCACTGTCACTCTAACCCTAATAGTGCTGCCTCTAGGGAAACTGAATAGGTGTTTACCCATCACACTTGTTTCTGGAATAGGGAATGAATAAATGGTTGCTTCCCAAAGTGCATTATTTTATGAAAGTCACACAGATCAGAAAAGTGGGTTAAAGACGGATCTTTTCGCTAACTCTTAAGATTGTTGTGTTCTCCCAACAATCACTACTGACTTATTTCTTTTCTTTTTCAGAGTGAAGATCTGCCTGGCTTCATTACCATGATATCACCCATCAGAGAATCACATTAAAAGAAGAGGCTCAGCATTTTTCTTTTAAATCTGAAGCTGCTTACCATTTTTCTTTTGGATCTGAGCAATTACTTTGTTTTGAAATATCTGTGACTGTATTAGACATGGAACCAACAAGGCAAGAACACCTGCCTTGCTCTCTTGTTTCCATAGGGGGCATTCACCCTTGTGCTGTTTGTGTTGTGTTGTGTTTTGTTTTGTTTTTTCTTAACACAATTGCCGAAGAAGTTATCCTCAAGAAAATTAGTTGTTTTCATTGGCCTTTTGAATTGTGGCCAGTGTCTTAATTTCCTCCTACTTTCATTTTGGCAAAGCAAATTTGTCCCTCAACATGCTAGAAAATACTATCAATACCCATTCAAGCAGTAAAATCTGGCATTTACTGGCATACACTCAGAACTACCACAGTGCTACCTCAGTTCCAGGTAAAGCCGGATTTGCATGGTTGGGGGCCAGCAGGACCTCCTGTGTTTCTCTGCTGAATGTGGCACAAGTGTGGTCATCAGCCTTATTAAACTGGTTCCAGTACACAGCTGCTTGTTGGACTCCAATCCAGGTACCTGCGTGTTTACTCACAGACAGAGCCCAGTGTGGGACTGACATTTCTCAATGGAAATGAAATTTGAGGTTGGACTTGGAAGATGGATTAATAAATAATAATTATATGTAACTGAAGCAACCTACTTTTGAAAATCATCAACTGTATTGGGTAGTAGGGGTGGGGGGCGGGGTGTGGGGAAGGGGTGAGTATCTCTTTTACCTTTAACAGACTTGTTTAATCTTCTCTATGTAGATATTTATGTAGGTACTTCAAATTGCAAAGCCTTTGATCCTACTTACAAGCTCAAATGTCTCTGCTGTCCTTAATCTTGAGCTTGCTTTTCTTTAACCAAAAATTCACATAGGCATGCTAGCAATTTAAGGGTGGTCACCGGCTTAGCAGATTTTTTAAAAAAAATATTTATATCTCAACTATAATGCTATTGTGTGGGTCAACCAGGCTGCCCGGAACAACAACACAACAAAAAAAGGTGGGGGGGTGGAGGAAAGAAAGTGATAAAAGAGGCATTTTGGCCACTGTGTTATTAATAGAAAAAGAAAAAAGAAGAAAAATGATGTCACAGTACATGTCACTTGTTGAAAAGTTCCTAACAAGACTACTTTGGTTTTACGTTTTCAGTGTTCTGAAAATATCAGTGTTGTGGCAGTTATCACAGGTGTCACCTAAAACTGCTGCCCATGACCAGCAGAATGTCATGTCATCTCGCTGCCCCCTTGACACCTGATGGAGGGCTGTAGACCTGTTTCTCCCGTAGGTGCATCCCCAGTGCCTATCTTCTCTAATCATCCTGTAGACGCTACACTAGTTCATTGGAGGTGTGAACTTTTTTTCGAGAAAAAAATATATATAAATATTTAGATATATATCACTATAGAATAATGCATTAATAAAAATGTGGCTTTTTTAGAGGAAGACCAAAAAATTCAATGTCTTAAAAATATATTTAATGGCAATGCAAAAGTCTTCCTGCTTCCACGCTGAACTTTTTAGAACAGAGGATTGTATTGCAAGACAAAGTTGAATGTAAAGCGATACCCCTGAACATTTTTTAAAGTTTTACTTTTCTAAAATTACGCTTCACAACAGTGCATAGACCATTAAATGTTAGTTTGAAGGTCAATTTCAGTGTATAATTATATAGTTTATTAACATGTGTAAAATGACCTAAAGTTTTGATATAGTTTTGGGACTAGGAATTGGGTGGTATTTGCTTATGTGACTCCCCCCAGGTACAGTAGGACTGAACATGGACCCCACTGATTACAGTGTATGATGCATATTTAAGTAGTTCTCTATACTTAGAGTAGTCATGCCACTATAAAATGGTTCATGTTCATACTGCAACTTTTAAAACAAGCAAAGTAAAAAGTTGATAATATACTAAATTTTCCTCTATCCTGTACATTTCAAAAAAGGCATATGCAATATTTACATCTTTAATTTAGTTTACAGAATGGAACCAAAATGTATAAATGTTATGTTTGCTAAAACTTCACAATGTATATTGGGTCTTTGTACATTTTGCCTGACTTAACCTTAAATTTAAAATATTTTTTGCTATATAAACTTTAACAGTTATTAAACAGTGTTTTCTTTTTGGGTACGTATTATTTCTGGATATCAAGATGTTAAATATATTTCTTGCTATTGTGATATGACAAAAGACCTAATCTTGCTCTGTCTTCCACTGTACACGCTGTATATAAGGGTCAATGTGACGCTGCTGGAGACGAGAATAAATGGAACTAGACTAGTGCATTGTATTTAGTCTGTATTGATCATGGATGCTCTCCTTAATAGCCATATGCAATAAAATAAAATACATTATTTATGAAATGAAGAAAGCCTTGAGGATACTTTTTTCTACATGGATTCTGAATTTAACATAAAGCCAGTCTACTCCTGGTGTTTTGGAGTAAATAAGTAAATACTTGGCTCCTAAAAAACTTTGATACCTCTCAATTTTAAAATGTTCTGGGGACTAGAAAATAGTCCTGAAATCACAAAATTTTTGAAAAAGTAAATGTGATAAAAAACAACAAAAAAGACTTTTACTTTGCAAAATAGAATCCTTGCAAGATGCTGGGTGCTGTTTTAAATGCTATACGAATATTAAATCCTTTATAGCACATGACAGCCTCAGGTGTTAGGAATCACCATCCCCAATTTATAGGTGAAGAGACTGAGGCACAAAGAGGTTAAATGACTTTTCCAAGGATATAGCTCATGAGTGGCAGAACCAGGAGAGAAACCCAGAACTGCAGCCCCAGCATCTGTGCACCTGTGCCTCCATCATGCAGCCTCCCAGAGATGCACACATAAGGATTAAACCAATGCAGACATCAGGAAGACATAGAAATAAAGACAGAGCCAGGAGGTGCAGTTTAGTAGGCAGAAAATATAAACATGATAACTTGATTTGTATCAAGGACAGCTCTACCTCCTTGTTAGAAATAATTTTTATATCTCCTTTGTACCCTAAAATTACTATAGTAATGCAATAACATGGGTGTCATTTCTTTTGATAAATATAAAGCCAAGGAATCTGGAGATGATTTTAAAGGAATGACTCTTAATTCCCAAGACAAACATGTACTATGTGGTTTGGGGGAACTCTTAGGTGACAGTGTGACCTGTTTGTGCCTAGATAGATTGTTCTGAGGACTCCCATTGGGCACAGGAGGAGTTAAGATCGGCAAGATTGGATATCCCTGAAATCTAACCATTTTAATGATGAAAGGGCAAATGATGGATGTCATGCTAAGAGAGTCTTTTCAGGCAGGAATTGGTAAATGTATTAACCCCAACGAGTCAATTACAAATAAAAAAGTGAGGAGTTATTTCAAAGGGCTGTAGATTCTCAAACCATAAACTTCTGAGAGGAAGCTAAGTGTTGCACAACATAATGAGATGAAAGAAAAAGATAGCACTTCATTGATTTTGGAAGTGTGGTTCTGACCCATTGATGTTCTCAGGAGTCATTTTGGAAGATGCAAATGTCTTTATGGTGCTGTCTTTAGATTCAGGAGTCCAATATCTTTGAGCTAACCTGCAAGATCATAGTTAATCCCTCTTGAATCCATAGACCCAGGTTAAACATGACTTAGCAAGTTTCCAGGTTGACTTGGGCAGACTCTCCATACCTTTGTGCAACTAACTGTGAACTGACTAGGTGCACTAGTATTTGAGTGCAGCCTGCGTTACTTATTATAGCAATTGTTAGATGCCACCAGTTGAAGGACAAAGGGCATAATTGCTTCTTTTGAGATATGCAGTGTCTTCATCTTTACCCCAGTAGTGCGGCTCTTCCACGTTTCTCTGATTTATACAACTAAGTGAGATATGTTTACAATCCTTGTTTTGGCAGTGATCTCTATATGATAGAACTATATATGATAGAACTTGTGGTTGACAGTTCGAAAATGCTGAACATCCCTTCAGGATCTCCTGTTAAATTTTGACTCTTCCAGCTGCATTTCTGTTCTTGTCTCTTGAGCCTATTTTCACCCCATAGCTCTAAAGGAACTCACATAGCAATTTGGTGGTTTCCTTAGCACCTCCTTAATTTCATACTGCAACTACTTTTCTTGAATCTACTTGAGCCCCCAAGTTACTCACAACCTTTGCCACTGCATACAGAAAAAAAAAATTCTCTTCTCTTTGGGCACTGGTTCCTCTGATTGCAGCTATACCTTCTAAGTCCCCCCCATCCCTACCATATAAGAATTTCCTCTTTTTACCTAAGAACTCTAAAACCTCAAAAATTTTACCAAAATTCATTTCACCTTAAGAACTCTACTTCAATTCTTGGCCAGCCTACTTGAGTGGCCCCAAACTCTTTACCAGAGAATGTGCATGTTCCCACCTCTTCAGACCTTCCCATCTGTGACATCATAAATGCTTGAATAACGTTCACGTAAAACAAAAACATCAAATTAATTTTTTCAAAAAAGACATAAAATACAATGCAAGTACTTATATTGATTAAGATATGTTTAGCTACAAATAATAGGGAACCAAATTCAATGGCTTAAACCAGGTGTGGTTCTCAAATTTGGGGGCTTATCAGGATCCCCTGAAATGCTTTTCAGACCAGCTCTCTGGGCCCAGCCCCAGATTTTCTTGTCAGTTGGTCTGAATGGGGCCCAAGAAAATGGGTTTTTAACAACTTCCCAGGTGATGCCAATGCTGCTGGTATGGGACCACACTTGGGAAACCACTAAACAGTAAAGGAATGTATTATCTCACATAACAAGAAGTTCAGGGTTGGATGAAGAAGACAGCTAAATGACATCATCAGGGGCCCAGGATCTTTTCATCGTTCTACTCTCTCAGCCATCCTTCAGGATACTGGCTTTTCTCTCAGACTTGTCCCCTCGTGTTTATAAGATGGTTATAGCAGCTCCAAACAACATTTTGTTGCATAATAATAATATCCAATAGAGACAGCTTCTCTTCTTGGGCACCTTTTTGGGGTGATAATGCTAACAGTCCCAAAACTACCCTTTTCACCCATCTCTGCCTCACTTCTATGACCAGAACTGGGTCCCATGCTCATGCTGACATTGCTCCCCAGGGAAGGAGCCTGTGTTGTGGCTGATTTACACTCAAAGAGATTCACACTATGGGCTGAGAAGCACTCAGATAAGCATCCCATGAAGCACCAGGCTGCTAGATACTGAATAAAAGCTCCGTGTTGGGAATATGCACTGAGAAGGGATGGTGTGCCAATGGGAGGCAGCTAACAGTGTCTGCCATAGCAGCAGAAAATGAACATGTGATCAAAACCCTTTCCAAATGCAGTTATTCCTCAAATGTGTTCTCTACACTCATGGTGCTTGTACTCCCAATCTCCAGTGATTTTGAAAAGAAGGATTTATAATAAAACACAAGTAGAATAAAATAATTTCTCATTATCAAAAACATAATAGTGGTGCTGGTCTATATATACAATATTTTTATTTTCAAGACCCTGGACATAAATTCTACTACTTTGTTTCTCAAATATGTTTGCTTTTGTTACTGAATTCTGTGACGTTAGAAGCTATTTTATAAAAGATCAAGATACAAAGGGTGGAAAGTTGTACTTTTGAAGGTGCATGAAAGAGTAAGGACTATTTAGGTTGTAAAAGAGAAAGCTGTGGTGATTTATCAGCATCCATTACATTAGAGGCTATGCTAAGGAAATGACTTGTCAGCTGACCTCGGAAGAAGATATAACTAGAAAAAGGGACAAAAGATGGTGGGGAAAAAAGGTGTTTTCCACAAGAAATAATTTGATAATAATGAGGATTATTAAACACCAATATTTATGTCAAACGTCTTTTAGATAACAGTCAAACCTCTGTTCTCAAACGTCTTGGTTCTCAAACAATTTGGTTCTTGACCACACTGTTCATGGAAAAAATGTCCTGGATGTCTAACAAAACTTTGGGTCTCTATTCTCGGTCTCGATTCTCTACCTGACAACCCTTTCAGGCTGATACCTGTATGACCAGTCACACGTCTCTCAGGCAACAAAGAAGATTCTGTTTTTTAACAAATCGCTTCTTGAACAGTTTTCCAGAATGAATTAAGTTCAAGAACTGAGGTCCCACTGTACATTTATTTTTTGGAGACCTTAAAAAATAGGACTTTGTAACCATCTTCCTTTGAAAGGGTGAGAGAGCAGTGGGTTGGCCATACATGCTCAACCTGCCCTTACCACAGGGGCCCCCACATTTCACAACTCCAGAAGCAGGAGTTTTGCTCTCTTCAGTGTTCACATCAGCAGCACTCTGGCCTTGTGCAGGGCACAGCCTGAAAGCCCATATATCCTGGTCCTGTTTCTTGTTCTGGCATCTCTGAGGATTAGCACACCACTTGGCACTGGATTTAAGCAGGGAAAAGAGAATTATTATAGTGTGTCTTATACGTAGTTTACTTTGCAATGAAAGTATTTAAGAATTTGAAGGAAAGATCTTAAAACTTGAAGAAAAGATGAGGATTTTAGGTTAATCCTGATTATTGTCTAGTTTTATAAAGTCATACTGATAGAGCATCTCTACTTCATGTCATTTCAAGGGATTATAGAACATGGTGCAGCCATGTGACAGAATGATCTTTATAAAATGCACATGTGAACATATGTCCATTTGGGTTAAAAATCCCTTGGTCAAATACTATTTTCCACCCTCCCCTACTCCCATTATCTTATAAAAAAGTAAAAAAAAAAAAAATCCTTAGCCTGGTAGACACTTTAAAGCACTTTATGATGTGGCTTCTGCCTACCTCCTTTGTTCTACTTTCATGGTCCTCTCCCCCATGTTCCACCCCTACTGTGAATCTATGACCAAGACTTACTAAACTACGTGAATTGCACCCACCTTACTGATGAAAGAAAACAATGAAACTGAAAAAAATTGCTGAACTTGAAGTAAATGTTTATTTACCAAGAGGTATTGTTTCATAAAAGATATCTCAAGAAAAGCTTATGCAAACTATTAGAAGTTGGAAGTATTTTAAAAAATACACATTTAAACGTTGCATATCACTCCTTTATGTAAAATCTGAGGCCATTCACATTATCATTTCCTCTCACTGCCTCTTTCTTCTTTCCGTCCTTGTATTTGTTAGTTATATTATTATTTTTGCATTGTCAAAGTTAAAAAATTACATTTTTTCTGTAACATAATCAACATGATTTTAAAATATTCAACCTCAACTTAAAGTGATTTATTTCCTGCTGTTTGTCCTTAAAACATTCTTACTTTGTGATCCAGCTATTAATTACCTGGATTTCTTTACTAAAAGCCAACAAACAGCTTCAAAACTCTTCAAGAAAACTTTACATATGCTATACTACCTGAGTGCTCTCATATATGAGAATATTTTTGCCTGTTAGTTGGGTAGAATATCCTTAGGTCATATGTTCTTTTCTCAAGAACTTTACATATATGTCCCATTGCTTCCTGTCATTAAATATTGGTATAAAGAAATATTACCTAATCTGATGTTTTACTCTCATAGTGATTTTTCCTTTCTGCTTAGATGCCTGATAATTTTGCCTTTATCCTTTGAAGTTCAGTAACTTAACCAGGGTATGTCTCAATGTTGTGTATTTTATTTCAAATACTCTTGGCAATACTGTGAACTCTGCATTTGCAGATACATATCTTTCTGTCAAGATAATATCCTTGTTTTATACCTTTGAATACTTTTTATTTTTAATTTTATTGAGCTTTTTACTTTAGGGGCAACGATTATCTCAATGGGCTTTATCTTCAATGCATTTTTTATATCTATCTATTTAGCTGCTCTTTAAATGTCTTAATATCTTTCTCCTTTTTCATGTGTGTATTCACTATGAATTAAAGTTTTCTCTATGTCAGTAATTCAAGTTTTAGCCATGTCTACATTGTTTCTTACCTTTTTATTGTGTGTATTAGTGCTGTGGCAATGCTGTTTTGGTCCTTAATTCATCGACTTTAGGACTGCACTCCCCATTTTCATCTTATTCTGACTTTTTGTTTAGTAATTCATTTTTTAGCTCTTAATGTTTCAAATCTAGAGGTTCTGCTGAATGGTTTCTGAGTGTGAATCACTTTGGGGGAATGGTCTTGGTAAAGGTGCTCTATTCACACTGTCCCCTATCTATGTAACTTCATGCTCAACCTCTGTCTTTTGGCCCCAACCTCCCAGTGTTTGTAGTAGTTGCACTAAACTCATCACTGAATGTTAATCCTTTTAAAATCTGTGACTTTGACTTTGCATTAAAAATTTCCTGTGTCCTAGAGTGTTGAAACCTCCTTATTTACCTGGAAATTGGTACTCAGTCTTCACATATCATCTATATCAGTTAGGATAGGCTAGGTGATGCTGCAGTGACAACCAAACCCCAAATATCAGAAGCTAATATCTCACTCACAGAATCTCCAACATGAATAGGTAGAGGGAGGTATAGGGTCTGGCTTATGGTGTTACCAGAGATCTGGGCTGATGAAGGCACCATCATTTGCCCCCACAATCACTGCACAGTTAGTAGAAAACACAGTAAATTGTTCAATGTCTCTTAAAATTTACACTCAGAAGTGAGACATGTTGCTTCTGCTCATGTTTTCATTGACCAAAGCTGATGCTATGGCTATATCTTTAAAAGGGATGGAAGGCAACCCTACCATGTATCAGAAGGAGGAAACCCAGACATGTTTGGTGAATAGTTTTAATGAAAACACAACCTATTTTTAACTTACCTAAGCAGTACTTACTTCTCTGGATCCAAAACACCCTGCTCACCCCTGTTATTGGATCTTCCAGGTTTCAATGTATCATCTGTTTATGTATGTTTCTCCATGAGAGAGCTCCTTGCTGGAAAGAATCACATTGTAGATATAGGAGCTACCCAAACTCTATGAAGCAATTGTCCTATGACGTTTTTCTCCATTACCATTTCATATTAACAAACCCCCTTGAGATGCATGCTATTTAGAACACCAAACCTCAGAAAGATTAAACAACTTGCTCAAGGTCACACAGCTAATAAACAATGAGTCAGAACTGAAAGCTGTTATTCCAGGTTCCAGCGTTTTCCCACCATGTTTTGGTAGACCTAACACAACATGATGCATAGCAAGTACTCAACAAATATTTGTTAAATATTTTGAATGAATGTATTTTTCTTATATATTACTAGAACAGTACCAGTCTGAGTTTGTTGTTTTTTAGTGATTATAACGTATACTGGCCTTATTTCTTAATATTTACCTTGTTTATTGTTTTTATGAAGGGATAGTTTTACTCAGTTTAATTACTCAGGGAATTAAAATACATTCTCTGAATTATAGTAAGTGATGGATATTGAGTCTCTGTGCTCCCCCAATGCCTAACATGAATGGAAATTACATTTAGCTATGTATAATAGAAAGCCAAAACAACAATGGTTTAAACATAGAAAGGTTTATTCTCTCAGGTAAAACTAGACTAAATGTGGGTATTCCAAGGCAGGTATAGTGTTCCCATCAAGTTTCCCAGGATGTCTCTGTCATTTAGCTTTGCCATCCTTGGTGCATATTGCTTGTCTTCAAGTTTGCTTCATGGTCCAAAGTGGCTCCTGCAGCTCCAACCATCACATTTGCTCTACCAACTAAAAAGATGAATGGAGAAAAACATTAAAAAGGTGCCTCTTCTGGCTTAGTCAGCTGCTTTAAATGAATCTTCTGCTCAAGTCTTACAAGCTGGACTTTAGACAAATGAAAAAGCTGCAAGAGATGCTGGGAAACAGACTTTGAACTGGGAACATTGTACTGCAAAGCACAATCAGTCTCTTAGTGTAAGAAGGATGAGGGAATGACAATTGGGTAGACAAAGGCAACCTCTGACATATATGTAGCTCTGAATTCAAAAGCAGCGGCTGCTTTTACATTAACTTGATCATGTGTTTTGATTTAAATATATATATAAAAATTAGGTTTTTTTCTTTCAAGGATTTGAAAAATAGCATGAATCTGAACTGAATGAGAGACTGAATCTGAAGGCAGGGTACTCGTGAATGAGTGCTGAAAGCCTTGAGCATAGCAGAATAGTGGTTGAACTAACATGCCCTCACTTTGACCTAGGAAATATTCTTATGCATATGTCTATTAAAAATTGCATAAAATCATATGTTATAAGAACACCTCAGCTTTCCCAGGGAAAAATGTACAAATTTAAACTGACTAAGATTACATGTGACCCTCAGTTGTGGTAGGACAGTCTTAGCTCTGTTCCCTCACTTGGCTGCCCAGAGGCAACAGGGAAATTTTTTTGACATTAATTCATGGCAGGAACTTCTAGGTCCTGCTGAAAATTCACTCAGCTTATCCTCTTCCTCGGAAGATATAGAGAAGCACAACCCCATCCCTGTCCAAATGGGAAGATGGGTGCCCTCAGGCGACGAGAATCACAATCACAATATATGCCTGCATATTTGAAACACATATTTGAACACTTCTTCTCCATTATTCATGTCTTCAACAACTGTTTACTGTATTTCTGCTCTACATCTGCTTCTCTTCTGGGCACAGAATATAGCATGGTGAAGAAACCTTAGTGCTTGCACTCACTGAACTTGCTGCTAGTGATAAACAAGTAAATAAATATAAAACATGAGATGAAGACAAACAAGACAGGAAATAAATGTAGACAAGACTAGAGCTGGAGTGAATGGCATGAACACTATTTTTTTATAGGGGTGATCAGAGAAGGACTTTCAAAGGAGGTTACCTTAGAGCAGAGCCCTGAGGGTAACCTCTTTCTTCTTCTTCAGAGCTCTGAAGAAGAGCATCAAAGTCCTAGACACCAGCATGTGGAAAGGGCCTGGGGCAGGAACATACCAAACCAACTGGAAAAACAAGGGGAAAGCCAAAGGCTTAGTTCCTGCTCCACCATTCCACTCTGTACAGTCCACTATTTAAGTCTTATGTTTAAATGAGAATTAATTAGGCAAATAATCTATCAAAGTTGTGCCATTTAAATATCACTATTAACAGCTTTGCTTTACTGCCTAATACAGTGAACAAGGAGGAAGGACAGCATTGAACAAACAAACAGAAACTTCCCTTGGCTTTGAAGGGTTATTCATTGGGGGGTGGGGCGGGGTGGCAGATATATTCCATGAGAAAGAAAGGGCAGGACATAGGTAGGCTGGACATTAGTGTAGACCAGGGGTGTCAGACTCATTTTCACCAGGGTCCACATCAGCCTCATGGTTGCCTTCAAAGGGCCGAATGTAATTTCAACTCCTCAACAGTTAAGGAGTAGTTACATTTACACAGCCCTAAAATTACATTTGGCCCTTTGAAGGCAACTGTGAGGCTGATGTAGCCCCCAGTAAAAATGAGTCTGACACCCCTGTAGACAGTGTGTACTCCAGCAGAGGGACTGTATGATGTCCACACACACCAGAAGGGTTGTAAGTGAAGTATCAGGCAACAGTAAAGTGCTCAGAATGAGGTTTCTGCCTTAGCTCTGCTGTTTCAACAAAGTACTTGATTTCCTTGGAGACCCAGAGCTGCCGCAGAAACCACAGCTGACAGTGCAATAATCCTCTTCGTGTGGACATGCTGAAGGACAGTGTGTAGGAGCCAAGGTTCTCAGGGCCAATGTGCATGGTCTCTGCTGCAGGAAAACACACGTGCCATTTCATCACTGGCTAATCACATAGTGGCCTTGGATGAAATCCACAGTTAAAATGAGTTGGGCCCTATGGTAACAAGATCTTGATTCTGATGAATCCACCACCGCACTTTTAAGATAATTTTGTGAGTCAGTGTAATCCAAATTACTAGGCTCTATATTTTCTTTATTCACTGAGATAATTATTGAGATCTCATATCTTAGTTATTGTCATCATCGGTGACGTTTGCTAAAAATGTCCATGCTGTCCAAAAGAAAGCAAAACACACAAAAGCCATGGTCCCTGTTCTCTCATGATGTTGAGTATTTACTGATATGCTGAGGAGGGGAGATTGGCATGTTCTGTTAAAATAACCAGATATTAGGTTTTCAAAAAGGTGCCCTCACTCCTGATGTGTTTTACATGACACTTCACTGCCCCATCCTGTGATGTGTGAGGATGCCCAGAAACCATCACACCTGCAGTAACCTTTCGAGATTAGAGATTTGGTTTATAACTGTTGTGCTGGCTGTGGGTGAGCCAGTTTCCCCTCAAAAGCAAGAGGACTGGAATTTATAATGTAATAGACAATGGACACCAGGGTGTCTTTACCAAGCTCCTTTATTCTCATAGATGTGTTCACATACCTCTCAGACTACTTGCACAGAGGGAGAGAAGCATTTAGCTAAGATAAAGCCAGACCTTCTGTAAAGCACCCTGTTGGCATTACCAGAGTGGTAATGGAACCTTGGCCTTCATGTGAACAAGCTCCCTGGCTGGCCAGCAGCACCTGCTACCAAGAGCTCAGGGTGATGCTACATCTTAAGGGAGCTGAACCTGGGTTGGGCTTATCCCCAAACACCAACACTGGTCTCTTCCTCTCTGCTATGTTCACCCTGAGAAGGCAGGAGAAGAGCAGGGATGCCCACTGCCAATCCAGCAACCCTCGCTCCACTCTCCCCTTTGCAGCTCAATCAGTGGCCTGAGATTTCGAGGATCTGTTGGATGTCAGTCTCTCCTCTCTGGCAGGCAGCCAAGATTTTGTTTACTGCTCTCAAAGCGAACTCGCACTCCTTCCTCCTGTCCGGTCCATTTTTTGAAAACATTAAACTCTTGGCTCGCAGTCATCACTTCCTGCTTTCATCTGCTTGGCCTGAACCGATGACATCGGGCCAGTGGCCAGAGCCAGCCCTCCCTCTGTGGGCAACACCACTGCCCCCACAAATGCACAGAGGCCCATGGACAGAATGCAGTGCTTCAGAGAGCTCTGTGTGTTTCCTTCTCTTATCACCTCCCTTATGGTCACTACGATAAAAGGTAGCTGACTTCTGAACACTCCTTATGAAGGGGGGTGTGTCTAACTTGGGCCATGGAGATACAAAATTACAATAATACTGTAGTCCCCCTTATCCTCGAGGAATACAGTCCAGGACCAGCGGGGGATGCCTGAAACCATGAATAGTACCAAACCATATATATGCCATGTTTTTTCCTATATATGCATACTTATGGTAAAGCTTAGTATAAATCAGGCACAGTAAGAGATTAACAACAATAACTTATAATAAAATAGAACAACTATAACAATATACTATAATAGAATTTATGTGAATGTGATCTTCCTTCCTCTCAAAATGTCTTATTATACTCGACTCACCTTTCCACTTAAAGGAAGCACAGACTGCTTCTCTTTGACATATTCAAATTGCCAGCATGAGGGAAATTATTAAGTAAATAAAGTTTACTTGAACACAAGCACTGGATATTATGACAGTCAATAGGATGACAAAGGTGGCTACTAAGTGACTAGGGGGTAGGTAGCGTGGATACTCTGGACAAAGGGATGAGTCATGTCCCGGGCAGGACAGAGTAGGAGGCCACAAGTTTTCATCATGTTATCAGAAAGGCACACAATTTAAAACATATGAATTGTTTTTTCTGGAAATTTCCCTTTAGTACTTTTGGGCTGTTATTGATGGGGGTCAGGGGGTAACTGAAACCACAGAAAACAAAACCTTGGGTAAGGCAGGGTTGCAGGGAGCACTGTACCTCTGCATCTAGGTTAATCATGTCACCCTGCCTTGGTTTTATACCATGTTTGCAAGATGGCAGCCCTCTCCCCTCCCCCCAGGTTTCTGTTAAATCCTGGAGTCTGTCTGGTAATGGAGTTCTCTTCTGGCATCCTCTAGAAGTCTAATTGAATACAGCAGGAAGCAGTCACGAGAGCCTTTTAGCATGTCTGCCTTCTTCCAATTGCACATTTTTCAAATAGGAAGCAAAGTTGCTCCACTCTGAAGAGTAAGTAACCCCCTCCCTCCCACTAACTTTCCCTTGTACACACATTTCCACATTCCAATTATTCAAAGCTATGTTGTTTCCTCTCCACTAAAAGTTTTCTCTTAAGTCCCTGGAGGCATCCAGGTGTGGCTGAAAATATGCTCAACCCCAGGAGTAAGTATCTACACCTGAGGGCAGTGAACCACAGATCAAGATAGCCTGTGTAGGGAGCCTAGTGCTCACAGCAACCTGTAGCTATTTACCTGGTGACTCAGGAAGGATGCAGAGGACAGATGGTTGGAATATTGCAAAGGCTGATGGGCACTTTCATTTGATTGCTTAAGAATAAATTGAATGAAAAGGGGGTTTCACAGGTCCTCATTCTTTCTGTAGTTCCAAAGTTTCATTATGCTGCTCTCTCAGCAGTTATCTCAGGGAAGAAAACAAAACTAATTAATTATGTTTTCTTTGCACTCAAGGTCAGGTAGGAGCATGAGACTTTTAATTCTTGAACTGCACGAAGGAGCATGTATAAGTAAATTTAAAATATATTGAAATAGTTTTTGTCATTTTCTATAAAATAATTTCTAATCTTTATATGTTGCTATAGACTGAATGTTTGTGTCTTTGCCAAATTCATTTGTTGAAGCCCCGAGGTGATGGTATTGGGAGGTGGGGACTTTGGGAGGTGATTAGGACAGGAAGGGGTTTAATCCCTTTACAAAAGAGGCCTGAGAAACCTCCCTTGCTCTTCTACCTTCTGAGGACACAAAGGGAAATCAGCAGTTCGCAACTCAGAAGCAGGCTTTCACCATGCTGGCACCCAGATCTTGGACTTCCAGCCTTCAGAACTGTGAGCAATAGATTTATGCTGTTTTTAAGTCACCAGTTTACAATATGGTGCAGCCCACGGACTAAGACATTTGTAAAGGACCCACTTGTGACTAGTATGTGGAAGTGGCTGAACTGAGACATATAAATAAATGTCAAAACAAGTAGATGGTAGAAAATGGGAGTTTGCTCCTCTCTGGCACTTGGAGATCGCCGTTAGCTACAGTATCAAAGGGCCTGGGATATAAATCCAGAGCCTGGGTCCGTGTCCTACACTACATTGGGTGGACAAATGGCCAACATTGCTCAACTTCATGCTCATCAGCAGCAGGTAGAGGGGAGATCTCTTAGACTTCTGCTGGGTCCGTGAAATGGTGAATGTACATAAGCGGACTCTTAAAAGAGTGAGAGTGCTGTACCATGCAGGTAGTAAGCCCACATCAGCCACTAACATGAATGTCAGCAATCTGCATTGCTTTGCCTTGCCTTTTTGGTTCACACCTAAAATAACTCAGGTGAGCCCTATACTGAAAGGTGAGGAATTTGTGTAGTTTCTTTGAAGGCTTTTCTTTGGAAAAACCTAAGTATAGTTGTCATTTGATAATATATAATACTATTTCTCAAACATTAATTTTCACATAGTTATTAAATGTGGATTCTGATTCAGTAGATCTGGAGTGGAGCCCGAGACTCTGCATTTCTAACAGGCTCCCAGCTGATGCTGGTGCTACAGGCCTGGGAACCAGACTTTGGGTAGCAAGGATATCTAACAAGAAACATAAAGTTAGTGAGACATCCACATTGGGAAGAGGAGCTGACTCCTGAAAGTTAGTGTCTTCTATCTCATTCCATTCTTCCCCAAAATCTGCCTTCTCCAACTGGCACAATAATAGGGCTAAAAAACCAGAGAGGAGTTGGGAGGTCAACTGTGACATGGTACTGTGGTAACTGTAACTGGCTATCAGAGTGTCTCTTCTATGAGACTGAAGTACTGAGGGCCTTGGCCCTACTGAGGGGGTGGGGTGGGGACCTGAGAGCCTCTAAGGCAGGATAGCCTAGGTTCTTCTGGCATAAATCTCTCAGTTGTTCTCACCAATGGCATCATGCAGTGAAAAGGATCTCTGCAAAACCACTCTGAAACAGGGGAAGAAACCTCCACAATCAGTAACTGCCCTTTCCCTAAGTATCTCCTTATGTCACCCACATGTCACAGAGGTCCATGCAAAAAAGTTGTTTTCTGGAGTTTGGGGAGAAACAATGCTATGTCTGCAAAGGCATGATAAGAGCTTCTTTCCTCTCTTTGCTGACTCCTGCACTCCTACTCCATTATGGTCAGGGTATGACTTTCCTTCTCCTTTTCTGCATATTTATCTGAAAGTACCTTAGGAGTGATTACTAAATCAAACCCCCTTTTCTTATTTTTATGCTGGTTGGTGGCCACAATTTCCATGCTTTGTAAGAAGGGACAGTGACACTAATCCAGATGTGAGGAACAGATCCCCTCTTGATTAGAGTTTGAGTGACACAGCTTCTCTCATTAGCACATTTTCCTCTTCCTTTCCTGTGAGTCAGGGTTCTGAACTGTCCATTGCTCCTCTCACTCGATCTTCTTCTTGGATGCCTTCATGCACCCTCATTTCTTCACCTCCTAACTCCTCATCCTGTCCTTCATCCAGTCCTCAACTCTAACTTCCATGAGTCTCCACTTAACTCCCAGATGAACAAGTCATAAGGATGTACCACAGGTACCTCAGACTCAAGACAAGTCAAAAAAGCAAATCAGATTCTTGCCTAGACTTGCTCTTCCTCCTGAATCCCCCATTCAGCTATTCTTGCCAAATATTCTCCCTACCCTCCCCATTAACACCTCCCTCCAAAACACAAAGTTCAGATGGCGATCTCACAGAAACATATGGCCCCAAATACCATCCATATGCCAATGACTCAAATCTACTGAACAACCCCACCTGCATGTCTAACACATGCCTTGAAATCAACATGATCAAAAAAGACCTCTTTATTTAACACACTCCATCCCACCCACTACTCTTTCCACTTCAGTAAATAGCACCACCATCCATTAAACATATAGGCCAAGAAGCTGCCTACCATCTTGGTGTCTTCTCTCCATTTCATTCCCCACATTTAACCCTTCAGCAGATCATGATGCCTTCATCTTAAAAGTATGCCCTGCCCTTAATCCCACCTTCTCACCTCCTCCCTTCATAGTTTATGCCATCATCATTTCTTGCTTGGGCTACACAACGACCTCCTAAGGGATCTTCCCTGTTGCACTCTCCACCCCCACCATTTCATTCCATTCTCCATGCAACTGGAGATGTGACATGTATGCCACATAAGTCAGATTAGATCACTCCCCAGTGGGTTTCCAGCATACTTGAAGCAGAACCCACACTCCCGTCCGTGGTTGACAAATGCCTCACAATTTGTTATACTCATCCATACTAGTACAGGTCTATATAATCAAAGGATTAATTTCCCTTTAAATGTTTTGGAGCTATGGGAGGAATTGAAAATGGGAAAGGAGACAAGGGCAATCTAATTATTATTAGATAATTAATACTTACCCATTCCTTTGAATTAAAAATACATACAAACATAGATTCATATCTGAATATTCACACAGACATGAAAGCTTTACATACAACCACTATATGAATTTATATAATCAATTCATAAGAATAGGATTCATTGTTGGATAAATAAGATATCATGTTTTCTTTTATAATGGTATGACTACAAATCCAATTTCAGAACCCTCAGCTATTACTTGCTGATCAGTTTTGCTGCTGCTCCAGGTGCTTCTAATCAAATCACTTGTCTACCAGTTACTTTACATGACACATGCTCATTCTGGAATCTTGTCTCTGAGCTACTTCCTCTTTTCTTGACTATTTTCTGCAGCACATTCCTCTGTGGCTTAGGACTGTTCTTAGCAAAGGGCCATCCTATAGTTTGTGGATGGAATCCCCACTTGCTTCTTGACAAATGGAAACACAGACTAACAGATTCAGACTAGAAACACAAGGATCCTCTTTTATGAAAGCCTTTCTTAAGTAAACATGGGATTGGTTGTCATGGAAAATTCTGTGGCTGAAATAAATAAGATATGATAAAATAATTGAACAACATTTTTGGATTTGCTTTCCTAAGCCATGTTAGTAAGTAATTGGTATAGAATCTGGTTTCTTATATGATACTATAATCTATTTCATACCATATAATATATCACATTAGCACCATACTTGTTGGGGGAGATGGGTTAAACATAAAATTATGTGACTTAATGTTACTGTGACTTCAGTCATTTTCTTTTTTTTCTATCACTTATACAAAACTTATTAACAAAGAGTAAAAAGGAGATGGGAGGGACTAGGGAAAGATTCTTCTCTGGTGATATTATTGAGTAAATTATCTTACCTTTCTGGGAATCACTTTCCTTATAAATGAATTATCTCATGGGTCATTAAATTAGACTCATTCAGCAAATATCTATAGTTTTCACTTATCTTGTTTCAGGCACAAGCCCTTCATGAAGTTAATTAATTTAATAATGTCACAAGCATTACAATAAATCATAAGAAATGTAGATTTCTTACCCAATTCACTAAATAACATTCTGCATGACATTATAGCATCAACTAGCAACTCCAAGATTTACTCATTAGGCTTTACCAGGAGTTGAAAGTAATCCATTGCCAAGACTTCAAACTCCAAAGTCCCCAGCCTGGCCACTCCACCAATCTTTTGTGTTCCCTTCCTCTTCTTCAAGCTTCCTGTAGTAAATTTATTGCAAAATGGCTCTACATAATCTCTTTCTAGCCCTGCCCTGTGTCCAGGCAGCTGGGATGTGACTTTCAGGTTCCTCTCACGGAGAAATAGAGTCTGTCTAGGCTGTGACTCGCTACAGCCAGTAGGATTTGTGGGGGAAGTGACAAGTACCAGTCCCAAACCTAGTCCTCAAGAAGCCTTGAAGCTTTTTTTTGCTTTCCTGGAATGCCTGCTTTCACCATGGGATAAGCCCAAGCTAGTTCTGCTGGCTGACAAGAGACCACATGGAGTAGACACCAGTCAGTCCAGTTGTCCCAAACACATAAGAGAGACCAGTCTAGATGAGAAGTCACCCAACTGACTAACAAATTCAAAGCAAAACTCTCAGAGAAAAGGTAAAGGTTTATTGGTGTCTGCCATTGAGGTTCTGTGGTTTAATTTGTAGCATCATGTGACAATAGGTACTCCTCTTGAACTTGTATGCCAGTCAAAGGTTACCACTAGCCCCTCACTTTATTCTCCCAGCCCATCCTCCCTCTGTGGTTTCACATACCTTTCTATCCACATTCATCCTGAAGCAGAGTCAAGAGATCAGTTATAAAAGCTCTGACAGATTTCAAATTTCCGGCCCTCAGGTAATGGGGCATGTGAACAGGGGCATTCCTGACCTGGGGTTGCAGATGACAGCCCAAGTCAAATGTATAATTTCTAATCCCAATTTTTTTTTTTGACGTTTTGTTATTTCTACCTCTGTCTCTTTTACTGACACCCTGGAACTTAATTTGAACCTGTTATATGACAAGGACACTGCATGGGCTTTCTCACTCCACCTTCTCTGTCTTCACCACCCAACAGTAGCTCTGGTTTTGCACAAGTGATCCTTATTTCCACACAATTGCATTCACCAATCAGAGCTCCCTTCTACTCTTCTTCAAATTCTCCCCCCTCTTCATGCAGTCTTCTTTCCTTTCTTCTCCTTCATCCTTAGTTAGTCAGCTATTCAACAAGCAATCGATTTGAACTGTTATATGACAAGGACATCATTCTCTGTTTGAATCACTCTCATTGTAGTCAGTGTGGGCAGGATAGTGGAAAACAAGCATGTAAGAAAATGAATGAATAGATTATATCACTGGGACCTAATATAAAGAACAAAAACCTATGGAGATACCAGAGATTGGAGCCACTTACTCTGGTTTGATGAGTCAAGGAAAAGTTCCAAAAGATAGATTGTCAACTACAACTTGGAAGAAAGTCAAAAAGACTTTCTCCAGGTCAAGAGGGGAAGACAGAAATGTCTGTCTATTTTCTCTGTAGTCACTCACTCCTTACACCTTGAAATGTGGCTTTGACTATGCCAACCAGTGAAATGTTTTTGTTGACAACCTTCTAGTTACCAAAACAATAACTCATTGCTCTTGAGCAGGTTCCTCTGTTGACTCATCCCTACTTAATGAAGTCACAGCACCTTCTTTTGAGTGCTAGCTATGGGCCAGACCTCCCACCAAACACCTCTCAGCTCATTTTACCCTCACAACAACTCTCATCTAAAACATGATGGGCTGCTGACAGAGAGTTGAGACCAATTTCCCAAGGTTTCATAACCACAGAAGTGCAGGATCAGGGCTTGCACCCCAGTCTGATTCCAAACCTGTGCACACAGTTGCCCTGTCATCTCTCCTTGGTCTCTGATTGCTGAGTGATCATCTACCTTCACCCCCTCTTCCTCTGATCTTAAAACTCATCAATGACTTTCTCAACTCTTAATTTTCTTTCTCTATACCTTATTCTTTGGCTTCTACTTCCATCTCTCTTCAGTTGCCTCTCAAATCCCAGAAGCCACAATCTTGTATGTACAATTGCCTGCATAATGCCTTATTTGGCTTTTCCTAATGGTATCTTAAATTTGACATGTCCAAATTGTGTCATTTTCTTTCCTGAAAACCAGTTCCACCCTCTGACTGTTTTCTCTGAGTTAGTGAGGCTAAAGTTTAGAGTGGGAGGCCTATTTCTAACAGCTTCCTTTGCCCTCCCCACACCAAATCAATTTCAGCCTTTGACATGTCACTGGACTCCAGCCCATTCCCACTGATAACATTGCTTAATATGCCTGGGCTTCCTGTTCCAGTTTATCTCCCTGCTCTTCAGTACACCTCTGCACGTAGACAGGTTAATTGTGTTGATGCTCAGCTCTGATTATGTCACTGCTCTATGCACAAAACCTTAACACTTTCCCCTTGTTACCAAATAAAGTCCAAACTCTACATGTTAGTGCTACAGACCCTTACAGCTTGAGCCTGGACTGCAGCCTTATCTCCTGTAGCTCATCTGCATAGTCCCTGTGCTATAGCAGTCCAGTGGCAGGGAGGAGTCAGGTGTCCTCTGCACCTTTGTATCTTCATGCATCTTGCGTTTTCTTGTCTCCTAACTCTTCCTGGTACAAGCTTGCCCATCATTGACGTTATTTCTCCATTGTTACTTCCTCCATGAAGACTTCCTTGATCCCCTCAGACACATGCCTGACCCACAGCACTTTTTTTGGCCCATATTTGCCCCTGAATTGGGGTAACTGTTTTATCCTTTTACTACAGTGTGTGTCTTGTGAGGGTAAGAATGAGTGATTGTCCCATTTACCATGAACCTTGACTCTCATGGATGTAAATATTTAGAAAATTGATTCAAAATAATGAGTGATGATTATAACAGTATGGTGGTAAACTACAGTTTTATAACTCAGAAATAATCCTTTTAGAAACATGCAAATCCTCCAAAACAGTAAACTGGAGAGTTGTGCCATGTGATTAATAAAGAACAAAGAGTTTCAGGGGAGCTTAAACTTCACGGGGTGTTTGCCTCTCATTGATTGAAGTTTTTGCACTAACAGTGTTGGATTTCTCAATGAATATGAATGTTTGGATCTTCAAAATCATTTGTTTGTGGGACTGTGGGTTGATATGAAAAGGCAGTTCTGTAGGAAACCTACTTAGCATTTTGATAAATGCCTTTTGTATTCACTTTGGGTAACTCAGCTATACTCTTCTGTATTTTTTGGTAGGCCTGTTCTTGAAAGATATGATTATGTGTAACTCAGGCAAATATATCGTAAGTGTGTATTCTTTTGGGGGGCCTCTTGGATTTAACAAACCTATTCATAAAACAAATCCTCGATGTTTCTTTAGAAGATCTAACCAATTGATATTAATGTTTTGAGAAACACTCTATCTGAATTCCCTCATTCATTGAAAATTATGTTAAATCCCATAATATGCACATTCACTTTTTTTTCTTAACATGTGGACACATTACAAGGAGTAAAATAACAGCTTCAGTCAGGGGCAGCAGAGTCCAGCTTTTCCTCGCCAGGTCAAAGTAACTTAACAGAAAAAAAAAATCATCCCCAAACTAACACATCTTACCCTAATCAGTGTGGCAAGTACAAAGATTTCCTCAGTCTAGTAAGTTGAATGTTTCATATTTGTTACTGTATTTAACGGCAAAAACCCTGTTTGGTGTCAGAAAGGCAAATATCCAAGCAACCAAACAAGAGGAGATTTGTTTTAGTTTATACTTTCTTCTTTTTTTCCCCATCTCTTTTATTTCCCTCCCTTCTTTCCTCCTCCCTCCCTCCCTCCCTCTTCTCCTTCTTTCCTTCTTTTTCTTCTTCTCTCTCCTCCTCTTCCTCCTCCCCCTCTTCCTTCCTCTTCTTCCTTTCTCTCTTTTTCTCCAGATATTTTAGTCATGTAGATTTGACCTAATGGCTGCCTGTGACACCATTGACCACTCTCTTCTTCCTATAACACTTCTCTGCTTTCCAGCACAGCTCACTTGTTCATGTTCTTCCTTCATCTCTGCCTGCTTTCATTTAGTCTGTTTGGCTTGTTCCTTTATTGGCCACACCTCAAAACATTACCCTGCTAAATTCAGGCCACAGACATATTTACTGCCTGACTACACCCACCACCACATTCATGCCATCCAATTCCATGGCTGTAAATATGCAGACCCCTCTGTATGCCCATGGCTCTCTACTCTCCATCCCCAGACCTGAATATCCTTAGATCTCCTCAAATTATCCATTTGGAGACTAACAAGCACTGGAAGTTTAACACGTCCCATACTGAGCCTCCTCCCCTTTACCCTACTGCTCTTGTTGCCTCTGCAACCCACTCTATGGCAACTCGATTCTTTCAGTTGCTTAGGCCAAAAGAGGTGGCAAAGTAACAAACTTCCTGCTCTCCAGCACAGCAGCAAACCCTGAGGACTGTCCCTTCAGATGGGTCCACTGTCCACTGTTGAAGGCACCTGAGCTCCCACCGCTGTCACTTAGTCCAGCTGACTCCTCTTGCCTGAATTTTGGCTTCCTTCCTAACTGGTCACCCTGCTTTTGCCCTTGCCCCCTTTCAGTTTATACTTTATCAAGAAACACTGTGATCCTGTTAAGAAAATAGGTCAGATGTGTTCCAACTTCACTGGGAGTAAAAGTCTAACTGTGTCCTCAAAACCTCTCTGGTTTGGTTTGGTTCCCAGCTTCTTCTCTGAAAGTTTCTCCTGAAAACTGCTCTTCCCATTGCCTGCTATGCTTTCCCAGGTAACACACTGATGAGTCTCTCCAAGTCACCTTAGCAGAACTTGGGGCTCACCTTCATCCCCCACCCTGATTACCACAAAGGGCAGCACCCTGTGTGCTATGAATTTCTGCATCTTGCACCCTATGGTCTTTGTCTGAGGGAAACCCTGAGCTGTGTCCTCCATTCTTATTTAATGGTCCTCAGCCACCTGGAGTCCCGACTGCCCCAGTGCTAACTCTAGAGAACCCTTCTCTGTACTTACCTTCCTCGTCCACCTCTCTTCCTCCCTACTGGGTGTCTAGGTATTTGCCTCCCAAATAAACCACTTGAACCCACTAAATTGTCCCTGTTGCAAGGATTGGGTTCAAGTCATTTCTTTTCCAACATGTATAATATTACAGAATCTTGGAGTTGGAAGAATCTGCAGATGGGTTGAGTCTTATTTCCTTCTCAGTGCAGAAACCCCTGATGACATTCCTGATAGGTAATCAGTCATTTCCCTCTCTTTGGGTCATTCTTGTGATGAGGATTTGCAACTTTGCACAGCCCATTCCTTTCCTACAGAGCTCAGGGAGCTCCATTTGACACACATTTCTTAAGAGAATGCTAACTCCAGACAGACCATATGCAATGAAGGAGGCTGGCCCACCAGTAGGTGCAGGAGGGACTACTCAGTCACCATCACGCAGTTGAATGACTCAGGACTGACTGCTGTGATGACCTGTAAGGGAGATTTTCAGTGCTCATGGAAGAGTTTCCTATCCAACAAAGAAGTCTTCTGGAAGTGACTCAGTGGACATAAGTAAGCTCTCAAAATATCAGCCCAGGATTCTACAAGGTGCCGGTGTGGGGACAAAGCTAATACAGGAGAGAAACTGAGACTAACAACGCAGTGGACTCCTGGCTCCTCCAGATAGGAAGCAGCCCTGCGTTTCAACTTACAGCATAAGAGCCACTAAATTTCCTATGAATTAAACTAGCTTAATTCAGGATTTCTGCCATTCTACTGGCATATGTACACTATGCAGGAGGGTTTTACAGTAGATGTATTTACAAGAATAAGTCAATAGTAATGGAAGTTCTGATTTTATCACTGATATATGGTATAGAGGTTACCTTTCCATGGTGCCCTTAAATTAAAATTACAATGAATCCTGACCTTCATTACTCTCTCTTGAATTTTACAAATAAATATTAAGTAGAGAAATATTAAGAATAGCTTTATTTTCTTTCAATAAAGCAAATATATATATTTATTTATACTATTTATTTATTTATACTATATATATATAGTGTGTGTATATATATATATATACACACACTCCCACATGTAAAACATTCATTATATAAATTTTGGAATATTCTGCTTTTAGGTATATAAATTTAATTGTCTTCATTACAGATTACCAATTTTCCCTACATTTTCCTTTTTATAGGTTAAATCACAGTTGATTTTATAAGGAACAAAAGAGTTATCTAAAATCACAAGGAAATGTGTTTATTTAATATAATCCAAGAAGTTTGTGGATACAGTGAAAAGAATACCTCAAGATTGAAAGGAATGTATTGGACTAAAGGATCCAAAACCTAAGGAAGTAACTATGATGACTTTATTATCCTGAGTGGCAGATATATTAACTATATGTACCCAGCTAGAAAATTAATCCTGCCATTATTGTGTATCTTAAGCATATTTTTAAAAAATGATATTCAAAGTTGAAAATGGGGACACTGATTCTAACAATGGAACAGACTGTTGGAATCTGAACTCTGTTGCACACATCAGGTGATATGATCTTTCCTAGCCTTCAAACTTTAAGCCACCATGATTGCCTAAAATACATAAATTTAAACAAGTCAACTTATTCATAAAAATGTTAGCTGTTTACACATGTTTTCTAAGCATTGCTGAAAAAAAAAGAAGAAAGAAAGAAATGGGCTCAGGAATGAGGTAACTAGAGTTGGAGAAAATAGTTGGCTGCCTTCTCAACAATTTCTCCTTCTATACACTCCCCTAAATTAGCTCTGCACAATCTGTCTTTGGGGAAAAGAAATGATGACTTTTTAAGAGCCATACTAAAGTGTGTACTCTACAAGGAGGCCAGTGAAGAGAAGACTGGGGTCTAAAGCAGACTTGGGAAAGTTTTAATCATTGAACTCTGTACAACTGTGACTGGGGCAGAGCAGCAGGGAATGAACTGCCTTTGCAGAATCCAGCCAGCCTGGAGGCATTCCTGATCTGAGGAAAACACTTTAATTAATATGTAAAACAGCAGTGGGAAGAAAAGCAAGGTTAATTTCCAAACCACATCACTTCAGGCAGCATCCAGGTTATGAAACCCAGGGACACTTACAGAAGTTCCTATTTAAAGGTACAGAGGTGCTTTTGTGTGTAAGCAGCTTCCAAGGTGCTCAAAGCCTTTTCACCTGCCCCTGCCCCCCACAGTGGTATTTCTCTCTCTGTGCTTAAAAACATTTCCTTTGACTGGCAGGCTGTTGTTTTTAAATTGCGATAGACCCTCTGCTTTGTGAAGGGTTCCCAGTGGCTGCAAGCGTAATTTGGGATGGGTCTGAAAGTCTCGTTGCGGGGTCGGGGGTTGGGGTGAGGGGCTGCTGACTTCCTTTCTCCTTCTAGCTGCTTCCTTTGTCGTTACCTCCCCGCCACTCCGGGCCCAGCTACCTTTGGAATGTGGGAAGCAGTCTGCTTTGCGCTGCTCAGGAAACTATTCTGTACTTGGCCTGGGGTGAGGTTGTAGCTCATTTCCTGGGCCGAGGTCTCAAACCCTGACCTGGCAGAGTGTATCATATTTTCATTGTGTTGAGGATCAGCCTCTGGCTGAGACATGGATCTTCCAAGGTAAAGAAACAGAGCTGACAAGTCTTCCCTAGATTGAACTGAAACTGCTTCATTCAGTGCTTGAACAATTAATGTAATTAAAGAACACATGCAGCTGCCTAAAGACGTGCCAACGTGTGAATGCATGTGCACCTCCTGACTCCCGCCTTTTCAATGGCTCACAGATAACTTGAGCAATGTATCCGCATACTTGGAGGAGAACCCCGTGGAGGAGAAGCCAGAAGGCTTGGGCATGATGCTGTATTCTTTCATTATCCAATAAAATACCCAGTCCTATCCACCAGACATGCAAGCATCTCCAAAATATATGGACAGTTTCTTGGATCACAGATTTTTTAAAAAATTAAAAATCCTCAGGAAGAAAAATCAAATTTGCACACATTTTCAAAGTTTTTTGCATATCCCCTTCTAACCCAGTTGTCTCCCTAGACACTGCCACTCTTTCCAATTTCTTCCGCCAGTGCCTCCATTTGGACCTCCACTCACCAACCTGCCTTTTGCCTAGATTACTATGGCCCTCCAGCCTCTGGCACCAGTTTCCGTCCCATCTACCATGCTGGCAGAGTTGCCTAAGGACTCTTAATGGCCTGTAGGAGAAAGCCTAAGCCCTTGCTTGGTATTACAGTCCTATGGAGTTCCTCTCTCGCCCTCAACATGCAGAATGCCTTGCATTTTCCTGAACTTGCTTATTCTTCCCTCTTGCTTGTCCTAGTACATCCTGTTGACTCTCTTCTCAGATTGGATCGCTCATATTAGTGTTCTGATGCTCAGGCCATTCTCACTCCCTCTGGGAACATTCCTCTGATGCAACTGAATGTCCCCCATATGTGCACTGGAGCACCCTGGGTCAGATTCTGTACAACCAGCAGTACATTCCGTTTGTATAGCTTCAAATGGCCTCTTTCTTGCAAGCACCAAGAGATATATCTTACCTCATATATGAACAAACAAACAAACAAACAAAAAACAAAACTAAAAACAACCTCAAAGGAACATATATATTAAAAGGAATATATATAAATTTTACCATTATAAAAGATTAAATTTGATTACAATTTACAAAATGACTAAGTTAATTTTCATGAAAATAGCTTGGAACTATCTTGGTTTTGTTTCTTTATAATAATCAAAGTCTATGTTTAACAAAACAACAGGAGTTTATTGGCTCATGAAACTAAAAAGTCTCCATGAATTTGATCAATAGCAGTGCTGTTCAAATGGCCCGTGCACCAGACTAACCTGGGGGCTCATGAAAAGATAGCACTGAGCTGCAGCCCCAGAGATTCTAATTCAGTGAATCTGGGTGGCTGAGAATTTGCATTCCCAACAAGGTTCCAAAGTGATGCTGCTGCTGCTGCTCTGGGGACCCCACTCTGAGGACCACTGGCCCAGAAATTCTAGCACTGCTGGATCCCTGTGTTTGATTATATTTCTAGGAAACTATTTCTCTCTTCAGCTCTTCACATTGTATTTCATGGTGTTGATGTCCTGACACAGTAAGCTCCTGGCAGTCCCTGCCCAGCATCCTCTTTAGCGTTAATACTTTCAGAAAGAGATTTTCCGAACATTCACGCAAATGTCTCCAACCTGACTCTGGCTCCACAAGACTCACATGCTCACTTCCCGACCAGTTACTTGGTACTCTGAGGGGTAACTGTTATGTGACAACTTCTTTACTGACAGCTCTCCTGCCTACCTCCATGCCGAATCCTATTTAAAGGAAGGAATGTCGGGCAAACAAAATGTTATACATATCAATATACATTAAGCTGGGCAAGGAACTCAATCTCTCTGAACCTCATTTCAGTAACCCAGATAACTGATTCCATAATAGCTACATTTTAAGGTTATTGTGGGGATTAGAAAGATGACCAGCTTAAAACAGCCAGCATATTGCCTGCCACAAAAAATATGTGGAATAAAAGGTAGTTAGATATTAAGGGAACTTGCTTTGTCTCTTCATACCTGTCCCACTAAAGGTGGTTCCTTAGATCCCTGGCAGCAGAATGGGTAGGCCCAGTTGAGGATATCCACCCTATCATTTGTTCTCACCCATCTCTTGTTCCTCAACTAGTGACCACACCCTCTTGGTCCATTCTTGGGAGAGCTGAGGTTCTTCCTTGGAAAATGAGGCATATGTTTAATAAGTACTTATCCATTTAGCACCAATCAAATATCTACCTCCCTTAGGTCAGAGATGCTTGGGGCTCCTTCCTTCTGCTATGGTTCATTTTTGTGTGGCTCTCACAATTTCTTCTCCAAGATTTCAGGTTTTCACAGGTTTGAAAGGGTGCTGTGAGGTTAAAATTTCCTTCCTGTTTGAGCTGATAATTGTCTTTTTTAAAAAAGATTTTATTAATTTTTTTTTAGAGAGAAGGGAAGGGAGGGAGAAAGAAAGGGAAGGCAATGTTGATCACCTGCTTCTGGTACACCCACAACCAGGGACCTGGCCTGAAACCTAGGCTCGTGCCCTGACCTGGAATCAAACCAGTGACCTTTTGGCTTGTCAGATGATGCCCAACTCACTGAGGCACATCAGCCAGGACAGATAATTATGTCTCTTTCAATCTTTCCCACATGTCTTTCCTCTGAGAGCCAATACAGAGAGCTCCTGATGAAGCTTATAGGGTAATGTTAGAACATTCAGTAGTTTGAGAGGAGGGGTGGGTCAAGAACTTGTCCTTTGCTCCTCAGTTGTGGACTCCCATCTGCCACAGCAAACTGGAGGATAATGATTATAGTAACTACTACTTGCTGAGCATTTATGTGCTGGCATTGAATCTTCACAAAGCCTGTGAGGTAAGTATTCAACTTTACCTATCTCAGGAAACTAAGTTTTGTGAGATAAATGGCAGGCAGAGCTGGAGACCCAGCTCTACTCCACCTGGTCTATGAATGCAGACCTCCTGTTGGGTGCACTGTTCTTTAACACTCTTTGGACTTGGGCTGGATTTCTCCCATGCAGAACATTAAGTTGCTGATGTTGTTGTTGTTGTTGCTCTAAATTGGATTACATATAAATTCTCTTTCCCTCCAATATTCAGTGAGATTTCTGGCAGTCACTGAGGACCCATTGCCTAATTGTTGCCATGGGTGATTTTCTCAATTCACTGCTCTGGGCCTGGGGCCATCACACCGATTCACCACACTGAAGAGATGCCTTTGTTAGTGCAAAGGCAACCTCAGGTAATCCATGTTTTGATGCACCTCCGATTTTAAGCACCAAATTTATTTCAGAAGTTGCATAAGGAAAGGTTGACCCTTCTGTTTTCTCTGGTCTTGACAGCCACAGCTCTGCTTCAGGGTGAGCAACCTCTGCCTGTTTCTCTGCCCTCACCCCACTGCTGCTTTCATCAGACCAGAATTGCGTTTGGGTGGGTGGAGAGTCCTGTTGCAATGTCATTGGCAAGCACTTCACTTAGAATAGCCTGAAGATTAAAATACTGGACTCAAAACCTAAGAAGTCCTATCATCCTGTCATAACCTACAAGGAAACTGAGCACGCCACTTCCTTTCTTGGCAGATATATGTATGTACTAGAACATTTCAATGCTTTAGAAAGTTAAGAATAGTCACAGTTTTGGGGGCTCCTTGTGGTTTTTATACAGTACCTCCTCTGCAATTCCACTATTGTCATATATATGGCTCTGAAGCAAATGAATGAACGAATGAACGAATGGATGCTCTGAACATAATGAAATCAAACACTTGAGAATACAAATAATAATCAATATGTAATCTACTTTTTCCTTGGGATCAATTGGAGTTTCTTAAAATTTTGGGACTAATGGAAAGCACTCACAATATATGAAGAAAATAAATGACAAATTTCTGAATATCTGACACTGCAATGGAGACTGCACCTTACCTCTCTGAGAAGCTTTAAAATAGCTCATTGCAGTCCTAGTCCTGTATCTCTGTGACTGTTGAAGTCAGGACTCTGTTTTGACTGGCATATGTTCAACTGAATGATGGTTGCTTCTGCTGAGGTTTTATTAGACTCCTATGGAGGGCAGGGGAACAAGGCAGGTAACTACACTGAACTGCAAAACATTTTGCTTGGCCATCTTTCTCACTTGTTTGTTTTTCCTTTCCCCTCTTTTTATTTCTTTTGTTGGGGGGTGGGGGATGTATTTACCAGAGAAAGAGGGAACACCCATCACCATTTGACTGGGTGTTGGATTTCAGGAAGCTTGGAGGTGACAAGAGGAAACCTTATGATTGAATATTGCCTATTAATGAAAGTCCATATAAATCAAGGCTCACATGGCTCTTATATGAATAAAATATTATACCTGCAGGCAGGAGGATGTGATATATTTTACTATTTTCATTAATCTGCAAGTTTGCTGTTCAAGGCTGAGACTACTCATCACTGCAGAGTAGAGACAGGCCCTTCTGTATTCCTGTTGTCTCAGGTCAAGAAAATGTTCTTTCTTTAGTGAGACAAATCGCTTTTCTCACCTGACACCTGACAATTTTTTTCCAGGATTTACAAAATTGCTTAGACATATTCAGGTACAGGGGGTTGGTTGAGTGCTTGAACCATATCTTAAAGCATCTTCTATCCAGCATTCTATATTTTATATTAATTATGTCTTACTCCATTATAAACAGGTCAGGCATGTTATAATTATAAAGACCATTGTGAGGTCAATATAGTAACTGAGCGGATCTATACACATGCTGCCCTGACTGCTTGCATGGTCACAGGCCCAGCTTTATGAGTGAAGGAGTGAAGGAAATGTTGAAGCGTAAGCCCAGGCATTTGGTGAGGCAGTTATCGTGAACTTTGTAAAATTCAATACATTAAATATTTTGGTATGGTTCAATCAAACAGTGTTCATGACCTTGTTTGACAGTTATTCAGGATGTGCAATAAGGTGATTTTTCTTTTAAACTATCTTATCAACCAAGCAGAGTCTGCCATGTGGCCAGCTGCTCCTTTTTGCTGCCCTCAGCTATTCTTGGAGCTAAAAATTATAAAACCCTGTTGTGGAAGAAAAAAAATCAATGTGCTTCTCTTATAGAGACATAGATTTAATGTGTCACAGGAGTAGATGCCATAGAAATACCTAAATTGATAACACTGATTGTATCTCCACTTGCTTGAGAGATATTAGGGTAAATAAAAGATGGCTCAACATAAGGTCAGTCAGATTACTTAAGTTCTTGTTTTAATGATGAAGTTAGCAACTTTAGAAAGTAGAGGAAGAAACCTATAGCATTTTCACACTGAAAAAGATTTCAGACTTATTTCCTGTAGTAACATCTTGTTGATATTATTTTCCTGGCATTTTACAAATTATAGTTCTGTTTGTAGTTTCAAAAATAAAAGCTTGGAATTTGGCTTTGTTTGAGGGTTCAGCAAATTAGTGCAGTTTGTTCTGGTTTGTGCAAGACGTCTTGTTTGGTACAGGACCAGGAGTTGATGCCATGTTTGTGAACAAGGCCACTTTCATTTGAGAATGTAAATAAAAGGAAAAGCTCGATTGGTGGCTTGCCAAAACTACGCCCCCCCACCATTTGCATTCATGTCCACAGCTCTGTATTCACACCGAGAGGTCAGAGCAGGGCTCCCTGGTCTAGATTTTCAGGGGTGAGCCTAATGAGACAAACCAAGGGTGTCAGTCTGCGGGTAAATACAAACATAAAGATGTGTGTCTTCTGCTTTCAGCACTGGCACACCTGCTGAAGGGTCCAGACACACACCTGTCAGTGCCAGTGTTTGTCATTGGAACAATGCAGAGGTTTCTAAACAGGAGGGAACTGATTTGCCTGGACTCAATGTCTGTCAGGTGCCAAGCAGTGCGCTAAGCCCTTCCATGTGTATGAATTCCGTGGTTACCAGAGCTCTGCTGTAGGCCGTGTTGCCCCCATTTTCACATTTGAGAAAAATCAGACTCAGAAAGGACTCATGTTTGAAAATCATATGACAAAGTAGTGAAGTTTATTCAAATACTTTTTAGCTCCCAAGCAATTATGCTTTCTATCCTGTAGCCTCCCTAAATACCAGGTAGATGGTAGCATATAAACTGTAAACTTGAGCATTTTTATAGACCAAGCATCTTTGAAAACCATAGTAATGTTATAAAAATCTCATTTAAACAGAATATTTTAATGTGGTAAAAAATATGTAACAGCAACAACTTTTATCTGAATATAAATAGATACACCATTGGCCAAGCAGTGTTCCCATCAAACATAATCATAACTAATAAACCTGTTAATTTTTTTAAACAAGTTTTCCTCATCCTTTTTGCTACAAATATGGACTTTTCTGGATAAAAAGTGGACTATGGAGAGCCACCATCTAGTTTTTTGTTCACTAGAAGTGGGCAGACCAATATGACTGGGGGAAGTAATACATTTACAGTTGTTTCATTAAGTCCCTTCGCCTCAACCCAAGGAGGTGGGTGAGACACTCACTGTTCATTCAGTCATGTAAATCCAGAAACTTGATTGATGAATCCATCGCAACCCATGTATAAAATGAAATTTATATGAATTTCTACTTTCATTTGCTCCCAAATAGTTAAGCAGGCAACAGGAATATGCTAATGTAGGATATGAATAACAATAATAAATGAAGTATTTACAGCAGTTGTGATTATGAACTTTAGTGTACAGTAAAACTCTTAGAGTATGGTTTGTTGTACCGGTGATTTTGTTTTATTTTGGATTTTTCATTTTTTTTTAAATAAGGAACAATCTTTGTGTTTAATTTTCACTTTTCTTGTATTTTGTGATTTATCTTTCTAGGTTTTCTTACTAGTTTTACCTACTTACACTTCTAATTCATCTTCCTTAGTTATGTCTTCATATATCTTTACAGTGACACTTTAAGTGAACAAATGGTCCCTTTGAACCATGGAATAGGTGAACAACCTTTTGAAATAAACACACACTCTGCTGCAATGAAGCCAGAAGAACCAAAAGAACTGACAGCCAAATACAAAATGATTGGTTCAGTTCAGGTACCCCTGCCAAATCCAGTCTGCCAGCTGGGAAATTCTTCTGCATTTTCCTAAGTGACTGTTCTATAAAATATTGAGGCTGTATGTATTAGTGAGCAACTATTGCTCTGATTTTAAAGAGCCTTGTTGTTTTATTTCTCCTTCCTCCAATGGAGAATCAAGAGCCCAGGGTTTACATATTGAAAATGAGGAACTAAATCAAATAGTGGCTTATTCTTTAAAGTAAACAGAGCAAAGGCTATCAGTGGCAAATGTAGCAAAAGCTAGCTGGCTCTATGCAAAGAGGAGGTTATAAAAACAAAAACTTCTTCCACTGAAATAATTATCTTTAATTGCTGAACTGCTTTTAATGTTTTTCATTTGCACAGAATTTTAAGGAAAGTGATGCTGACAAATACTAATGAGAAAATGGGAAAGACTGGCTCATACATCTGGGGGTGCTCAGAAAGTCTACCCTTCTCCCTTTTGTCTGCATGGAACCTACCTCTCTTTCAAAGCCCTACTGAGAACTTTCCTTTCCAGGGAGCACCCCTGAGCACTCCAATGCTCTCCAACCTCCTCTTTTCTGTGTTCCTGAAACCCACAGAGTCCTGCCATCAGTACAACTCTATGTGACTTGGTTTAGCTCATTTTCTTTAGCTGATACCTTGAAGGACAAAGGCTGGCTCCATCCAGGGCACATATTTGAAAAACAAACTGTAAACCAGAATGCTTTTGATTAACTCTTTTCTGTTTTGTGTATCGTTCCTGTCATACCATCTGCCCTGAAAGGAGAAGGGGTATTTTATGTCCAGCTCTTTCCTCCATAGCCCCCAGTGCCATGCTGAATTGATTGTGAATACCTGATGGGTAGAAGGAAGTGGAAATGTGTCCACGTGATTGCACTCTGGCTTTAAAAGTTCATTCAGATATGTGGAACAAAATCAGACACTATATTCAACAGGTAGTAAAGCAGTAAAATTAACCCTTTAGCCAACTAGCTAAAGGTGAACAGGCTGTCTGAAAAATTGCTCTGAGTCATGCCTGCTGCCAGTTCACAGAGAACTTGAACCTTAGTCTGGGTTACTCTGCATTTCAGATGCCAGGGCTGATCTCTGAAGGCTGTTTGTTGTTATCTGGCTTCTCACGTTTGACTCTGGTTGGAACAATTCTGTGTCCTGACAAGTTCTGCGAGGATGAGTTAAATATAATGGATAAGTGTTGCAATGGGAGCTAGATGATTCCTGAGGACATCACTGGACCCTTCAAAATGCCATGACTGGTGTCTTACAAAAAGTCCTTAAACAGAATGTTGTCAAGGAGTTAATGGCCCTTGGTTAACACAGATATTGTCAATTCACCTGTTTGCCCTAAAAGAAAATTCTTGCTTTCGAGTCCAACATTTCTTATGTGTATCATGCAAAGTACTAATTTTCCTCTTCTACAAAAGCAGTAGTCTCTCTCTTTTACTGTTTTTTAAAAAATTAAATTATTCTAAGAACTGTGAAATACTCAATTCCTGTTGTGTATGAGAGACCAGCTATAAATTTTAAGTAAAAAACGAAACTTTAATGTAAATATAAGCGAAGTCTTTTAGCCCTGGTTATGTACACTGTGTTAATATATCTCCATTAAATGGTGACTATATAAAGATGTTATCACAGTATTAAGAAATAGATTTGATATAAATAAATTATTATTAGTATAGTGTATATATGTGATACAAGGTGTATATGTGGTATATATATGTAAGATATGTAGATAGATACGCTTATAAGTAAATGTATGTGTATGTGTGTATGTACCATACTCAGAATCAACTTCCAGGAACAATTAATGCTATTTTGCCAAATCAATAGGAGAATTTCACTGCATTTTCCCCTCCCCCTGTTTTTTCCTCTTTTTCCAAAGACCTTCTGGTTTGGAATTCTTTTTATTAATCATCAAGGTCCATGTGTAAATGATCTGTTTACCTGAATTTGCTGTTGCCTATAAGAATTTCCAAGTACTCCTTAAAACAAAAAGAAAAGCAGAAGTAGCCCACAGGCTACTTACAATCATATTTATAATGAGCACATTGAATTAGGCATTTTGAATTAGACTGTGTGTCTGTCCCATTGATTTTATAAAAGGACATTCTTTTTTCTCATTTTTCAGTTGTGATTCAATCACAAGTATTAAGGTACATATTAAGTAATACTATAATTTCTTAGGAAAATTAGTTTGGCCTTTGAGATAGAACAGATTGTCTCTTATATTAAAATCAAACAAAACAAGACTAAAAAGAATTCTTTAAGTATAATCAAATATCCATTGAGTCTATTTTCCTCCCAGGAAGCTTTTGTTCCCCCTTACTATCAACTCAATAACAATGTAACCTAATTCAAAATAGGACGTTTCCTTTGGATCACCTCTCAGGCAGGCTTCCTCAGGAGATTCTGAGGAGACAGAGATGGATGATCTGGCTGTCTCCTGTGGGCTTTGGTTTCTACCTGTGCTGATGTCTTTATAGCCTTCTCAGTGAGGAGTGCCCTGAGGTCTTCTCTAGCTCTCCCCACGGTGGTCACTAGACTGCCTATGGCCATCAGAAGGGTAGAGAATAGTGGAACATTATATAATTGCAGGAAAGGAAAGAACCCTGACATTGTGTACATATGATGTGCAGGCCCTAGCTAGGTGTTTTACATACACTACCCCATTGAGTCTTTTTTTCAATTCCAGAACATTCAGCTTTGGCTGACCTTGAGCTTCAGAGAAGTTAATTAATTTGCCCAGTCACAGAACTGGTAGGTAGAGGAGGTGGGAAGGGAATTCAGGTCAGCATCAAGCTTGCTTTATTGCAAATTTCTTTCTGATACTAATTTCTCTGTGACAGACATCCTTGCTTTGTCCCTCTGTTCCCATGGTTTCAGAACTGTAGGCTCTTGATGGGCTTCCTTATTCATGTCTGCAATTTATTCGCCCAGTTGCTGGGACACTGCTACTTACCCCAGCCCTGTTGGATATGAATCCTTAATGATATCCACCATTCACCCTTTCATTCATTCATGTATCCAAGGCTTCTATTACATTCCAGGTGTTGGATAAGAATTCCCAATTTCAAAGACATCATGTACAAAAAATGCCCATAATAATTATAGTAATAATAACAATTATATTATAATTTATAGCAACAATGTTCTGGGTTGAATTGTGTCTTCTGCACATTCACATGTTGAAATCTTAACCCCAGAATGCGACTGTATTTGGAGATTGGGTCTTTATAGAGAAAGATAGTAAACTAAAATAAAGTCATTAGGGTGGCCCTAATCCAATGTGACTGGTATCATTATAAAAAGAGGAAATTTGCACACAGTGCCTTGTACAGAGGGAAGATGACATGAAGCAACAGAAGGAGAAGATGGACAACTATAAGTCAAGGAGAGAGGCCTGGACCAGATCATCTATCGCAGCTACCAGAACAAACCAACCCTGCTGACACCTTGATTTTGACTTCAGAACTGTGAGAGAATACATTTCTGTTGTTTAAGCCCTGAGTCTACTGTGCTTTGTTATGGCAGCCCTGGAAATGTAATAAAAACAGCAATAACTAAAAATTATTTGTTTATTCATCTATCTATCATCTATCTATTGTTATGTACTATATGCCCTTAATATATACAAGGTGTGGTTTAAGATGCCTCTAATGCACCATTTCATGTAAACCTCCCAATAACTTTGCTGCTACCAGTGCCACTGGGACTTAGAGATCATGAAACTTGCCCCAAACCACACAGCTAGTAGGAAGGAAATCCAAGATTCAAACCCACACTTTTTACTCCAGCATGGTGGATTATTCTCCTCAGTTTATCTTCATGAAGTCCTCCCAGCTGGCTGAATCTGAGCCCTATGTGTCCTCATTGTGAACTGTTCCTGTGTCTCAAATGTCAAAAATGTTGTGAAAACAACAGGATTTTTTTCAGGTCACTATAATGTCTAGGGGTCATTAAATTAAGTATGGGTTCTCATATTCCCAGTCTCCACATAGCAGAAAAATCTGCTAGAATGAAGAAGGTAATCTCATTAGTAAACCATTACCTCAGAACTGAAGAACAAATATGGTTGTTATTATTTCTGGCATCAGAGGGTTTTGGTCCTGAACAAAAGAGATCCCGGTGCAATGTAGTATGTGTTTTTATGAATAGTTTACTGTTTACAACACACAAACAAATGTTGCTTCAGAATCAACCCAGCTTCCTGTCACATAGGTGAGGAAAATGTGGAGATGGAGGATTTGAGGCTCCCTTCTGCCTCCACCCCTCACTGAGGTAAGTGAGGAAGGCCTTTTCCACTTGGCAGACTGAGAAACTGATGTGGGGGAAGAATCAGAGTGAGGCTCTGAAAATCAGGCATTATAGATATATATCATACATTTTGATGAGCCCATGTTAGCAAGTTTATCTATCCATTTTGGGTTGAATTATGGCCTTTTTAAGTGGGCTTCTCTGACTTATTTTTTTCATGCTATTTAACATTTAATACTTTCTTTAAGACCACTGATAAAGCCCTGACCAGTGTGGCTCAGTTGGTTGGTAGAACTTCTACAAAGCAAAATGTCACCAGTTTGGTACCAATCGGGGCACATGACTAGGTTGTGGGTTTGGTACCCAGTTGGGACACATGCAAAGGCAACCAATAAATCTTAAGAAAAAAGACTTACTGATATTACAAAGATTTTTGTGGAAAGATTTTTTTGGGATCAGAATAGATCTATAACATTTACAGCTAACTAATAGAACTTTCCTCTAAAACAGTTTAATGTTCAAATCTAATAGCAAGTGATTGTTTCTCATTTTTGGTAGCCTTACTTGAGTCAGATCAATTTAATTACTGTCCCTATCAATTTTGTGAAGTTCTGTACTAACAAGGTAAAATACAAGGTGAGTCCAGGGGCTGTGTTGATCTTCATTACATATTTCTCTTATATTTTTTTCGACAATTAAGATCCTAAACTGACAGCAGACTCCTCCTTCAGCAAAATGGATGTGGTAGAAAGACTAGAGGCTACAGAGTCCTGTGGGACAAACCACATGCAGGACTAAGGAGGTTTGAATGATGTAATGGACAACTGACAAGTGACAGGTGCTTTAGCCATAAGTGCTAGCTTCTCTCCTCATTGGACTTGACTTTTCCATGGAATCAGACATTTTGATCAGAAAAGAAGCATCTCATTGTAGCCAAATGTAAACTTTCTGGGACAAAAACTTAGAGCTAAGAGAGAGACTGAGTGATTTGCTCAAGGCCACACACACAAGTAGTAAATAGCAACATTGAGATTATAAGCCAAGTCTCCTAATCTGTTTAGTGTTTTTCAACAGAATTCCAATGTTGTTAGTTATTTCCTAAAACAGACCCAGTTTGCAAACTGCCACACGATGCTGTCTTGAAAGGCAATGGCTGTCTCTCCTCCCCTTTGATATGGATAAAAAGCCCATTTGGACCACTGGGAGTGGATTGAGGATAGGGAACCGGAGAGGTCGCTGGGGGAAATCACAAACCACTGGGGGTACCATGGAGAGGCAGCGGGGGTAGGGCTACATTGTTCCCTGCTGCTGGATGAGATGGTGGCAGAAGGAAGTTCTTACATTGAGCATGTGCACGGCTAGCGAGATAATTGGATACGAGGAAAAAAGCCCTTTTACCCCCTCTGGTACCAGATTGGGGCTGAGACTAGGGCAAGGCCGGCAAATGCACAGTACAAGTTAAAATGGTGGCAGGGGGAGATGGTGGACCAAAGAGGCCTGTCAGTCTAGCCAGGGAAAAGAAGTGGTTGGTTGGGAGGTGGACCCACCCAAAGTGCACAATTGTTTAAAAAGTTAATTGGTCATTCTGAGAAAGAACCTGCTCCATTCCACACCCGGCACTTTCCTAGGGGAACAAAGAAATCTCTCTCTTCTTTGTGGCCTGCTGCTCAGGACCTGTTCTTGGACAGTGCACTGGCCTGTCCTCTCCAAAGGGCATGTAATCTTGGCAGTCACATGGCCCATGGCCTCCAGGAGAGAGTCTTTCTCTCTCTTGACAACCTGGTGGAGTATTTGCGGGTCTGTTGGCGCTCTCTCCTTCTCTGGAGCACAGGATCTTGAGACTCTAGAAGCCACATGGCCAATGGCGGCACTGACACTGTGCAGGGGCTCCAGAAGGGAGCCTGAATTTGGGCAGCAGCTGGGAACAAGCTAAGCTGCTTTCATGACTGCTTAGTAGCTGTCTAGGGCTCTAAAGAACAGTACTTTAAAGTGTTTAAAATGGAGCAGGAATTCTGAGCAGTGTCTTTTGTTTCAGTCTTGCTGAGGACAGCTGGGTTTTGTCTGGGTTTTTCCTTCATTCTTCCAGATCATTCACATTCAAGTAAAACCCTTTTTCTTTTCTCCCTAGCCTCTGCTGATAGAGTTTGCCTTTTGGTGGCAGCAGGCAGATGAACCCCCACTCTGGTTCGGTAACACATTGCCATTCCATACCCAGTCCTGGTGTACAAAAAAAACTCACCTATGCATGCCAGATTAAAGCTTAAAGAACAAGCATATTTTCTCTTAACAATCACTTTCCAATAATTCTAATATTCATTTGATAATTTTAATAGCTTTGACTTCTCCACTGTTCATTAATTTGATCATAAAAAAACAAAATTCACCTCGGTTTTGTTACTTGTAATTAGTAATAGTAAAAAGTTTTATGGCAATAGGAAATAAAAATCAATGGGCAAATGGAATTGAGAGGTTACTTTTGATATTGTCTATTGATGCTACATGTTCCTCAGTATCACAAGTGGAGAAGTGGAGATAACATCAAAAAATATGTATTTACAAAGCGCATACTCAGAGACTTTTGGCAATACTTAAGGCCATTAGGATCTCCCAATACAGTTATAGACCCACAGAGGTCAATTAAACTTTGCAAAGCTTGTTCAGCTCTATTGCCTCTAGGAGGTTTATAGGAAAACATATGAAAAATTCAACAAATTATTTTCTCTATGTAGCATGGTTCCAAGTAAGCATTGTGACTGTCTTCTGTCCTAAGTTATCAATATAAATAGATATTTCAATGTTTAAATACTATATTCAGAGTAATAAGAAAAATTAAAAGTAGACTCCTGGAGCATGTGGGTGTAATGTGTAGCACAGTGACTATAGTTTATAATACTGTATTACATATTTAAAAGTTGCTAATAAACTAAATCTTAAAAGTCTTCACGCACGAAAAATTTTGTAACTATGAGAAAAAGAGAAAATAAATTCCTGAAACAGAAAAGAAACTTATTTCTATTCCTTCGGCAATTCAGTTTTTGTAGGGTATCTGTTACAATACTAGAAGAATCTGATGAGTGTTCTGTATGTAGATGTATCAGTACTTGCTATTTTGTTGACGGTTTTTTACCTTAAAATGCATTTACAATTTTTTACAAAGCTGATCTCACATGCACAGGGATGGTTTAAAGATGTTTGAAGTAAAAAGTCAATAATTTTCAACTGTATTTAAGGTTTAGTTTGTTTACACCCCAGAATGATTCAAGTTACTTCCAGGACAATCTGGAAAATCGTACTGAAATGACTAATACAGCAAAGCAGGAGCAATCATTTATCTTTTTGGTGGAATGATAGCATCCAGAGGTTGGAAGCTTAGATTGTAGACTGAAATACTCTGGGTGAGTGAATGTCTGTTTATCAACTAATCAACAGATGTGTTGACTACTTAACCTTTCTCTCCCAGCCCAAGTCTTACCTCCAATGCAGACACTTGCCTAAATCTCATTCCTTCTCTCTGCTGGCTGTCTGCTAATCTCTCTGAAAGTGTTAGTTGATAATTTAAGGTGTGACCACTCCCAGGAGTATTGCATTTCAAAAGAGGCCTCCAGATAGAAAATACTTCAATTAAAGCAGGGGAGAAGGGAGGACAATTGTTATTTTTTAACTCACTTGTAAATTGAGTTCCAGGCCATTTAACTCAGTCTTCAGCTAGAGCCCCTCTGAGCTCCCTCCTGCATTTAATTCCCTCCAATTCTGAGAGCCAATGACTCTGAGCAGGATTTCCTCCCTGTCAAGTATCACATCACAGTAATTTCAGCCTAAATCTAGTTTACTCACCTGTGTCTTAGCTACAGATTGTTGCTGAACAGAAACATCAAAACTGTTCATTTCCTAAATGACATCTTAACAGTGTGTGAAAGAAAGAATTTGTATTTCCAGGACCCTGGGCTGCTACATGCTTTTATAAACCTAGTTACGTATTTTATGCTTTGAGTTCAAAATGTAATTGCATATTAGGTTCCCTCTTTTTCAGAGATTTGAACACACTTAAAAGTGAAGCATTCTGTGTGCCAGGGTTAATTCACTAAGGTTTTTTTCTGTCCATGCCTGTATGACCAATATGTATATTACATATAACTATGTATGTTAATATGAACATAGGATGTGCCAATATTTTCAACTTATTCTCTTATAATAAGAGTTATAATAGTAATGATTCCTATGTTCAACAGCAAATTTTTCTGAAGTTCTTTCTATGGTAGTCCAACACTAAACATTGGATATACAACCAGGAATGTATATATATAGAACTTTAGGTTATAAAGGTTTCTCTTGTCACATTTCAATTTTTTCCCATGTTTCTCCTTTACAAATAGCAAATAATAAAATTAATACACAGAACTGTGCTCACAATTCTGGAAGACAAGTTCAGTTTTATTTTCTTTAGCTCTTAGGGTCACAATGGTCTCCTTTTTATTTGAATTGATCAAAGACTGCAACCAACAATATGAGAATATGCCTCTTAAAGGGGCTTTGTCTTAGATATTTTATATTCGTATGCGCATATGTACTATAGACATCCAGATGTAGATGGTCAACTTTATGGACTGTAAAGGAAGTGAAGGTATTCATAGCAGTTTGCTTTCCCAATCAGCTCCTGCTAATTGATTGCAGTGATCTGTGCCCAGGTGTAAAGATCTGTTTTGGTATATGAGCAAAACTAAAATCAGTAGTCTTGATTTGTAAAATTTGGTGAATGTTTTCTAGTAATCTAGTTTTCGGATATTTATATCTCTAAAGATTCTTTTAATCTTTTCTGAATAATACTGTTTTTAAGTCTGGGGTTTGCAAATGGCTTTCTCCTTGAAGCAACGTGGCAGCTTCCTGTTCAGCAGACAATTATGCAATAGGATGGAAGGTATTGCACAGCCTTCCCCTTCTAGGGTGATAACCTTTCAAATCACCTAGGGCAGTTACCATACTTCACGGTCCTGGACACCTGCATGCACCTGCTGGGAAGCAACTCTGAAGATGTCCCAGTCAGCTGGTTTCCATATTCACTGTTTTCTTCTGAATGAAAGAATTTGGCTCAGTAAGCCAATTTTGAGTAACATGCTTATTTATTAATGGATAGTATTTTTGACCTTCATTTAAAAACATTTTAATGAGAAATTTTTAAAAAGTACCTGAAAGTAGAGAGAATGGTGTAAGGAGCAGCCATATATTAATACTTATCACCTAGCTTCAGCAATTACAAACTCATGACCAGTGTTTTTTCATGTATATCCCTCTTCCACACAGGGCTAAATGAATAGAAAAAGGAAGTGGTTGAAAGAGTGGAGAATTAGTGAGTCAATAATCTTGGAGAGCTGTTCGTGTGTGTGTGCACTCATGTGTGTGTATGTGTGACAGAGAGAGAGAGACTAAAAGAAAGATTTGGAAGGTTAGGGCTTTACTAGTTTTTCCTCTTAAATGTATTTTAATAGGTAATATAGCTTGTGGATCCTTGTAATATTAGTATCATAAGGATGACTCCTGAAAATTTTAAGCTTACATTTTAAATTTAATGACTTAGTGTATTTATTTTAAGACATCCGATACCATTTGTAAACAGGAAAATGCAGTCAACTTTCTGGATGTTCATATGCTTAGGTAGCCATCTTTTGTGAATAAAACATCTAGTTTATGTTTAACAACGAATGAAGCAAGAATGGGTTCTGGTCAGGGATGAACAGAGAACTTGGCATCTAGTTACTGTAGGGTGACCTTAGGCAAGTCCAGTTACTCTGGGCTACATTTTCCTGCTTTTATTCACTTTTAAATTGAATCTGTATTAAGCAATTGCTGTCTGTCATACACTGTGGGGAACACAGGGACAAATAAATCACCATTCCAGACACAAGGGCCTCCAATCTAGAAGAGTTGGGTAGGGGCTGGATATTCTCCTGGGGTGTTCAGTCCGCAGCCTGCAGCTCAGGATGGCTATGAATGCGGCCCAACACAAAATTGTAAATTTACTTAAAACATTATGAGATTTTTTTTGTGATTACGTGTTGCAATGTATTTAATGTGTGGCCCAAGACAGCTCTTCTTCTTCCATTGTGGCACAGAGATGCCAAAAGGTTGGGCGCCCCTGCCATTTTCAACTCTGGCAGTATGTTTTTAATAATTTATTTTATGTTAATATTCTTTTCCAAAGCATTCACTATTCCTCATTACTTACAAGAGAACACTCTTACACTAATATTTGAGAATGACCATGCTCTGACCCAAATCTGCCTTTATTTCTACTTCTCCCCTACTAAAATTACTCACTCTGGTTACAGTGATTTCTATTATTATTGTTACCTAACATCAGATCACTGAGTCCCCTCTGCTTTCTGGACCCTGACTGCTTCCATCCCAGCCTCTAATTTTCAACTGTTCTTTCAGAGCCAGCACAGTTCTTTCCTTCTCTGAAGATCCCCGCCCTCCCTTCCATCCTCTACTCCATTGTACATTTCCAGTAATTGCAAAATCCCTTCTCATTTAGTATAGAGTCATGCCTGCAGATGTCCACCCCTCCCAGAAAGACTCCCTGACCTGGCCAACTGCCTCTGGGTTCTCATAGTAACCACCGATCTCACCAATCTCACCTCTCTTACCAGGAAGCTTTTGGACAGGACTCTTGTAAACAAAAAATTTGGGGACTGAAAGTTTGCGCCAATCATCTTTGAATGCCAAATGCCTAACAAACATAGTAATTGGCCCAGGGTGCATGTTCAATAACTGATTCATGGTAGATAAATAGATGTCTCAGTGCTTTTTGCCTCCTGCCTCATAATGTTATCTTACTTAGAGTGGGTAGGGAAAAGTACTGCAAAGCTTTAATTCCTTTATGACACCCAAGGTATGATTTACATAGAAGATTTTTAATTAACAGGATTCTATTTTTAACTTGTAAGACAGTTATATTTTCAGGTTTTCCTCAAAAGCTAATACTTCCCAAAAACTGCTTCATTAATTGCTAAAAATTTTATAAATCATGATAAAGATATTCTATGATAATTGTTAAATACATACAATTCCAAATGTTTAGATATTTGGAAACACCTGGATTCTTTAGTAGGTATATCATATTTGTTTTATGATGTTTTCACAATCTCACTGGAGAAACCTTTCTCAAAATATATTTTGAATTATTAATTCTGCTACAACTAAAATAAAATCTTAAAAGAAACCCCCCCCACCCCCCGCAATAGGAATGCTTGGGTTCATAGCCCCTGAAAGGCATTTGAAGCGCTTTCATGGGCCCGGTTTTATTTGAGTCTTAAAATAAACAGTGAAGTAGGAGGTTTCCAAGCTTCAGTATTCTTTTGCATTTATCAAAGAGGAAATTCAGTTTAACATCCATCCTTGTAGTGCTGTCTGAAGAGCAGTAAACAAGACACAATCTGGTTTATTTGGGCTATTAGCCACAGGACCTGAAAGCTTGAACACATCTGGAGTATTCATAATGTGAAGAAGAGAAAGTGAAAAGAAAATTATGACAGCCAAGAAAAAATAGGGATTCTAGAAATTGCTGTTGCCACACAAATGCTACATAACAGAGTGCTGGTCCTCAAGTCCCTGAAGTCAAACACCGCCGGCCCCTCATCCTCGGATCTCAGGCGTGCTGCCTAATCTCTGGGGCTTTAGCTTCCTCATCTGTGAAATGGGGATTCTGTGAAGACTGATATGCTTCAATATCTGCAAAGCACTTATTTCAGTGCCTGGCACACAGTCCATAGTATGTGCTCGCCTTTATTGTTATACAAATGAATTTGATAACAAGTAGTAATTAAAAGTCAGTTTCATGCAATATCTTCTTTGTGTGTATTTTGCTTTTTTTCAGTTCATTTATTTATCCACAGATAAAATTTAATAACTTTTCATTCATGTCTTCATCCATATTACTTGAGTGCCCGTTGTGTGGAAAGCAATGTGCTAGGTGGCACATATTTAGGTAAGATCTGGAGAGAAAGTCTCTCTACCTGGGCTTTTCAGGCTGTAGGACAGTAATGTACATCATTTTCACCAGGCTACCTCCTGAGGGGTTGGGAAATGAGCTGGGAATGTGCCCCTAACCCCCCCAGGACAAATTCACATAGCTTTCATCCTCTTCACACAGTTCCCCTGCTGGCCTTGCCAGCATTCACTGGATGTGACATTCGCCACATGCTCCTTGGGAAGTAGGGCAGTGAGGAGAAGACACTCGCCGTCCAGCCCTCATGGCCTTCAGCCCAGAAAGGGGCACAAGCACCGCTACACAGCTCCTATGTATCCGCTTTCTGAGCAGATAGTGTTTCCATGAATGCTCTGCTCCAAACCCTCTTTCCATGGCAGGTGGAATGTTTACACAAACTTTCTGAAGCAAGCATTGCCATTTTTACCCAAAGATGTGTCATGATCACCTGCCTGCAATAATACCCACTCTTTTCTTTAGTTCCTGGACCCTGATTTTTCTCTGGAATCACACTGTGTTCCCATGAATGCTCTCAAGAGTTTCCCTGCTACTGCTCTGCTCCCACTCCCAGATTCTCTGGAGAATTTCCACACCAGCTGCAGACTTACTCTCTCCTCTCTTTAAATTTCTCCTGTGACACGATGCATATCACTTTGCATCAGGTTGCATCATATGATGTCAGAAAACTGAAAGAAAACAAAGTGTTTTCCCTGGGGTACTGGGCACTGGCAACAACAGACCAGTGGGGAACGGTGATGTGGGCTTTCAGTGGCAGAACATCTACCTCTGGCTTTAACTAATCCTTCTTCAGATTCACTTTCTATGATGTACTTCTTTCATGGACATTAAAAAGATATCTTTTTTTTCTTAGGTGTTTTCTGAGGCTTAAAATTTGTTTTCCTTGCATGATAAGATTCAAGATTCAATATAACACTTAATTTTGTCTTCATCTTAGTCCAAGGGTAGATGATTAAAATATCATCAACAATATGTATAGGATCACCTTGTGGAAAACTTCACCCCAGAACTAATATCCTATTGATGACTGCTCTGATTTGCTAAAAAAAAAAAAAAAAAAATTACTCACTGTGAAAGTCTTTCTAGGCATCAGATGTTTTGAAATAAAAATTTATATGTAAAAAATGTGTTCTTTTCCTTAAAACAGAGATAACACTACGTCTTGAATTTTACTTATTTTTTTATCATGATTTCTTGTGCTTGTACTCTTTGATTAAAGTTCAGAAAAGAGCCTTTACCTCCTATTGATAATTTTTCTCCAGTGAGATCCTGGCTCACATACCAAGGTAAGACTTTTGAGGGCACCAGGGCCTGCAGGGAACTGGCTAAAATGCCTTCTCAGAGGCTGAGGCTCTGCTGTGCCGTCCTTGGGTGAGGCTCCACGGCAAGGCTTTTCTGTGCTCAGCTTCTCTGATGATCAGAAACACACACACAAATGTGGGGCAATAACTCACACACTGCCATGGTCTGTCTCTCTAACTCACAGTTCTGAGATAAGAAAACACAAGCTAAAATTAGTCCATTTTTTCCCTCCACCCATAATTTCTCCATTGATGGAGAAATCAGGCCATCCTGAAACCTTTGGAGCTGTGGTCACCTGCATGACTCCCACTTGCTGTCCTTAGGCCGGCTTACTTCGAGGGGAATCCCCAAGACAGAAGAGCAGGAAAAGATGGGCTTATATATGATTCTATCTTGTGCTCAGATCTCCTAAGATAATCTCGAGTTTTCCACTGTGTTTAAAGACATTTTCTCAGCTGCATTTCAGAGATTAGCTAACTGGTTCCACTGCTGGTGGTAAAATTATGGAGGGCAAAGCACAATAATTTTACATGGATAATGACCCTCATTTGCTCGCTTTGATTCTGAGCATGTTTGGGAGAGTTGAATTCCTCACCAGGGAGTGGTGGCATATAGGAGAACAGAGTTCAGAACAGGGAGTCCTTGGGCTAGATAACCGTCAAACAAACCAGTCTCACAGTTCTTCACTTCTTCAATCTGTGGACAATTAGTGAGTCTGCTAAAAGTCATAGAACAAACCCTGACAGGGGTCAGATTTTGTAAGTTTATGTGTTTTGTGCCAGGGCGGCAGTCAGAGCTTCCCACTGTCTGACCACTTCCATCATCCCTCTCCATTCCCACAGGAGCACGGAGACATGATTCCTGCCCTGGTCAACGCTGTGGCTGTCCATTGCCAGGCATCTTCCTGTTCATCCTTTTGTTCCATTCTGTTTTATACCTCTTGTTTTCCATCTCTATTCTGCAGCCACATGGAGTTTCTTCACTTGCTTGAGCACACCAGGCTTCGGTAGCCTCTGGCCCTTTGCTGATGACATTCCCTTTGCTAGAAACACTCTTTTCTTCCTCTTGGATCAGAAGATCCCCAGAGATTATTAAAAGTTAATGTTAAATGTTACTTCCTTAAGGAAACATCCATTCCTCTCAGCTTAGGCAGTTTCCTCTGTGTTATGACATCTCAGGGCTATGTATTTCTTCAACTGTTACAAAATAGGTGAATGTTTTTGATATACACTGGTGTAATTTTATTCTTTGCATCTCCTGATATATGACCTTCTCCCTTCTCAGCCTGGGCATCCACCTGTCCTGGGGGTGTGGGGAGGAGGGTGATCAGCAATAATGAAAAGAACAGGTTTATTCATACATGTAAGGCTAAGCAGCTTTTAGCATACTAACAAGGATATTTGAATGCACAGCAACACACAAGGCCTGAAGGCTAAACTTTCTGAAGAGAGAAAAAGATTTCCCAAGTTCAGGATCTCCCCTTTTGACATATACAAAACTAAGCAAAGACGATTCATGTAAGGGAAGTGTTGATTAAACACAGAGAGAAAGGAGTTGGAATGTCTGATCTAAATAAATTGGGCGGCAGAGAAGGCAAAGCAATAAGCTAAAGGCAGTTGAATGCATATCAGGGTACATGTCCACCTCCAACCTGGGGCCTGCTCTTCAAGGTTGACAGGGCATGATGATGGGGTGGGGGGGTTGGATTCCCATACAAAGATGCAGAAAGATCCAGAATACTCTGTTCAGAGTAAAGGGCTTTGGTTATGCTTCTCACTGAGGACTCTGAGAGTAGATGGCCTTGTAGCAGTTGTCTGTGCTCCAGCTCCAGGTGGTCATACCAGATGACAGTGCCTGTGCAGTACAAAGAGGTAGAGTGCATTTCGTGTCCTAGTGGCTGGTGGCATGGAAAGCCAAGATGTGTTCCTCAGCCTGTGGAGGGAGAGGATGGTAGCTGAGAACTTTCCAGGAGCATCTCTGTGGTGAAGGATGCCTAGACCTAGAACTCCACAGTTGTCATGGACAATTTCAGGGTGCCCGGGAGAATGAGACCCAGAGAGCAAGGGAATGACTGGTGCTTTCCAGGGAAATTTCTGAAATGAAAAACACTAGTCATTGACCAGTCTCAATCTTCAGCTGTGAATGGGAGAAAGGCATTAGAATGGGTCACTTTGGACAGCAAGGACTGAGGGTTTAACAATCTGGGAAGATTATGTGAAGCCTGGAGCCTGCTCACGTTAGTGGTCAGTACATTCATAGTAATGAACTCTTGCATGCACCTCATACAAAATATATAACAATTGGAACATTATTTAGACTCTGCAAGTCTCAGGGTTTTCACTGGTAAAATCTCATTTTGTTGTGATAATACAATGAGTTCAAACAACTAGAGCAGTGAGAATGGTGCCCATTGCACAGAAAGCACAGTGATGTCACCATTGTTCTGTTAATATATTTTATTAAGACTATTTTTTAGAGCAGTTTTAGGTCCACAGAAAAACTGAGGTAAAGGTACAAGAGTTCCATTACCCCCTCCGACTTCACAAACTCACAGCTTCCTCCATTATTAACCTTCCACACCATAGTGGAGCTTTTATTACAATTGATGAACATACATTATTGCCTAGAGTCCATAGCTTACATTAGTTTATTCTTGGTATTGTACATTCTACAGGTTGGGACAAATGTGTAATGACATGGATCGATCCTTACAGTATCTTAAAGCGTATTTTCACTGCCCTAATGTGGGGGCGCTCCGCCCGCAGGGCCCCCCTGGCTGCCATGGATGAGAATAAGTCTACAAAGACATGATCTGCTTGGAGAAAAAAGGTAGCCAATCTCTCAAAGGAGAAGGGCCAGGAGCCCGTTCCTCAGTGGGTTTTTATTGGGTTCATTTGCACAGGATTACAGGTAAAACTCATTAACCATTGTCAGGCAATAAGGATCAAACAATAGATAACAAAGAACTCTGAGGGCCTATTTTGAGTCAGGGTCAGATAGCTAAAGAACTGTAAAGATTTGAGGAACAAACTCACTTCTTACTTGGACCCTTATCATTTAATTGAGAGCATTCTAAACAAAGCAGGTTTCACAGGATTTTACATATTCTTTCTTAGGCCTGATCACCCAGGGAACCCGCCCTTTCCAGCACAGGGCTGCACCACCCTCTGTCATTGTTTCAGGCTTAGGTGGAGCGAGGGAAGTTAGGCAGCCTAGAGATTAGGAGACTTCTCCCAGACAGAATGAGGACTCAGGCTTTGTCAAAGCTGAGGGGTGAGGGTCCTTTGCCCCCTTTTGCTGTACTCCCCAAAGTCCTTCCTTGGGGGCCTCCCACGTGATCGTACCTGTCTTAGGTTGCTCCCGCCTTGGGGAATCTTACCTGTCATTGGCTAACCTACCAAGCACTGGGGGCCAGTTATGGAATGAGGAGCAGAAGCAGCACTCCTGCCAGGGAGATAAGCTTTGGTCTCTTTGGTGGCTTACGGTCCAAGGTCACTCCCTCAGCCTTAGCCTTGGTGGGGTTACAGCTTCTGAAACCAGGCAGGACAGTTCCCAACACCCTAAGAGTCCTCTGTGTTCCACCTGTTAATATTTTTAGAAGGTAGGCTTCAGGATGGCAAAAGCCATCTAAGCCTTACTCACCAACAGATCTTCAGTGGCTTATACAAAGCCACATGTATAATATGGGATTAACACATATTTGTCAAACAAATGTATACATGAATGAAGGTAAAGTTTTAAGCTAGAACAAGGTGATTTTTAAAAAAATGCCATTTTTCTATGTTAATAGTATGGAAGAATACCAACAAAACAAAACAAAAAAATCCCTTGAAGATAGAATTATTATTAAGAAGATCACTCATCATAACATATATTAAAAATAAAATGTATTAAACTTCCATACAAAAAGAGAAGATTCACATGTTAAATTTTATACAAACACACATATTCTGAAAAAATGACACAAAATATAAAAATAAACTGATGAACAAAAAAATATAAGACAAATAAAAAGAACCCAAAATAGTCATATGACAATCAGATGAAAAGGAAAAATCGTCAGTAAGGGACAAATTGGCATACTTTAAATTGATTTTTAAAGTACAGTTTATTATGAGAACATAATAGACAGGAATATTTCTGAGCCAGATAACATAGTATCAAAATATATCAAATAAAAGCAGTGAGAAATACAATAAGAAATTGTCAAAGCACAGTTAGAATATGTTAATAATTTTTCTGTAATTTACATGTGTTGAGCAGATAAATATTAAAGAAAAGAATCAATATAATTAATACATTTTATTTACTGAATATTTATAACAATATGTTATTGTCAAATGTCCACTGTACAGTTAAATGGTGATCATAGCCTGTGTATCAAAAAAAAGCTCAATAACTTCTCTAGACCATACTTTCTGACAAGAGCAATATAATTAAAGTGATAACAAAATATGTAAAAACTTAAGCCATGTGGAAATTAGAAATACTCCCTAAATAATCTTTGAGGAGCAGAGAAAAAAACTGATTAGAGATTGTTTAGGAGATAACAATGAAAACATCACATATATGGGATGCAACCTAGATTATACTAGGAAAAAACTTTGTAACTTTTAAAGGTTTTTATCGATAATAAAAAAGGATGTAAAGCACCTATCTAATCCACTCCAGAAGCAAAACAACAGGCATAGCAAACCTTAATGAAAACATGAGTAAAAAACTAATAAAGTATACTAGAAATTAATGAATGAAACCTGAAACCTATAGAATAAATACAGTAATTCAAAACTTGATTCTTTTAAATGAAACATTAACAGTGACAAATCCATGGTCAGGCTAAGAGAAAGAGAGAGGACATACAAATATTCAGCATTAGAAATAAGAACATTGTGGAGGGGAAGTGGAGCTCAATGGTGAGAACACAGAGCATCCTGGCTCTGAGCCAGATTGACTTTCCATTTGTAAAATTAACTGGAATGGGATTTTTAAGAATATCTATGTGTATTTTTTAAGTAAACCAAAAATATGGACAGGAGATTTCAAAACTAAACCAGTACTATGCATAGCTGTATGATAATACATTTTGAAATTTAGCTGAAATAAATGAATTTCTGGGAAAACATGTTTACCAAATGTAACATAAGAAGAGGCGGAAGACTTGAATTTTGGAAGACAGTAAAATCATTGCAATAGAAATATACTTCTGTTGATCAAAAAATTTTAAATTTATTTTCTGTTTAACAAGTATTGATCAACTATCTACTATGTACCTCCTGCTGTTTTATTCTAGTAAATGTGAGATGAACTTTTATTCTCATTTTTTTAAATTTCAAAAATAATCTGTACTTTAAAAAGAAAGAGGAAGAAGGAGAGGAATAGGGGGAGAGGGAGGGGGAGGAGAGGCAGGAGAATCAATCAACTGGTCAAGATGAAAAGCCAATGGGTTCATTTCTTCTCCCGGGCCCACCTGTCTGCTTGCTGTCTGTCTATCATCTACCTATTTCTATATATCTATATCTATCTATTTGTCTATCTATCTGTTTACCTATCTCTGTCCAATTTATATGTGCACATGCATAATTTAGATTCTATAGGATGATTATCCATTTCTTCTGTAACTTGTAATTTCAAATTATGGATGTCCCTCTATGTCAGCATATAGTATTTTAATTATGCAAGTATTATTCTCTTCAAAACAAGGTGTGCGATTGAACAGGTTGCAAGGAAACACAATCCCATGTCACTCACTCCTACAGTATGAAGAAAAGTGATCCAAGGCCAAGCTCTTCTAGATTCTTCTAGCTTCCTTATCTTCCAACAGCTGCTGCTTGCTCATTCCTATCATGTTGTCCTCCTTTATTTTTTGTTGTGGGAACTTTTAGAATTTTTCTTTTATGTTTTGTGTTCTTAAACTTTAATCAGGATGTATTTGGGTGTGGATGTATTTTTTTCTGTCCTTGGACCATTACATAAGAAACTTCAGCTCTGGAAAAGACTGTTTAATTTTTTCTCTTACTGTTTCTTTCCATGAACATTTTTGTTTTCTGTTTTTAAAAAAATCTCTATTGAACTATTTGACCCTCCTGTATATATCTTGTGAGACTTTTAATTCTTTTATTTATTCATATGTTGGTTTATTTTTGCTTTTAGATCTGGGAGATTATTTGGCTCTACTTGTTGGCTGTCTGGTCTGCACAGCAACAGAGAGCCCTGGGGCCAGATAAGCAACTTGGTATTTCAATCGAATGTTTGTTTTGTCAATCCTGTTTCAATTACCAGTATGTCCTTCTTTTCTGTGAGTGCTGTTTTCTTCTTCTGTTCCTTCACCTCCCCGCTTCCTCTCTAATTGTAGCCAAATTTAATTTTATGTGCGCAATTTCCCCTCTACTCTCTCAAGATCAAATTGAATTATTGTTATTATTATTCCTGTTCTCTCTCAGGTGAGCTGTTTTACTTGGTCATCATTGTCATTATCTTCTACTATGGTATTTTCCTTTTGTCTCAGGTGGCGCTTGCTTTTGTTGATTTTTATGAATGAAGGCCTGGGTTGATGGACCTTGGCGGTGATTTTGGGTTTCCTTTAGAGTATGCACATCTGTTTCCTGAGCAGGCCTCTTCCTTGAATGGCTAACTACAGGCCCCATAAAAGTGGGTGAGGCATCGACAGCAGGAAGAACAAGCAGCGGACATCCTGGGAACCTCCTTCTTCCCCACACCCCTGCCAGGCTAAGTGCCAAAACGGGGCAATTGTTCCCTGAGAGGTGATAACACAGAACAGAGATTTCCTAGCTTTCTTGGTCCGTGGCTCCTTTGTTGTCTCAGTGATTTTTTTTAAAGAGTTTATTTATCTTTAAAGAAAGGGGAAGGGATGGAGAAATAAATGATGAGGAATACTGATATGAGTGAGAAACATCAGTTGGCTGCCTCTTGAACCTACCACAGTAGCAGACCAAACCTGCAACACAGGCATGTACCCTGACTGGGAATCAAACCAGTGACCTTTTGCTTTGTAGAAGGATGCCTAACCAACTGAGCCACACCAGTCAGAGTATCTCAGTGAATTTTCACAGAAGCCCGAGCCTACGGGCTTTCTAACAGTCTTCTTTATAAGTAGCTAGGGCAACTTAGTAGCTATTTGGAAACTAAACACATATACATTAAAAGAGAATATATTTCTCTTTCATGCTTAAATGGGCCCCATGAATTAGTAGTGGGCTGTAGGTGGCCTTTGGGATCTAACTATAACAGGGTGCAGCGATGAGGGGAGCCCCAAATAGGGATTTGTAATAGGGTCCAGAAGAGCTTGGATATAATTGGCTCCATACCATATGGCCACACCTGTCCAGAATGCTGGCAGCTGTGGCCAATTGTGAGAGGAGCCAGAAATGGGCCTGCAGAGGAAGATTGGCCCTGGGATTTAAATGGAGGCATGGCAGCCATTGGGCGTCTCTCTTTTTGTGACCACGTGTCTGTTTAGGACCATTCAGCTTTGGTGTCTTGATTGGGGCCATGGGGCTTGGGTGAGAGTCAGGACCATGAGGCTTTGGAAGTGCTCCCTTTTGCCCTGTGCAGGGTGCCGGGAGGACTGTGTGCATTTGTGGGGAACTTTAGTTTGTGTTATTTCAAATAAATAATAAATTCCTTTCCTTTTCACTGATCTCTGATATTAAGAGACATCTTTTCTCAGGCAGCGGGCAAAACGAACCCAGCAGGTGGGGAGGAATCTCTAGAGAAAAAGAGGGGGTCTTTTATATCATTCAGCCCCTCCTCCCCGCTCTGTTCTGTAACATAACTGCAGAATGCCTCGCACCCTGTGTTCAGATCAGATAGCTTTTGCTCATTTTCTGTTCCACCTTGACTTTCTAGTGATACTTGTTTTTTATCATAGTAGCTGCTGAAAGTCTTGCTTCTCAAAGACATGCTATCATGCAAAGGAATGTAGTACAATCTGAAGTTGAAGCTATGAACTGTCTAACACAAGCATTTCTCTTGGTGTCTGTTAGCTCTTCAGGATGTCTGTGTTTACCCCCAAAATCTAAAACACTACAGTCACCCTATGCACAGGCCATGGCGTCCTGGGGCCCCTTGGTATATACTTCAGATCACAGTTTTGGTAATTTCACTTCTGGAGGCCTTGCTCTCTTTTCTTTCTCATGCTCACATGAAGGTCTGGGGTTACTTCAGCTCTGATCTGCTTCTTTTAAGCCTCAAAAACCTCACTGTGAAACTTTTTTTTAGAAACAGTGTTTGGGCTTTATCTTTGGGAGGAGTGTTTTGCTGACTTTGATTTATATTCTCTATTTCAAGATAGGTAGTAAGAGACTGACTGACACTCACCCTCCCTTCCCCATTTCTAAATCACCCTGACTTTTGGCTCCTGGCAAAGTATGTTCTTGACTTTGAGCTCAATGCTTTCCCAAGGTTCACTTGGGAAGTTTTCAAAATTTCTGTTCCACTGCAGTTCCCACTTTATTTCTTTCTCAGTGCTGTTATGTTTTTATTTAAGTATTTATATCTATCCTGTTCAGTGTACCACATTGAATTCTAATTGGGCTGGGTAGCACTTTTAATTCTTAAAATTTTGTTTAAATCAGAACAGTAGATTTTGAATCATATTGCATACCTTGTATTCCAGAACATTCTATTCTGTTACAGTTATTCAGCATGACTTGAATTCTAAATCATAAAAAATACATAAGATCTGTCCAGAAAAAGTCCAGCCATTGTTAATATAATGAGAATAGTTTGTGCAACTTCAGTGTAACCTGGCAGCCAAGGAGAGTGGACCAGAATGTGCATGTGTGAACAATGATGACTTCACTGTACTAGTTGGTGGGGGCAGCAGATCTGTTGAGTGAGCATGTGTGCTTTGTGGCCATCAAATTCAAAATGAGTTAGCAGAGCAACAAAGAACATCAAATTTTGTGCTAAGCTTGAACATTCCTAAGTGGAAACTATTCAGATGATTCAGAAGACTGAAGCTTTGGGAAACTGGTGATTGACAGCTTCATCATGGTAACATGCCTGTTCATGTATCACATCTTGTGCAGAGTTTTTTGGCAAAACATTGAATCATCCAGGTGACTCAGTGCTCCAACAGCCCAGATTTGGCTCCCTAAGACTTATGGCTTTTTCAAAAACTAAAACCACATTTTAAAGGGAAGAGATTTCAGACCATCAATGAGATTCAAGAAGATATGATAGGTCAGCTGATGGTGATTCTAACAAAGGATTTTGCAGAGTGTTTTGAACAGTGGAAGAGATGCTGGGAAAACTGTGTGAGGTCCCAAGGTGCCTACTTTGAAGGGGACTGAGGCATCATTGTCCTATGTGCAATGTTTCTTATATCTGGTCTCTTCTTCAAGAAATAGCTCTATTTTTCGTAGTACATGGCTGGATACTTTCTGTACAGAACTCGTATAACCTCCATAGTTTCTGCATTAAAAAAGTACAAAACCCTCCCTTGAGGATCTGTTTATCGATTTTAGACAGAGAGGAGGGAGAGAAGTGAGAGAGGAAGAAGAAATATCAATGTGAGAGAGAAACATTCATCTGCTTCCTCCCATGTGTGCCCTGACCAGGGATAGAACTTTCAACCTAGGCATGTGCCCTGCCTGGGGATTGAACCACAAACTTTTGGTTAGAGACAACACTCCAACCAACTGAGCCACCTGGCTAGGGCAGTTTCTGCATTTTTAAAGGAAGATTTTTGGGTTTCAAAGTTAGCCAAGATCACAATATATTCAGGAGTTAGTGAGAATGGTCAGAGAAAAATTATTCTTCTGTTTACAAGGATGACCAAAGCAAATGCACACAGAACAGGTTTCCTCTAAAATGAACTAAGTGTCCAAAAGAGAAGAGAAAAAAACACAACGCCCCTCCCTCATCCATACTCACATGAACAAAATAGCCAGGATCCACATCTCATCTAATGGCTGAACCCCACCTTTGTGATAAAAAAACTGCATGATTCATTAGTCAAGAACAGATCAGGGTTCGATGACCTTGACGAGGTGAAAACTTGACATGTTTTGGAAAATAGGAGAGATATTAAAAAGGTACAACAGAAGCTTCTTAAATTATTGCAATAGAAATCAAGGGGAAAAGAGGTCATACAGACACGGAGTGTGGCTTTGCCTGGCAGTGTTTACAACTTGTTGACAGCTTTATACTTTATCACATACAGTATGTGCCTTTCTGAGAGAAAATACATTTAAGCATGAATAGATAATTTTCATATTTCCTCATTCTAATATCTCACAGAAACAAGATATCGTGATAGTTTTCATTTTACAAGGGTGGGACCTAAAAAACTGCAATTTATTTATAAACAATTGTTGCATTTATTCTTACATATTTAAACTTCAGTCACCTTCAAAGTACTCTCCTTGATGCAACACACATATCAAGATATTTTTCCACTGCTCAAAACAGTTTTTGAACTTGTCGATTTCAATGTCTTTTAGTGCTTCTGCCATTTTTTGTTTCACCTCTTCCACATGGGCAAAACTTTTGCCTTTGAAGACTTTTTTTCATTGAGGAAACAAAAAAAAGTTGCTTGGGGTATGACTGGGTGAATAGGGAGGGTGGGGCATGGGGGTTATTCTGTGTTTTGGTCAAAAACTGCTGAAAACTCAGTACCATGTGAGCAGGCTCGCTAGTAAATCACCCATCATGAAATGTGCAGACATGTTGAAAGAGTCTTCAGAAAAATTCACTGAAGCCAAACGCAGCCTCTCATGACAATGCCAGCTGATGCACTGATTCAGATGGGTCCCTAGAACACCCACCTAATGGAGGAAATCTGTACTACAAGGGGCCTGCCCTCCAGAAGACAATTCAGGTTTTTTTGGGTCCCCCCTCATATGTTGTAGCACTTTGTGATTGTATCAAACACAGTGAGAAGCAAAATTACCTGCAAACTTATTTCTGGGAACTTATAATTAGCTGTCAGAAAGTAATGTTTCCTCACCCCATTTACCCCTTCTTTGTGAATATTGTGTTCCTATTCCATTGCCAAAACCTTAAGGAGTAAATGTTCTAAAGAAATCTCCCGTTATCTGATCATCTCAAACCTGCATACTGGGGATTTCCAATAATACCTCCATATCTTCATGTCTTTCCATTAATAGCTAGATCTGAATTTCCAAAGGCATCCTGAATACATCCACAGACACCGCAAACTCACCCCATCCTAATCAATTAACTGTCCATCCATAGCAGCTGACGACATGAGTCTGTGTCACCATCTAGGCTGGAACGTCGGTTTCTCCTTCCTCATGTCAATCCCTCCCACAGAGCCTGACCTGCCTCTAATGCCTTCCCATGACTCTCAGACCTGCCAAGTCTCTCCTTGAAATATTTCTTCAATCTTTTCCTTTTTGCCCCCCCCGCCTTTTGTGTCCTCACCAACGTCATTCTACCTCAGGCCTGTTCTCTCACTGGAGTCTGTCGTGATGGTCTCTCCAACAATGTCTCTCCCCAAGGCTCAGCTGCCAGAACCACTTTCCAAAAGCAGAGATAGGGTGATATTTCTCCTCTAGAGCCTTAAGAATTCTCTGTACATTTAGATAAAAATCCAAATTCTTGGCAAAATAACTCAAGACCTTGCACAAACATGGCTGCTGCCTGCCTGTGTAGTGTCATCTTCCATTTTATTTACCCACTAGGCCCGTGCAACTGAGCTTCCTCAAATGCAACTGCTGTTTAAACAGCATATTCTCCTCTCATCCTGAAATGAACTCCCCTTCTGTGCCTCTGTGCTGTCCTCACACTTGCCTGTCCTGATAAAATACCACTTCCACCAGGAGACGTGTTCACTCATGAGCCTTCCTGCTAGTCATGATGACAACTTCTGAACCCACTGAGTCTGTGCACTGTCCCTGCTCTACTTACTTGCTGGTATTGTTGACTCATTGCTCATTACTTGCCTTTTTCCAAGAAAAAAATTGTGTGACTTCATCCTCATTTAAATGTCTACAGCTTCAGTTCTAGGTCAGTTATCTTTTTGCTATGTTTCTGAAGGCAATGTTCTTTCTTCCAAATTTGCTAAGCAAAATATAATTCTCTGGCTCCTGTATTGTAATCTCTCTAGTCACATTCCCGAAGTGCTTGTTTTCCCCTGGCCCTCTATACAATTCATCAAAGGTAACTTCAGCCATACTTATGGCTTCAACTATCAAATAGTTACTATTATTAGCTTGAACCTCTGTCAGTAGCTTCAGACTCATATATTCAACCCCCTATAGACATCCTTGCTGCAATGCCCCATAAGTGTTTCTAACTCAGTATGTGCAGAGCTGAATTCATTATCCTTTGCCCTTAACTGATCTCTCTTGCAATAGAATACTAATTGATTTCTTTCTCTTCAATGTAACCCTCTCCAATCTATCTTCCATACTGTCAACAGAATGTCCCTACTAAAACCAAAATCTAATCACCATTCTTTCATGATTAAAAATCTTTAGTTTCCCCATTACAATCAAAATTCAGTTAAAACCTCTGTGCAACTTTTTGCAGCCCTGTCTTATGCTACTTCTCAAGTCTTTGTTTTTTACCATTTAAACCTTTCAACCATGCAATAAACTTGACATTTTTGTTTGGGTGTGTGGTTCTATAAAGGGCTATCCCTTTATAGTGACACCCTCCCCCATCCCTAGCCTTTGGCAATTACTAATCTAGTCTTCAATACTGTAAGTTTGTCTCTTCAATAATATCATACAAATGTAATTATACAGTATTTAACCTTTTAAGATTGGCTTATTTCACTCACCACCTGCCTTTGAAATTCATCCAAGTTATTGTATCAAATTTGTTCCTTTTATTTCTGAGTTGTAGTTTGTTGTACCAAGGTACTACAATTTGTTTATTCATTCACCTGTTGAAGAACATTTTGGTTGTTTCCAGTTTGGGGCAATTATGAGTACAGCTGCTATAAATATTTTTTATACAGTTTTTTGTGTGTGAACACATTTTTATTCCTCTAGGATAAATACCTATAAGTAGAATTGTTGGCTTATATGATAAGGGTATATTTAAGTTTATGAGAACTTACAAAACTATTTTCCAGAGTGGACGCCTCTATATTTTAAAAATAGATTCAGAGTTGATTCAGAGTTGATTCATGATGTCAGACACCATGCCACATATAAACATTTACATGTTACTCTCCTGCATAAACTTCTTGAAGACAAATATTATGTGTGTCTATATTTGTAATCTCTGTATCCCCAAAATCTAGCCAAATGCCAGCATATACTTGGTTACAGGTGCATAAACAGAGGCAGTAGTCATCTATGGGGGTGATGAGGGATATGCTAACAGGCCTGCTTCCCCACAGTGGCACACCCCACCCAGAATATCTGACACACCATACAGGTAATTTTTAAAACTCTCCCTTATCCATATAACAAAATTATTTTATTGATGATCATGTAATAATCAGAAATAATGATTTTCTTGATTTGATTCTTAGCTATAGAAAATAAGTAGTTCAAATAGTGCATTTTTATTTAAAAGTACTTTTCCAACTTTGGTAAAGTGTTTTATAAACTAAAATCAGTACTTACCAAACACAAATATTCCATCTTGCAGTTCCATCGGTGCCTGACTGCTTTAGATTTTAGCATTAATAAAATCTCAAAATGGTTAACTTGAAAGACAGATCGAAATAACTCAAATTGTGTTCGTGTTCACTGGCCTATTACTTTTTATTTAGAAACTAAGGTTTAATGCAAAAGTGTGTATCGCCCCAGGCGTCAGAGACGCCCCTGGAGCAAGCTCGAACTGGTCTGCACCACTAGGCTCCTCCCCACCAAACAAGGGCAGGCAGTTGAGTCCCCTGGTTCAGGAGCCCCCTGTATAAACCGGTGTTCTCTGGATTAACTTTTGTGTGGAATACAGTGTTTATTAAATGAGAGAAACCACCAACACATTAATTAAAGTTTACATATCTGTTGTAGTTTCCCAGGGCTGCAGTAACGAATTACCACAGACTGGGTGCCTTAAAACAACAAGATGTTATTCTCTCACAGTTCAGGAGACCCAAGGACTGAAATCACGGTGTCGGCAGGCAGGATTCCTCAGGAGGGCCGTGGGGAAGATTCTTGTCCCGGCCTCTCTCCCAGCTCCCTGGCAGCGGGCAATTCTTGGTGCCGCTGGGCAGTGCCTCCCCTCTCTGCCCACACCTTCACTGGCCTCTCCCCGATGTGTATCTATTTCTCTTCTGTTCTTTTTAAATTTAATATTTTATTTTATTGAACTTATTGGTGTGATGTTGGTTAATAAGATTATATAGGTTTCAGATATACAATTCTATAATATACCATCTGTATATTGTATGTTTACTATTCCAAGACAAGTAAGTCTCTTTCCTTCACCATTTATCCCCCCTTGACCCTCTTCTACCTTCCCCTTGACCCTCTTTTACCTTCCCCTACCCCCTTTTTTCCCTCTGGTAATCACCATATTGTTGTTTGTGTTTATGAGTTGTGGGTTTTTTTGGTTTTTTTTTGCTTAATCCCTTCACATTTTTCACCCAGCCCCCTAACTTCCTTTCCTTTTAACACCTGTCAGTCTGTTCTCTGTCACTATGAGTCTGTTTCTATTTTGTTTGTTTGTTTATTTTGTTCATTAGGTTCCACATATAAGCAAAATCATATGGTACTTGTCTTCCTCTGATTGGTTTCTTGTAAGGACATCAGTCACATTGGAGTAAGGAAGGGATCACCACACTTCAATATGACCTCATCTTAACTTCGTCTGCAAAGATACTCTTTCCAAATCAGGTCACAAGGATTAATACTTGAATATAAGTGTTTGAGGGACTCCACACACACAAGTAGTTCAACACACACAAAAATTCAACCATGACTGCAGTGATTGTTTAGAACTTAAATCAACAAATATTTTTATGTGCATGGAGGAGTACTTTAACAGTGTTTACCATGATTAGCATATGGTGATAATAAAAGTAGATCAATTTTATTTGAGATTGAAATAAACAACAAACTGATGGTTTTGTTATTGTGTCTAAATTCTTTACTACTCTGCACCCTGGGCAGCACCCTCAGCCCAGCACGTGGGAGCCACTGGCTCTAACCTCCTTGGCAGGTTTGTGATGGTGCTTGAAATTCACCTAATGTTCCTTTTTGCTTGAAGACAATGCTTTCACCAGAGGTAGAACACCATTAAGGAAAATAATGGCCTATTGTTACCACAGTCCTTGAATCACTTTTCTTTCTGGACCATCAATTTTACTTGATAGTAAGCAATTTTAATATTAACATAAATACAGTATTAAGTAGGTAGTGAGTTTTATATATACTTTAAAAATTACATAAGAGACAACAAAATAGATCATAATCTCAGGCATCTGAAGTTACTTTCCTGGGTGTTATTTAAAAAGATACACAAATTTATCAGACATAGTATTTCTGACTTCATCACTTATTTGCTCTAAATCATAATTGGTAATAGAAATAATGCCACCTCCTTATTATCTCAGTAAACGTTTTGTAAACAGTGAACAGTTTGTAAACAGTATACAGTAAAACGGTTTGAACAAATAATATCTCACAGGGAAAGAGCTCTGAGTTCTCAGAGGGATGTTGTTTTCCAAGTGCTCAGAGCAGAGAGGGCAATGTTTTCCTGCAAAGAGCCAGGTAGTAAATAGTTTAGGTTTTGTGAGTCAGGATCTCTCTGTCCTAACTGCTCAACTCTGCTATTGCAGCCTGAAAGCATCCATAAACAACACACAAACAAATGAGTGTGGCTGTGTTCCAACAGGATTTATGAAAACAGGCGTGGGCCAGATTTGGCTTGTGGGCTGCAGTTTGCCAACCTCTGACTTAGAGGAAAAATAATTGGGAGAACAGAGTAAGCACTGATAGAAGGCAAGAGAAGGCACTCAAGTTTTCTATGTATTATTTTTCTGTCTTGATGAAAAATTTGAGATATTTTTATACTTTCACAAAATGAAAACTATGACTTAGGGTTCACAATTTATGTCATTGATATCAGCAGCTTTAATAGTATTTGCTATCCATTTTCTAAAATATTGGGATATTACATGGAGATGAAGGACTGAGAGACGGGAATGGAAGGATGTTGGGTGAGGGAAAGGACCCTTCACCCCTTACCTCACCCTCACTGTACCTCACCCCCTATGATAAACCAGAGAGCCACTAAACCAGTGGTTTTCAAGCTGCCAGTTCCTGATTATTTGCAGGTCATTAAATCAGTTTAGTGGGTCATAACCTGCTTTTAAAAAATAGATGTGGTTCAACTACATTAGCTGGCTTGGAATATAACAAGGCTCATCATTTATAGCATGCAGAGTTTTGTGACTTTTGTTGTACACTTGAACATATATGTGTGCCTGGTTGCCAGACTTAAGTATAAAAACTGTCAGTAGGGAAAGTTGTTCCTGTGAAGTTAAAATTTTGAAAAAAAAAACATAGTCAAGTCAACAATGTTATATGTAGGTATAGCAATTGTGAAAAATAAGGAAGCAAGTAAATCTAGGGAGATTTTGCATGTAGATGGCCTCCCAAAGATTTCTTAACTTTTTTAAAGTCCCAACTATAATTTGGGAATAGGCACTGTGTTATTTATGTAAACAAAAGAAAGAAAAGAAAGATGCTAAATTCCAATTAGCTAATCCATCTTTAACAGATGCCTTTACTTCTAAACAAATTATTCATGCATGAGTGTAAAATGTATGGACAGACAATTCTTATAACTGCCTACCTGTGCCTAGCTTTTTTTTTTTTGAACTGATAGGCTCACAGTCCCACTTCCAATCTGCTAAAACACTCCTTGCAGTGGATGGCAAGTACACTGTCCTACCTGGGAGTTGAGGTCAAGATAAGAATGACTTCAGGAGAGGTGAGAAAGAGCTATTTCCAGCCCTTTTCCCCTCAATATCTTGGAAAGATTGGTCTTGATCTCATCATTTCACTCTCTCCTACCCCCTGCCAAGACATATGTGTGGCTCTGGGCACAGGCACAGAAGACTTGAAGGACATAAGATGGACTCTACCAAAGCATCCAGACACCAAACTGCCTCCTTAAGGCTTTCTTCCCACTCCAGAGTATCTCCCCTCTTAGCGCTTGATGGAGGGTACACCTGTGTGTAATTTAGGCATTTGCCTCTTCTGACCTGGTTGGGGATTGGGACTCCACAAGCATCAGGCAATCTCATGGCACTAACACATCTCAGGAGAGGCCAGAAGAGTGTTAATCTAAATAGCAGCTGGTGGTGGCCAGAGGTGGTCAGTGGTCTAAATAGCAGGGGAAAATAGACATTGAGAGATACTTTGAACTCCAAATCAATTTGTAATGTTGAGAAAAGTGACACAAAAAATCTCTCTTCCTTCTGTATAGTTTGATTCATTCTCCTTAGAAAGGTCTCTCTGGGGGCAGTTCAAACTAAAAACAACAGAAAGCAGTAAACACTCTAGACTGACGCTTTGCACCTACCTCCTGCCTTCATGGCTAAGCCCTGGTGTGTGCAATCTGCCCAGCAGCCTCGCCCCATCAGCAGCAGGCCTCAGAGCTGCTCGCGCCTGCTGGGCCTGGGGGCTGTGTTTCCTGGTGAAAACACGTACCATTCCAAGTCTGTGTCCACATAACTAGCAGATCTCAGTACAGGGGGAGAAACGTCTTGTCCCAAGCAGGGAGGCAGGGTGATAGAGCATTATATGGAAGTTTTAATTACATTCTCTAATAATATCATCAGCTAATGACAAATAGATCCCTTAATGTGAAGAGGTCTGTCCCCTGCTTTTCAGGAACCTCTGGGGAGAGGAGTCCAAACCTTAACTTCAAATGATATAAATGGAAAACATACAGATATACTTAACTCATACATTAAAGCTCAAAACATCCAGTGGTGTTTTTATTAATGTATTTTGTTATTAAATATCAATTACTATTTAATATATATTCATTATTAAATACATATATTTATTAAAATAAAAAGTAAATTTTTGGGGAAAGTAGAGGGATTGAGCAAAAAGAAAAAAACTCATGGACCTGGACAACAGCACAGTGATCAACAAAATAAAATAAGAAAAAATAGACTAGTATAATGAACTCTCATGTCCTTACCACCAAGGTTTGCTGTATATTAACTATTGCATTTTGCCACATTTGCTTTGGATATTTTTTAAAGAATTCACATATTCGATTCTATGAAAGCCCATCCTTCTTCTTGCCATTCTTTCTAAAAGATTTTAATGGATCATTTTTGCAAAGTGGCAACATTAAACAGTTGACAGTACTGCCTGCCAGTTTCCCTCTGCAGGTGAAACCCAGAGGTTGCCCTGTAGGGGAGCATGAGGTTCAGAATATACAGTGTGGGGTTGGGGAGGGGGGAGAGCTGAATTTCAAACTAATGTTCATTCTGCATCAGCCTTATTTTTGGTTTTGTGACAGAGGAGATATATTAACTACTGCAAGCTTACATTCTTCCCTGATGACACATTCTATACTGGGGTTGCCAAGAGGCCTGGCTGTGGAATAAAACGCATTGCTATGTGGTCAGGTGGGACCAGGCAAGCCTTGACAGATCTCTATTACCTATCCTAATACAAAGGTTGCCACTACTGCAATTGATTATAGATATACTTTGAATTTTGTGAAAAGGTAACTTTCCACAAATGGCCACTGAGGTATTTCTGATTGCATGCGTGGATGAAGTCATCTGTTTTGTTGCAGGGGTTTGTGTCCTCCCATTTAGTAAAACCTCTAGCCCTCTGCTCCCACTGCCATGTTCATGGTAGGAGAAAAATGGAAACCAATGGCTTCCTATCAAGGTGATGGAGGGTTTTTCCAGGGGCAGGGTGAGATTTCTCTTTGTAATTTGCTGTGACAGATGAAACACATTCTGGACAAGTTATCATTTTTTATTTATAATTTTTAAAGATTTTATTTATTTATTTTAGAAAGGAGAAGTCATGGAGACAGAGAGGAAGAGAAACATTGGTGTGAGAGACAAACATTGATGGGTTGCCTCTCTTTCATGCCCCCACCAGGGACCAAACCTGCAACCTAGGCATGTGCCCTGACCTGTAATTGAACCTGTGACTTTTTGCTTTGCAGAAGGACACCCAACCAATTGAGCCTCACCAATCAAGGCAGTTATTTTTTAAAAACTATTTTTATTGAATTTATTGGGGTTACATTGGTTAATATATAGGTGGAACCACTATGCCAACAGCAGAGTGCCAATCTTTTGAAAAACAATGTGCTGTAGCCTTTGGATTGTTCTGGCACTGCTTATGCTGCAAAAGTTGCAGGGGATTTGACCCAGAGCCATGGGAACCCAGGCTTTCTACAAGAAACACGTGGCTCTGTGCTCTGAGGATGGATGCTGTTCACAAACCAAGTTCAAGTGGAGCCAGGGACCCTGCTCCCATTCACTCACTCCTTTCCCTGGCTGTCATTTTCAAAGAAATCTGGGTCAAATGAGGAAGCTCTCTGACAATTTGCAGGGAAACATTGAGATGAGCTTTGGCAGAAACCAGGTGCCTTCTCAAAGCCAACTGCAGTCTCAGTGAGTTTTCTCACTGAGGGTGATTGCCAGAGCTCATCCTTCTTGTCCGCCACACAGTGAAAGTAAATTAGTGGAAACCATTAAAAGAATGCTTTGAAAACTTTCAGCTGAGGTTGAGAACGCAGGTGTGTCTGGTAGAAGTAACATGGGAATTCTGAAATGACAGAAAAGTTCAAATCTTAGGACTTTGACTTTTGTACTTACTTACCTCATAAAAGAGTCATTGGGAGGCTATTCAAAGGTATAAAGCTACAAAGGCTTTGGGGACACTGAGGTCCTAGAAGGGTTAAAGAGCAAATCCTGCCCAGAGCCTGACACCTGCCAGCCCTCTTCCTGGAATGCTCTTGTCCCAGATAGCTGCGTGCTTTGCCCTGAATTTGTCTTTTGGTTTCCTGTTTAAATGTCACCTTATCTGTGGGGCCTTCCCTGTCCACCTTAAGTAAAACCTCCCTTTCCATCTCCTATATCCTGCTTGATTGTAGTCGTAGCCCTCACCACCACCTGCCACGTTGTATTACTAAGTGTTATTGAATTGTTTGTCTTCTGTTTACTTCTTCCAGAATGTCAGTTCCATGGAAACCGGTACTGATATATTTTATCTACTGTTTTATTACCAGCCCTGGAGTGGTGTCTAGTATAGACAGAACAAGCTTCCATTAATTATTTGCTATAAGAATGAAAAATTGAACAAATGACAAATTCAAAACTCTACATTCTAAAGATTGTTTTCCAGGGCTGCAGGAGGAGTCAGTATTTGTTTTTGTTTGTGTTGTATCTAAATAACTTATTTATATATCTTTTTCTTTTTTCAAAAGGAATGTATAGTGTCTCACAAAATGTACAAGGAATAAGATAAAAATTGATAATGAGATTCAAGCTAAGTAAAGAGTAAGAGTGGTTCCAATGTTGCAGGCAAAATATGCATACTCTAGAAAATTCATTCTAATATATTGTAAGACAGACATGGGAAGTAAAAGACGTCTTAGGACAATGCTTTTCCAACTATATTCCTGTGGAAAATGTGTGTTTTGCTGGCTGAAGCAAGAATTCTACTATTAAAACAAGAACTTTCCCCACTGCACACACAAGGTTGAGAAAATGGGTAGCATTGTCTCAATTTAGAAAGTTCCCCAATAATTTTTTCTTAAATCTTTGATACGTGCTACTGCTTATCTGCCAAGAAGTGCTTAAACTGATAAGCAAAAGAGTGACTAAGCATCAGACCTTAGGAGAATGCAGCTGGATTTTCATGGAAAGCTGCACTCATAGTTGTGAATTTGTATTGCATGCTTTCAATGTTGACATACTTTTAGCACTTAAAAGAAAAAAAAATCTTACTTTTGAAAATAGAATTAGATATCCATATTGTATTACATTTTATAACTCTCTAGTGTTTCACTGCCCCCCACCAAATAATTTTAAGAACCCCTGTTTAGGCATAATGGCTCCACTGGATAGTCAAAAACATTAAATTAGGACATTTTCCCAAGACAATTTATACCCAGAAATGTATACTGAAAATAAATAGGGGTCTGCTTTACTAGATTTTTTTCTCTCTGTGTGAAGATTAGCTCTTCCTAATGATCAACTTGCCCCCAAATAATTGTTCAGTACTTCAGGTGATGCTGGCCATTCTGCCACACCCTAAAATGTAAGCCACAAATTTACCCTTTAAATATAAAAGTCCAGATTTGCCCAGGGACTTTGGTCCAACATCTTTTAAACAAGGTCCTGCAGAAGTAATGCCTGTGTGAGTGTGGTTGGTAGAGTAATAGTGTAGGTGTAAAAATTTGTAGTTTTAATTTGAATATTTTACCTAAAATGTCATATGTTGTGCTTGAGTGTGATATTGTTATGTTACAGAATTGCATACTTTTGATTTTGTAATAAAAAATTTGTAATAAAAATGGGGGTGTTACTTGTGCCCTATATTTGTCCTCAAAAGGCTCAATTTGCTACAAGAGATTTCTAATAAGCTGATTGCAATTATTCAGCAAGTGGCACATTTCAGGAGGGTAAACAAACGGGTGTAGAAAGCATGATGGTCCCCTATACAATAATGTATTGATTTGTGTAAATCTTCTCCTTCCCCTCCTACTCCCTTCCAGCTGTCTAGGACTATGAGGTGAACTTACATTTGCAAGGTAGCTCTCAAATCCTGTGATTCTTAATTATTGAAGAAAGAGCATGTTTTTAGACCCTAATTCCAGTCAAGATCGAGAACTTGAAACGCTGGTGCCATGAAGGTAACAGTCACTCTGTGAAAGAGACACTTCCCTGGGTACTCATTCTGAGTGGATTCAAGCAAATTTAACCAACACAGAAGGCACATCCAACCTGCACAGGACTTCCTCTCCGGGATGGACTTCAGGATCGCCTTCCCCTGTGCACCTTCTCAACCCTTCCCTTCATTTTTGCCTGTTGACACAGATCTGTGCTCCAGATCTTATTAATCTGCTATTTTTTCAGACAGTTGCCTAAGTTTCCCCTTTTGCCTGAAGGTAACTGAGCCGCTTGGCCAGGGCTGATGGCAGTGACACTGTGTCATTTGCTGCAGTTCCAGCTCTTTTGCTGCAGATTGTCCACGTTTCCCGAGCCCTGCAGTAAACATCACCTTTTCCCCAGTCGACCTGCTGGTGTGCTGAAAACACACCCACCCCTTCCTGCTCATATTACAAACTTAGACTTGACCGTGGGCCAAGTTCCTTTTCACACAGGAGCAATATCTCTGCCTCACACTTGGTTTTCCATGGGCAGTCAGGACTAAGACTGGCTTAGACAATACTTAAGTCTTTTTATCCTCTGGGCCTCAGAGAACCACAGGACATTTATTTTGATTCAGTAAAATTTAATGTGTGCTGACTTCTGGGGGTGGGAGGTATAAGGGGGCTAGATGGCAGTGGAAAAAATACAATAAAGATATTTTAAAAAGAAAGCAACTGGGAGGTCATTTTTCATGTGTCCCATTTGCAAAACTTTCTTGGTTCCCTACCCAACCACAAGTCCCTATTTTCAATCAGATTGTCTGAGAGGTGACTTAAATTTGCTCAACCCTTCACTTGCTCTAGAGGTGCACATATATCCTATGACAGCTCTGCATCTGTGGCTATTGCAGGTTTGTCCTGGAGCAAGCTTTGTTACATAGATGGATTATACTAGTTCTTAGAAATGTGAGGAAAGTCCAGAGCTAGCAGGTGAGTTAGGCCACAAAACACATTAGGAAATATATTAGGAAACTCATGTACCATAAAAACAAATCAAAGAACTGAAGCTGCTGGGTTAGGCTTAGTGTTCTGGAAACAGGGTTAAATTATCTTACATATCCACCTGACTTTATGTAGTTTAAACAAAGGAAACTTCTTTGCTTCCTGAAGCAAAACTTTCAACTGCATTATTCTTTTGGTGTTGACCTGCTCCCACACAGCCATCATTAGACACCAGGCATGGATAAGTTTCTGGAACTGCCAACCCCTGCTATGCTTTACTTGCTTTCAGGAGGACCTGCTGGCTTATGACCTTCTTCTCAGCAGCAAGCCTGTCTCTCCACCTCTGTTCTTCCCCTGTGCACCTGAGCGTGCAGAGCTGTTCCCTGGAAAATCACACAACTATGTCAAGTGATATCACTGTGACTGGTGGTGTTCGAACAGCTGGGTGTGGATGCTGCTGTGGGGGGAGGGTGAGGTTCTCTTTCAGCCTCTAGAAAGCTGCCTTTCCCATTCTCCTTAGGGGCCATTTTAAACTTTTACAGTTTCCTCTTACTCCTCAGGCTATGACTTCTCCACCTGCCTCCCACCCACACTGAGTGGTTGACCTTGACTTAGACTTCAAAGAAAACAGAAATCTCCAGGACAAACCCCTCAACTTGCAGATCACTTCCCCAGCAACCTAATTCTATCTGTTCCCATATCTCTTTTAAGCTCCTATCAGAAGAAAAGTTATTTCTCTGTTATGGAGTGAATGCTTGTGTCCCCTCAAATTCATACATTGAAGCTCTAACCTCCAGTGTGCCGCTATTAAGACAGTAACCAGAGGGGAGGTGGGAGGGGATATTGGGGGGATTAGGGGGAAGGGTTGTCAAGGAACATGTATAAAGGACACATGGACAAAGCCAAAGGGAATAGGATCAAGGGACGGAGGTGGGGATGGGTGGTGTGGGGGGGATAGAGACAACTGTATTTGAACAACCATAAAAAAATCATAAGGTAACAAAAAAAGAGGTGTGGCTTATGGGAGGTAGAGTTGGATTAGGATGTGAAGGTATAGCCTCTATGATGGGATTAACATCTTTATGTGAAAAGGAAGAGACACCACAGCTCTGTCTTCACTGCTTGAGGGCACGGCAAGAAGGAGGCCCTCTGCAGCCCAGGAGAGGGTTCTCACTGAACAGAGCCATCTCAGATTTTTAGCCTCTAGAACTGTGAGAAATAAATGCCTGTTGGTTAAGTTGCCCAGTCCATGGTGTTTTGTGGGAGTAGCCCAAGCTGACTAAGACATTCTGTTACTCTTCAATGAAACGCGCAATACTGCCTTTTTCTTCATCAACAAATCCATCACCTCCCCCACATTTCGTGTTTCTCCAGTCTTTTTTGCCACTGCTTTTAAAAGGCAAGTACAAAAACTTCTATACAACTTCAATGTTAAGAATTCTTGGCAGGCTCCATCTGTTTTCTCTATTTTCTCTGCTCTTCTGCTATTTATCACATGTTCTCTAAACATGTTTTTCTTTACTCAGTACTTCATTATCATCATCATGGTGATGTTTATCATTTCACACTCATTCAAAAAATTTATTGACATGTACTTTACATCAAAAACTAGGTTGGCTCTTGAAGAATAGAAAAGAGAAAGCTACAGCTGTAGCGTATCCGTCATTCCCAGAAATTGTGTTGCTGATTTATGTGATTGTTTATTTCTAAGCATCAAAATTCCAAAACTTGTGCCTTCCCTGCTGTATTCACAGTGAGTGCCTGGTATGTCATTGGGCTGAATAAATAACTTTTGAATGAATGAGTGAAGTTTTCTCCAGGAGGTAACAGTGCAGGAGACACAAATAACAGATCTTAGCATAACTGTGCATATGATGTGGCTTGAAAAATGTCTTCATGGTGTGCTATGCCAGAAATTCCTCCCAAATCTGGCTGATGGGGAAGTTTTTCTTGAACTGTGTCTTAGAGGATGTAAAGAAATGGGTCAGTTGATGGAAGAGAGAGGGATTGGGAACATTCTAGGCAGAGAAATCTAAAGAAAGCTCAATGGTGAAGGGCTGAAAACAAGCTTGATGCATTCAGGGAGATTTTAGAGAAGAGATTTTCAGAGGACAAAATAGACCAGGTGTGGACTAGAGGGAGAAGACTTTACAAAGGGGGCTTAAGCTTTTTATCTTATGACTATTGGGGAGCCATGGAGAGAGGATGTCCCAACTGGCATTTATGAAGATCTTGTTGATTGTGAAGCAAAGTTTACTGAGAAGGGACAAGATTGCAGTAGGAAGACCTCTCTAGGAACTAAGGTGGTGAAAAAGGAAGGCTGATCATTGGCAGATGGTGGGGGTGGAGAGACGACCACAGGTTCGTGCTACCTTGATGTTGGAGGGATGAAATACTCACAGAGTGAGGGTGGAGGAGGCATCTGTCAAGTTCTCCTTGGTTTTACAAACAATATATTCTGTGTTATATTTTACTCCAGTTTCCTCAAAAAACCAGCTGCTGTGCTTTAGAGAGACAAATGACCAGTTTTCCTAACCAGCGAGAAGCTTGTATGAGAGCAGAGAGCAGGAGGAGGAAGGGCGAGGGGCCTCCCTTTTGTCTAGGCTGCCTGTGTTTGGTTTCCAGTCCTCAGTTCACTCTGGCTGTGGGCTGTTTCTCAATCCGATTCTATTGTCCTTCTCCTTAGCTGGCCTGTCTCCCAGATTCCGGCAGTGGGTTGATACCAGCCCTGGTTTTCTGTGTTGTGTTTTTATCCTTTTCTGTGTTTTCATAGGTATTCTAGTAGAAAATGGGAAGTGTCTGAGTCAGACACTGTTTGAAAGATACCATTTTTATACTGAACCACCCTCTGCTTGAAATAACTGTGGAGAACAGTAACTTTTTTGGAAGGAAAAAAGAATAACTAGAATGAACTATGTGGTGTGCATAGTTCCAGGCAGTGTGTGCAAGTGTGTGAATGCGTGCACTAAGAGTGGATATGTGTAAACCAGTGGAGTGTTCTGGATAAGGCACAGAATTTAGAAAGTTACAATCTGAGCTTTGTCAGCTGTGTGAACTTAGTCATTCTCTAACCACTCTGGACTTTATTTTCCTTACTTGGAAAAATAAGATTAATAAACTGTTAGTCCTGGATTTTTTTTTTTTGAGGAATAAATGAGATCCCTTTTATATGGTAAGCATTTAATTCACTGGATAATGATAATAATATGGTATATGATTACAGAAAAAGCTCTTCTCCTTCCGAAACCCCAAACAAACAAATACAGTGTTACAATATAAATCTGTTTTTCATATTCTATATGGGTTAGTTACAAAAAAACAATTTTGTAATTTTTTCCAATTTAAAGGTGTTTCTCTGATTTTGTTGCTCCAATTTTTAAAAAAATTCTGAGCTTTAGATATATACACAGTAATCAGCCAACAAGCCATGATTATTTATAAAAAGAAAAGTAAATGTGTTACTGAAATCTGCTTAACAAAAAGATGACAATATAATCAATACTTTGGAGCACAAATTGAATACATACATTTTATTTGTTGCATGTCACATTTTAAAGCAGAAAATCTTTTATGGTTTTGCATCTCTAGCACCCAAAAGGAGGATGGTAGTGATGTACTTGACATCATGGTTCAGCACCTGTATCTGGATGCTGGCATTTTCTGAAAGCTTTTGCTCATGGCTCTGGAGTGTGGCCTGGCCCTGAATGCTATTTTAAAGTATTTCCTGTGGCTCATGATGAGAAATAGGTGACTGGAGAGTATGAATTGATCAACACAAACTCGTACCCATTGTGGGAAATACACGTTAATCCACATGCTATGTTGAGATTAGTAGTAGTGGTTCGTCAGAGTTTTGGTAAAGGTAACCAGAAGGTACCATGTTGCCCTGGTAGTTATGAATTGGAAAGCCAAGTAGATAAGCCTGGAAACCTATAGAGTAGTAAATTGAAGTTGTGAACTACAGTGAAACTCAAATGTAATTAGTTATAACAAATATATTAGTTATAAAGCACATACCTGCATTTTTCCATCCTCTATGCCCCTATTCCCAAGTGAGACATCTGATGAGCATTTTGGGTCTCTAGGATATAGACCAATGTAGGTGTTCCCATCTGTGGCTCTAGATCCAACTATGGTAGGAAAAGAGCTGATTCAACACTTGAAGACAATTCCCCTTGGAGTATGTATCCCTGGTGTACTTCTCTCTGTCCCGATCATGGCATTCAATATCACTGCTTCTGAGACCTAGTGGCACACGCTCCCCACTCTTTAACCTTTAGCATTGTAATTGGTAAGTCACAAGTAATGTTACATTGTAGATCCCTCTTTTCTAGTTAACCACATAACATTTTAGCTCTTCATTATTATGTCTTTCCTTGGCCTCCAAACCTTCTATTGTCTGAGCACAGTATTACTCCTATCCTTTCCCTTCACAACTTTGCTTCATAAGTCAAGCAAGGCTCTTCATATGGGACCTGGAACATCAGCTTTCATGTTTTTACACCCAAGGCATACTCCTGTAGAATTCCCATCACCATGTATTGAAGTCCCATTCAATCTTCAAATCCCAGTCCCATAGGGTCCCCCTCACCCAGACGTCAGGACTCTCTGTTGCAGAATCATGGAGCCTTAGCCTATATATCTTCTATGGCCTTGCCTGTTTTCCAGCTGGTAGGGTCGTCATTCATGGTTGCATTTTTGCACCACTTCTGCATTAATCATGATAATCTTCACTCAGTAGATGTTCAATTACTTTGCTAAATGGATGGAAGGTGGACTCCTCTGTTCTCACCTTGGTTTAATTGCTCACATCATATCTATATCTATGCCAACAAGAGCAAGAGCAAGTCGCACACAAACTTTCTTTTTTAGTCTCTACCCAAAAAGTCTGAAGTGAAAATTAGAGCATTGAGTGCTTAAAAGTCATTTTTTCAATAAACAAATATTTATGGTGCATTGACTATGTTCAGGTACATCAATGTATGTCTCCTCCCACCCACCCAACCCACCCCCCAAAAAATCCCTGCTCTCATAAATCTTATTTTTCAGAAGAAGAAGGCATATAATGAACTATAGACATAATAAATATATTACAATCATAATTGCTGTAGAAACAAAACAAAAATAAAGCCAGGTGGAGAGTAAGGCTCTCGCAGGTTACAAGTCTGCAATTTTAAATGGTGTGGTCATGGTGAGACAGTCTAACAATTAAGAGAGAGAAAGAGATAGAGAGAGAAAGAGGGAGAGAGAAGCCAAACTTGCTGTTACTGTTACAGTTGTTCAGGGGTATAATGGAAAATAATTTTTATTTGGAATGTAATTTATAAATAAGGCTCACTGGGTTTTAAACATAATTTAACTGTATTTTTTGTGTAGTCCTACATTCTAACTCTCCTAGAGATGATGAAGAAATTAATTGAATAATGTAGTAGAGATTTTATTATAAAGGCGAAGTTTATAAAATCTACAATAAAGGGCTTTGAATCTATCTTAATTTTCAAGCAAGGGCTCAACTATCTAATATTTATCTAATATGTGTATCTGATGAATTTTTATTTAGTCATCTTTCTCATCCCTTATCTCATCCATCTGGATGTTGTTTTTCTATTCTAATTTCCCTAATCGTCTCTTTGACTTATCTATCTAACTGCTTATTGTCCTTGTGGTAACTAATTTTCATGTTGGGAAATAACATTTATATTGATTTTAATGCATGTCACATATCTCTTTAGTTAAAATTATAAAAAGTTGATTTTCAAAACAAATAACATATGTAAAGCCATAACTAATGATTGCTATTTTCCATTGAATTTTTATTCAGCTAATTGTAAATTTACATGTGATTGAAAAAAGATAATATAAAGAGACCTTTACCTAGATTCCTCAAAGGATGATGTGTTGAAAAACTATAGTACAATATCACAACGAAAATGTGGGCATTGACACAATCCACCAATCATTTCAGATTTCCTCAGTTTTACTTGTACTCCTCTGTACAGAACATAAGTGTACTACTTTCCAAATATCAATAGTCTCAGGACCAATAGACTATAAACTCTATTCACTTACTACTGAATTTATGGCAGCTTTTTTTTTTTTACATGTTTTCTCAAAGGTTTCATTTCAAACAGAACGATCCCTTCCCTTTGTCTCACACACACACTGACACACACACACCACACCCATGCACACATACTAATCACACACACTCACAAGTTACCCAGCCCTGAGAAGCAGACTCAGCAGGTCTGGGGAAGGGCCTGATTATCTGCACTTCTAACAGGTTCCCAGGTACTGCTGACATTGCTGGTCTGGGGACCACCCTTGAGAGCCGCTGTAATTTTGGAATCATAGACCCATTTTCTTACCATCTACTCATCCCCACTCTTTGAACAACTGAATTGCTCTCCTGGGTGTCACTAATGACCACACTGTTGCCTGATTTCATGGCCTTTCTTTAACCCCATTATCTTCTCCCATCTCTGCAGTGTCTGACCCAGCAGACAAACTCTCCCCACTCAGGAAGCTCCTCACTCACAGGCTCTTGTTACTCTCTGCTCACCAGTATTGTATTTATCATCCTCTTTTGATTCCATTGGTTCTTGCCTTCCACCTAACCCCTTGGTGTAGCTGTTCTCCAGGGTTCCTTCTGTGACCCTCATCTCTCAATCCATTCTCCCCTAGATCTGTCACTCCCATTTCTAAGGTTTCAACCTTCACTTCTAGACTAATAATCCCCAAAGCTCTGGTTTAATCACTCAGACTACTGAAACCAAGTCTCTCATTTTCCACTGTAAGCCGTCCTTCTCCACCAGAACATCTGCTCTTTCTTTTGACATAAACCATTCAAAATAGTTTTTCAAAAGATTGAGGGTTCAGTCTTGCTTTCAAATCAGCTCCAGATCAGCAGTCTTTCCCTGTTTCTGATACAGCCCTGTTAACCTCATTCCCCAGTTTTGTATATGAAGATCACCTGGAAGCCTGTCCATCCTTATCCTTCCATCCCCTCTGCAGAACTTTTCTCCTCTCTCCCTTCCCATTACCATCATCAAGGCCTCTGGCCTTGGGCCTCATTGATTCTCAGATGGATTGTGCCTTTCCCTCCCAATCAGTTTTTTTCTACCTTCAGTTGCTTGTTTCTCCAATTCATCACTTCCAGCTCCAATTTCCTGAATGCAGCTTGGATCATTATGCTCACCAGGCAAAACCTTGGCTTCATTCAAGTCCAAACCCCTTGCTCTCTTGTTTGAGGACTCTCACTCCAGACCTGGTAATATTTTATGTGTCTTGTGCTCTAGTCAGATTGATGGATGCAACCTGACTTTCCTCAGCTTGTGGCTTTTCTCTTATTTGTCTTTCCTCGAGTCCAAAATTGCCATAAAAATTTGTTAATTAACAAACATCTTTATGACCCTTTATTAATGCCAGACACTCTTATAAGCATCTAACAAGTGCTAATTCATTTACTATTCACAACACTCCAATATAAGTGCCAACATTATCCCCACATTAAAGAGAACACTGAGGTAGAGTGGCCAGTATATTGGCCAAAGTCACCCAGTTTGTAAGTGGCAGAGCTGAGGATAGAAAGAGAGCCATGCTAGTGCCCACGATGATAATGTACATTAGATTTTGGCAGGTACTGTTTCATGCATTAAAGGCTCCATATATAGGTACTTAAATGTGTAAGGGGGAAAGAAAACTCTCCCTGAGTTGCCATTCCTGACAGCTGTTCTGTGATTATTTGGGCAGTGGTTAATTTGTAGAGGGGGTGCTTAAACTAGAATGCCTGAGTTAAATTCCAATTCTGAAACTTGCAAGCTTGGTGTATATTTTATCACTGATGAATTGGGAGTGATAACAGTGGCCAACTTTTGAGGGGTGGGAAGAGCTTCAGTGAGGTAGTACTGGTCAAGCAGCCATACCAGCACTTGGCATGCATAGGCACTTCTAGTTATCATCATCATCATAAGGTGTTAATAATGAACAAAATCACTGCAAAATTTCCAAAAAAATGAACCTAACAAATTTGCTTCTAATTTTACAAGAGCATTTGAAGTTATTATTCCCAGTGTGAATAAGATCTGTTCACCTGGTATACTTATAGTATGTGTGTGTTTTAATATTATAAAGCATCCCCTTCTTTACTTTTAATCATATGATAGGGGCCCACAGAATTAGATTGTTAATAGTTCTTACCAAAATATCATGAGCCTTCAGGAATAATCTGGAGGTTTCTGAGAGACCCAGGTACAGAATTATAGCTAGATTATATGTGTTCTGATTCTTATTAACTCCGCTTTAACACTAGATGGCAAACAAACAAACAAACAAACAAAAACATGACTTCACTTTGCCCTTGGAAGATAATCTGGAAAGAATTTTACCAAATAAAATGTTACTTTTAACACAAAATGACTGATAATGAGGTCTCTGACTCAGATATATTCTTCAAATCATATTGGAAGCTTAGCTCACTTGAGCACTATTCACCATGTGCCTACTATGTGCCAGGCATGCCAATATGAATAAGACTCAGCATTTATTGGTAGAAACTGGACTCATAAACAGATGATTGCCATGGAGCATGGGGAATGTACATGACCCTCCTGGCCGGAAGAGTTCTATGGTCTTGTCCCCACTGCCCTATGGTCTACATTTCAACTTGGCACGCCTCCTCTTGGAATCCCTTGTCAGTTTCTGCCTTCACTTGTTTGACTGCTTTCATCTGATCCTGTATTTTAGGGACCATCAATGGCAGCCAGGATTCAAGCCCAAGTCTCCTGACTCCTGGGTGTGGGCATACCACCATAGTGAAAGCACTGGGATCAGAAGTTACAGTTCTTAACATTTAAAGAGCACCGGGGCTCACCCCTTAATTTTATGTGTCTCAAATTTAAGCTATAAAATGCTGTCAACTTTCATTTGTTTGTTCAACACATACATTTTAAATTTCTACTGTGTGGTAGGCATTTTTTTCTAGGTCCCAGAAGCTAGAGAAAGGTAGGATGAACCGACCAGAGACCACCGAGATGGAAAACAGGCAACCAATGAAGGCATATGCAGAACCCTCGGTCAAGTCTTCAGTGTGCTCTTTTCCAGTGTTACCATGTTGGGTAATTTCCATGATTATGGTCAGCAGGATGTGGAAGGAATTCAGTTGTTTATTTCCTTTGGTGGACAAGAGTGTTGAGGATTAGCCTCTCCAGGATGTACTTAAGAGTCAACAGGGCACTGCTTGGGGTGAGTCACTGTTAACTACACTGTGCAGAGGTGAGAAAGAGGGGAAGAGAGGTCAGGAAGCCAAGAGCAGCTTATGCATGGATCATAAGGGCAGGAACAGACAGACAGTTGTGCAAATAATAAAGAGAAAACCATGGAACTGGGTGAGTTTTAACAGAGTTGTGGTCCTGGGAATTGTGTTTTTTGTCTCTTTTACCTGCCACGGTACAGTGAAGATCCACAAAAAAAGGGCAGACCCATTGAAAAGCCTAGGAACTGGAAAAAAATGAAGTCTCTGTTTTCCATTCATATTATTATTCTCTGTAGGTCTACTTCATGTCTTCAAGATCTGTGGTTATAAGGACACCATGCCATTTCCCCTGTTTGTCTGTCCTTGGTGCCTAAGCAATTAAGAAATGTAATTTCTTACTCAACATTTACTGATGTGGAAATTGGGGATCTGAGCCAGGGGGTTCTGTTGCCATCAGGGCACGGGAAATGTGCATAAGAGAACACAAAGTCAGCATACCTAGGTTGAGAAATCAGCTTGCCTATAAATCCATTCAAGTTGGCAAGTAAACCCTTTCCTATAGATAGCAAAAAGAAATTCCCTTGATATTAGTTAACTGAAAACACATTTTTATTGAGTTGGGGATTTGTTATGAAATACACAAACGTGCATGGTTTCCAGGCCAAGGTTATTCAAACAACTAAGGTCTTGGCTAAGTTGGCAGCTCCTTCTAGATGTCTCTTAGTTTCCCTGCAGTTCATTAAAACAAAAACTCAAAAGGGACATGTGAGTTAACCAGGAAACTGAGTAAGTCATGTCCCCTAGAAAGTTTCATTGTAACATTGGGTACTCATCCAAATCCCAGTGACCTTTGCCTCAAAAGAGATTATTGCATAAAAGTGGTGCCACGTTAAGGCCTTGTGCGAAGGTATAATGGATAAGGAAAGTAATTTCTGTTTTCATTTGCTATTGCCCCTAATTTATTTTATTTTATTCCTTTTTAGATATGATTCAGATATAATATCCACCCATTTAAAGTGTACAAGTCACCACTATCCAATTACAGAATATTTACAGCACCCCAAAAGGAAGCTCCATATCCATGTATCACTCTTCACCTCTCTACCCCCAGTGCCTGGCAACCAGTAATCCATTTCCTTTCTCTATTAAATTGGGTATTCTGGGTATTTCATATAAATGCAACCATACACTATGCGGCCTTTTGTGTCTGGCTTCTTTCATTTAGAATAATATTTCTAGTTCATCTATGTTATAGCATGTATTAATACTTCATTCTTTTTTCTAATCAAGTAATATTCCATTGTGCAATATACCACATTTTGTTTCTTCATTTTTATAATAAGAAGATCTTTTTTAATATACCAATGCAATATGCTGTTTTTGGTATACTTTAATCCTAACACAGTAATGCCTGAGATGTTGTCCATCAGTGTTCCTGTGTTTCTTTAGTGACTTTTTTTACATTCTCAATGACATTAGATTGCTGTTTTTATCCTGCCTGGGTTCTGTCTATTTTTTTTTGGTTTGAAAGTGACTTTGACCATGCCCTTAGGATCGGTGATTGCTGGTGCTCTGCAGTTGTTATTTTCATGTTTTCCCTGAGATATGCTCTCTGGATGGGAGAAACACAGAGTTTTCTGAGAAAAACATTTGCTAGCTTCAATACTCGGGCAGCACATAATTTTCCCTGAGCTGAGAGCCGTCTGCGGGGTGTGTGTGGGTGTGGGAGAATAAAAAGAACCAATCTTTTGTTTCTGATAGTTTTTAAAGACATAGAACAGTGTCCCCAGCAAGAACCTGGTGGTCCTGAAGATTCTGTTTTCTCCTTTCCATTTCCAAGCCCTCACAAGTTCACAGGCACACGTTGTTCTGAGACTGAGTACCTGGTGAGGCCCATGTGTTTAATAACCCGTGGAGGGGCTCTCACCTTGACGTGACTAGGGACTCAACAGGACCGACTCAATGTAACATCACAGCAGATGTGAGTGTTGGGCCCAGTAGGGTGAGGGGAGGGGTAATATTGGGTAAGAGAAGACAGTTGAGCCAAAGGCACTGAGTGTGCTCCAGCTGGCTCCATAGGTCACATCATCCACCAGTGGGAGGATATGTCGTTACAGACTGTAAGGTAAGGATCCTCCATGTGCTTACAGAGGAGCAAACATTCTCCCACCTTCCACCCTCAGAGCGATGCTACAGCTGGCTACACTGCTCTTGTGGGCACAGCCTGGAGAAGGGAAGGGAAGAGAGGGCTCCTTCAGTGCAGTCTTGTGCATTGTTCCACTGTTCATCTTTCATCCCAGTTCAACCCACTGTGCAGCATATGTTCAGCAAGAGCTTGCTGAGTCATTTTTGAAGTCTGCCACGAGAGTGTTTTGCCTCTGAATGTAACAATCCCTCCTTTTCAGAACTATATATTTTGTTTTCCTATAGAAACAGAATTAGTAACTAAGCATGTCTCTGAGGATGTATGGACAAAGAAATTCAGAAGATCCAACACAGAGTTGTCTTTTTTTTCAATTGTGTCGTATAGAGGAGAGGACGGAGAGGCAGGTCCATGGTTGTTGTGTAGGTCTAAATATTTGTTGGATTGAGGTTTAAAGCATTATGCTGAGTGAAATAAGCCAGGTGGTGAAAGACAAATACCATATGATCTCACCTTTAACAGGAACCTAAACAACAAAACAAACAAACAAGAAAAATATAACCAAAGATACTGAAATAGAGAACAGGCTGACAGTGACCAGAGGGGAGTGGGGAGAGAATTTCAGGGGAAAAGGGGAAGGGTTTACAGGAACAAGTATAAAGGACACATGGACAAAAACTAGGGGGGTTGGAAATGGGAGGGAGGTGGGGAGCACTGGGGGGGGTGGGCTGGGATGAGAGTAAAAGACAGAAAACTGTACTTGAACAACAATTAAAAAAAGAAAGATCTACTTCAAAACAACATAGGAAGAAACCTTGTCTTTGTTATGTTGAGTTAATGAAGAAACTGCCAACTAGTGTTTGGCTTCCAGTGGTCTTTCAAAGTCTCTCTCTGGTACAGTTTAGGATGTGTATTTGTCTCTCAATTTCTGGATTTATTTTGTGATAATTGGCTCAGGAAATGTCAGCAGAAGTTAAGTCTGACCTGATCCTGAGTTTCCAGCTGATGCCAGATGGAGACTCTTAGGGCTTGTGCTTACCCTGGACACTCATTCTCCTTGGGAGAGTGAAGGACGATGGGAAGTCCAGCCAAGCTGCTATTCAATTCTTCAACAAATCCTAGGATGTAGGAATAGCACAAACCCCTGCACCCCAGCAGGGCTGAGCAGGTGGGCCTTGAGCTGAGGTTGCCACCTGCTCTGTGGGCCTTCACCTGGGCACTGGGGAAGGATGCCATTGAGCACACAGAGAACATCTCTCTGAGGTCTGTACTCAGAAGAGACCTTTTTCAAATATTTTATTAAAGACAGCACAGCTTGGGCAAATGGACACACTAGAGAAGCACAAAAATTCCTTGGACCACCAGGAACAGCAGCCCAGAGTAGGCAGGTGCCTCTAAATTTCTGAAGTGGAGGCTGTCTGTCTACTCTCATCCCTGAAGGCAGCCTCTGACAGCAAACCTCAAGGCTTCTAGGCTCAAGCAGGTGCTGCCCCAGGGGACAGGGGCCACAAATCCCAGGTAGGGTGTGCTCATTCAGTAAGTGTTAATTGAGCTCCTTCTATATGTGACATGTTGCTCACCATGCCTTTTTGATGCTTGAAGTGCTTTAGTTCCCCAAGACCTAGGAAAGCACATTCCCAGCCAGGTTCTTATCCACTAGGAAGGGACAGAGGAGAGTGACCCATTCTACCTTATTCTTTCACCCCTGCCTGTTCCTCCTATGTTGCAATGCAGCAGAGTATATAGGGGAACATAAAGGCTCAGTGGAGGTGGTGTTGGTGGAGGAGGGGGCAGGGAATGCCTAGGGCCTCAGAAAAGCAGAGGAGGGGTCTCCTATCATAACTCACTGCATATCTTGGGTATAATTAAAATTTGAATTATAACCTTTCATGCAAAAGCACTAGTAAACCGGATCCATATACTTTTTCTCATACCAGCAGGGTCTAATTTTACCTGACAGTTTTAAGCCACTTGGAAAAATATCAAAAGAAAAAAAAGGAGGGTTACGTTTCCAACACAGGAAGGGCTCAAATAACGAAAGTTCTCTCTTAAACGTATACGTGTCCTTATAAGGAGTGTACCCTACCTTTCCTGCTACCTGTAACAATGTGTTTTCGAAGAACTATTTACTTTTTTTTTAAGTGACTTGTCCCTGTTCTTTCAAAGTAAATATCGTCAGAGACATTCATCACATTATCATGTCTCTGGTTGGAAACAATTATATTTTTTATTTGATTGATTTTTGTTTTACCGTTAAAAGATGCTCTTTTATTCCCAAATGTAAAATTCTAGCTTCAAAGTAAATACCTAGTCAATCAACACCAAATAAGGGGGTGGGGGCAAGAAAGAAAAGAAGAAGAAAAAAACAACTTCACAAAGCAATAGATTGTAGGGACTTCTAATCAGGTTTCAGAAATTCCAATCCAAATAGGCATTCCTAACATATTCCAGGCAGCTCTAACCTCCAGGCACTTAGCAACGGGCAGTCTTTTGAATTTGCTAAAAAAACTATTAAGAAGTAATTAAGTAGTTAAAGGGTCTTTTTCAGCCTGGCTGAGGTTTGGGAGGTGTTCCCTAACTGAAAGGGAACAGCACAATTGCTCAGCCTTGTCTTCCTTTTAGCTGACCTTGCACGCTAATAAATTCATCCTGTATTTTTCTGCTACTGCCAATTTATGGCCTACAGGAAACTAATCTTGTACAATAACTACCTTCCTGTACTTAGTTCCTAAGTAGAGCCAAATGGATTTGGTGGCGGAAGAGCTCCTCCGTGGTTCCTGTGAAACAATGCTGAGCCCACGAGAGCGGAGAGGCCTGGGTGCTCTCACAGACTCCACGGTGTCATTATGTTCTTGTTTTGGCTGCTGTGCACTTAAGAACAGAAAATAAAAAGCAATCCTCCATGCAATGACTCCCACAATGATCTCAGCTCAAACTGGAGGGGAAGATGTGTATTTGAAACATGCGAGAAAGACAGAGTTCAGGTGGATTTAGGGAGTGAGACACACCGGTTATCCCTACTGCACTGAAGCCTTTGAGAAGAAATACGTCCTTGCTCTGTGATTTTAGAAAGTAATCACAAAGGACTGAATTTTGTAATGAGCTAGTGAAAGAATTGTGTTCTTGTTTCCAAGTCAAATGTGTTATTTAGGAGAAGTGGGGTAGGTGAGAGAAATATCAAACTCAACAATATTAATTCATGGTAGTTTACAATCAAGTTGAGATAAGTATAAACTAAAACAAGGGAATGTTTCCAAGAGGCAGGATACCCTGCATGATATCTTGTCAGAGCCACCAATAACTGAGCTGGAAAAACTCAGTTTGTCCTTTAATGAAACCCAATGCACTTAATCTTTGATAAGCGCAGGGCTCCTCAGCGGTGCTGCTTCTCTACTGATCTGATGACTTCATGTCCACATCGATTGGCGCAGTGTGGAAAGAGTCCACTTCCTGCGTTAATTTAGAGTGTTGTTCTAGACCTGTAATGAAGCCACTAATGCAAAGGGAAATGAAGCTTTCTATAAGGCCTGAAAATATCACCCTGACCAAGATGAAAGGCAGGCATAAATAATCACAACTGGGTAAGAGGATGCTCACCTGTGGAGTTTTTACACCCGGAGAGGACGGTCTCCATTTAGACCTATTGGATTGGAGCCCCTGGGGACTGGCCCAGGGTCTGTATTTCCCAAAGTTTACACAGGGGACAAATTGGATTAGCACTAGGGCTGAGAAGGACTGCCCTTGGCCATTTAATGTTTCAGATGTAGTAAGTAACCTGTGATCTCTATTGATGATATACTCTTTCTTGTGAGGATTCGGGATACTGAATAAAAAGTAATAAATATGCCTGTTATATGTTGGGTGATACCATAAGTGTTTTAAAAAATCTTTATTATGGTGGCTAGCCAGTATTATCATCATTATTGTTAATAATATTAATAGGAGGACTGTATGATTCATTTGTGTCTTTGAACTGTGGTCATCCTACATGGGGTTGGATTGGAGGAACTGAAGGTTCCTGAGTGGGTTGAAACGAACAACACAAGGATTACTGAAAGTGGCTAATAAGGAGATCAAAGAAGTAACTTTGTTCCTAGTTCATTTAATAGTCATTTCACCTCATGCTCCTAAAGTAACGAGGATAATATTTATGCCTTATGTTTTTACAGCATTTTATAGCTTATATTTTCCTTTTATAGCTCTTGTCTACTTTAAACATTTAAACAGGAAGCAGAAAAGAAGTGAATGTGGAAGAACACTCTCCACATTCCAAATTGACCAGAATGATTCCAGATTGTTATCAAGAAATAAAAAACATCAAGATTTGGCCTTCCTCCCTCAAGAGGTCTTGACACCACAAAGGAAAAGGGAAAAACCTACCAAGAAAAACAGGGCTCAAGAAGAGAGAAGTACTCAACTCTGACTCATAGCTAGCTGTGGAGGCTGCATGTTTGGGATCCATCCCTTCTAATTTTGGCCTTTCATTTCCTATCCTAAGACACGTTGAAACCATGTTTTTAGTTGGATTAAAAGGCATCGTGTATAGGGAGGGACACTCCCTGCAAAGTTCCTTCATGTTGGCTCCTTGGGAATATCACAGTTCCCTGTCTCCTTCCCACTACAGCACAAGGCAGGACCTCTGTGCATGGTGGGGGACAAAAAATGGACAAGAGACTCCATGAGAGAACACTATGGGGCTGTCCCCAGAACCAGAGCCCTCCCCAGACTCTCCCTCTCTCCCTTCACTCAGATCTCAGCATCCTGCTGCTGAGTGAGGGTATGGTAGCTCAGACTGCACTCAAGTAGACATCAAGGGGACATCCTTGGTCACAATATCAATATTCCAGTTTAAAAGAGATGGCCTGGCTGGCTAGCAGTATGGGGGAAGAATAAACTTTCCTCTACCTTCAAGTTTTTTCTGGCTGGTTTAATAATCAAATAGACATGAGACAAATTAGCAAGAGAAAATAACCAAATTTAATACTTACATATGTATGGGAATCCTGCATACATAAGAGAGTTAGAGACCCCACATATAAGAGATGTTCAGAGACAGAAAGGGAACATAGATACATAAGACATCCTGAGCTAGGGATGAGGTTATGTACCATGGGGGCTTCCAAAGGTTATTGAAGGATAGTAAGAAGAGCAGACCTTTAGTAAATAGAAGGTTGCTCTGACCTATTGATAATTAAAAAAGAAGTTATCTCTAATTATCTCCTATAGGCAATGCCTCTAATTCAAATTCTTATAGATCAGGGGTTGGGTAGAAGTTTCTCTTGAGCCTTTACTTCAAAACATGCTGCATATTACAGAGGCACACCCTGGGGTGACTCGTTCTGGAACCCCACAGCAGCAACAGGTCGGCTGTGGAGCTGTGGTCGCTGCCAGGTACCTCCTCTGTATCCATGGGTGTGTCCTCCAGGCATCCCTATCAGTCATGGAGACAGTCTTAATGAATATAATGACTTATGTTTAGCCCTGAACATTGGCATTATTTATATATTTGAAAGAAGTGGCTCAAAAACAGCAAGGGTATCTAATGCCAAGCCTCCCAACCTGGGAACCCCTCATCTTGAGCATGTTGGGTATGAGGTTCAAGTTGCAAGATAAGATGTGGCTTTACCTGCTTTTTGAATCAGAGAGTTGACATAAAGCACAGAAAAGATGTTGGGGAGGTTGGGAAAGAGGAAGAAATGCTGTATACTTCCAGAAAGAGTAGAGAGAATTGAGGAGAAGGCTGTTGCCAGCAAGCAGTGGAGATTGAACCTAGGGACATTGTTCCATTACCTCAGGCTGCTTAAAAAATAACTTGTAGTGCCCTGGTCAGGTAGTTCAGTTGGTTAGAGCATGCCTAGGTTGGAGGTTTGATCCCTGGTCAGGACACACACAAGAATCGACCAATGAATACATAAATAAGTGGAACAACAAATCGATGTTTCTCTTTCTAAAACCAATCAATTAAAAAATTAAAAAGAAATAACTTGCATTGAAATGTGCTTACATGGTTTTTGGTATGAGCTCTATGGTGACAAGGACCATGTCAATGAATGCCAGTCCTTAAAATAAGGCCCTGGAAGTCAGGGGAGCGCAGGGCTCAGAGAGCAGGTCTTGAGTGAGCAAGCTACTCACCAACTGTGTAACAGCAGGCAAGACACCAGGCATTTCTTTGTTTCAGGTTCCTCATCTATGAGAGAATATTTGTCCTTTTTCATAGATTACTGTGATGATTAAATAGCTGAGTGACCTTCACCTCCCTCTTCCTTCCTTCCTTCCTTCCTTCCTTCCTTCCTTCCTTCCTTCCTTCCTTCCTTCCTTCCTTCCTTTATTGCTGTGTAACTGACATATAACATTATATTAATTTCAGGTGTACAACATGATGATTTGATATGTGTACATATTGTAAACTGGTCACCACCTTAAGTCTCGTTAACAAGGACTGCCATATGCCAAGTTATTTAACCTTCCTGGGCCTTAGGTTTTACATCTCCTGTGGGGATACTAATTATATGCACTTTCCTGGGTGGTTGCGATGGTCACATGAGATAGTGTGAGGACAGGATTTAGCACAGAACGTAAGTGGTCATTCTGGTTATTTTTAGTGTTGCCATTAGCCCCGAGCCTAAGATTCTCTGATCTCTTCTCATTGGATGTTCATCTGACTGGACACTAAAAACAGACTTTTCTTAACCCTCTCTGATAGAGCCAGTCAGCCTTTGCTGATTCTCCTGGGTTGGCAGCCGACAGACATCATCTGTTGGATTCACTGTCCTTTATTTAGGATGCTGGTAAAGGGCAGCAGTTTTCATCACCATGCACTGCACTGGCATTCTAGAGCATGCCGGTGTCATTACAGCCAGTTCTCATGTGACCTGGGAACAACTCCAGGTCACTGCTTGAGAGAGTAGAGACAAGAATACCTGAGGTGGGTGCAGAGGCTGTGAGGGGTTCAGAGACTTATTTTTGTTAGAAATTTTCATCTTCAAGGCATAAAGGGATCATTTTTAGAAAGTCTAAAAGAGTTTTTAAACAAGTATAAACTAGTGAAAGAAAAATCGCAAGTATAGTACAAGTAAATTCTTTTCCTGAACTTTTTGAGAACAAGTTGCCCACATGATGTCCTATAACCCCTGAATATTTTAGGGTGTGTTTTCTAAATAGAGTAATGTTCTCTCATGTAAACACAATAAAGGTGAGACTCAAAGAATTAACAAGGATATGTTACTACCACCTAAACCTCACACTATATTCACATTTGCCCTGAAAATGTCTTTTAAAACAAAAGGATCCACTTCACAACTACCTGTTGTATTTAGTTATTACATTTCTTTATTCCTCCCACCCTGAAAAAGTTCCTCAGTATTTCTCTGACTTTCATCAGCTTGACACTGTAATGATTACAGGCTGGGTATTTTGGGGAATTTCCCTTAATTTGGGTTTGTCCAATGCTTTCTTGTGATTAGATTTTGGTTGTGCTTCTGGCAGAAAGACACAAGAGCGATTTGTCTCATTACTGATGGTGTTCACTGCCTGCTTGATTGGGGGGAGGTGTCTGCTGGCTTCTTCACGTCTTTCCCTGTTGTAACTAATATGTATTGGGTGGGGAGCTATGTTAACATTATGCAAATATCCTCCTCCTCCAACATTTAATTTATTTATTTCTGTATTTATCTCTATCAGTAGGGAATCATGGTTTCCATTTCATTCAGTGGATTATTTTATTAACATCACTTACCTTGATGCCCAAATGTTCTGAGATTTAGGAGAATCTAAGAATAGAACCCCTTCAAGCAGACCTGTGTCATCATTTTTTAAGTACTTCTTCACCATCTAGTGTGACAATAGGCTACAGACTCATCTTAACCCTTCCCTGCCCCAGACTATAAATCAGCCAGTACTCTGAGGATCACTGGTTCTTCAAAGAGGAGAATGGGATTTAGAAGCCAAGACCTGAGTGCTAGGTATGCTGATCTCAGTGGACAGGGCTGGTCAGTGTAAGTATGTACACACATTTGCATCTATGTTTATATAAAAAAACACTAGTTCTCCCCAATTTCCCCAGTTCAAATACAGCTCCACAAGTTGGTCCCAGTTTTACACCCCGTCTGCATTTGTAACTCTTGTCCCCAACAGTGAGCCTCCCCAATCTCTTTCTGTCATCATTATCATCCCTTCCTTCTGCACTGAGCTCTCTAGATTTTAGAGGCCTCCCACCAGACAGCATCCTCACGTGAGCTCCCTCCTTACCCTGTTATTTCTCTGACATTTCTGTCTGGACTGTAGATCTATAAACTCTCCTGGCTCTGCCCTGAAATCCTCCTGTAGGGACTCTCTCCTTGCTATCTAGGCTCGGGTGGCCAGCCCTTCCAATGCCCTTCTCACTGTATTGGGAGCCTGCTACCCCTCAGGGCTACCTCCGCTTATACCATCCCTTATGCTGCTCAGGCTCCCAATTGCATTGTGCCACTCCATACCCCATCCCACTGGAATCTGACACCATGGCTCTACCACATTCTGGGAGATGCCCCTGTACTTGCTTGGATTCCAGTAAGCCTCACCAGATGCCACCCTCATCCACCATGCTCCTCTGTGGCTCCTTCCACTCAGCATGGACTTCCATCTTGCTAAGACCCATGTAGTGGTTTTAGGATTGAAATGTTCAGAAACCAAAGTGTATCAAAGACCTAAGAAAATGTCTTAACAGTCTCAGCTAATTTTTAAAACAGTGTTAACAAAGTTTCACCCTAAATACTCATCCTATTATGCCAGGGGTATCAAACTCACTTTCACTGGGAGGTCATGTCAGCCTCACAGTTGCCTTCAAAGGGCTGAATGTAATTTTAGGGCTGTATAAATGTAACTACTTCTTAACTAAGGGCAAAGAGGTTGGTGCTGTTGCTGGGTAGAAACAAGTGCTGGACCAGATAAAACAAGGTGGAGAGCTGGATTTGGCCCACGGGCCTTGTGTTTTCCACCTGTGTACTATGTTCTAAGAATTAGTTGGCATAAAGATTGGTTAAGATAAAGCATCTTCTCACCTAGATTTGCCTATTGATGAGTAGTAGGTGCTATAACTGGGGTTGAGGGGGACACCATAAGTGATTGCTTTTCTCAACATTTTAAAAGAATATTTGGGTTTATATTTATTTATTTTTCAATATATTTTATTGATTATGCTATTACTGTTATCCCATTTTCCCCTCTCCTTTATTGCCCTCTGCCCTGTACCCCACTCCCATCATTCCCACATCTTAGATCATGTCCATGGCTTATACATACAAGTTCTTTGGCTTCTCCATTTCTCATACTATTCTTAACCTCTCCCTGCCTATTTTGTACCTACAATTTCTGCTTCTTATTCTCTACACCTTTACCCCATTTCCCCCCTCCTCCCCACCTCTGAAAACTCTTCATGTGATTTCTATTTCTGTGAATCTGTTCCTGTTCTAGTTGTTTGCTTAGCTGTTTGTTTTTTTGTTTTTGTTTTTTTTTAGAGTTTGGCTGTTGAGGGTTGTGATTTTGTTGTCATTTTACTGTTTGTAGTTTTTATCTTCTTTTTTGTAGATAAGTTCCTTTAACATTTCATATAATAAGGGCTTGGTGATGATGAACTCCACTAACTTGACCTTATCAAGAAAGCACTTTATCTGCCCTTCCATTCTAAATGAAAGCTTTACTGGATAGAGTAATCTTGGATGTAGGTCCTTGCTTTTCATGACTTGGAATACTTCTTTCCAGCCCCTTCTTGCCTGCAAGGTTTCTTTTGAGAAATCAGCTGACAGTCTTATGGGAACGCCTTCATAGATAATAATCTCTTTTCTCTTTCTGCTTTAAAGATTCTCTCCATATCTTTAACCTTGGGTAATGTAATTATGATGTGCCTTGGTGTGTGCTTTCTTGGGTGCAACTTTTCTGGGACCCTCTGAGTTACCTGTTCCTGAAAGTCTATTTCCTTTGCCAGATTAGATAAAGTCCTCCTTTATTATGTTTTCAAATAAGTTTTCCATTTCTTGCTCTTTGTCTTCTTTTGGCACCCCCATGATTCATATATTAGAATGTTTAAAGTTGTCCTGGAGGTTCCTAAGCCTCTCCTCATTTTTTTGAATTTTTGTTTCTTCATTCTGTTCTGGTTGAATGTTTATTTCTCCCTCTGCTCCGACCCATTGATTTCAGTCCCAGTTTCCTTCCCTTCACTGTTGGTTCCCTGTACTTTTTCCTTTATTTCACTTTTCATAGCCTTCACTTTTTCCTGTATTTTGCCACCATACTCAACCCTCTCTGTGAGCATCCTGATTACCAGTGTTTTGAACTCTGTGTCTGATAGGTTGGCTATCTCTTCATCGCTTAATTTTTTTCTGGAGCTTTGATCTGTTCTTTCATTTGAGCCATATTTTTTTTTGTCTCGGTGTGCCTGTTATGTAGTAAAGGGCAGAGCTTTAGGTATTTTCCTGGGTGGGGCAACCCATGTCGATGTGCTGTGATGCTGTATGTGGGGGAGGGGTCTGAAAGGGAACAATGCTGCTTGCTCAGCTCTCTGCTGGCTTTCAGTCACTTCCTCTGCTACCCACAAGCAAATTGGGCCCTTCTGGTGGTGGTTCCCAGGTGAGTGGTTTTGTGTGCATTCTAGAACCCTGTGGGTTTCTCCAACAAACTCTGCTGTGAGGCTGGCAGTTTCTCCTACCACCTCAACCCCCACAGATTTTTCAGTCAGAAGTTTTGAGGCTTTATTTCCACTGGGACTCTTGGTTGTGCAGTGCATCTTGCTCCCTAATTGTTCCTCCCAGTTCATCTGCACTCAGATATGGGACCAGCTGCTGCACCAGCTGCTGTCTTGCCCACTCCAGTCCTCCAGCCACTGCCTTGCCATAAGTCCTCTCCACTCCAGCTGCCCATCCCCATCCCTCCCACTGGTTTGGATGAATGTTTCTTCTTTAACTCCTTGCTTGTTGGACTTCCATACAGTTTGATTTTCTGGCAGTTCTGGTTATTTTTTGTTTTTAAATTTGTGGTCGTCCTTCTTTTGGTTGTGCAAGGAGGCAAAGTGTATCTACTTATGCCTCCATCTTGGCCGGAAGTCTCAGGTTTAGCTTTTCTCAACTTTTGATACAAGCACAGTGGCAGTGACTTAGCCAGGAGCCTGCATTTAATATCTGTAATTGGATATACTCTGTTGCACCAAGTTATTGAATGGAGGTCCCTGGCTTCTTTGTTACCACTCCTGTTGACTCATTAGGTGATTCTAAAAATCTCCCCAGGCAGGTAAAGGCAGTAATTCAGGTCCCAGGGTGGTCAGATCCCAACGCAATGCTCCCAAGATTCTTCTGTTGAGAAACAACATATATCTAGAGGTTGGACCCACTGTGCTGGGTATGTTTACTCTGACACAGATTTTGTGTTTGCGAAACACTTCAAAATGTAATAACTTATTTAGTAAGCTGCAGGTTAGAATTAATGTTTACTCAGGAAATGCCATTGAACCAGCAAAAGGAATTCTGAGCCCGGTATCTATTAGCAAAAGGGACATTGTATAACCAGGGAGAGGAAGCAACTGGGGAAAAGAGATGGCTCACCAGAGAGACTTGCTGGATCTCTTTGCAGGTAGTGTAAGGTCTCATCTTTTCCCACCCCATCTCCAGATGTTATCAGTCATTTTAAGGCCATTTTCAGAAAGAACTGCCTGTACATAAAGAATTTATGTGATCATGTAGTCATTTAATTAACATGAAGTGAAAAATGATATTTTTTAAAAATAAATAATCCTAGGACATCAGGTAATATTTGTAAAACACATAATGCAACAAACAAACAAAAAACCCTTTGATTCTTACTTCAAAGAAAAAGCAAAAATATCCAGATGTTTTAGAGTCAAATATAAAAACACACACACACACAAAATCTAAACTAAAATATAGGTAGAAATACAGTTAACCTTGAAAGGATGTTTTTTGAGCATAAATCAGTTGCAAAAACTATGCAACTGATAAGTCTGACATTTCAGACTATATGAAATGTTTTAGTCTGTGTTTGAATGAACAGTCATGTATTTGACTTTATAAAAATAAAATAAGAAATGTTCAAATCAACAAAACGGAAAACAGGGACCAAATTCAAAGATAAATATGGACAGGGTAGATATTGACAATATTTTTGACAAATGGCTAATGGCCTTAATTCATGCAGCTCTCTTTTGCCTCTCAGAAAAAAAAAAAAAGGATGATGACACCAAAAGCGGAAATTTCCCAGGATAAGAACAACAAAAATACAATAAAAAATGGCCTAAGGGACGTTGTTCAATTGTAGAACTAGAGAGGGGTATTTCAAATTGATATGTCAGTCCTGATGCAAGGATAGTCTCAAATTTGACAAAGGCTTTGTGGCATATTCTGGTGTTACTTACAAATGAGACTGAGAAAAAGTTGTAAAAAAAATCCATATGTCCTTGCTAGGAGTTTTGCTAAACCCTTAGCAGACAGGGTGTGATAACACAAAACCTTATTAACTAATCCTAACCATATATCATTTCATGATGACATACAACTTATTCTTGAGTAAAATGTATCATAAAGTTTTCTGGTTAATTTTCCACCATAAGTGTTTACACTCTATCAAATAATCTGAGAAAAATGAAAAGAATAATAAAAATGATATTAGTTAACATATATATTAACATTGTATTCAATCATCAAAACAAGACTATGAGTTAGGTTTTATTATTATTATAACCTTCATTTAATGAGGGAGGAAATTAGGGGTTGGTTCCTTGACCCAGGTGCATGTATCGGCTAGTGTCAAAGACAGAATTCAGACCCAAGTCCCTGAGTATAATTAGTGGTAGAAAATCTGCACCTTGATGTTGATACTCATCTTCATCATCATCAGCAGCAGCATTGTCATCAGCATTTCTGCTTCCTAATTCTTTAATTGGTGTTAGTAATGAGAATTTCTCTAAAACATAACTTCGGAATGAGTAAACTGGCAACACAATTTCTTTTGTTCTAAAAGGAAATGTGGTAATTATAGAATGGAATAGTATAACTAAAAAACAAAATTAAGAAGCTTCCAAAATAATTTCCTGCTCCTCATCTTTTT